>OY294036.1:4805000-5498454 GCA_958510855.1 Rhagonycha lutea
TCTAATAGTCCCATGAAAATACATGAGGATCCGTGGAAAAATCGAAAATTTTCCAAAATTGTCTTTAAAAAAATTCCATCGATTCAGTCAAAAATTTTTTTGGATATTTTAAAATCCGAAAGGAATATCTCGGGCCCTTTTTATTACTGCATATCATGTAGTTTGCTGCGTAGAGTACGAAAAACGCATTTTCAATTTAAGGAAATGCAGGAAAGTCTTTGAAATTCTCTTTCAAACCTGAGAAATCAGAAATCGATTATTAGATATTCAATCGACCGTAAAAGTTTAACCTTAATGCAAACTGAAAAATAAATCGGTGCAGTCTAATAGTCCCATGAACATACATGAGGATCCGTGGAAAAATCGAAAATTTTCCCAAATTGTCATTTAAAAAAATTCCATCGATTCAGTCAGAAAATTTTTTGGATATTTTAAAATCCGAAAGGAATTTCTCGGGCCCTTTTTATTACTGCATATCATGTAGTTTGCTGCGTAGAGTACGAAAAACGCATTTTCAATTTAAGGAAATGCAGGAAAGTCTTTGAAATTCTCTTTCAAAGCTGAGAAATCAGAAATCGATTATTAGATATTCAATCGACCGTAAAAGTTTAACCTTAATGCTAACTAAAAAATAAATCGGTGCAGTCTAATAGTACCATGAAAATACATGAGGATCCGTGGAAAAATCGAAAATTTTCCAAAATTGTCATTTAAAAAAATTCCATCGATTCAGTCAGAAATTTTTTTGGATATTTTAAAATCCGAAAGGAATTTCTCGGGCCCTTTTAATTACTGCATATCATGTAGTTTGCTGCGTAGAGTACGAAAAACGCATTTTCAATTTAAGGAAATGCAGGAAAGTCTTTGAAATTCTCTTTCAAAGCTGAGAAATCAGAAATCGATTATTAGATATTCAATCGACCGTAAAAGTTTAACCTTAATACTAACTAAAAAATAAACCGGTGCAGTCTAATAGCCCCATGAAAATACATGAGGATCCGTGGAAAAATCGAAAATTTTCCCAAATTGTCATTTAAAAAAATTCCATCGATTCAGTCAGAAAATTTTTTGGATATTTTAAAATCCGAAAGGAATTTCTCGGGCCCTTTTTATTACTGCATATCATGTAGTTTGCTGCGTAGAGTACGAAAAACGCATTTTCAATTTAAGGAAATGCAGGAAAGTCTTTGAAATTCTCTTTCAAAGCTGAGAAATCAGAAATCGATTATTAGATATTCAATCGACCGTAAAAGTTTAACCTTAATGCTAACTAAAAAATAAATCGGTGCAGTCTAATAGTACCATGAAAATACATGAGGATCCGTGGAAAAATCGAAAATTTTCCAAAATTGTCATTTAAAAAAATTCCATCGATTCAGTCAGAAATTTTTTTGGATATTTTAAAATCCGAAAGGAATTTCTCGGGCCCTTTTAATTACTGCATATCATGTAGTTTGCTGCGTAGAGTACGAAAAACGCATTTTCAATTTAAGGAAATGCAGGAAAGTCTTTGAAATTCTCTTTCAAAGCTGAGAAATCAGAAATCGATTATTAGATATTCAATCGACCGTAAAAGTTTAACCTTAATACTAACTAAAAAATAAACCGGTGCAGTCTAATAGCCCCATGAAAATACATGAGGATCCGTGGAAAAATCGAAAATTTTCCCAAATTGTCATTTAAAAAAATTCCATCGATTCAGTCAGAAAATTTTTTGGATATTTTAAAATCCGAAAGGAATTTCTCGGGCCCTTTTTATTACTGCATATCATGTAGTTTGCTGCGTAGAGTACGAAAAACGCATTTTCAATTTAAGGAAATTCAGGAAAGTCTTTGAAATTCTCTTTCAAAGCTGAGAAATCAGAAATCGATTATTAGATATTCAATCGACCGTAAAAGTTTAACCTTAATACTAACTAAAAAATAAACCGGTGCAGTCTAATAGTCCCATGAAAATACATGAGGATCCGTGGAAAAATCGAAAATTTTCCCAAATTGTCATTTAAAAAAATTCCATCGATTCAGTCAGAAAATTTTTTGGATATTTTAAAATCCGAAAGGAATTTCTCGGGCCCTTTTTATTACTGCATATCATGTAGTTTGCTGCGTAGAGTACGAAAACGCATTTTCAATTTAAGGAAATGCAGGAAAGTCTTTGAAATTCTCTTTCAAAGCTGAGAAATCAGAAATCGATTATTAGATATTCAATCGACCGTAAAAGTTTAACCTTAATACTAACTAAAAAATAAACCGGTGCAGTCTAATAGTCCCATGAAAATACATGAGGATCCGTGGAAAAATCGAAAATTTTCCCAAATTGTCATTTAAAAAAATTCCATCGATTCAGTCAGAAAATTTTTTGGATATTTTAAAATCCGAAAGGAATTTCTCGGGCCCTTTTTATTACTGCATATCATGTAGTTTGCTGCGTAGAGTACGAAAAACGCATTTTCAATTTAAGGAAATGCAGGAAAGTCTTTGAAATTCTCTTTCAAAGCTGAGAAATCAGAAATCGATTATTAGATATTCAATCGACCGTAAAAGTTTAACCTTAATACTAACTAAAAAATAAACCGGTGCAGTCTAATAGTCCCATGAAAATACATGAGGATCCGTGGAAAAATCGAAAATTTTCCCAAATTGTCATTTAAAAAAATTCCATCGATTCAGTCAGAAAATTTTTTGGATATTTTAAAATCCGAAAGGAATTTCTCGGGCCCTTTTTATTACTGCATATCATGTAGTTTGCTGCGTAGAGTACGAAAAACGCATTTTCAATTTAAGGAAATGCAGGAAAGTCTTTGAAATTCTCTTTCAAAGCTGAGAAATCAGAAATCGATTATTAGATATTCAATCGACCGTAAAAGTTTAACCTTAATACTAACTAAAAAATAAACCGGTGCAGTCTAATAGTCCCATGAAAATACATGAGGATCCGTGGAAAAATCGAAAATTTTCCCAAATTGTCATTTAAAAAAATTCCATCGATTCAGTCAGAAAATTTTTTGGATATTTTAAAATCCGAAAGGAATTTCTCGGGCCCTTTTTATTACTGCATATCATGTAGTTTGCTGCGTAGAGTACGAAAAACGCATTTTCAATTTAAGGAAATGCAGGAAAGTCTTTGAAATTCTCTTTCAAAGCTGAGAAATCAGAAATCGATTATTAGATATTCAATCGACCGTAAAAGTTTAACCTTAATGCTAACTAAAAAATAAATCGGTGCAGTCTAATAGTCCCATGAAAATACATGAGGATCCGTGGAAAAATCGAAAATTTTCCAAAATTGTCATTTAAAAAAATTCCATCGATTCAGTCAGAAATTTTTTTGGATATTTTAAAATCCGAAAGGAATTTCTCGGGCCCTTTTTATTACTGCATATCATGTAGTTTGCTGCGTAGAGTACGAAAAACGCATTTTCAATTTAAGGAAATGCAGGAAAGTCTTTGAAATTCTCTTTCAAAGCTGAGAAATCAGAAATCGATTATTAGATATTCAATCGACCGTAAAAGTTTAACCTTAATACTAACTAAAAAATAAACCGGTGCAGTCTAATAGTCCCATGAAAATACATGAGGATCCGTGGAAAAATCGAAAATTTTCCAAAATTGTCTTTAAAAAAATTCCATCGATTCAGTCAGAAATTTTTTTGGATATTTTAAAATCCGAAAGGAATTTCTCGGGCCCTTTTTATTACTGCATATCATGTAGTTTGCTGCGTAGAGGACGAAAAACGCATTTTCAATTTAAGGAAATGCAGGAAAGTCTTTGAAATTCTCTTTCAAACCTGAGAAATCAGAAATCGATTATTAGATATTCAATCGACCGTAAAAGTTTAACCTTAATGCTAACTAAAAAATAAATCGGTGCAGTCTAATAGTCCCATGAAAATACATGAGGATCCGTGGAAAAATCGAAAATTTTCCAAAATTGTCTTTAAAAAAATTCCTTCGATTCAGTCAGAAATTTTTTTGGATATTTTAAAATCCGAAAGGAATTTCTCGGGCCCTTTTTATTACTGCATATCATGTAGTTTGCTGCGTAGAGTACGAAAAACGCATTTTCAATTTAAGGAAATGCAGGAAAGTCTTTGAAATTCTCTTTCAAAGCTGAGAAATCAGAAATCGATTATTAGATATTCAATCGACCGTAAAAGTTTAACCTTAATACTAACTAAAAAATAAACCGGTGCAGTCTAATAGTCCCATGAACATACATGAGGATCCGTCGAAAAATCGAAAATTTTCCAAAATTGTCATTTAAAAAAATTCCATCGATTCAGTCAGAAAATTTTTTGGATATTTTAAAATCCGAAAGGAATTTCTCGGGCCCTTTTTATTACTGCATATCATGTAGTTTGCTGCGTAGAGTACGAAAAACGCATTTTCAATTAAGGAAATGCAGGAAAGTCTTTGAAATTCTCTTTCAAAGCTGAGAAATCAGAAATCGATTATTAGATATTCAATCGACCGTAAAAGTTTAACCTTAATACTAACTAAAAAATAAACCGGTGCAGTCTAATAGTCCCATGAAAATACATGAGGATCCGTGGAAAAATCGAAAATTTTCCAAAATTGTCATTTAAAAAAATTCCATCGATTCAGTCAGAAAATTTTTTGGATATTTTAAAATCCGAAAGGAATTTCTCGGGCCCTTTTTATTACTGCATATCATGTAGTTTGCTGCGTAGAGTACGAAAAACGCATTTTCAATTAAGGAAATGCAGGAAAGTCTTTGAAATTCTCTTTCAAAGCTGAGAAATCAGAAATCGATTATTAGATATTCAATCGACCGTAAAAGTTTAACCTTAATACTAACTAAAAAATAAACCGGTGCAGTCTAATAGTCCCATGAAAATACATGAGGATCCGTGGAAAAATCGAAAATTTTCCCAAATTGTCATTTAAAAAAATTCCATCGATTCAGTCAGAAAATTTTTTGGATATTTTAAAATCCGAAAGGAATTTCTCGGGCCCTTTTTATTACTGCATATCATGTAGTTTGCTGCGTAGAGTACGAAAAACGCATTTTCAATTTAAGGAAATGCAGGAAAGTCTTTGAAATTCTCTTTCAAAGCTGAGAAATCAGAAATCGATTATTAGATATTCAATCGACCGTAAAAGTTTAACCTTAATACTAACTAAAAAATACACCGGTCCAGTTTAATAGTCCCATGAAAATACATGAGGATCCGTGGAAAAATCGAAAATTTTCCCAAATTGTCATTTAAAAAAATTCCATCGATTCAGTCAGAAATTTTTTTGGATATTTTAAAATCCGAAAGGAATTTCTCGGGCCCTTTTTATTAGTGCATATCATGTAGTTTGCTGCGTAGAGTACGAAAAACGCATTTTCAATTTAAGGAAATGCAGGAAAGTCTTTGAAATTCTCTTTCAAACCTGAGAAATCAGAAATCGATTATTAGATATTCAATCGACCGTAAAAGTTTAACCTTAATGCTAACTAAAAAATAAACCGGTGCAGTCTAATAGTCCCATGAAAATACATGAGGATCCGTGGAAAAATCGAAAATTTTCCCAAATTGTCATTTAAAAAAATTCCATCGATTCAGTCAGAAAATTTTTTGGATATTTTAAAATCCGAAAGGAATTTCTCGGGCCCTTTTTATTACTGCATATCATGTAGTTTACTGCGTAGAGTACGAAAAACGCATTTTCAAATTAAGGAAATGCAGGAAAGTCTTTGAAATTCTCTTTCAAACCTGAGAAATCAGAAATCGATTATTAGATATTCAATCGACCGTAAAAGTTTAACCTTAATACTAACTAAAAAATAAACCGGTGCAGTCTAATAGTCCCATGAAAATACATGAGGATCCGTGGAAAAATCGAAAATTTTCCCAAATTGTCATTTAAAAAAATTCCATCGATTCAGTCAGAAAATTTTTTGGATATTTTAAAATCCGAAAGGAATTTCTCGGGCCCTTTTTATTACTGCATATCATGTAGTTTGCTGCGTAGAGTACGAAAAACGCATTTTCAATTTAAGGAAATGCAGGAAAGTCTTTGAAATTCTCTTTCAAAGCTGAGAAATCAGAAATCGATTATTAGATATTCAATCGACCGTAAAAGTTTAACCTTAATACTAACTAAAAAATAAACCGGTGCAGTCTAATAGTCCCATGAAAATACATGAGGATCCGTGGAAAAATCGAAAATTTTCCCAAATTGTCATTTAAAAAAATTCCATCGATTCAGTCAGAAAATTTTTTGGATATTTTAAAATCCGAAAGGAATTTCTCGGGCCCTTTTTATTACTGCATATCATGTAGTTTGCTGCGTAGAGTACGAAAAACGCATTTTCAATTTAAGGAAATGCAGGAAAGTCTTTGAAATTCTCTTTCACAGCTGAGAAATCAGAAATCGATTATTAGATATTCAATCGACCGTAAAAGTTTAACCTTAATACTAACTAAAAAATAAACCGGTGCAGTCTAATAGTCCCATGAAAATACATGAGGATCCGTGGAAAAATCGAAAATTTTCCCAAATTGTCATTTAAAAAAATTCCATCGATTCAGTCAGAAAATTTTTTGGATATTTTAAAATCCGAAAGGAATTTCTCGGGCCCTTTTTATTACTGCATATCATGTAGTTTGCTGCGTAGAGTACGAAAAACGCATTTTCAATTTAAGGAAATGCAGGAAAGTCTTTGAAATTCTCTTTCAAACCTGAGAAATCAGAAATCGATTATTAGATATTCAATCGACCGTAAAAGTTTAACCTTAATACTAACTAAAAAATACACCGGTCCAGTTTAATAGTCCCATGAAAATACATGAGGATCCGTGGAAAAATCGAAAATTTTCCCAAATTGTCATTTAAAAAAATTCCATCGATTCAGTCAGAAAATTTTTTGGATATTTTAAAATCCGAAAGGAATTTCTCGGGCCCTTTTTATTACTGCATATCATGTAGTTTGCTGCGTAGAGGACGAAAAACGCATTTTCAATTTAAGGAAATGCAGGAAAGTCTTTGAAATTCTCTTTCAAACCTGAGAAATCAGAAATCGATTATTAGATATTCAATCGACCGTAAAAGTTTAACCTTAATGCTAACTAAAAAATAAATCGGTGCAGTCTAATAGTCCCATGAAAATACATGAGGATCCGTGGAAAAATCGAAAATTTTCCAAAATTGTCTTTAAAAAAATTCCATCGATTCAGTCAGAAATTTTTTTGGATATTTTAAAATCCGAAAGGAATTTCTCGGGCCCTTTTTATTACTGCATATCATGTAGTTTGCTGCGTAGAGTACGAAAAACGCATTTTCAATTTAAGGAAATGCAGGAAAGTCTTTGAAATTCTCTTTCAAAGCTGAGAAATCAGAAATCGATTATTAGATATTCAATCGACCGTAAAAGTTTAACCTTAATACTAACTAAAAAATAAACCGGTGCAGTCTAATAGTCCCATGAACATACATGAGGATCCGTGGAAAAATCGAAAATTTTCCAAAATTGTCATTTAAAAAAATTCCATCGATTCAGTCAGAAAATTTTTTGGATATTTTAAAATCCGAAAGGAATTTCTCGGGCCCTTTTTATTACTGCATATCATGTAGTTTGCTGCGTAGAGTACGAAAAACGCATTTTCAATTAAGGAAATGCAGGAAAGTCTTTGAAATTCTCTTTCAAAGCTGAGAAATCAGAAATCGATTATTAGATATTCAATCGACCGTAAAAGTTTAACCTTAATACTAACTAAAAAATAAACCGGTGCAGTCTAATAGTCCCATGAAAATACATGAGGATCCGTGGAAAAATCGAAAATTTTCCAAAATTGTCATTTAAAAAAATTCCATCGATTCAGTCAGAAAATTTTTTGGATATTTTAAAATCCGAAAGGAATTTCTCGGGCCCTTTTTATTACTGCATATCATGTAGTTTGCTGCGTAGAGTACGAAAAACGCATTTTCAATTAAGGAAATGCAGGAAAGTCTTTGAAATTCTCTTTCAAAGCTGAGAAATCAGAAATCGATTATTAGATATTCAATCGACCGTAAAAGTTTAACCTTAATACTAACTAAAAAATAAACCGGTGCAGTCTAATAGTCCCATGAAAATACATGAGGATCCGTGGAAAAATCGAAAATTTTCCAAAATTGTCATTTAAAAAAATTCCATCGATTCAGTCAGAAAATTTTTTGGATATTTTAAAATCCGAAAGGAATTTCTCGGGCCCTTTTTATTACTGCATATCATGTAGTTTGCTGCGTAGAGTACGAAAAACGCATTTTCAATTAAGGAAATGCAGGAAAGTCTTTGAAATTCTCTTTCAAAGCTGAGAAATCAGAAATCGATTATTAGATATTCAATCGACCGTAAAAGTTTAACCTTAATACTAACTAAAAAATAAACCGGTGCAGTCTAATAGTCCCATGAAAATACATGAGGATCCGTGGAAAAATCGAAAATTTTCCCAAATTGTCATTTAAAAAAATTCCATCGATTCAGTCAGAAAATTTTTTGGATATTTTAAAATCCGAAAGGAATTTCTCGGGCCCTTTTTATTACTGCATATCATGTAGTTTGCTGCGTAGAGTACGAAAAACGCATTTTCAATTAAGGAAATGCAGGAAAGTCTTTGAAATTCTCTTTCAAAGCTGAGAAATCAGAAATCGATTATTAGATATTCAATCGACCGTAAAAGTTTAACCTTAATACTAACTAAAAAATAAACCGGTGCAGTCTAATAGTCCCATGAAAATACATGAGGATCCGTGGAAAAATCGAAAATTTTCCAAAATTGTCATTTAAAAAAATTCCATCGATTCAGTCAGAAAATTTTTTGGATATTTTAAAATCCGAAAGGAATTTCTCGGGCCCTTTTTATTACTGCATATCATGTAGTTTGCTGCGTAGAGTACGAAAAACGCATTTTCAATTAAGGAAATGCAGGAAAGTCTTTGAAATTCTCTTTCAAAGCTGAGAAATCAGAAATCGATTATTAGATATTCAATCGACCGTAAAAGTTTAACCTTAATACTAACTAAAAAATAAACCGGTGCAGTCTAATAGTCCCATGAAAATACATGAGGATCCGTGGAAAAATCGAAAATTTTCCAAAATTGTCATTTAAAAAAATTCCATCGATTCAGTCAGAAAATTTTTTGGATATTTTAAAATCCGAAAGGAATTTCTCGGGCCCTTTTTATTACTGCATATCATGTAGTTTGCTGCGTAGAGTACGAAAAACGCATTTTCAATTAAGGAAATGCAGGAAAGTCTTTGAAATTCTCTTTCAAAGCTGAGAAATCAGAAATCGATTATTAGATATTCAATCGACCGTAAAAGTTTAACCTTAATACTAACTAAAAAATAAACCGGTGCAGTCTAATAGTCCCATGAAAATACATGAGGATCCGTGGAAAAATCGAAAATTTTCCCAAATTGTCATTTAAAAAAATTCCATCGATTCAGTCAGAAAATTTTTTGGATATTTTAAAATCCGAAAGGAATTTCTCGGGCCCTTTTTATTACTGCATATCATGTAGTTTGCTGCGTAGAGTACGAAAAACGCATTTTCAATTTAAGGAAATGCAGGACAGTCTTTGAAATTCTCTTTCAAAGCTGAGAAATCAGAAATCGATTATTAGATATTCAATCGACCGTAAAAGTTTAACCTTAATGCTAACTAAAAAATAAATCGGTGCAGTCTAATAGTCCCATGAAAATACATGAGGATCCGTGGAAAAATCGAAAATTTTCCAAAATTGTCTTTAAAAAAATTCCATCGATTCAGTCAGAAATTTTTTTGGATATTTTAAAATCCGAAAGGAATTTCTCGGGCCCTTTTTATTACTGCATATCATGTAGTTTGCTGCGTAGAGTACGAAAAACGCATTTTCAATTTAAGGAAATGCAGGAAAGTCTTTGAAATTCTCTTTCAAAGCTGAGAAATCAGAAATCGATTATTAGATATTCAATCGACCGTAAAAGTTTAACCTTAATACTAACTAAAAAATAAACCGGTGCAGTCTAATAGTCCCATGAACATACATGAGGATCCGTGGAAAAATCGAAAATTTTCCAAAATTGTCATTTAAAAAAATTCCATCGATTCAGTCAGAAAATTTTTTGGATATTTTAAAATCCGAAAGGAATTTCTCGGGCCCTTTTTATTACTGCATATCATGTAGTTTGCTGCGTAGAGTACGAAAAACGCATTTTCAATTAAGGAAATGCAGGAAAGTCTTTGAAATTCTCTTTCAAAGCTGAGAAATCAGAAATCGATTATTAGATATTCAATCGACCGTAAAAGTTTAACCTTAATACTAACTAAAAAATAAACCGGTGCAGTCTAATAGTCCCATGAAAATACATGAGGATCCGTGGAAAAATCGAAAATTTTCCAAAATTGTCATTTAAAAAAATTCCATCGATTCAGTCAGAAAATTTTTTGGATATTTTAAAATCCGAAAGGAATTTCTCGGGCCCTTTTTATTACTGCATATCATGTAGTTTGCTGCGTAGAGTACGAAAAACGCATTTTCAATTAAGGAAATGCAGGAAAGTCTTTGAAATTCTCTTTCAAAGCTGAGAAATCAGAAATCGATTATTAGATATTCAATCGACCGTAAAAGTTTAACCTTAATACTAACTAAAAAATAAACCGGTGCAGTCTAATAGTCCCATGAAAATACATGAGGATCCGTGGAAAAATCGAAAATTTTCCAAAATTGTCATTTAAAAAAATTCCATCGATTCAGTCAGAAAATTTTTTGGATATTTTAAAATCCGAAAGGAATTTCTCGGGCCCTTTTTATTACTGCATATCATGTAGTTTGCTGCGTAGAGTACGAAAAACGCATTTTCAATTAAGGAAATGCAGGAAAGTCTTTGAAATTCTCTTTCAAAGCTGAGAAATCAGAAATCGATTATTAGATATTCAATCGACCGTAAAAGTTTAACCTTAATACTAACTAAAAAATAAACCGGTGCAGTCTAATAGTCCCATGAAAATACATGAGGATCCGTGGAAAAATCGAAAATTTTCCCAAATTGTCATTTAAAAAAATTCCATCGATTCAGTCAGAAAATTTTTTGGATATTTTAAAATCCGAAAGGAATTTCTCGGGCCCTTTTTATTACTGCATATCATGTAGTTTGCTGCGTAGAGTACGAAAAACGCATTTTCAATTAAGGAAATGCAGGAAAGTCTTTGAAATTCTCTTTCAAAGCTGAGAAATCAGAAATCGATTATTAGATATTCAATCGACCGTAAAAGTTTAACCTTAATACTAACTAAAAAATAAACCGGTGCAGTCTAATAGTCCCATGAAAATACATGAGGATCCGTGGAAAAATCGAAAATTTTCCAAAATTGTCATTTAAAAAAATTCCATCGATTCAGTCAGAAAATTTTTTGGATATTTTAAAATCCGAAAGGAATTTCTCGGGCCCTTTTTATTACTGCATATCATGTAGTTTGCTGCGTAGAGTACGAAAAACGCATTTTCAATTAAGGAAATGCAGGAAAGTCTTTGAAATTCTCTTTCAAAGCTGAGAAATCAGAAATCGATTATTAGATATTCAATCGACCGTAAAAGTTTAACCTTAATACTAACTAAAAAATAAACCGGTGCAGTCTAATAGTCCCATGAAAATACATGAGGATCCGTGGAAAAATCGAAAATTTTCCAAAATTGTCATTTAAAAAAATTCCATCGATTCAGTCAGAAAATTTTTTGGATATTTTAAAATCCGAAAGGAATTTCTCGGGCCCTTTTTATTACTGCATATCATGTAGTTTGCTGCGTAGAGTACGAAAAACGCATTTTCAATTAAGGAAATGCAGGAAAGTCTTTGAAATTCTCTTTCAAAGCTGAGAAATCAGAAATCGATTATTAGATATTCAATCGACCGTAAAAGTTTAACCTTAATACTAACTAAAAAATAAACCGGTGCAGTCTAATAGTCCCATGAAAATACATGAGGATCCGTGGAAAAATCGAAAATTTTCCCAAATTGTCATTTAAAAAAATTCCATCGATTCAGTCAGAAAATTTTTTGGATATTTTAAAATCCGAAAGGAATTTCTCGGGCCCTTTTTATTACTGCATATCATGTAGTTTGCTGCGTAGAGTACGAAAAACGCATTTTCAATTTAAGGAAATGCAGGACAGTCTTTGAAATTCTCTTTCAAAGCTGAGAAATCAGAAATCAATTATTAGATATTCAATCGACCGTAAAAGTTTAACCTTAATACTAACTAAAAAATACACCGGTCCAGTTTAATAGTCCCATGAAAATACATGATGATCCGTGGAAAAATCGAAAATTTTCCCAAATTGTCATTTAAAATAATTCCATCGATTCAGTCAGAAAATTTTTTGGATATTTTAAAATCCGAAAGGAATTTCTCGGGCCCTTTTTATTACTGCATATCATGTAGTTTGCTGCGTAGAGTACGAAAAACGCATTTTCAATTTAAGGAAATGCAGGAAAGTCTTTGAAATTCTCTTTCAAAGCTGAGAAATCAGAAATCGATTATTAGATATTCAATCGACCGTAAAAGTTTAACCTTAATACTAACTAAAAAATACACCGGTCCAGTTTAATAGTCCCATGAAAATACATGAGGATCCGTGGAAAAATCGAAAATTTTCCCAAATTGTCATTTAAAAAAATTCCATCGATTCAGTCAGAAAATTTTTTGGATATTTTAAAATCCGAAAGGAATTTCTCGGGCCCTTTTTATTACTGCATATCATGTAGTTTGCTGCGTAGAGGACGAAAAACGCATTTTCAATTTAAGGAAATGCAGGAAAGTCTTTGAAATTCTCTTTCAAACCTGAGAAATCAGAAATCGATTATTAGATATTCAATCGACCGTAAAAGTTTAACCTTAATGCTAACTAAAAAATAAATCGGTGCAGTCTAATAGTCCCATGAAAATACATGAGGATCCGTGGAAAAATCGAAAATTTTCCAAAATTGTCTTTAAAAAAATTCCATCGATTCAGTCAGAAATTTTTTTGGATAATTTAAAATCCGAAAGGAATTTCTCGGGCCCTTTTTATTACTGCATATCATGTAGTTTGCTGCGTAGAGTACGAAAAACGCATTTTCAATTTAAGGAAATGCAGGAAAGTCTTTGAAATTCTCTTTCAAAGCTGAGAAATCAGAAATCGATTATTAGATATTCAATCGACCGTAAAAGTTTAACCTTAATACTAACTAAAAAATAAACCGGTGCAGTCTAATAGTCCCATGAACATACATGAGGATCCGTCGAAAAATCGAAAATTTTCCAAAATTGTCATTTAAAAAAATTCCATCGATTCAGTCAGAAAATTTTTTGGATATTTTAAAATCCGAAAGGAATTTCTCGGGCCCTTTTTATTACTGCATATCATGTAGTTTGCTGCGTAGAGTACGAAAAACGCATTTTCAATTAAGGAAATGCAGGAAAGTCTTTGAAATTCTCTTTCAAAGCTGAGAAATCAGAAATCGATTATTAGATATTCAATCGACCGTAAAAGTTTAACCTTAATACTAACTAAAAAATAAACCGGTGCAGTCTAATAGTCCCATGAAAATACATGAGGATCCGTGGAAAAATCGAAAATTTTCCAAAATTGTCATTTAAAAAAATTCCATCGATTCAGTCAGAAAATTTTTTGGATATTTTAAAATCCGAAAGGAATTTCTCGGGCCCTTTTTATTACTGCATATCATGTAGTTTGCTGCGTAGAGTACGAAAAACGCATTTTCAATTAAGGAAATGCAGGAAAGTCTTTGAAATTCTCTTTCAAAGCTGAGAAATCAGAAATCGATTATTAGATATTCAATCGACCGTAAAAGTTTAACCTTAATACTAACTAAAAAATAAACCGGTGCAGTCTAATAGTCCCATGAAAATACATGAGGATCCGTGGAAAAATCGAAAATTTTCCCAAATTGTCATTTAAAAAAATTCCATCGATTCAGTCAGAAAATTTTTTGGATATTTTAAAATCCGAAAGGAATTTCTCGGGCCCTTTTTATTACTGCATATCATGTAGTTTGCTGCGTAGAGTACGAAAAACGCATTTTCAATTAAGGAAATGCAGGAAAGTCTTTGAAATTCTCTTTCAAAGCTGAGAAATCAGAAATCGATTATTAGATATTCAATCGACCGTAAAAGTTTAACCTTAATACTAACTAAAAAATAAACCGGTGCAGTCTAATAGTCCCATGAAAATACATGAGGATCCGTGGAAAAATCGAAAATTTTCCAAAATTGTCATTTAAAAAAATTCCATCGATTCAGTCAGAAAATTTTTTGGATATTTTAAAATCCGAAAGGAATTTCTCGGGCCCTTTTTATTACTGCATATCATGTAGTTTGCTGCGTAGAGTACGAAAAACGCATTTTCAATTAAGGAAATGCAGGAAAGTCTTTGAAATTCTCTTTCAAAGCTGAGAAATCAGAAATCGATTATTAGATATTCAATCGACCGTAAAAGTTTAACCTTAATACTAACTAAAAAATAAACCGGTGCAGTCTAATAGTCCCATGAAAATACATGAGGATCCGTGGAAAAATCGAAAATTTTCCAAAATTGTCATTTAAAAAAATTCCATCGATTCAGTCAGAAAATTTTTTGGATATTTTAAAATCCGAAAGGAATTTCTCGGGCCCTTTTTATTACTGCATATCATGTAGTTTGCTGCGTAGAGTACGAAAAACGCATTTTCAATTAAGGAAATGCAGGAAAGTCTTTGAAATTCTCTTTCAAAGCTGAGAAATCAGAAATCGATTATTAGATATTCAATCGACCGTAAAAGTTTAACCTTAATACTAACTAAAAAATAAACCGGTGCAGTCTAATAGTCCCATGAAAATACATGAGGATCCGTGGAAAAATCGAAAATTTTCCCAAATTGTCATTTAAAAAAATTCCATCGATTCAGTCAGAAAATTTTTTGGATATTTTAAAATCCGAAAGGAATTTCTCGGGCCCTTTTTATTACTGCATATCATGTAGTTTGCTGCGTAGAGTACGAAAAACGCATTTTCAATTTAAGGAAATGCAGGACAGTCTTTGAAATTCTCTTTCAAAGCTGAGAAATCAGAAATCGATTATTAGATATTCAATCGACCGTAAAAGTTTAACCTTAATACTAACTAAAAAATACACCGGTCCAGTTTAATAGTCCCATGAAAATACATGATGATCCGTGGAAAAATCGAAAATTTTCCCAAATTGTCATTTAAAATAATTCCATCGATTCAGTCAGAAAATTTTTTGGATATTTTAAAATCCGAAAGGAATTTCTCGGGCCCTTTTTATTACTGCATATCATGTAGTTTGCTGCGTAGAGTACGAAAAACGCATTTTCAATTTAAGGAAATGCAGGAAAGTCTTTGAAATTCTCTTTCAAAGCTGAGAAATCAGAAATCGATTATTAGATATTCAATCGACCGTAAAAGTTTAACCTTAATACTAACTAAAAAATACACCGGTCCAGTTTAATAGTCCCATGAAAATACATGAGGATCCGTGGAAAAATCGAAAATTTTCCCAAATTGTCATTTAAAAAAATTCCATCGATTCAGTCAGAAAATTTTTTGGATATTTTAAAATCCGAAAGGAATTTCTCGGGCCCTTTTTATTACTGCATATCATGTAGTTTGCTGCGTAGAGGACGAAAAACGCATTTTCAATTTAAGGAAATGCAGGAAAGTCTTTGAAATTCTCTTTCAAACCTGAGAAATCAGAAATCGATTATTAGATATTCAATCGACCGTAAAAGTTTAACCGTAATGCTAACTAAAAAATAAATCGGTGCAGTCTAATAGTCCCATGAAAATACATGAGGATCCGTGGAAAAATCGAAAATTTTCCAAAATTGTCTTTAAAAAAATTCCATCGATTCAGTCAGAAATTTTTTTGGATAATTTAAAATCCGAAAGGAATTTCTCGGGCCCTTTTTATTACTGCATATCATGTAGTTTGCTGCGTAGAGTACGAAAAACGCATTTTCAATTTAAGGAAATGCAGGAAAGTCTTTGAAATTCTCTTTCAAAGCTGAGAAATCAGAAATCGATTATTAGATATTCAATCGACCGTAAAAGTTTAACCTTAATACTAACTAAAAAATAAACCGGTGCAGTCTAATAGTCCCATGAACATACATGAGGATCCGTCGAAAAATCGAAAATTTTCCAAAATTGTCATTTAAAAAAATTCCATCGATTCAGTCAGAAAATTTTTTGGATATTTTAAAATCCGAAAGGAATTTCTCGGGCCCTTTTTATTACTGCATATCATGTAGTTTGCTGCGTAGAGTACGAAAAACGCATTTTCAATTAAGGAAATGCAGGAAAGTCTTTGAAATTCTCTTTCAAAGCTGAGAAATCAGAAATCGATTATTAGATATTCAATCGACCGTAAAAGTTTAACCTTAATACTAACTAAAAAATAAACCGGTGCAGTCTAATAGTCCCATGAAAATACATGAGGATCCGTGGAAAAATCGAAAATTTTCCCAAATTGTCATTTAAAAAAATTCCATCGATTCAGTCAGAAAATTTTTTGGATATTTTAAAATCCGAAAGGAATTTCTCGGGCCCTTTTTATTACTGCATATCATGTAGTTTGCTGCGTAGAGTACGAAAAACGCATTTTCAATTTAAGGAAATGCAGGAAAGTCTTTGAAATTCTCTTTCAAAGCTGAGAAATCAGAAATCGATTATTAGATATTCAATCGACCGTAAAAGTTTAACCTTAATACTAACTAAAAAATAAACCGGTCCAGTTTAATAGTCCCATGAAAATACATGAGGATCCGTGGAAAAATCGAAAATTTTCCCAAATTGTCATTTAAAAAAATTCCATCGATTCAGTCAGAAAAATGTTTGGATATTTTAAAATCCGAAAGGAATTTCTCGGGCCCTTTTTATTACTGCATATCATGTAGTTTACTGCGTAGAGTACGAAAAACGCATTTTCAAATTAAGGAAATGCAGGAAAGTCTTTGAAATTCTCTTTCAAAGCTGAGAAATCAGAAATCGATTATTAGATATTCAATCGACCGTAAAAGTTTAACCTTAATACTAAGTAAAAAATAAACCGGTGCAGTCTAATAGTCCCATGAACATCCATGAGGATCCGTGGAAAAATCGAAAATTTTCCAAAATTGTCATTTAAAAAAATTCCATCGATTCAGTCAGAAAATTTTTTGGATATTTTAAAATCCGAAAGGAATTTCTCGGGCCCTTTTTATTACTGCATATCATGTAGTTTGCTGCGTAGAGTACGAAAAACGCATTTTCAATTTAAGGAAATGCAGGAAAGTCTTTGAAATTCTCTTTCAAACCTGAGAAATCAGAAATCGATTATTAGATATTCAATCGACCGTAAAAGTTTAACCTTAATACTAACTAAAAAATAAACCGGTGCAGTCTAATAGTCCCATGAAAATACATGAGGATCCGTGGAAAAATCGAAAATTTTCCCAAATTGTCATTTAAAAAAATTCCATCGATTCAGTCAGAAAATTTTTTGGATATTTTAAAATCCGAAAGGAATTTCTCGGGCCCTTTTTATTACTGCATATCATGTAGTTTACTGCGTAGAGTACGAAAAACGCATTTTCAAATTAAGGAAATGCAGGAAAGTCTTTGAAATTCTCTTTCAAAGCTGAGAAATCAGAAATCGATTATTAGATATTCAATCGACCGTAAAAGTTTAACCTTAATACTAACTAAAAAATAAACCGGTGCAGTCTAATAGTCCCATGTAAATACATGAGGATCCGTGGAAAAATCGAAAATTTTCCCAAATTGTCATTTAAAAAAATTCCATCGATTCAGTCAGAAAATTTTTTGGATATTTTAAAATCCGAAAGGAATTTCTCGGGCCCTTTTTATTACTGCATATCATGTAGTTTGCTGCGTAGAGTACGAAAAACGCATTTTCAATTTAAGGAAATGCAGGAAAGTCTTTGAAATTCTCTTTCAAAGCTGAGAAATCAGAAATCGATTATTAGATATTCAATCGACCGTAAAAGTTTAACCTTAATACTAACTAAAAAATAAACCGGTCCAGTTTAATAGTCCCATGAAAATACATGAGGATCCGTGGAAAAATCGAAAATTTTCCCAAATTGTCATTTAAAAAAATTCCATCGATTCAGTCAGAAAATTTTTTGGATATTTTAAAATCCGAAAGGAATTTCTCGGGCCCTTTTTATTACTGCATATCATGTAGTTTACTGCGTAGAGTACGAAAAACGCATTTTCAAATTAAGGAAATGCAGGAAAGTCTTTGAAATTCTCTTTCAAAGCTGAGAAATCAGAAATCGATTATTAGATATTCAATCGACCGTAAAAGTTTAACCTTAATACTAACTAAAAAATAAACCGGTGCAGTCTAATAGTCCCATGAAAATACATGAGGATCCGTGGAAAAATCGAAAATTTTCTCAAATTGTCATTTAAAAAAATTCCATCGATTCAGTCAGAAAATTTTTTGGATATTTTAAAATCCGAAAGGAATTTCTCGGGCCCTTTTTATTACTGCATATCATGTAGTTTGCTGCGTAGAGTACGAAAAACGCATTTTCAATTTAAGGAAATGCAGGAAAGTCTTTGAAATTCTCTTTCAAAGCTGAGAAATCAGAAATCGATTATTAGATATTCAATCGACCGTAAAAGTTTAACCTTAATACTAACTAAAAAATAAACCGGTGCAGTCTAATAGTCCCATGAAAATACATGAGGATCCGTGGAAAAATCGAAAATTTTCCCAAATTGTCATTTAAAAAAATTCCATCGATTCAGTCAGAAAATTTTTTGGATATTTTAAAATCCGAAAGGAATTTCTCGGGCCCTTTTTATTACTGCATATCATGTAGTTTGCTGCGTAGAGTACGAAAAACGCATTTTCAATTAAGGAAATGCAGGAAAGTCTTTGAAATTCTCTTTCAAAGCTGAGAAATCAGAAATCGATTATTAGATATTCAATCGACCGTAAAAGTTTAACCTTAATACTAACTAAAAAATAAACCGGTGCAGTCTAATAGTCCCATGAAAATACATGAGGATCCGTGGAAAAATCGAAAATTTTCCAAAATTGTCATTTAAAAAAATTCCATCGATTCAGTCAGAAAATTTTTTGGATATTTTAAAATCCGAAAGGAATTTCTCGGGCCCTTTTTATTACTGCATATCATGTAGTTTGCTGCGTAGAGGACGAAAAACGCATTTTCAATTTAAGGAAATGCAGGAAAGTCTTTGAAATTCTCTTTCAAACCTGAGAAATCAGAAATCGATTATTAGATATTCAATCGACCGTAAAAGTTTAACCTTAATGCTAACTAAAAAATAAATCGGTGCAGTCTAATAGTCCCATGAAAATACATGAGAATCCGTGGAAAAATCGAGAATTTTCCAAAATTGTCTTTAAAAAAATTCCATCGATTCAGTCAGAAATTTTTTTGGATATTTTAAAATCCGAAAGGAATTTCTCGGGCCCTTTTTATTAGTGCATATCATGTAGTTTGCTGCGTAGAGTACGAAAAACGCATTTTCAATTTAAGGAAATGCAGGAAAGTCTTTGAAATTCTCTTTCAAACCTGAGAAATCAGAAATCGATTATTAGATATTCAATCGACCGTAAAAGTTTAACCTTAATGCTAACTAAAAAATAAACCGGTGCAGTCTAATAGTCCCATGAAAATACATGAGGATCCGTGGAAAAATCGAAAATTTTCCCAAATTGTCATTTAAAAAAATTCCATCGATTCAGTCAGAAAATTTTTTGGATATTTTAAAATCCGAAAGGAATTTCTCGGGCCCTTTTTATTACTGCATATCATGTAGTTTACTGCGTAGAGTACGAAAAACGCATTTTCAAATTAAGGAAATGCAGGAAAGTCTTTGAAATTCTCTTTCAAAGCTGAGAAATCAGAAATCGATTATTAGATATTCAATCGACCGTAAAAGTTTAACCTTAATACTAACTAAAAAATAAACCGGTGCAGTCTAATAGTCCCATGAAAATACATGAGGATCCGTGGAAAAATCGAAAATTTTCCCAAATTGTCATTTAAAAAAATTCCATCGATTCAGTCAGAAAATTTTTTGGATATTTTAAAATCCGAAAGGAATTTCTCGGGCCCTTTTTATTACTGCATATCATGTAGTTTGCTGCGTAGAGTACGAAAAACGCATTTTCAATTTAAGGAAATGCAGGAAAGTCTTTGAAATTCTCTTTCAAAGCTGAGAAATCAGAAATCGATTATTAGATATTCAATCGACCGTAAAAGTTTAACCTTAATACTAACTAAAAAATAAACCGGTGCAGTCTAATAGTCCCATGAAAATACATGAGGATCCGTGGAAAAATCGAAAATTTTCCCAAATTGTCATTTAAAAAAATTCCATCGATTCAGTCAGAAAATTTTTTGGATATTTTAAAATCCGAAAGGAATTTCTCGGGCCCTTTTTATTACTGCATATCATGTAGTTTGCTGCGTAGAGTACGAAAAACGCATTTTCAATTTAAGGAAATGCAGGAAAGTCTTTGAAATTCTCTTTCAAACCTGAGAAATCAGAAATCGATTATTAGATATTCAATCGACCGTAAAAGTTTAACCTTAATACTAACTAAAAAATAAACCGGTGCAGTCTAATAGTCCCATGAAAATACATGAGGATCCGTGGAAAAATCGAAAATTTTCCCAAATTGTCATTTAAAAAAATTCCATCGATTCAGTCAGAAAATTTTTTGGATATTTTAAAATCCGAAAGGAATTTCTCGGGCCCTTTTTATTAGTGCATATCATGTAGTTTGCTGCGTAGAGTACGAAAAACGCATTTTCAATTTAAGGAAATGCAGGAAAGTCTTTGAAATTCTCTTTCAAAGCTGAGAAATCAGAAATCGATTATTAGATATTCAATCGACCGTAAAAGTTTAACCTTAATACTAACTAAAAAATAAACCGGTGCAGTCTAATAGTCCCATGAAAATACATGAGGATCCGTGGAAAAATCGAAAATTTTCCCAAATTGTCATTTAAAAAAATTCCATCGATTCAGTCAGAAAATTTTTTGGATATTTTAAAATCCGAAAGGAATTTCTCGGGCCCTTTTTATTACTGCATATCATGTAGTTTGCTGCGTAGAGTACGAAAAACGCATTTTCAATTTAAGGAAATGCAGGAAAGTCTTTGAAATTCTCTTTCAAAGCTGAGAAATCAGAAATCGATTATTAGATATTCAATCGACCGTAAAAGTTTAACCTTAATACTAACTAAAAAATAAACCGGTGCAGTCTAATAGTCCCATGAAAATACATGAGGATCCGTGGAAAAATCGAAAATTTTCCCAAATTGTCATTTAAAAAAATTCCATCGATTCAGTCAGAAAATTTTTTGGATATTTTAAAATCCGAAAGGAATTTCTCGGGCCCTTTTTATTACTGCATATCATGTAGTTTGCTGCGTAGAGTACGAAAAACGCATTTTCAATTTAAGGAAATGCAGGAAAGTCTTTGAAATTCTCTTTCAAAGCTGAGAAATCAGAAATCGATTATTAGATATTCAATCGACCGTAAAAGTTTAACCTTAATACTAACTAAAAAATAAACCGGTGCAGTCTAATAGTCCCATGAAAATACATGAGGATCCGTGGAAAAATCGAAAATTTTCCCAAATTGTCATTTAAAAAAATTCCATCGATTCAGTCAGAAAATTTTTTGGATATTTTAAAATCCGAAAGGAATTTCTCGGGCCCTTTTTATTACTGCATATCATGTAGTTTGCTGCGTAGAGTACGAAAAACGCATTTTCAATTTAAGGAAATGCAGGAAAGTCTTTGAAATTCTCTTTCAAAGCTGAGAAATCAGAAATCGATTATTAGATATTCAATCGACCGTAAAAGTTTAACCTTAATACTAACTAAAAAATAAACCGGTGCAGTCTAATAGTCCCATGAAAATACATGAGGATCCGTGGAAAAATCGAAAATTTTCCCAAATTGTCATTTAAAAAAATTCCATCGATTCAGTCAGAAAATTTTTTGGATATTTTAAAATCCGAAAGGAATTTCTCGGGCCCTTTTTATTACTGCATATCATGTAGTTTGCTGCGTAGAGTACGAAAAACGCATTTTCAATTTAAGGAAATGCAGGAAAGTCTTTGAAATTCTCTTTCAAAGCTGAGAAATCAGAAATCGATTATTAGATATTCAATCGACCGTAAAAGTTTAACCTTAATACTAACTAAAAAATAAACCGGTGCAGTCTAATAGTCCCATGAAAATACATGAGGATCCGTGGAAAAATCGAAAATTTTCCCAAATTGTCATTTAAAAAAATTCCATCGATTCAGTCAGAAAATTTTTTGGATATTTTAAAATCCGAAAGGAATTTCTCGGGCCCTTTTTATTACTGCATATCATGTAGTTTGCTGCGTAGAGTACGAAAAACGCATTTTCAATTTAAGGAAATGCAGGAAAGTCTTTGAAATTCTCTTTCAAAGCTGAGAAATCAGAAATCGATTATTAGATATTCAATCGACCGTAAAAGTTTAACCTTAATACTAACTAAAAAATAAACCGGTGCAGTCTAATAGTCCCATGAAAATACATGAGGATCCGTGGAAAAATCGAAAATTTTCCCAAATTGTCATTTAAAAAAATTCCATCGATTCAGTCAGAAAATTTTTTGGATATTTTAAAATCCGAAAGGAATTTCTCGGGCCCTTTTTATTACTGCATATCATGTAGTTTGCTGCGTAGAGTACGAAAAACGCATTTTCAATTAAGGAAATGCAGGAAAGTCTTTGAAATTCTCTTTCAAAGCTGAGAAATCAGAAATCGATTATTAGATATTCAATCGACCGTAAAAGTTTAACCTTAATACTAACTAAAAAATAAACCGGTGCAGTCTAATAGTCCCATGAAAATACATGAGGATCCGTGGAAAAATCGAAAATTTTCCAAAATTGTCATTTAAAAAAATTCCATCGATTCAGTCAGAAAATTTTTTGGATATTTTAAAATCCGAAAGGAATTTCTCGGGCCCTTTTTATTACTGCATATCATGTAGTTTGCTGCGTAGAGTACGAAAAACGCATTTTCAATTAAGGAAATGCAGGAAAGTCTTTGAAATTCTCTTTCAAAGCTGAGAAATCAGAAATCGATTATTAGATATTCAATCGACCGTAAAAGTTTAACCTTAATACTAACTAAAAAATAAACCGGTGCAGTCTAATAGTCCCATGAAAATACATGAGGATCCGTGGAAAAATCGAAAATTTTCCAAAATTGTCATTTAAAAAAATTCCATCGATTCAGTCAGAAAATTTTTTGGATATTTTAAAATCCGAAAGGAATTTCTCGGGCCCTTTTTATTACTGCATATCATGTAGTTTGCTGCGTAGAGGACGAAAAACGCATTTTCAATTTAAGGAAATGCAGGAAAGTCTTTGAAATTCTCTTTCAAACCTGAGAAATCAGAAATCGATTATTAGATATTCAATCGACCGTAAAAGTTTAACCTTAATGCTAACTAAAAAATAAATCGGTGCAGTCTAATAGTCCCATGAAAATACATGAGGATCCGTGGAAAAATCGAGAATTTTCCAAAATTGTCTTTAAAAAAATTCCATCGATTCAGTCAGAAATTTTTTTGGATATTTTAAAATCCGAAAGGAATTTCTCGGGCCCTTTTTATTAGTGCATATCATGTAGTTTGCTGCGTAGAGTACGAAAAACGCATTTTCAATTTAAGGAAATGCAGGAAAGTCTTTGAAATTCTCTTTCAAACCTGAGAAATCAGAAATCGATTATTAGATATTCAATCGACCGTAAAAGTTTAACCTTAATGCTAACTAAAAAATAAACCGGTGCAGTCTAATAGTCCCATGAAAATACATGAGGATCCGTGGAAAAATCGAAAATTTTCCCAAATTGTCATTTAAAAAAATTCCATCGATTCAGTCAGAAAATTTTTTGGATATTTTAAAATCCGAAAGGAATTTCTCGGGCCCTTTTTATTACTGCATATCATGTAGTTTGCTGCGTAGAGTACGAAAAACGCATTTTCAATTTAAGGAAATGCAGGAAAGTCTTTGAAATTCTCTTTCAAAGCTGAGAAATCAGAAATCGATTATTAGATATTCAATCGACCGTAAAAGTTTAACCTTAATACTAACTAAAAAATAAACCGGTGCAGTCTAATAGTCCCATGAAAATACATGAGGATCCGTGGAAAAATCGAAAATTTTCCCAAATTGTCATTTAAAAAAATTCCATCGATTCAGTCAGAAAATTTTTTGGATATTTTAAAATCCGAAAGGAATTTCTCGGGCCCTTTTTATTACTGCATATCATGTAGTTTGCTGCGTAGAGTACGAAAAACGCATTTTCAATTTAAGGAAATGCAGGAAAGTCTTTGAAATTCTCTTTCAAAGCTGAGAAATCAGAAATCGATTATTAGATATTCAATCGACCGTAAAAGTTTAACCTTAATACTAACTAAAAAATAAACCGGTGCAGTCTAATAGTCCCATGAAAATACATGAGGATCCGTGGAAAAATCGAAAATTTTCCCAAATTGTCATTTAAAAAAATTCCATCGATTCAGTCAGAAAATTTTTTGGATATTTTAAAATCCGAAAGGAATTTCTCGGGCCCTTTTTATTACTGCATATCATGTAGTTTGCTGCGTAGAGTACGAAAAACGCATTTTCAATTAAGGAAATGCAGGAAAGTCTTTGAAATTCTCTTTCAAAGCTGAGAAATCAGAAATCGATTATTAGATATTCAATCGACCGTAAAAGTTTAACCTTAATACTAACTAAAAAATAAACCGGTGCAGTCTAATAGTCCCATGAAAATACATGAGGATCCGTGGAAAAATCGAAAATTTTCCAAAATTGTCATTTAAAAAAATTCCATCGATTCAGTCAGAAAATTTTTTGGATATTTTAAAATCCGAAAGGAATTTCTCGGGCCCTTTTTATTACTGCATATCATGTAGTTTGCTGCGTAGAGTACGAAAAACGCATTTTCAATTAAGGAAATGCAGGAAAGTCTTTGAAATTCTCTTTCAAAGCTGAGAAATCAGAAATCGATTATTAGATATTCAATCGACCGTAAAAGTTTAACCTTAATACTAACTAAAAAATAAACCGGTGCAGTCTAATAGTCCCATGAAAATACATGAGGATCCGTGGAAAAATCGAAAATTTTCCAAAATTGTCATTTAAAAAAATTCCATCGATTCAGTCAGAAAATTTTTTGGATATTTTAAAATCCGAAAGGAATTTCTCGGGCCCTTTTTATTACTGCATATCATGTAGTTTGCTGCGTAGAGGACGAAAAACGCATTTTCAATTTAAGGAAATGCAGGAAAGTCTTTGAAATTCTCTTTCAAACCTGAGAAATCAGAAATCGATTATTAGATATTCAATCGACCGTAAAAGTTTAACCTTAATGCTAACTAAAAAATAAATCGGTGCAGTCTAATAGTCCCATGAAAATACATGAGGATCCGTGGAAAAATCGAGAATTTTCCAAAATTGTCTTTAAAAAAATTCCATCGATTCAGTCAGAAATTTTTTTGGATATTTTAAAATCCGAAAGGAATTTCTCGGGCCCTTTTTATTAGTGCATATCATGTAGTTTGCTGCGTAGAGTACGAAAAACGCATTTTCAATTTAAGGAAATGCAGGAAAGTCTTTGAAATTCTCTTTCAAACCTGAGAAATCAGAAATCGATTATTAGATATTCAATCGACCGTAAAAGTTTAACCTTAATGCTAACTAAAAAATAAACCGGTGCAGTCTAATAGTCCCATGAAAATACATGAGGATCCGTGGAAAAATCGAAAATTTTCCCAAATTGTCATTTAAAAAAATTCCATCGATTCAGTCAGAAAATTTTTTGGATATTTTAAAATCCGAAAGGAATTTCTCGGGCCGTTTTTATTACTGCATATCATGTAGTTTACTGCGTAGAGTACGAAAAACGCATTTTCAAATTAAGGAAATGCAGGAAAGTCTTTGAAATTCTCTTTCAAACCTGAGAAATCAGAAATCGATTATTAGATATTCAATCGACCGTAAAAGTTTAACCTTAATACTAACTAAAAAATAAACCGGTGCAGTCTAATAGTCCCATGAAAATACATGAGGATCCGTGGAAAAATCGAAAATTTTCCCAAATTGTCATTTAAAAAAATTCCATCGATTCAGTCAGAAAATTTTTTGGATATTTTAAAATCCGAAAGGAATTTCTCGGGCCCTTTTTATTACTGCATATCATGTAGTTTGCTGCGTAGAGTACGAAAAACGCATTTTCAATTTAAGGAAATGCAGGAAAGTCTTTGAAATTCTCTTTCAAAGCTGAGCAATCAGAAATCGATTATTAGATATTCAATCGACCGTAAAAGTTTAACCTTAATACTAACTAAAAAATAAACCGGTGCAGTCTAATAGTCCCATGAAAATACATGAGGATCCGTGGAAAAATCGAAAATTTTCCCAAATTGTCATTTAAAAAAATTCCATCGATTCAGTCAGAAAATTTTTTGGATATTTTAAAATCCGAAAGGAATTTCTCGGGCCCTTTTTATTACTGCATATCATGTAGTTTGCTGCGTAGAGTACGAAAAACGCATTTTCAATTTAAGGAAATGCAGGAAAGTCTTTGAAATTCTCTTTCAAAGCTGAGAAATCAGAAATCGATTATTAGATATTCAATCGACCGTAAAAGTTTAACCTTAATACTAACTAAAAAATAAACCGGTGCAGTCTAATAGTCCCATGAAAATACATGAGGATCCGTGGAAAAATCGAAAATTTTCCCAAATTGTCATTTAAAAAAATTCCATCGATTCAGTCAGAAAATTTTTTGGATATTTTAAAATCCGAAAGGAATTTCTCGGGCCCTTTTTATTACTGCATATCATGTAGTTTGCTGCGTAGAGTACGAAAAACGCATTTTCAATTTAAGGAAATGCAGGAAAGTCTTTGAAATTCTCTTTCAAAGCTGAGAAATCAGAAATCGATTATTAGATATTCAATCGACCGTAAAAGTTTAACCTTAATACTAACTAAAAAATAAACCGGTCCAGTTTAATAGTCCCATGAAAATACATGAGGATCCGTGGAAAAATCGAAAATTTTCCCAAATTGTCATTTAAAAAAATTCCATCGATTCAGTCAGAAAATTGTTTGGATATTTTAAAATCCGAAAGGAATTTCTCGGGCCCTTTTTATTACTGCATATCATGTAGTTTACTGCGTAGAGTACGAAAAACGCATTTTCAAATTAAGGAAATGCAGGAAAGTCTTTGAAATTCTCTTTCAAAGCTGAGAAATCAGAAATCGATTATTAGATATTCAATCGACCGTAAAAGTTTAACCTTAATACTAACTAAAAAATAAACCGGTGCAGTCTAATAGTCCCATGAACATCCATGAGGATCCGTGGAAAAATCGAAAATTTTCCAAAATTGTCATTTAAAAAAATTCCATCGATTCAGTCAGAAAATTTTTTGGATATTTTAAAATCCGAAAGGAATTTCTCGGGCCCTTTTTATTACTGCATATCATGTAGTTTGCTGCGTAGAGTACGAAAAACGCATTTTCAATTTAAGGAAATGCAGGAAAGTCTTTGAAATTCTCTTTCAAACCTGAGAAATCAGAAATCGATTATTAGATATTCAATCGACCGTAAAAGTTTAACCTTAATACTAACTAAAAAATAAACCGGTGCAGTCTAATAGTCCCATGAAAATACATGAGGATCCGTGGAAAAATCGAAAATTTTCCCAAATTGTCATTTAAAAAAATTCCATCGATTCAGTCAGAAAATTTTTTGGATATTTTAAAATCCGAAAGGAATTTCTCGGGCCCTTTTTATTACTGCATATCATGTAGTTTACTGCGTAGAGTACGAAAAACGCATTTTCAAATTAAGGAAATGCAGGAAAGTCTTTGAAATTCTCTTTCAAAGCTGAGAAATCAGAAATCGATTATTAGATATTCAATCGACCGTAAAAGTTTAACCTTAATACTAACTAAAAAATAAACCGGTGCAGTCTAATAGTCCCATGAAAATACATGAGGATCCGTGGAAAAATCGAAAATTTTCCCAAATTGTCATTTAAAAAAATTCCATCGATTCAGTCAGAAAATTTTTTGGATATTTTAAAATCCGAAAGGAATTTCTCGGGCCCTTTTTATTACTGCATATCATGTAGTTTGCTGCGTAGAGTACGAAAAACGCATTTTCAATTTAAGGAAATGCAGGAAAGTCTTTGAAATTCTCTTTCAAAGCTGAGAAATCAGAAATCGATTATTAGATATTCAATCGACCGTAAAAGTTTAACCTTAATACTAACTAAAAAATAAACCGGTCCAGTTTAATAGTCCCATGAAAATACATGAGGATCCGTGGAAAAATCGAAAATTTTCCCAAATTGTCATTTAAAAAAATTCCATCGATTCAGTCAGAAAATTTTTTGGATATTTTAAAATCCGAAAGGAATTTCTCGGGCCCTTTTTATTACTGCATATCATGTAGTTTACTGCGTAGAGTACGAAAAACGCATTTTCAAATTAAGGAAATGCAGGAAAGTCTTTGAAATTCTCTTTCAAAGCTGAGAAATCAGAAATCGATTATTAGATATTCAATCGACCGTAAAAGTTTAACCTTAATACTAACTAAAAAATAAACCGGTGCAGTCTAATAGTCCCATGAACATACATGAGGATCCGTGGAAAAATCGAAAATTTTCCAAAATTGTCATTTAAAAAAATTCCATCGATTCAGTCAGAAAATTTTTTGGATATTTTAAAATCCGAAAGGAATTTCTCGGGCCCTTTTTATTACTGCATATCATGTAGTTTGCTGCGTAGAGTACGAAAAACGCATTTTCAATTTAAGGAAATGCAGGAAAGTCTTTGAAATTCTCTTTCACAGCTGAGAAATCAGAAATCGATTATTAGATATTCAATCGACCGTAAAAGTTTAACCTTAATACTAACTAAAAAATAAACCGGTGCAGTCTAATAGTCCCATGAACATCCATGAGGATCCGTGGAAAAATCGAAAATTTTCCAAAATTGTCATTTAAAAAAATTCCATCGATTCAGTCAGAAAATTTTTTGGATATTTTAAAATCCGAAAGGAATTTCTCGGGCCCTTTTTATTACTGCATATCATGTAGTTTGCTGCGTAGAGTACGAAAAACGCATTTTCAATTTAAGGAAATGCAGGAAAGTCTTTGAAATTCTCTTTCAAACCTGAGAAATCAGAAATCGATTATTAGATATTCAATCGACCGTAAAAGTTTAACCTTAATACTAACTAAAAAATAAACCGGTGCAGTCTAATAGTCCCATGAAAATACATGAGGATCCGTGGAAAAATCGAAAATTTTCCCAAATTGTCATTTAAAAAAATTCCATCGATTCAGTCAGAACATTTTTTGGATATTTTAAAATCCGAAAGGAATTTCTCGGGCCCTTTTTATTACTGCATATCATGTAGTTTACTGCGTAGAGTACGAAAAACGCATTTTCAAATTAAGGAAATGCAGGAAAGTCTTTGAAATTCTCTTTCAAAGCTGAGAAATCAGAAATCGATTATTAGATATTCAATCGACCGTAAAAGTTTAACCTTAATACTAACTAAAAAATAAACCGGTGCAGTCTAATAGTCCCATGAAAATACATGAGGATCCGTGGAAAAATCGAAAATTTTCCCAAATTGTCATTTAAAAAAATTCCATCGATTCAGTCAGAAAATTTTTTGGATATTTTAAAATCCGAAAGGAATTTCTCGGGCGCTTTTTATTACTGCATATCATGTAGTTTGCTGCGTAGAGTACGAAAAACGCATTTTCAATTTAAGGAAATGCAGGAAAGTCTTTGAAATTCTCTTTCAAAGCTGAGAAATCAGAAATCGATTATTAGATATTCAATCGACCGTAAAAGTTTAACCTTAATACTAACTAAAAAATAAACCGGTCCAGTTTAATAGTCCCATGAAAATACATGAGGATCCGTGGAAAAATCGAAAATTTTCCCAAATTGTCATTTAAAAAAATTCCATCGATTCAGTCAGAAAATTTTTTGGATATTTTAAAATCCGAAAGGAATTTCTCGGGCCCTTTTTATTACTGCATATCATGTAGTTTACTGCGTAGAGTACGAAAAACGCATTTTCAAATTAAGGAAATGCAGGAAAGTCTTTGAAATTCTCTTTCAAAGCTGAGAAATCAGAAATCGATTATTAGATATTCAATCGACCGTAAAAGTTTAACCTTAATACTAACTAAAAAATAAACCGGTGCAGTCTAATAGTCCCATGAACATACATGAGGATCCGTGGAAAAATCGAAAATTTTCCAAAATTGTCATTTAAAAAAATTCCATCGATTCAGTCAGAAAATTTTTTGGATATTTTAAAATCCGAAAGGAATTTCTCGGGCCCTTTTTATTACTGCATATCATGTAGTTTGCTGCGTAGAGTACGAAAAACGCATTTTCAATTTAAGGAAATGCAGGAAAGTCTTTGAAATTCTCTTTCAAAGCTGAGAAATCAGAAATCGATTATTAGATATTCAATCGACCGTAAAAGTTTAACCTTAATACTAACTAAAAAATAAACCGGTGCAGTCTAATAGTCCCATGAAAATACATGAGGATCCGTGGAAAAATCGAAAATTTTCCCAAATTGTCATTTAAAAAAATTCCATCGATTCAGTCAGAAAATTTTTTGGATATTTTAAAATCCGATAGGAATTTCTCGGGCCCTTTTTATTACTGCATATCATGTAGTTTGCTGCGTAGAGTACGAAAAACGCATTTTCAATTTAAGGAAATGCAGGAAAGTCTTTGAAATTCTCTTTCAAAGCTGAGAAATCAGAAATCGATTATTAGATATTCAATCGACCGTAAAAGTTTAACCTTAATACTAACTAAAAAATAAACCGGTGCAGTCTAATAGTCCCATGAAAATACATGAGGATCCGTGGAAAAATCGAAAATTTTCCCAAATTGTCATTTAAAAAAATTCCATCGATTCAGTCAGAAAATTTTTTGGATATTTTAAAATCCGAAAGGAATTTCTCGGGCCCTTTTTATTACTGCATATCATGTAGTTTGCTGCGTAGAGTACGAAAAACGCATTTTCAATTTAAGGAAATGCAGGAAAGCCTTTCAAATTCTCTTTCAAAGCTGAGAAATCAGAAATCGATTATTAGATATTCAATCGACCGTAAAAGTTTAACCTTAATACTAACTAAAAAATAAACCGGTGCAGTCCAATAGTCCCATGAAAATACATGAGGATCCGTGGAAAAATCGAAAATTTTCCCAAATTGTCATTTAAAAAAATTCCATCGATTCAGTCAGAAAATTTTTTGGATATTTTAAAATCCGAAAGGAATTTCTCGGGCCCTTTTTATTACTGCATATCATGTAGTTTGCTGCGTAGAGTACGAAAAACGCATTTTCAATTTAAGGAAATGCAGGAAAGCCTTTCAAATTCTCTTTCAAAGCTGAGAAATCAGAAATCGATTATTAGATATTCAATCGACCGTAAAAGTTTAACCTTAATACTAACTAAAAAATAAACCGGTGCAGTCCAATAGTCCCATGAAAATACATGAGGATCCGTGGAAAAATCGAAAATTTTCCCAAATTGTCATTTAAAAAAATTCCATCGATTCAGTCAGAAAATTTTTTGGATATTTTAAAATCCGAAAGGAATTTCTCGGGCCCTTTTTATTACTGCATATCATGTAGTTTGCTGCGTAGAGGACGAAAAACGCATTTTCAATTTAAGGAAATGCAGGAAAGTCTTTGAAATTCTCTTTCAAAGCTGAGAAATCAGAAATCGATTATTAGATATTCAATCGACCGTAAAAGTTTAACCTTAATGCTAACTAAAAAATAAATCGGTGCAGTCTAATAGTCCCATGAAAATACATGAGGATCCGTGGAAAAATCGAAAATTTTCCAAAGTTGTCATTTAAAAAAATTCCATCGATTCAGTCAGAAAATTTTTTGGATATTTTAAAATCCGAAAGGAATTTCTCGGGCCCTTTTTATTACTGCATATCATGTAGTTTGCTGCGTAGAGTACGAAAAACGCATTTTCAATTTAAGGAAATGCAGGAAAGCCTTTCAAATTCTCTTTCAAAGCTGAGAAATCAGAAATCGATTATTAGATATTCAATCGACCGTAAAAGTTTAACCTTAATACTAACTAAAAAATAAACCGGTGCAGTCTAATAGTCCCATGAAAATACATGAGGATCCGTGGAAAAATCGAAAATTTTCCCAAATTGTCATTTAAAAAAATTCCATCGATTCAGTCAGAAATTTTTTTGGATATTTTAAAATCCGAAAGGAATTTCTCGGGCCCTTTTTATTACTGCATATCATGTAGTTTGCTGCGTAGAGTACGAAAAACGCATTTTCAATTTAAGGAAATGCAGGAAAGTCTTTGAAATTCTCTTTCAAAGCTGAGAAATCAGAAATCGATTATTAGATATTCAATCGACCGTAAAAGTTTAACCTTAATACTAACTAAAAAATAAATCGGTGCAGTCTAATAGTCCCATGAAAATACATGAGGATCCGTGGAAAAATCGAAAATTTTCCCAAATTGTCATTTAAAAAAATTCCATCGATTCAGTCAGAAAATTTTTTGGATATTTTAAAATCCGAAAGGAATTTCTCGGGCCCTTTTTATTACTGCATATCATGTAGTTTGCTGCGTAGAGTACGAAAAACGCATTTTCAATTTAAGGAAATGCAGGAAAGTCTTTGAAATTCTCTTTCAAAGCTGAGAAATCAGAAATCGATTATTAGATATTCAATCGACCGTAAAAGTTTAACCTTAATACTAACTAAAAAATAAATCGGTGCAGTCTAATAGTCCCATGAAAATACATGAGGATCCGTGGAAAAATCGAAAATTTTCCCAAATTGTCATTTAAAAAAATTCCATCGATTCAGTCAGAAAATTTTTTGGATTTTTTAAAATCCGAAAGGAATTTCTCGGGCCCTTTTTATTACTGCATATCATGTAGTTTGCTGCGTAGAGTACGAAAAACGCATTTTCAATTTAAGGAAATGCAGGAAAGTCTTTGAAATTCTCTTTCAAAGCTGAGAAATCAGAAATCGATTCTTAGATATTCAATCGACCGTAAAAGTTTAACCTTAATACTAACTAAAAAATAAATCGGTGCAGTCTAATAGTCCCATGAAAATACATGAGGATCCGTGGAAAAATCGAAAATTTTCCCAAATTGTCATTTAAAAAAATTCCATCGATTCAGTCAGAAAATTTTTTGGATATTTTAAAATCCGAAAGGAATTTCTCGGGCCCTTTTTATTACTGCATATCATGTAGTTTGCTGCGTAGAGTACGAAAAACGCATTTTCAATTTAAGGAAATGCAGGAAAGCCTTTCAAATTCTCTTTCAAAGCTGAGAAATCAGAAATCGATTATTAGATATTCAATCGACCGTAAAAGTTTAACCTTAATACTAACTAAAAAATAAACCGGTGCAGTCCAATAGTCCCATGAAAATACATGAGGATCCGTGGAAAAATCGAAAATTTTCCCAAATTGTCATTTAAAAAAATTCCATCGATTCAGTCAGAAAATTTTTTGGATATTTTAAAATCCGAAAGGAATTTCTCGGGCCCTTTTTATTACTGCATATCATGTAGTTTGCTGCGTAGAGGACGAAAAACGCATTTTCAATTTAAGGAAATGCAGGAAAGTCTTTGAAATTCTCTTTCAAAGCTGAGAAATCAGAAATCGATTATTAGATATTCAATCGACCGTAAAAGTTTAACCTTAATGCTAACTAAAAAACAAATCGGTGCAGTCTAATAGTCCTATGAAAATACATGAGGATCCGTGGAAAAATCGAAAATTTTCCCAAATTGTCATTTAAAAAAATTCCATCGATTCGGTCAGAAAATTTTTTGGATATTTTAAAATCCGAAAGGAATTTCTCGGGCCCTTTTTATTACTGCATATCATGTAGTTTGCTGCGTAGAGGACGAATAACGCATTTTCAATTTAAGGAAATGCAGGAAAGTCTTTGAAATTCTCTTTCAAAGCTGAGAAATCAGAAATCGATTATTAGATATTCAATCGACCGTAAAAGTTTAACCTTAATGCTAACTAAAAAATAAATCGGTGCAGTCTAATAGTCCCATGAAAATACATGAGGATCCGTGGAAAAATCGAAAATTTTCCAAAGTTGTCATTTAAAAAAATTCCATCGATTCAGTCAGAAAATTTTTTGGATATTTTAAAATCCGAAAGGAATTTCTCGGGCCCTTTTTATTACTGCATATCATGTAGTTTGCTGCGTAGAGTACGAAAAACGCATTTTCAATTTAAGGAAATGCAGGAAAGCCTTTCAAATTCTCTTTCAAAGCTGAGAAATCAGAAATCGATTATTAGATATTCAATCGACCGTAAAAGTTTAACCTTAATACTAACTAAAAAATAAACCGGTGCAGTCCAATAGTCCCATGAAAATACATGAGGATCCGTGGAAAAATCGAAAATTTTCCCAAATTGTCATTTAAAAAGATTCCATCGATTCAGTCAGAAAATTTTTTGGATATTTTAAAATCCGAAAGGAATTTCTCGGGCCCTTTTTATTACTGCATATCATGTAGTTTGCTGCGTAGAGTACGAAAAACGCATTTTCAATTTAAGGAAATGCAGGAAAGCCTTTCAAATTCTCTTTCAAAGCTGAGAAATCAGAAATCGATTATTAGATATTCAATCGACCGTAAAAGTTTAACCTTCATACTAACTAAAAAATAAACCGGTGCAGTCCAATAGTCCCATGAAAATACATGAGGATCCGTGGAAAAATCGAAAATTTTCCCAAATTGTCATTTAAAAAAATTCCATCGATTCAGTCAGAAAATTTTTTGGATATTTTAAAATCCGAAAGGAATTTCTCGGGCCCTTTTTATTACTGCATATCATGTAGTTTGCTGCGTAGAGTACGAAAAACGCATTTTCAATTTAAGGAAATGCAGGAAAGCCTTTCAAATTCTCTTTCAAAGCTGAGAAATCAGAAATCGATTATTAGATATTCAATCGACCGTAAAAGTTTAACCTTAATACTAACTAAAAAATAAACCGGTGCAGTCCAATAGTCCCATGAAAATACATGAGGATCCGTGGAAAAATCGAAAATTTTCCCAAATTGTCATTTAAAAAAATTCCATCGATTCAGTCAGAAAATTTTTTGGATATTTTAAAATCCGAAAGGAATTTCTCGGGCCCTTTTTATTACTGCATATCATGTAGTTTGCTGCGTAGAGTACGAAAAACGCATTTTCAATTTAAGGAAATGCAGGAAAGTCTTTGAAATTCTCTTTCAAAGCTGCGAAAGCAGAAATCGATTATTAGATATTCAATCGACCGTAAAAGTTTAAACTTAATACTAACTAAAAAATAAACCGGTGCAGTCTAATAGTCCCATGAACATACATGAGGATCCGTGGAAAAATCGAAAATTTTCCCAAATTGTCATTTAAAAAAATTCCATCGATTCAGTCAGAAAATTTTTTGGATATTTTAAAATCCGAAAGGAATTTCTCGGGCCCTTTTTATTACTGCATATCATGTAGTTTGCTGCGTAGAGTACGAAAAACGCATTTTCAATTTAAGGAAATGCAGGAAAGTCTTTGAAATGCTCTTTCAAAGCTGAGAAATCAGAAATCGATTATTAGATATTCAATCGACCGTAAAAGTTTAACCTTAATACTAACTAAAAAATAAACCGGTGCAGTCTAATAGTCCCATGAACATACATGAGGATCCGTGGAAAAATCGAAAATTTTCCCAAATTGTCATTTAAAAAAATTCCATCGATTCAGTCAGAAAATTTTTTGGATATTTTAAAATCCGAAAGGAATTTCTCGGGCCCTTTTTATTACTGCATATCATGTAGTTTGCTGCGTAGAGGACGAAAAACGCATTTTCAATTTAAGGAAATGCAGGAAAGTCTTTGAAATTCTCTTTCAAAGCTGAGAAATCAGAAATCGATTATTAGATATTCAATCGACCGTAAAAGTTTAACCTTAATGCTAACTAAAAAATAAATCGGTGCAGTCTAATAGTCCCATGAAAATACATGAGGATCCGTGGAAAAATCGAAAATTTTCCAAAATTGTCATTTAAAAAAATTCCATCGATTCAGTCAGAAAATTTTTTGGATATTTTAAAATCCGAAAGGAATTTCTCGGGCCCTTTTTATTACTGCATATCATGTAGTTTGCTGCGTAGAGTACGAAAAACGCATTTTCAATTTAAGGAAATGCAGGAAAGCCTTTCAAATTCTCTTTCAAAGCTGAGAAATCAGAAATCGATTATTAGATATTCAATCGACCGTAAAAGTTTAACCTTAATACTAACTAAAAAATAAACCGGTGCAGTCTAATAGTCCCATGAAAATACATGAGGATCCGTGGAAAAATCGAAAATTTTCCCAAATTGTCATTTAAAAAAATTCCATCGATTCAGTCAGAAAATTTTTTGGATATTTTAAAATCCGAAAGGAATTTCTCGGGCCCTTTTTATTACTGCATATCATGTAGTTTGCTGCGTAGAGTACGAAAAACGCATTTTCAATTTAAGGAAATGCAGGAAAGTCTTTGAAATTCTCTTTCAAAGCTGAGAAATCAGAAATCGATTATTAGATATTCAATCGACCGTAAAAGTTTAACCTTAATACTAACTAAAAAATAAATCGGTGCAGTCTAATAGTCCCATGAAAATACATGAGGATCCGTGGAAAAATCGAAAATTTTCCCAAATTGTCATTTAAAAAAATTCCATCGATTCAGTCAGAAAATTTTTTGGATATTTTAAAATCCGAAAGGAATTTCTCGGGCCCTTTTTATTACTGCATATCATGTAGTTTGCTGCGTAGAGTACGAAAAACGCATTTTCAATTTAAGGAAATGCAGGAAAGTCTTTGAAATTCTCTTTCAAAGCTGAGAAATCAGAAATCGATTATTAGATATTCAATCGACCGTAAAAGTTTAACCTTAATACTAACTAAAAAATAAATCGGTGCAGTCTAATAATCCCATGAAAATACATGAGGATCCGTGGAAAAATCGAAAATTTTCCCAAATTGTCATTTAAAAAAATTCCTTCGATTCAGTCAGAAAATTTTTTGGATATTTTAAAATCCGAAAGGAATTTCTCGGGCCCTTTTTATTACTGCATATCATGTAGTTTGCTGCGTAGAGTACGAAAAACGCATTTCCAATTTAAGGAAATGCAGGAAAGTCTTTGAAATTCTCTTTCAAAGCTGAGAAATCAGAAATCGATTATTAGATATTCAATCGACCGTAAAAGTTTAACCTTAATGCTAACTAAAAAACAAATCGGTGCAGTCTAATAGTCCCATGAAAATACATGAGGATCCGTGGAAAAATCGAAAATTTTCCCAAATTGTCATTTAAAAAAATTCCATCGATTCAGTCAGAAAATTTTTTGGATATTTTAAAATCCGAAAGGAATTTCTCGGGCCCTTTTTATTACTGCATATCATGTAGTTTGCTGCGTAGAGTACGAAAAACGCATTTTCAATTTAAGGAAATGCAGGAAAGCCTTTCAAATTCTCTTTCAAAGCTGAGAAATCAGAAATCGATTATTAGATATTCAATCGACCGTAAAAGTTTAACCTTAATGCTAACTAAAAAATAAATCGGTGCAGTCTAATAGTCCCATGAAAATACATGAGGATCCGTGGAAAAATCGAAAATTTTCCAAAATTGTCATTTAAAAAAATTCCATCGATTCAGTCAGAAAATTTTTTGGATATTTTAAAATCCGAAAGGAATTTCTCGGGCCCTTTTTATTACTGCATATCATGTAGTTTGCTGCGTAGAGTACGAAAAACGCATTTTCAATTTAAGGAAATGCAGGAAAGTCTTTGAAATTCTCTTTCAAAGCTGAGAAATCAGAAATCGATTATTAGATATTCAATCGACCGTAAAAGTTTAACCTTAATACTAACTAAAAAATAAACCGGTGCAGTCGAATAGTCCCATGAAAATACATGAGGATCCGTGGAAAAATCGAAAATTTTCCCAAATTGTCATTTAAAAAAATTCCATCGATTCAGTCAGAAAATTTTTTGGATATTTTAAAATCCGAAAGGAATTTCTCGGGCCCTTTTTATTACTGCATATCATGTAGTTTGCTGCGTAGAGTACGAAAAACGCATTTTCAATTTAAGGAAATGCAGGAAAGTCTTTGAAATTCTCTTTCAAACCTGAGAAATCAGAAATCGATTATTAGATATTCAATCGACCGTAAAAGTTTAACCTTAATACTAACTAAAAAATAAACCGGTGCAGTCTAATAGTCCCATGAAAATACATGAGGATCCGTGGAAAAATCGAAAATTTTCCCAAATTGTCATTTAAAAAAATTCCATCGATTCAGTCAGAAAATTTTTTGGATATTTTAAAATCCGAAAGGAATTTCTCGGGCCCTTTTTATTACTGCATATCATGTAGTTTGCTGCGTAGAGTACGAAAAACGCATTTTCAATTTAAGGAAATGCAGGAAAGTCTTTGAAATTCTCTTTCAAAGCTGAGAAATCAGAAATCGATTATTAGATATTCAATCGACCGTAAAAGTTTAACCTTAATACTAACTAAAAAATAAATCGGTGCAGTCTAATAGTCCCATGAAAATACATGAGGATCCGTGGAAAAATCGAAAATTTTCCCAAATTGTCATTTAAAAAAATTCCATCGATTCAGTCAGAAAATTTTTTGGATATTTTAAAATCCGAAAGGAATTTCTCGGGCCCTTTTTATTACTGCATATCATGTAGTTTGCTGCGTAGAGTACGAAAAACGCATTTTCAATTTAAGGAAATGCAGGAAAGTCTTTGAAATTCTCTTTCAAAGCTGAGAAATCAGAAATCGATTATTAGATATTCAATCGACCGTAAAAGTTTAACCTTAATACTAACTAAAAAATAAATCGGTGCAGTCTAATAGTCCCATGAAAATACATGAGGATCCGTGGAAAAATCGAAAATTTTCCCAAATTGTCATTTAAAAAAATTCCATCGATTCAGTCAGAAAATTTTTTGGATATTTTAAAATCCGAAAGGAATTTCTCGGGCCCTTTTTATTACTGCATATCATGTAGTTTGCTGCGTAGAGTACGAAAAACGCATTTTCAATTTAAGGAAATGCAGGAAAGTCTTTGAAATTCTCTTTCAAAGCTGAGAAATCAGAAATCGATTATTAGATATTCAATCGACCGTAAAAGTTTAACCTTAATACTAACTAAAAAATAAATCGGTGCAGTCTAATAGTCCCATGAAAATACATGAGGATCCGTGGAAAAATCGAAAATTTTCCCAAATTGTCATTTAAAAAAATTCCATCGATTCAGTCAGAAAATTTTTTGGATATTTTAAAATCCGAAAGGAATTTCTCGGGCCCTTTTTATTACTGCATATCATGTAGTTTGCTGCGTAGAGTACGAAAAACGCATTTTCAATTTAAGGAAATGCAGGAAAGTCTTTGAAATTCTCTTTCAAAGCTGAGAAATCAGAAATCGATTATTAGATATTCAATCGACCGTAAAAGTTTAACCTTAATACTAACTAAAAAATAAATCGGTGCAGTCTAATAGTCCCATGAAAATACATGAGGATCCGTGGAAAAATCGAAAATTTTCCCAAATTGTCATTTAAAAAAATTCCATCGATTCAGTCAGAAAATTTTTTGGATATTTTAAAATCCGAAAGGAATTTCTCGGGCCCTTTTTATTACTGCATATCATGTAGTTTGCTGCGTAGAGTACGAAAAACGCATTTTCAATTTAAGGAAATGCAGGAAAGTCTTTGAAATTCTCTTTCAAACCTGAGAAATCAGAAATCGATTATTAGATATTCAATCGACCGTAAAAGTTTAACCTTAATACTAACTAAAAAATAAACCGGTGCAGTCTAATAGTCCCATGAAAATACATGAGGATCCGTGGAAAAATCGAAAATTTTCCCAAATTGTCATTTAAAAAAATTCCATCGATTCAGTCAGAAAATTTTTTGGATATTTTAAAATCCGAAAGGAATTTCTCGGGCCCTTTTTATTACTGCATATCATGTAGTTTGCTGCGTAGAGTACGAAAAACGCATTTTCAATTTAAGGAAATGCAGGAAAGTCTTTGAAATTCTCTTTCAAAGCTGAGAAATCAGAAATCGATTATTAGATATTCAATCGACCGTAAAAGTTTAACCTTAATACTAACTAAAAAATAAATCGGTGCAGTCTAATAGTCCCATGAAAATACATGAGGATCCGTGGAAAAATCGAAAATTTTCCCAAATTGTCATTTAAAAAAATTCCATCGATTCAGTCAGAAAATTTTTTGGATATTTTAAAATCCGAAAGGAATTTCTCGGGCCCTTTTTATTACTGCATATCATGTAGTTTGCTGCGTAGAGTACGAAAAACGCATTTTCAATTTAAGGAAATGCAGGAAAGTCTTTGAAATTCTCTTTCAAAGCTGAGAAATCAGAAATCGATTATTAGATATTCAATCGACCGTAAAAGTTTAACCTTAATACTAACTAAAAAATAAATCGGTGCAGTCTAATAGTCCCATGAAAATACATGAGGATCCGTGGAAAAATCGAAAATTTTCCCAAATTGTCATTTAAAAAAATTCCATCGATTCAGTCAGAAAATTTTTTGGATATTTTAAAATCCGAAAGGAATTTCTCGGGCCCTTTTTATTACTGCATATCATGTAGTTTGCTGCGTAGAGTACGAAAAACGCATTTTCAATTTAAGGAAATGCAGGAAAGTCTTTGAAATTCTCTTTCAAAGCTGAGAAATCAGAAATCGATTATTAGATATTCAATCGACCGTAAAAGTTTAACCTTAATACTAACTAAAAAATAAATCGGTGCAGTCTAATAGTCCCATGAAAATACATGAGGATCCGTGGAAAAATCGAAAATTTTCCCAAATTGTCATTTAAAAAAATTCCATCGATTCAGTCAGAAAATTTTTTGGATATTTTAAAATCCGAAAAGAATTTCTCGGGCCCTTTTTATTACTGCATATCATGTAGTTTGCTGCGTAGAGTACGAAAAACGCATTTTCAATTTAAGGAAATGCAGGAAAGTCTTTGAAATTCTCTTTCAAAGCTGAGAAATCAGAAATCGATTATTAGATATTCAATCGACCGTAAAAGTTTAACCTTAATACTAACTAAAAAATAAATCGGTGCAGTCTAATAGTCCCATGAAAATACATGAGGATCCGTGGAAAAATCGAAAATTTTCCCAAATTGTCATTTAAAAAAATTCCATCGATTCAGTCAGAAAATTTTTTGGATATTTTAAAATCCGAAAGGAATTTCTCGGGCCCTTTTTATTACTGCATATCATGTAGTTTGCTGCGTAGAGTACGAAAAACGCATTTTCAATTTAAGGAAATGCAGGAAAGTCTTTGAAATTCTCTTTCAAAGCTGAGAAATCAGAAATCGATTATTAGATATTCAATCGACCGTAAAAGTTTAACCTTAATGCTAACTAAAAAACAAATCGGTGCAGTCTAATAGTCCCATGAAAATACATGAGGATCCGTGGAAAAATCGAAAATTTTCCCAAATTGTCATTTAAAAAAATTCCATCGATTCAGTCAGAAAATTTTTTGGATATTTTAAAATCCGAAAGGAATTTCTCGGGCCCTTTTTATTACTGCATATCATGTAGTTTGCTGCGTAGAGTACGAAAAACGCATTTTCAATTTAAGGAAATGCAGGAAAGTCTTTGAAATTCTCTTTCAAAGCTGAGAAATCAGAAATCGATTATTAGATATTCAATCGACCGTAAAAGTTTAACCTTAATACTAACTAAAAAATAAATCGGTGCAGTCTAATAGTCCCATGAAAATACATGAGGATCCGTGGAAAAATCGAAAATTTTCCCAAATTGTCATTTAAAAAAATTCCATCGATTCAGTCAGAAAATTTTTTGGATATTTTAAAATCCGAAAGGAATTTCTCCGGCCCTTTTTATTACTGCATATCATGTAGTTTGCTGCGTAGAGTACGAAAAACGCATTTTCAATTTAAGGAAATGCAGGAAAGTCTTTGAAATTCTCTTTCAAACCTGAGAAATCAGAAATCGATTATTAGATATTCAATCGACCGTAAAAGTTTAACCTTAATACTAACTAAAAAATAAACCGGTGCAGTCTAATAGTCCCATGAAAATACATGAGGATCCGTGGAAAAATCGAAAATTTTCCCAAATTGTCATTTAAAAAAATTCCATCGATTCAGTCAGAAAATTTTTTGGATATTTTAAAATCCGAAAGGAATTTCTCGGGCCCTTTTTATTACTGCATATCATGTAGTTTGCTGCGTAGAATACGAAAAACGCATTTTCAATTTAAGGAAATGCAGGAAAGTCTTTGAAATTCTCTTTCAAAGCTGAGAAATCAGAAATCGATTATTAGATATTCAATCGACCGTAAAAGTTTAACCTTAATACTAACTAAAAAATAAACCGGTGCAGTCTAATAGTCCCATGAACATACATGAGGATCCGTGGAAAAATCGAAAATTTTCCCAAATTGTCATTTAAAAAAATTCCATCGATTCAGTCAGAAAATTTTTTGGATATTTTATAATCCGAAAGGAATTTCTCGGGCCCTTTTTATTACTGCATATCATGTAGTTTGCTGCGTAGAGTACGAAAAACGCATTTTCAATTTAAGGAAATGCAGGAAAGTCTTTGAAATTCTCTTTCAAAGCTGAGAAATCAGAAATCGATTATTAGATATTCAATCGACCGTAAAAGTTTAACCTTAATACTAACTAAAAAATAAACCGGTGCAGTCTAATAGTCCCATGAACATACATGAGGATCCGTGGAAAAATCGAAAATTTTCCCAAATTGTCATTTAAAAAAATTCCATCGATTCAGTCAGAAAATTTTTTGGATATTTTAAAATCCGAAAGGAATTTCTCGGGCCCTTTTTATTACTGCATATCATGTAGTTTGCTGCGTAGAGTACGAAAAACGCATTTTCAATTTAAGGAAATGCAGGAAAGTCTTTGAAATTCTCTTTCAAAGCTGAGAAATCAGAAATCGATTATTAGATATTCAATCGACCGTAAAAGTTTAACCTTAATACTAACTAAAAAATAAACCGGTGCAGTCTAATAGTCCCATGAACATACATGAGGATCCGTGGAAAAATCGAAAATTTTCCCAAATTGTCATTTAAAAAAATTCCATCGATTCAGTCAGAAAATTTTTTGGATATTTTAAAATCCGAAAGGAATTTCTCGGGCCCTTTTTATTACTGCATATCATGTAGTTTGCTGCGTAGAGTACGAAAAACGCATTTTCAATTTAAGGAAATGCAGGAAAGTCTTTGAAATTCTCTTTCAAACCTGAGAAATCAGAAATCCATTATTAGATATTCAATCGACCGTAAAAGTTTAACCTTAATACTAACTAAAAAATAAACCGGTGCAGTCTAATAGTCCCATGAACATACATGAGGATCCGTGGAAAAATCGAAAATTTTCCCAAATTGTCATTTAAAAAAATTCCATCGATTCAGTCAGAAAATTTTTTGGATATTTTAAAATCCGAAAGGAATTTCTCGGGCCCTTTTTATTACTGCATATCATGTAGTTTGCTGCGTAGAGTACGAAAAACGCATTTTCAATTTAAGGAAATGCAGGAAAGTCTTTGAAATTCTCTTTCAATGCTGAGAAATCAGAAATCGATTATTAGATATTCAATCGACCGTAAAAGTTTAACTTTAATACTAACTAAAAAATAAACCGGTGCAGTCTAATAGTCCCATGAACATACATGAGGATCCGTGGAAAAATCGAAAATTTTCCCAAATTGTCATTTAAAAAAATTCCATCGATTCAGTCAGAAAATTTTTTGGATATTTTAAAATCCGAAAGGAATTTCTCGGGCCCTTTTTATTACTGCATATCATGTAGTTTGCTGCGTAGAGTACGAAAAACGCATTTTCAATTTAAGGAAATGCAGGAAAGTCTTTGAAATTCTCTTTCAAAGCTGAGAAATCAGAAATCGATTATTAGATATTCAATCGACCGTAAAAGTTTAACCTTAATACTAACTAAAAAATAAACCGGTGCAGTCTAATAGTCCCATGAAAATACATGAGGATCCGTGGAAAAATCGAAAATTTTCCCAAATTGTCATTTAAAAAAATTCCATCGATTCAGTCAGAAAATTTTTTGGATATTTTAAAATCCGAAAGGAATTTCTCGGGCCCTTTTTATTACTGCATATCATGTAGTTTGCTGCGTAGAGTACGAAAAACGCATTTTCAATTTAAGGAAATGCAGGAAAGTCTTTGAAATTCTCTTTCAAAGCTGAGAAATCAGAAATCGATTATTAGATATTCAATCGACCGTAAAAGTTTAACCTTAATGCTAACTAAAAAATAAATCGGTGCAGTCTAATAGTCCCATGAAAATACATGAGGATCCGTGGAAAAATCGAAAATTTTCCAAAATTGTCATTTAAAAAAATTCCATCGATTCAGTCAGAAAATTTTTTGGATATTTTAAAATCCGAAAGGAATTTCTCGGGCCCTTTTTATTACTGCATATCATGTAGTTTGCTGCGTAGAGTACGAAAAACGCATTTTCAATTTAAGGAAATGCAGGAAAGTCTTTGAAATTCTCTTTCAAAGCTGAGAAATCAGAAATCGATTATTAGATATTCAATCGACCGTAAAAGTTTAACCTTAATGCTAACTAAAAAATAAATCGGTGCAGTCTAATAGTCCCATGAAAATACATGAGGATCCGTGGAAAAATCGAAAATTTTCCAAAATTGTCATTTAAAAAAATTCCATCGATTCAGTCAGAAAATTTTTTGGATATTTTAAAATCCGAAAGGAATTTCTCGGGCCCTTTTTATTACTGCATATCATGTAGTTTGCTGCGTAGAGTACGAAAAACGCATTTTCAATTTAAGGAAATGCAGGAAAGTCTTTGAAATTCTCTTTCAAAGCTGAGAAATCAGAAATCGATTATTAGATATTCAATCGACCGTAAAAGTTTAACCTTAATACTAACTAAAAAATAAATCGGTGCAGTCTAATAGTCCCATGAAAATACATGAGGATCCGTGGAAAAATCGAAAATTTTCCCAAATTTTCTTTTTGGCGTTAAAGAAATTCTAACGTTTCGGTCATAAAATTCTATATTTATTACCAAATTGTAAAAAATTTAATGCGGCCTGCAAGAAAATTCAAATAATTTTAATTTTTTTGTCTTCCGGTTTATCGCAATAATATGTGTGAGTAATTGCAGTTATGCCTTACTGCTGATACACCTTTTAAATTACAAGAAACTTTATCGACGAAAATTAACCGTCAATTCTGATTTGGTCATTCTTAGTTTAAACATTGTTGAGTTAACATCGTCTGAAAGATTATTCGTGTGTGGCTTTATTATTTTGCATCGAGTTAGTTTGGACATTTTAAAATTTTTATTATAAATTTGCAGTGGAATATTTATTGCTGGAATCCTGGTTACTCATGAAGAATCCTGCACTGCAAAATCTGCAGACAATCTTTGGTGATAGTAAAAGGTACGTTTGATTTATATTTATGCCTGCATGATTACCATTTTTGTACCTCATTTTCAAAATTTTGTATGCCGTAATGCGTCGTCGATCTAAAACAAAAACATGTCATAACTTGCGCTGTAATTAGTCATCTTGCGAAGACGGCCTCACTCAGGTGCACGAGTTTTTGGTAGTATACTTTATAATTGTTATAATATAAACTATTCAAAAGTAAATTAATGTAGACCGATTAACATAGCATCAGGTAGTTAAAGTGAAAATACTTCCCTGGTAGCCTTTCGATCTGATTCTTTCTTCCTTCTTCTATGTGGTGGCAATATAAAACTACATGAGCAAGAAATTGGATAGTAAAGAAATTAAAAATTTCGAATTTTGCATCAACAGTGGGCAATTGTATTGTTAGTAATAATCCCCATTTTAACGCAGCTTCTGGATGCTAATTATCTTTAAGATGTCATCATACCCTGGTATTAGACAATTTTGATTCTTCATTGACGAAGACTAACAAACCACCTTAGATTCAAGATGCACTGAATCCTTCAAGGGCATAATTCCTTCCTTTGATCTCTATGGTATCTGCGCTCAGTTTTAGATAAGCGTCAGATTTAAGGGTATCTAATGTTGGGAACTACTGAAAATTATACTGTTGGAAATTTTGATTTTAGATCAAATTGAATGCAACCAAAGGTACGAGTTGCTGCTTTTAAAAGATAAGAGGTCAAAAAGTGTGATCTTCAAAATATTAGTATTCTGCGTAATTTTAAATAAATTTCGGTCAGAACCAAATGTTAAATTTGAACATTATCCCTAAAGAAAACCAGATACATATTAGTAATTGAAATTTCCCATCACCACGTAAGAAATATAAATGTGATACACAAAATTCAAACCATACGCATACGAAGTTTTTTTGACTTCCGGCTTATCAAATAATCTTGTGCAACTACCGATGATATACCTTTTAAATTATAAAAAATTTAGCGACACAAACCAACCTTCAAATATTATATCTATTCACTTTTGTATTAACCATTGTAGAATGAACATCGTCTCAAGAACTTTTCCTGTGTCTCCATATTTTGGGCTGTAAAAGTGCAGGAATTGACATCGGATTTCAAAAATCATGTTATGTTTTACATGGGTTTTACAATATTAGTGAAGGAATCGCATTTTACTTGCAGAATTAAAGAACCACTAACCACAAATTTAATTGAAGTTGCTTTACGATAACGAAGCTTTGTACAAGCATGAAGAATATGTAAGTTAAACAATATATTTTATAATTAATGTTCATCAATTAGTTAGAAATTCTCTTTTGTTTGCATGGTACAGAAAAATGAATCTTATTTTGCCCAAACATTATGGGTAGTAGTTCGGTGACGTAGAAGATCTAAAATTTTGTTACGAAGCAGGAAGACGTAACATTTCGCGTGTGTTAGTTGTATAGTCAACAGAGATGGAGCAAGACACGAAGAGGCATCGGGCAAAAGGACATCAGCGTTCAAGGTATATAAATCTTTGTAACCATTTTAAAATCATCTTATCAAATGATTTTCTGTTTAATGAAAATAGGGTCGTAATTGAGTGGTCGTAGAGGAGGTCACCCAAGATGTGAGTAGGAAATGGGACGACTTGGTCTGGGAAAAGGTTTTATCTACTGGAAAATGTTATAATTCCTTTGTACAAGTACAACTATAAGTCATTTAGAGGTGAATGACTTTATCCAGATATTGTGACGACGGGTTCCCATTTGGGTATAAATGAATGGTTGCTCCTCTAATCAGATTCTCATAGAGAACGCGTACCAACTTCGGATGTTGCTAAGACGGGCTTCCAAACCCCGCTGACATCCTTAAGGAGTTAGGTATATACTAGGGTCGAGTCGACCTAACGACCTGTCGAATTAACAACTATCCTACTGCATAACAAAATTCCTACTATCCAAGACCATTCCACGATATCAGAATGTTTGGATAGGTCATTAACCTCTAAATCACCTATATTTAACAGGTATCTGTCCTCGAGGCACTGTAAAATTTCCATAGTTCAAGAATATTTCTTAGTCCACTTCGCCCCATTGCCAACTGATGTGGTCTTTAAATGGTAGTACCCTGAGTGACTTTACATAATCTTAGGTAGGCAACAAATTTTAAATTTTCACATTATTCCTAGAATAATAAAATTTTTATTTACAGGATTATTTTTATTTCGCATTCGCACTAGAGGCACTAAATTTCGCGAATCATTTTCGTTTATAATTTTCGCGGTCGGTAGTGAAAAGTGTCGAGTTCGTTTTGTAAAGGAAAAGCTTGATGGAAGCTTTAAATTTCGCGAATCGGTTGTGGTCTTAAATTTCAAAGTGAGAAAGTGGTGCAAAGTGTTGTTGTTGTGCCTGGTTGTGATGGAAGGAAGAGCTGGCGGTGATGGACCAGAGCCGCGGAGAGGCATCTGGCTCAAGGACGACAGGATTAAAGGTAATCACAAATTTTTACCAATCAGTTATTAATAATTATACTAAAAAATAATTTTCTGTTTAATGTAGGTAGGTCCGTAATGGTGGATGGATTTTCAACGGAAAGGTTGGTGAAAATTAATCTTGCTCCAGTGATGTAGGTACAGTGATTTACAAGTTTTAGTGTGTCATGTCCAAGTAAGGGGTAGATTTTTATTTAAATGTACCCCGAAAACCCTCAAAGGAAAGCTTGGTAGGAAAATTGTTAATATTTCTTAAGTTCTGAAGTTTTCAATAACTTAAGAGCAGATAAAATAGAGATATCTCAATTGTTATGTTTCAGATGACATTATCTAGTTGTACCGTACCTGTGTAAATCAATTTCAATTATTTTCCCTAATTTTGGAATACGCTAGATTTTTGTCAAGGTTTACTTCTTCACTGTATGCAATGTTGAAGCGATTGGGTGTAGTACCGAAGTGTTCAGAATGGCCACTTGAGCCCGGTTCGCCGGGCCAACGCCACGAAAAAAAATTAACATTTTTAATTTTCAAAGTAATCCCACTATTTAGACATTTTTATCACTGGAATTATATCTAATTCCTTCCCCGTTTAGTGACAATTTCGTCATTGATCCTACAGTAGAGAAGGTCAGAGAAGATTCGGTCTTCAAAATGTTTATGCCCTTAGTGAGTGACCTCAAATAGTTTCGGTAAGCGAAAATTGTTGGATTTTTCCATTAGCTCAATAATAATTTAATTTTTAGTTGCAGGATTATTTTTTAATTCCTTCCACGGTCGGTGGGAATCATTTTTTTGTCCAACCGCAGGAGAGGTTTCCAGAGAAGATGTGATTCTTCAGAACTGTAGTACACGGAACGACATTCAATAATCTTAGGTAAGCAACAAATTTTAAGTTTTCATTTTATTCCTATAATAATGTAATTTTTAACCCCCGACCCAAAAAGAGGGGAGTTATAAGTTTAACGTGTGTGTGTGTGTGTGTGCGCGCTCTTTGTTTGAGGACACGTATCTCCCAAACGGATTCACCAATTTGGCTAATTTTTTTTTAAAATGTTCTCCATAGTCCAAGGATGGTTCTTACGGAGAGAAAAATTAAAAAAGTTGGCCGGAAAATTAGAAAAGAAGAAATATAATTTTTTATACCCCACATAAACGAGGAATTCCCAGTAAGCCGCATCTAGTGCGCATGCACTACATTCATTATTTGACATTTACATTTAAAATTTAAAGTTCAAACTCAAACCATTATTTTATATACAGGGTGGAGTAAAAATTAATATATTATATTGAACATCGAAACATAAAAATTATTTACATAATAGGTGGGAGTAATATATAAACTTTAAAAAGCACTAAATAAAAATTAAATTAGAAATTTAAAAAAACCCCAACCCAAAAAAACTCTAAAATTAAACCTCTAAAAAGTAAAATAATAATTAAATCGATCTAACCGTCGCGTCGTCGTGTCGGGGGCCGTTAAGCAAATATTAACAATATCAAATCGTTCTGTGTAAATCCCGTCGGTCCCCCGACACGACGACGCGACGGTTAGATCGATTTAATTATTATTTTACTTTTTAGAGGTTTAATTTTAGAGTTTTTTTGGGTTGGGGTTTTTTTAAATTTCTAATTTTTATTTGCAGGATTATTTTTTAAATCCTTCCATGTTCGGCGGGTGTTATCTTTGTTTGGCCCAATGGCAGAAGAGGTTCCTAGAGGAGATGTGATTCTTCGGAGCTTTAGTACACCGAAGGATCTTTAATAATCTTAGGTAAGCAACAAATTTTTAGTTTTCATTTTATCACCATAATAATGAAATTTGTATTTGCAGGATTTTTTTTTTTAAAGTGCGGGTACGTTCGCGATATTCATTTCGAAATTCCGCGGTCGGTTGTGTTTAAGTAGTGTCGAGTTCGTTTCTTTTTGTGAAAAGCTTCCTTGTTGGAGGCACTAAATTACGCGAATCATTTTCGTTTCTAATTCTCGCGGTCGGTTAGTGAAAAGTGGCGAGTTCGTTTTGTAAAGGAAAAGCTTGATGGAAGCTTTAAATTTCGCGAATCGGTTGTGGTTTTAAATTTCAAAGTGAAAAAATGGTGCAGTGTTGTTGTTGTGCCTGGTGGTGATGGATTAGAGCTGGGCAGTGATGGAGCAGAGCCGCATCTGGCTCAAGGACGGCAGGATTAAAGGTAATCTCAAATTTTTACTAATCATTTATCAATAATAATACTAAACAATAATTTTCTGTTTAATGTAGGTAGGTCCGTAATGGTGGATGGATTTTCAACGGAAAAGGTTGGTGAAAATTAATCTTTCTCCAGTGATGTAGGTACAGTGATTTGCAAGTTTCAGTGTGTCATGTCCAAGTAAGGGGTAGATTTTTATTTAAATGTACCCCGAAAACCCTCGAAGAAAAGCTAGGTAGGAAAATTTTTAATATTTCTCAAGCGAGTACGTTCTGAAATTTTCACTAATTTCAGAACAGATCAAATAGAAGCGACCACTTTTTCTTCTGTTTTAGATGAAATTTTATTGTTTTGGCCCGTTGAATTACAAAGATTTGGATCATGGACGCAAGGAAAAATAGAGATCTTCAAAATATTAGTACGCTGAGTGGCCATTAATAAAATCTTTAGTAAGCAAGATGTTTTGAATTTTCGATTTTACCCAATAATGTAATTTTGATTTACAGGATTATTTTTTAATTCCTTCCGCGTTTGGTGGGAATTCCTTTTTTGGCCTCAAGGAGATCTTCAAAATGTTAATTGGCTATACTTAGTTAGACAAAATTTTCTTTGTCTATCTGTGAGTAATATAAGCTATACAACATTACTCTACTGTGACGCGCATGAATGGACTAACGAGATTATAATCTGAAATATTGAACCGATTACGATATGCCGATATATATAAAAATGCCATTAGCTTACAAGAATACTAATCACATCACTAATATTGAAAATGTAGTTAAGGAGCCAGAACCTTTATGTTAATGTAAATAACCCTCCAGTTGTAAGTAAGCAGCAGGACTACTTTTCAAAAATGGCAAGGATGCAAAATTGATTCTTCAAAAGTTGTTTTATTAATTACTTGCAGTTATGGAAGGTAATCCATATCATACCCCCCCCCCCCGGTTACGTATCCATTTCTTCACATTGTAATCTTTTATCTTCCTTCTTTTCTTCATATAGAGTCCCATGCAATCAGTAAGTAAGCAATAAGACGTTTTAAGAATCTTTTTTTTTTTCATTTTATTGCTTCCTTGCAGTTGCGGGTATTCCTTTTGATCTCTTGCATTACTAACAGACTAAAAAACTACTTAAAAAAGTGAATTGATTTCTAACTGTGTTTATAATTATTTTATTCAACATTTGTATACATAACTATAAATTTACATAATCAAGTAATTACTGATAATAATTAAAGTAAAAAAAATTATTTGAAAAAATTGTTCCCCAATGTAAAAATTGAAACAATTTAAAAAAAATAAACACTTGATATTCAATTAATAAAAAAATTAGTAAAATTACTTATTTTAAAAAACGACAAACGTATAGTACAAAATTTATGCTAAATCGGAATGACTTGTTACAAAAATTTGGAATTTTAAAAATTTAAGGCACGACAACGCTCCATGTAAATCTTTATAAAAATTCAGTCTGTTATATTTGTAGTATGTACAAAAAATTGTATAAATATAAAATTTCATATATACGGGGCGTTAGCAAACATATTACAAAGGCACTTCATGCAACGCCCCTCCCGTATATTAACTTTAAAAGTCATTTTATATAACAAGATCGGTAAACTTTATAAATGCACATTAAAAGATAACAAAAATGCGTATCATATACTCGACAGTTTGGGTAATCCATCGTTTTTTACTTTTATTATTTTATAGGTACAAGCAACTTAAAATTGTGTTTAAAATTTGCAGTAGGAAGGTTAAATTGGTTTCTTTAAGCGTTTTAAAAGAATTACATTCCACAATATTTTTTTTAAATCTACACTCATTTTGGTGAGAGAACAACCGTGACAACCCCTACATCTTGCCGAATGTAATTTAAATTTGTTGGGATTTGAGGAAGGGGAGGGATAAGTAAAATTTTGCAAAATTGCATACACACAACCCGATTTTGACTCTTTAGATGTCGGCAAGCTGAACATAATTAGCAGGTAACATTCCAACTTGGCCGGTACGTTGAACCTCTCCAGTCATCCATCCCCCGTCGATACTACTTACGTTAACAATTAAATCCCCATCCAAAAAGCTCACTTCGTCGTCGTCCTGCGCCTCGTAATCGTACATCGCTCTATAAACGCGTGCCAAAGAACCATAATTGTGATTGACCGGGTCTATATCGTGTACAGAACCTATGTGGCGTTGGGGAGGATTGTTTACTGCACCTCGATCCGACGTGTAAATTAACGTTTGTGTGTTCCTTCCAGCAGAGTAGGGACTTGCGCCTACTTGGCCTTCATACTCGGGCAATTTTGCAACGTTGGAATGGTGCTGCTGTTGTTGTTGTTGTTGTTGATGATGATGATGATGTTGTTGTTGCTGCTGCGGCTGTTGTTGTTGAACAGGATGTGGAGGTGTCACAGATCTCGGTACGGAAGCGACCGAATTTGTCATAGGCGGTAACGACATTGAATTTGCATTCACTTGATCAATATTTGTAGGATAACCGTTTTCGTTAATCGTACGCCTTTGCTCCATTTCGGCTTTCTTTTGTAGTTCACCGTGGTAGGCCACATTACTAATTATTCTACTATTTTGTTTGATACGTAATGTTTCTGGATCATCTGCCACTTGGGTAAATTTTCCTTTGCTCCTTTCAAAATCTTCGTGATATCTAACATTGGACTGAAGTTTGGTATTTTCGGCAATTCGACGTAGTTCTGGGGTCTCCGCCATCGTCGTCGCTTTCGCTTTGGGAATGTGCGCCTCGCAATACGGATCTTTATTGAAGCCTTTGTAATTTCTCATATTAAGTGCCATCCCACATTCCTTGCATTTGAAACACGGTTTGTGCCATGTCTATAAATAAAAAAAAAACAATGTAAATTTTTAAACAATTTATCAAATAGTCAACTTGAAACTCATAGATAAAATGGTATAAGATTTGTGCAAACAAAAAATACAAATCAATGATTTTGCAATTAAAGTAGTATAAATAACATCAAATTAAGCAGATAAGAATCACGCACTCTTGAGTTTCGAATATTAGAAAATATGTTTATATTTTCCTCTTTAGATTAACATCAAATTACTAATTAGGTTTGAAAACACTTATAATCAAGTCATAAATGAAATTCTCGATACCGTTCGCCTGAAGTGTTCAAGATAATGGTGGCTACAGCGTAAGAATAAATTTAAATGTGATACAAATATGGGTTAGGGTGCAGTTCCACAGATCCATCGTTAACCACCGAATGGTATCAAGTAAAATTGTCAATTCAAAACCAATGTGTCAGTTTGGCTTAATCGTAGATAATCTATATCTCCAAGACCCAGTTAAGAAGTTTGCGGGGAATTGTGTGAAATGAGAAATTCCCAAACATCCAATGTCCCGTGACAGCATCTCGAGTCGTCTATTTATCCCAAATTTTTGTATTTTAATAATTTAATTATACAACCGAGTCCCGCTTATCCGACATAATTAAAATAATAATTAAATTTATGGCCGGTTTCAGCAATAATATGTTATAGTTTTATGAAACCGGGCATAAACCCCAGTTTTTTCAATGCTCAGTTTAAATCCGATTAATGTTAATCAACGATTAAAATATAGACTTGTAATTTTCATTGGGGGGTCGTCCATGATTACTTAATCACAATTTTCAATTTCCCCTCCCCCCGAAAATAGTATAACTTCTCTAGTATAACTCAACTACGGCTTTACCCAAAAAATGTTTAAACGTGATTCGGAATTTGATCAAATTAATATACTTTGGAGAAAAACGGAGGTCGGAAAACCGTTATTAGCGAAAACTTAAAAAAAAAGTTCTTGTAGAATATTCGTGAGAAAAATTCCAAGTATTTTGTGGAATGTAAGCAAATTTTTCTATCTGATTCATTTCAGAAATATTTTCACAGTTTTCTGATTATTATCCACGCAAAGTGGATGTTTGCAAAAACAATCTTCACTCACAAATCAATTTCGGTGGACATAGCTGCCTGCCTCAACTTGCACTTCCTCTAATTATGTCATCCAAGTTTGAGGTGAACTCACGTCCCAATTTATTATTTTAACAGAGCAGTTTCGGGTTCGAATCACAATTCAAACTAAAATGTTATCATTGATAACATTGATGACATGATGATTAAAAGTAGTAACCGCTATGAGAAAATAAAACCTTGGTGACTTTTCACTTTTCTTACAATTGTGTGATTGTACGTTTTCCTCAGACCAATAATTATTATCAACACGCTGATGTAATATCAGTGGTGAAGCTAATCAGTAACTCATTATAAAAAAATTATTAATTACAATAATTTAAAAATACATTTCTCAGAAACGAGTTTTTTGAAAATTGTACAAATGTGAAACTAGGAGGAAAAATTTGTACACGGGAGATCAATTCATTTCCAAAATTAGAAACTGATCGAATGTAATAGGGAAAGTATTTCCTTGTCAATAACATCTGGTTAGAGATATCTGATGATGGCAGCGACCATACAGTGGATCTACTGTTTATTATTTAGTTCAATTCTATATCCTTCGCTTTTTTATGATTTGGATCAGGGGCCTATCAGGTCGGCCCATAGGGGCACCGCAAATAAAAAAAAAGAACTTTTAAAAAACGAAACAAATCCAAAAGCATTGAGGTGCAGATTCGAATGAATCTAATTGACCTGATGAAATTCGGTCCACCTACAGCATTTTTGCATAGAAATTTCTGTCTGAACGATCTAATTATGGAAAGCTGCAGAATGTAATTGCAATGTGGGTGTTTCCCATAATTTTGTTAGAGATAACTGGGTCAGTGTTTATGATCTGCATTGCAACAAGAAGAAGGAAGAAAATTTTTTTAAACTTTTTCAAACAGAACTGATCAAATTATCTGCATCTCTCTTCAGTCCATAACCCTTCTGCAGGATGTGGTGAGCCTTTTTTTTACAAAATAGACGTGTGGAAAATGATCAAAAGTTAATAACCACCCTGTATTTAACCTTTGCTAACCAAACTGGTAGCAATTTGCATGGCTTATCAAAAGTAAAACAAAAGATAAACATTTTGGGATAGCGAATTGAAAGCAAACATCTACTCGAGTTGAGGAGAAGGTTTTTAAAATTGGATTAAAAATCGGTAGATATCAAGTTAAAATCGCTTATCGAAACTGATAAAGAAGGTCTTGCAAAAGAATAGGTTTATTGATTTTTTGACGCGGGTCAACCGAAACGATATGGAAGGGACTAAAAATAAAATGTTGAAAAATTAATTAAGTTAGTTCAACAACCAGCAAACTCTAATCATATGTTAAATTGTCAGAATTTAAGCTAATTAAACGTTTCTCACAGTCAAGTAGCCTCGCGCAGATGTTGCCAGATATCAAATTTAGTATTCGAGCAATAATTTGAGAAAGAAATTCCTTGCAAGGATGTGGTTTTTTAAATAAAACTCGTGAGTCACATTTTCAATTTGTAAACGTAAATTGGATCATAACCTTGACGCAGAAAATTACAAGAGGCCGACATTTGCATTAAGGTTAATGTTTTTCACCGCATTGAAAATAAAGTAGATTGTCGTGGTGGAATTAAAATTGCAATAAAATACGGAAAGAATGGTAAAATGTAACAAAAAGTGGAGCGAAACCAAGAATTTTTAACAAACACTTACCTTGTCAAGACACTTGAGTTCTTCTGTCGGATAAACAGTTTTTTCACACCTTGCGCATTTCTTATTCATTTTAATTAATTACTTATTATATTTTTCACTTAATTAACTTTCATTCAGGCACGAAATGGTACACCATAAATAAAGAAGATATAAAATTAACAATACTCGGCAGTTTCGTGCACAAAACTCAACCCACAAATCACAAATGTAAAATTCACACCCTCACTACGCGCACGCGCAAATGTACCGCAATGACGTTATCATTAGTTCCAAAAAATTTCATTACGTAAAACTCTCACCAAATCCAATCAAATAGAAAACATCATAAAACAAGTTACGTTTTCTAAATTTCTTGTAAATTTTTGGGAATTTTGTACGGTTTTGTGGTTGGTTGGAACAAACCTTATATATCTCACTTTGTACCATGGTTCCAACCGATAAAATTCACCAAATTATTATCATCTAACAAATTTGTCGGCTAGGAATCCATACCTTTACTGATGAGATATCTAGAATCTTCTTATTATAACTACTAAAGTCTGTTTATTTTAAGAAACGAGTAAAAAATTTCTATTCCACGTGGATAACGTGAATGTTAACTAATGAAATTGGTTGAAATTAAATTTCAAGCAAGGTTGAATCCTATTCAAGGTTGAAATTAAATTTCAAGCAATTTCATTGGTAAACATTCAAGTTATCCACTTGGAATAGAAATTTTTTACTCGTTTCTTTAAAAAAAACAGACTACAGACTACAGGGTGAATGAGAGCACCAGTATCAGCAATTTTTTTCAAAAACGGCTAGTCGTAGAGAGTTGGGTTAAAGAAATTTATTATAAAAGCCATAATAAAGAATCGAATGGTGATATTATTATTTCTCGGAAAGGTCGGCGTCCCAAGTAGTTTGCTCCAGAAACTCCAGAACTCCAGAATTTTCAATGGCACCATAGGTCGAAAATGGTATCGTTGAAAAGATCTTGCAAAAATAAGCAAGTTTTGTAGGAAAACTTATTTTATTACTCCCACCCTTTTTAAGTAATATTCGATTGTATGTTATGGGTGAATGCGACCACCCGTATCAGCCATTTTTTTCAAAAATGGTAAGTCGTAAAGAGTTGGGTCAAAAAAATTTATAATAAAAGCCATAATAAGGAATCGAATGGTGATATTATTATTTCTCAGAAAGGTCGTCATCCCGAGTAGTTTGCTCCAGAAACTCCAGAACTCCAGAATTTTAAATGGCACCATAGGTCGAAAATGGTATCGTTGCAAAGACCTTGCAAAAATAAGCAAGTTTTGTAGGAAAAATTATTTTATTACTCCCTCCCCTTTTCAGTAATATTCAATTTATTATGGGTGAATGAGACTACCATTACTTAAAAGGGGTGGGAGTAATAAAATAATTTTTCCCACAAAACTTGCTTATTTCTTAAAGATATTTTCAACAATACCACTTTCGACCTATAAAATTTAAAATTCTGGAGTTCTGGAGTTTCTGGAGCAGACTACTCGGGATGACGACCTTTCCGAGAAATAATAATATCATTATTCGATTCTTTATTACGGCTTTTATAATAAATTTTTTTGACCCAACTCTCTACGACCTTACCGTCTTTGAAGAAAAAGACTGATACGGGTGGTCTCATTCACCCATATGCAATCGAATATTACTGAAAAGGGGAGGGAGTAATAAAATAAATTTTCCTACAAAACTTGCTTATTTTTGCAAGATATTTTCAACGATACCATTTTCGACCTATGGTGCCATTTAAAATTCTGGAGTTTCTGGAGCAAACTACTCGGGACGCCGACCTTTCCGAGAAATAATAATATCACCATTCGATTCTTTATTATGGCTTTTATAATAAATTTTTTTAACCCAACTCTCTACGACTAGCCGTTTTTGAAAAAAAAATGCTGATACGGGTGCTCTCATTCGCCCTGTATATACCCGAACATAATTTAAAGTACCCAACACAAAACATTTATGACAATATTTTATTTTAGCCAATGTTTACGTTACATTTACATTACTGGAACTTTGAATAAAATGTGAATTGTTCAATATTTCGCTAAATGTTTCCATGTCATATTGACGCTCTTGCCTTTCAATTTGTAATCTTGTGTCTAAAGCTTTGATGGTTTCTTCTGCCAATTCTAAGCGATCTTCGGAAGAACTCTCTGTTTCCTTCGATTTTAAACTAAGACTGCTATAGTTGCTGCTACGATCGCTCTTTTGATCCAACAGAAGACGAGCCACTTTGGATTCTAATTTTGCAACTTTCTGACGTTCCCCTCTATATCTTGATTGCATATTTGCATGAGCAGCTCTTTCGGTGTCCAATCTGTCGGTGGATAATTTTGTTAGTTCGAGTAAACGACGTCGTTCCGCTTCGTAATAAACTTGCGTTTTACTATCTATCTGTAAAAAAGTGAGTTAGTACGAGGGAGAAACATAGGCGCAACTAGGGGGGGGGGCTAAGCCCCCCCCCCCCAAAAAAAGTCAAGTTGGCCCCCCCAAAATATCCCAATTTTTCGTTATTTTTACCCTCCTTAAAAAAATTGTTCGAAAATATTTTTTAGCCCCCCCCCAAACTTTTGACCCTAGTTGCGCCAATGGGGAGAAAGTTAAAATTTTAGAAATCTTACTTCTGGTTCCTTCACAGGACTAAGCGACTTTTGGTTTTTATTTTTCTGTCTGTCAGACTCCTTCCTCAATTCCTCGATCTGCATTTGAGAATTTTCCATTTTAACCAACAGCTTAGCAGTTTCCATTTGCAAACCTTTCTTTTCATTTTCCAACTTTTGAATGAAGATCTGCTTTTGGTTCACCGCTTCGTTCTGTAAATCTTGCGCCCGCACAACTTTGCCCTAAAAACACCACAAAGATCATCAAATTTTTCCGAAACCTATCACCAACTGTCAAGGAATCCATGGCTTCTCGGTAGTGATCGTTTTCCTCCAAAAGTTTGTTAATCTTCAATCTCAGAGTGCAACAATCTGATTCAAAAACCTTGCTTCTTGCTTTTGTAACCTCAAGCTTCCTCTTAACATCTTGTAAACTTTCTTTTACTTCCGTGTTTTCTTTAGTTATACTCTCGACTCTATTGGTCAATTTTGTAACCTGAGCGGAGGTCATTTCGTTACGACCCTTATCGATATCTTGAACTCCTTTTAATTTTTCTCTCAAATTGCTATTTTTTTGCTGCAACTCTCTTATAACTTCAGCACGACCTCTCCAATTTCCATTGGAATTAAAACTTTGAATGGTGTCGAAATTTTCACCAACTTCTTGTACTAGAAATTTATTGGCAATTTTTAAATCGTTTTTCAATTGAACGTTGGCGTTTTTTGCTTCGTATAACTTTATGCTGGTAGTACTATTTTTTTCCTGTAGTGATTTTATTTGTTCTTCTAGTTCGTTCTTAGGTTTTTCGGCTAAAAGTTTTATATTAAAGAAAGAAACGCTTAAAATACAGTTTTATTGTTACGTTTGGGGCATCTAACTTCCCTCTCTTTGCTTTCAAGATCCAAAATGTATTTTTCCAGTTTTGAACATTTAGTTTTATAAACTTCCATTTCCGAATTGCGCTCTCTCAACTTTTTACTAAGGTCCACGATTTTACTACTAACGAAATTGGCAGTTGTACTAACCAAGCTATTTTTCGGACAGGCAGTTTGATATTCTTCCAATTCTGCGTTTAAGGTGGTAATTTTGGTTGTACTTTGTTGAAGTTTCACTTCAACTTCAGATAGGTTTTTTTCCAGCATTCCATTTTGATGGTTTAAATACTAGAACGTTCGGCATGCAAATTAAAAATTTTCTTTTGAAGAAACTTACTTGTATTTGATCTCGTAGAAATCGATTGAGTTCGTCTGGAAAAATTATGTCCTTTGGAATGTCCGGAACGAAAACCTTTGATAATTGTAGATTATCAGAAACAGGCAAAGTTTTGGTTGGTGGGTTTTCACTAGGTTTAATTTTCTCTCGTTTGGTTTTCATAATTTTTAATTACGAAACTAAAATTGGCAAAATTACTATGATGTGACATTGACATTTGATCACTTCATCCAAAAATGTTGGAATCTGTTTTCTTGTTAATGGAATAATTTCGACTTGTGATTTATTGCTTCCCCCATCATTTTCTTAGAGCTTCCAATTTACTATCCAAAGGATTGTAAATTCTGATAAAAAGTAGATTGTTGGTCTCCGTGCTTCGGAAGGCACGTTAAGCCGGTGGTCCCCTGGGTTAGTGAATTGCCACCATTAACATAAAAACCAGGATACATGGCACATCTGACGGCAAGTCTAGCAAGCTACCTAATGGATGTAAAATTTGTATATACTCACAGAACCAACACTGCCAAGGAAGCGACACAGATGAAGAAGATGCAAAGTTAAGAAATCCATGATGGATCTATTAAATAAAGATGGTAGATTCAACCGACTCAAAATTAATATCCAAAAGCTGAAAATATGATTGCTGGTAATTGCAGAACTATAAGATGATGGTCCTCAAAATGATGAAATAACAACAAAAAGTTAAGTTTTCATTGTAAATTGTAGTATACGTAGATGACATCCTGCTGTCCATAGAGGGCAGAAGTATAGTGGACATTCGGCGATAGGAGAGTGTGTCGGAGACGAAAACAGTCCAGATGTTTCTAGAGGGTGCCGTGTCACCCGAAGATTTGAACGGGGGTTTTCGATGGTTGTGTATATTCGGGGACCAAATATCGAGTTTTTGGGGATCAAGGTTGTGGAAAAGTTGAATTTTCTCTCCTGTCCCTCAGCGACATGTAGGCCAGTCATTGTAGCAAAAAAGGTATGAAAATTGCAAAAGTTTTCAAATATTGAACCAACATTGAAGGAGGTAAAAAAATAATAAATCCGAATTTGCACCCTTTTCTGCCCCCCGGAACATTGTTAAATTAAAAAAACCGAAATTCCGAAATTTATGCAAACCTTGGAGAACATTTTAATAATTAAAACACATCTTCAATAAAGTTTGCACCCTGCTACAATGTCCTAAACATTGCAAACAGTAGCTTATTAATTTTTTTGTGTGTATCCTGTCGAAAAAAATTCCAAAAGTCATGCAAATAACTCCTTAATACAACCCTGTATGCAAATTAATAATCACAACTATTTGCAATGTTCCGGTCATCGTAGCAGGGTGCAAACTTTATAGAAGATGTCTAATAATTATTAAACTGTTCTCCAAGATTTGCATAAATTTCGGAATTTTTTTCATCGAGTTATTGCAAATTTACACTCTTCTCAAATTTACACTCTTCTCAAATTTACACTCTTCTGTTAACAATTTAACAATGTTCCGGGGAACAAAAAAGGGTGCAAAAATCGGATTAATAATTTTTTGACCTGTCACAATGTTGTCGCAAAATATTTTTGCAATTTTTGGCTAACTTTTCATTTTTTAAGTCCCCAATGACTGGCCTATAAAAGGAAGGTTGTATCTTAGAAGGGAGGAGATTAACTGTTTGCTAGACGTAGTCAAATTTCATTCGTTGTTTACTGTAGTCGTAGTATTGCGCCTGGGGCTAAAAATCCATACATAAGGGATGAACAAACAAACAGTTAGGATTTTTACTTTCAGGGGAAAGGGGGTACAGTCCTGCACTGTAGGACGCTACGTCTAAAATATGAAGAAAAGGTTGATAAACCGGGGGGTCTGGGGGGTATGGAATATGGAATACCCCCCAGAACAATAGAATTTTATTAAGAGAAATCACCTAGATCCTAGACGAAAGTTGCTTTCATTTTATAGAGTAGTCGTGGGGTAGGTTAAGTTCTCTGAGTCAATATTAGGGTTGTTCTATGGAATACAAAAAATTACATTATAATCAGTGCGTCCCTTATGAGTTATCAAGTTACGTTGGCTTTACAGCGCCCTCTGGTGCTACAGTATCTAAGAACCTCTTCTAAAAAATTATCTAAAGTTGACAGAAAACTGCCTGAAGATGTGTAATCTTTTTGAAGTTATGAAGGAACAGACGCCCCAAATCAATGGTGGCGATGAGGCCCCGGCAGCCCACCGCAGAGCGGAGTTAAAATTTGCTACATTTTAACCAAACTTAGCAGGCCCGTAGCCAAGAGTTCTTTTCGGGGGGGGGGCACTTGTAAACAACCTTTTGTAAAATGTAAAATTTTCGGTTGTTCCCCTTCCATTTTCTTTGTCTTTTCAACATTTCGGGGGGGCACGTGCCCCCCCTGGCTACGGGCCTGAAACTTAGCTTGGAGGTAAACGCAGACAACATTGAAAGTGATTCTGCACCGTGGGTTCGAATATTTTGAGCACAAATTTTGCCGAATCCAAGAATTTTTTAATGGAACAAAACTAAATTTACTCTGAAAAATTGAACACATCAGATAATAAACTAATTTATTTTTTACAAAATAATGGTTTTACAATAAATAATTTAACAATAATAAAAACTTATCTAGTAGTTTGCGTAACAGTAAACATAAATTTTAATTTTGTTATTTTGAAAAAGCAAATTTCTTGTTGGTCTCCAGTTAATCGTTATAAAATTCAAAAATAGGAAAATGTTTACAAAATACCCGCAATAATTGACAAAAATTCAATAAAAGCGAGTAAGATGATTTGCTCAATTAATTTATTTTCAATCAAATTTTTAAATTTATTTTTTGTAGTCCTTCGATAAGAATAAGTATATTTTCGGTTTGTGACAATTTTGAACAACAGTGAAAAACTCTGGAAAAACTAAATTAAATTTTCTTATGGATGCATGGAACAGATAGTAACAGATCAAAAAGAAAAAGGTTGTTTGTTGTCATTTACAACATGGTATTGTGTGTACACGTACGTCAAATTTTTTTGTAACATCAATTTTGAAAAATTTATCAGTATCAGGCTGTGAGTTTTCAATGATTTGAACTTCTGTTCCATCAGGAAAAATTACATATTTCGACCAGTTTTAAAAAACTGAAAATCTTGAAAAAATGCCAATAATAATAATCAAAGTGTAAAATAAAATTAATTGCATTACCAGTTGAAGAAAGAAACCGATTTATGTTTAGGCAAGTTAAATTAAATAATTGGCTGATTAGGGTCTTTTTTAAGTTATTTGAATCAGAAGTTACTTTTTAATGACTTGACTAATCGACTAATTCTAATTTCTGACTTAGATAACAGCTAAAAGTAATTTTTTCCTTCTTCGTTGCCATTTTTTTGAATATAAAACAATTTTCCATATGGAAATTTTTCGGGAATTTCAATTTCCGCGATGCGATTCATCATCACTGGCGGCTTGCAGCTGATTAATACTTTTTTAAATTGCATTAATGTAGTTTCAAGCAGAAGTTCATTGAGAAACTTCAAAAATATAAAATTTATAATGTAAAATTTCGTTATCAATTTGGAGATAAAGTAAACGATAACTAACTTCTTTATTGCCCTGAATCAAAAGTAAGAAACCGAAAATGAAGCAACAATTTGAAATCTTGTCAGCAGATAAATTTTCGTGGAAGTGTATTTTTGCAATAATAAGTTGCTCACTACTACTCTGGATTTTATTCTTGATTATAAAAATTTGTAAATTTCTTGAAGAAGTCAAATGAACATATCCAACTTTGTTCCAACGAAATTAAAGTTATATCTACCTTAAAATTCAGCACAAATCCATATAGGTCATTATTATAGTCGGTAGTTATAACTAGAACTTTAACTGTGTGGTTAAGCATAAATTTATTTGATTTTATCAATAGTTTTGACCAATTACAATTAAAAATGTAAAAATCATCTTGTTCAACTTCTTCATAATTAGAAATATATTTTAACTGTTGATATTAATATGTACCAAATATTTGTAAGATTTTAGATTATAGAAATAGGTCAAGCTATTTTACACTTTTAAAAATCTATATAACAATGTTAAAGTTATATTGCTGTTTAGAAATTTTGATCATTAAAAATTGATAATTAAACCGAATTCGTTTTACTTTTTATTATTTCCAAGTGACATCTGTTAACCATAAAATAACCTATCCGCTTAGCTTTCACTCCTTAACTTCCGTTATTGAAACCATGAAACGGGAAGCTGCTTATTTCGAAAATTTCTGTTGCAAGAACCGTTATCTATGTGGCGTTACGTCATCAGGAATTTTTGTACTAAATTTTGTGTAAAACTTTTTAACTACACTACACAAATATGTACAGGAAACCAGGAACATTTAAGAAAAGTCGACTCACTTTTTCGACTTCTTTTCCAGCTGTGGAATCCAGGCCGTTTTCAAATTTTCAACCTTTAGCCACATTTTGGATTTTTCTTGATAATTTTTAGGATGAAAAACTCACTGTGCTGACTCAAAAACTACATTTAAACATTTTAGCTACATTTTTTATACTATAAAATTTGAAAAGTTACAGTTTTCTTACGGATCAATTTTTTTTATTAATTTTTTCATTTATTTTCTACGAAAACGTGATTTTTCACAAAATTTAGGATCAAATATTTGTTAGAATCGATTAAACTTTTGAACGCTACCACTGCAAAAAGTTTTCTCTTGTTTCAGTCTAATTTTAATAACTTTGTTTATCCCAGATTCCCAAAAAGTTTCTCTCAAAAATTTTATATTTGCGGCTTTCGCACTATACCGGGTCCGGGTGACCGGCCGCCGATGTGAACATAGGAAATTAATTTGTCTTTAATTCCTGCTTCCCATCAGAACGGATAAGAATGAAAAATATATCAATTGAAAGAGTTTTATTTTCCGCGTCTAAAGACACCCAAAATTTTTGATGTTTTGTTCTTTAATAATGTTAAAAATGTAGAATCAAACTAAGCGATTTTTTAAAAATCAGACCTGCTTTGGATGGTTGAACTGTTATCTATTTAAAAGTGCTACTTTGTCATTTTATTTTGAGTTTTTAACAATCATCAAAGAACAAACCATCAAGTGATTGGGTGTCTTTAGACGCGGAAAATAAACCTCTTTAAATTGATACTCTTTTCATTCTAATCCGTTATAATGGGAAGCAGGAATTTAAAAAAAATCTACATATTTCCTATGTTATTTTCCTATATTCATATCAGTGGCCGGTCACCCCGGTATACGTTACATAACATAGCTCTGCCTACGATATTGAATTTTTTCCATGAACATTTGTAATTTTAATTATCCAATTTTCTTACAATACCCCAAAAATATTCTTGGGAATGTCACATAACATAGCTCGGCCTACTGCCTTGCATTTCGTCCCTGAACTTTTGTAATATTAATTCCTAACATTGCTGAGGAAACGACGCAGTTGTTGGAAAAATTATAGGCTTTAGCCTACTAGAAGAGGATTCTCTTAGAATTGCTTCTAGAGAGTGGAAGAAGAAAAAGAAAATTAAATACTACTTAATAAAAAATTACAAAAATAAAATTATAGAAATGTAAGATATTTATAGTTTGGGTCTGGAGCTGTAAAGTTTATCGGTCCAACTCAAAAAATAATGATCACTCGGTATTTTCTTCATCCCCTTTCAGTGTCTTTAAATTCAACCCATAACTTTCTTTATTCCCTCTTCAAGTTCACACGATGGTGTTCCCCAAAATAGAATGCAAATATAATTTCAAAATGAAAATGCACCTTCAGAATCAGTCAATTTTTATGGTCAATATTTAAGGTTGCACTGCTGTTCGAGTCTGTCCTTATTCCGATAAGTTCACACTTGACAAAATCCTTATTATTCGGCTCCTTTCGTCAATGTGCTAGAAAAACCCCTGATTTTTTGTTCCTTTTAATTTAATTTTTGTTAAGTTTGTGTATCTACATTGTCGTTTTTTAAACTACAGTTTGTTTCTCCTTCAGCTTATCTGTGGAACGGGGTTTTGTAAACTCCGCTAATTTCGACCCACCTTAAGATGGGGCTTATTTTTATTATAATTAGTTTTGTTCAAAATCAAAATCTAAAACCACTTTATCAAAAAAATTTGAATTGCAGATATTTTTACCGTTTAATTTTCAAAAAACCGCCCGTGGCGCTATTCAAACAAGTGTAAAGTAATTTAAAATAATACACCAGTGTTGTCTTTGTAAAGAATTATAAAATCCGAAATTAATGACTAGCTAATAATTCTAATATTCCTAAATTTGGTGATGATTAAAAAAAAATTCAAAAATCGTCAACAAAGCTTTTATTAAAACTTTGCCTTGCAAATAATGCAATTTGTTGTTCAGAGCTTGAAATTTGAATATCTGTCCATGCATCTATAAAAAACAGTCAATAATCACTTGAGAAGTAAACTGAAACTTCCCGAATGGCACTGCCGGGTATGACGTTGCAATTTATGACGAATAGTAAATTTTTTAAGACAAACGACACACTGAAACCGTTCAACTTCCGAATGCTGAATTTTATGTAAATCCAAACTAGAGTCACTCATAAATTGCATACCACAAATTTCACAAATCAAAGCCAAGTGTTTATTTTCACGATGATTTTGTAAGCTTTTATAGGTCAAAAATAACTTTTCACAGCTGTCACAAGCAAACGGTACAATTTTCTCCTCAACTTTTTGACCGCCTTGTAAAGTTTCGTGTTCATTTCGTACATTTTCAACATAAAACGAAGGCTGCGGCTGCAAAACTTTAACGTCTGATGAAAATTTACTTTTAACTTTTTTATCTGCATCGACAACCTTGACAGCGAAATTATAGAAGTTGTTTAAATTTACCTCACACTCAGAACAAATATATTCGGGTAGTCCATCTCCGTTGGCTACCCGAATGGGAAAAGTAAAATTAATCCGTTCTTCGTAATTAACGTCCCCGAACAAGAAAACCTCATTTGTAGTTATACATTTGGCACATAATCGACAAATACGGTTACAGTCCAAAATTTCGTTAACAATTTCCACATCGTCAGTTTCAACAGATTCAATTCCTTTGCAGTCGTTTACCCGAACCTCAGAGGACTCTTCAAATTTAACGTCTAAAAAATTGGTTGAATCGAAAAGAGCACATTCGCTATTTAGATACGTTTCGACTTCAGCTTCTTGTTTTATATTGCGATGCAAAAATTCTTTCTTAATATCCATTGTTGGGAAGATAATTAAAATTCTAAAATTGTTATTTTTTAAGGTTAGGTTACTTTTCAAATGTCAAAACATTTGAATCGTTAGATAGGCAACCAACTCTACGATTGCGATAGGCACGAGAATGTTGAAGTTAGCTTTAGATTTCAATCTGATCTTGTTATTTTTTAACGAACAGTTAAAAAAAGATGTAATTAAGGGCCAGTTTATCCACCTCTAGTTAGTGTCCCTAGTAAATTTATCTGACAAGTAAAATTTTTAAAAGACCTTTTAAAAGGCTTTTATGGCCTTTAAAATTTATTTTTTTTAGTGTCCCAAGTAAATTTATCTGACAAATAAATTTTAAAGGCCATAAAAGCCATTTAAAAGGTCTTTTAAAAATTTTACTTGTCAGATAAATTTACTTGGGACACTAACTAGAGATTGCTAAACTGGGCCTTAATAAAAAAAAAAGGTTATCCCTTGAGACCGGAAGACTGGGGGGTCCCCAGCTGTAAGGAAGCACTAAGACTACGTTTTTTGATTCTTGTAAGGTCGTATTGTTGCTTACTTACAGAGGGAGGGAATTCAATTCCTAATCCCCATCAATTCTGACGAAAATTCTCAAAAAATTAGGGAAGAGTGGTTAAGGAACCAACAAGATGATTATTATTCAAGGGTTGTTGTTTACTTACATCTGGGGGGTATTCCGTACCCCTCAGACCCCCCAATTCCTAGAGACAACTTTTTGATGTAAATGACATAGAACCACTTAATTTTATTTTATAAACATTTTCTCTTGGAGCCGGGTGGTCTGGGGGGGTATGCAGTGCTCTCAGCTGCAAGGAAGCAAGTGGAAATTTTTAATTTATTTAAAACTTTTCCTTAGAACCGGGGGGTTCGGGTCCGGAATACCCCCCAGTTGTGAAAAAACAATAAAACGACATTTAGAAATTAGTAATAAGGAAAATTTGATTGTTTAAAATTCATATTGTTGCTTACTTACAGTTGGGGACATTACATGCCGCTTCCCCCCTAACCGCCGATTCCTGATGACATTTTTTAAAAAATTAGGGAGAATCTGTAAGAATCAACACTACGACTTTTGAAAATTAATTTTCTTAAAAGATCAGGGTTTTGCTTATTTACAGCTGGGGAATTAGTAATACCCCCAGACCATGAACTTTCCCAGACCTTCCGGTTCCTATAGCGACAACATTTTGATGGAAATAACATATAGATCCACTTAATTTTATTTTTTATACGCTTTAAGTTAAGAAAATAGAAGAAGCATTTAAAATTTTCAATAAAATTACGGAAATTTAGGGAATTTTCCTCAATTCTTTCCCTATAAACCGGGAGGCCTCTCATGCACTCCCCCCACTTGCAAGGAAGCAACGAAGGACTGGACTATTTAAAAATAAAATATGTATTATTGTCAATTTTAAAAAGTCGTATTGTTGTTCTCTTATAGCTTTTCTTTAATTTTTGGAAAACTTTCTTCATATACCGAGGGATCTCGTGAAAGGTGGGAGCATCGAAACAATTTTTATTTGTTTTTTAAGAAACAAATTTGCGCTGCTATAAATTTTGAATAGCGGTCTTGTTGATTTCTTAGAGCATTTTTCTAACTCTATAAAAAATTACCTTTGAACCGGGGGGTCACGAGAAAAGCTGTAAAGCAGTGTTTCTCAAAGTGTGGGGCGCGATACCCTGGGCGATCGTGGATTCGTATCACTACAAATAGAATAGGGTCACAAGCACCAAGCAAAAAAAGAAAAATAGTGAAAGGGTCCCATATCTTGTAGCGACAGGTAGAGCTAAACTCTGCATCACATCGTAGGCTTTCTAATGGAAGAAGGCGGCTAACCTTTATCTCCAGGATCGAGTGCAAGGAACTTTTGGATTCAGGTGCTTATCTGGCAGCTAAAAGTAAGAAAAGATATGACCTGGGTGCTAGTTTACTAAATAAAACAAAGTATTAAATAAAATGAATTGACTTTATTCAGTAAATTATCTATCACAATATGTCAGAGTAATCATTTCAATCCCTTCAGAAATCTCCATAATTTCTCGTCTGGATTTCATATGAAATTTAGCTAAAAATGCAAGAACTGCACATAATTAAGAAAGATTAAAGCATCTGAACAACGCCTCATCTGGACGCAATCAATAAAAACGCGCTACGAAACGATCACTCAAACCGCCTTTTCTAGACAAGCTTTAAAGTATCACTTTTCTGACTTGTTATTATGTAAATAACAATTGAATTTGAATCGTTTATTTGGGAAACCATACATATCCATATGATTGGTGGTGAATAATGTGTGGTTTCTCAAATAAATTATTAGATTATTTTCCATTATTTGTTTGAGCGACTAAAATACTAATATCACTAATATCCAGCTAACTTCGATGACGTCGACTTTATTGAATGTGGCTTTTTAACCGAAGCAACTTATTAACGTGGAACTTCCCTAAACCGGATTTAGTGATACGAAACGTCAACATTTTTTGGTTTTCGTACCTCACAAAAAATGAATTAAAAATTTGAAATTAATTTTTTTAATAATATTTGCGGTGGTGCGGTGAACGAAAATTTATTTTAAAAAAATGGTCGATTTGAGCGGAGGTCAGGATGGCCCTTTGGAACATGGATTTTCCAATACCGTGTTTATTCTTCCTGCAATTGTAGTTATATCGCTTTCGGGTATGTAAAATCACGAGATTTTTGATTTTATTACAAAATTTTAGTAGCAATTCTAAATTTAAGCATTTGTGTTTTACTGAAAATTTAAATTTTTTTTATCAAATTCAAAAAATGTTTGTTACTTCTCAAAATTGAATGCATAAGTCGCTCGACGATAACGAATTTTTAATTAAGAAAAGTTATAATTAATTAAAACGATAAGAAAACATTTGTTTGACCCTGATATCCTGATAACGGAATAATCGGTATCAATACGTCCAGGGCCGGCTTAAGGTGGTCAAATGTTCTGGTTATCCGGCAACTTTGCAAAAATTATGTTTACGATAAATATTTGATTCAAAAGAATATTGAAAATTTAATTAAAAACCTAATCTTAAAAAGAAAACAAAATTTTACTGAAATTTATACGCCCCCATTTTTAACTCACCTGATTACAAATGCACACTAAAACAACACAATTATAACAATAATTAGTAGTTATAATTTAGGATTTGGTCGAATCGTCCGTCGTTACGAACTAAAAAATTATTTTTTAATTGCATAATTTTTTTGATAACCTATCAATTAATTATTTTGTTTGCGTTTACTATTATCAAAGATAAACTGTTGTTATCTTACGTAAGAAATCGTGTCAGCATTTTAAAGTTTACGTTGCCTTCCCAGCATTTTTGTGTGGCATTGTGGCTTGCTGAGTTGGCTACAAACGCGTCAATTGCAAAAATGGAAGAAGTACCTAATACCGGAAACGAGAATCTTCCACCCTTACCCGAAGGGGGTGGCATGCCATCATTGGATGATTTGTTGAACGCGTTGGATAAATTGGATTTGCCCGAATCCGAAAAGGAAAGTTTAAGGGAAAGTTTGTCAGGACATTCAAATTTGGGTGAGGATGTGATGAAAAATATGTTTAAAAGGCCTGGAATGGATATTATGCCAGATGGAAATCCTTTAATGTTTTACACGTTTATTATTGCGTTGATTATTATCCTCACATTGTTTGGTAAGAAATTGAGATTTTTTAAGTAGAATAATCCATATTCATACAATAACCGGGCTTGACATTGCTTAACTCTCGTGAGCTACCACAAAGAGATGGTTTTTAAATTTTCGGTGTTGAATTATAATTTGTTGTTTTCAAATTTCCCCTATTCCTCTTCCAACTTTCATTTTTAAAATAGCATATTTTTTTATAATTTTTTATAATCACATTGAAAACAGTAAAATCCGCTTATAACAAGTACTGGCTATAACGAGATACCTGCAACTCTTTATTTAATTCGCCATCTACAAAACAAAATTATTTTGGCGCAACGCGAAAGAAAATTCATTCGTTCAGTAAAACACAAAAAAATTGAAAAAATAAAATCTAACGAATTAATTTTGTTTCAGTCTTCTTTGGCTACAAACTCTACAAATCGTTAGTGGATAAACAAAAACAGAGAGAAATGAAAAAAATGAAAAAGGAAATGAGAAAAAGAAAATGAAGCAGTTTTAATCCAAATCTTAAAAATTAAGCTAAAAATCAGTTTTTGTCATATTAAAAGTAATTTATTATTTTTAATTTTTTTTATGGTTCTTGTTTAGTTTGATAAAAATGTACTTTCAAGGGGGCAGCTTTGTGGGTTTGAAAATTCTCGATTTTTGTACCTATTAGTTCAAACATTCCGTTAGTTTTATTAAAGAGTAACAAAAAATGTAATATATAATTAAATAAATTTTTATTATATTTTGAAATACTTTCAGCCCTTAAATATAACCGGCAGTTTGAGTATTATAATATTTTTATTCAAAATTAGGGTAATTTCCAGGGGGTGAACCTTTACAAAAATGTAACTACTTCCGATTAAGTTAAAATTTAATTCAGATTTACCACGTACGAAAAAGATGGTTATTCTGATTCGACCGATGGAGTGGATGACACTCGAAGATTTGTATCGGAATCTAAATCGTGAGAGGCATTCTGGCATACGCAATTATGGCAATGGTTCGAGACTGAAAAAATTATCTGGTAAAAAATGTCGCAAATTAGGTTCTCACATACTTAATCCTTTTGCAGCGGCAACAGCATCGGAATAAATATTAAACTGTATGGAAAAGCTGTCATGATGGTCTACACTTGCCAACTGTATTAACTGACTATTAAGAATTTGTTTACCAAATCCAATCGCATAAACATGCGAATTTTGTTTGATCCGTAATGCTATTTTTCTAAAATTTCCTCTTCCATCGGAATTTTGAGCAAGGATAACTAAAACAGAAAAATTATGACGCGGTAATCTCAACTTTGGAAGTATTTTCTAACCTATGTGGGATTTAGGAAAACTGAACCTTTCCAAAATGGATTCGGCCTTTGAAAGAGCGCTTGCATAATTAGTAGTTCCGTCACCTACATCGTTTAACAGAAGCAAAATTTTATTCTTCATATCTTCACAGTTTTGGGTAGGTTCAAAATCCTGGACCTTTATAACTGCTTCGTCTACCAAAAAATGCGGTTTATTAGATTTTGACAAGCATTCCTAATATTTAATTACCCCCATCGTTAGAATCAATTTCCATAGAGACAACATGGACCTTTAAGTTAGTGACCTGGAACCTAAAAAATTTCAAATATTTCAGTGTCTCATTTTTTACCGAAAATTACTTGTAGTATTCCACAAGATTGCCCAAAAAGTATTTGGCAGCATTATAATAGCCAGAGTCTCCTCTTGTCGAATCAATTATGAAAATCAATGAGGCCACATCTTTCGGAATATCGGCGAATATATAATATAAGGAATCGGGGATATTGATGCATTTACTAGCGTTAACGTGGATTCTCGGATTTTGGTTATAAACCCATCCCCGTTTTCTTCCACAATGAAATCTCTCTGGCCCTTGAAGAACACGATTTTCTGAACAGCGATGGCTGCAGCCCATACCTAGCATTTTATGGTCAAAGATATGTGACCCGTGAGCGTCACACACCCACTCCGATTCCTCTTTATCATACTCAACTTCGCGGAGGGAACAGCGGGGCTCGCAAATTATCTGGAGGAATTCATTCTAGTGACTCGATTTATATGCAATATTGAAAAATACCTGCGCTTTCATTTCTTGATGACATTCAACAGGTAACCATTCCCATTTCTGCGCGGTGCGATTAATTCGTGCAACTAAGCAATCTCCATCACGAGGATCCTTAACTGTTTCAATCTGAGTAGACTTTCCACTATACACCCAAGCGTTTTCCTTCTTTCTGTAAATTCCACCTTCAACGTGATACAATTCCACTTCTGGTTTCTTTTCTTCTGCCATAAAACTATTAAACACAGTTTCCACTTCTTTTTTACTTTTTTCCCTATCAAGATTAGGTTTCCACAATTTACCAATTTCCTTCCTACACGCACGTTCGGCTGCCATCCACGAAATTGGAGTGTCTTTCAATTTTGTTACTTTTAACACAGTAAAATCTTTTTTCTCGAGAGACTTTCTGTAAATCACTGCTTTATCTCTTGATTCAACGGCTAAAATATTTTGGATTTTATTGAATTGAATTAAAACTTACGTAAGATTTACGTTCCACACATATAACCGACTGGGTTGCGTTGCATTCCAATCCATAAATCAAAGGAATCCAATGGTTTTGCCTATCTAAATTTAGGCAAGCTATACTTTCGTCGATAGTCATATCGCACCAAGGAGGAAAACCAGTTTCGTCAATGTCCATTGGTATTTGGACCATATTACGTTCATCTCTTCCGACCCAATACCACTCATCATTGATAACTTTTCCATCGAGCCATATATGATGTATAGGAATTCTAGCATCCGACATTATTTTCATTATAAATTTGGCTTCCTCGATATCGGTTAAGTTTAACATGGTTGAATTATCAGATAAGTTTTCACACATCGATTTAGCTTCATCCCAAGTTACTGGCACTCGAAGCAAAGTGTAGCGTTTTTTATTTCTTTCTACAGTGTATGTCGGTAATTGTTTTTGTTTGTTCAAATCTTCCTTACCTGCCACGTGAAAAATTAAAAAGGGAAAGAAAGGAATCGGCTACTTACGCCTCATGCAAATGAAGTTTCGTTTTCTATCGCAGCTCATAGCAATAAATTGGGGATGCTCACAAATGTGCCTATCAAGGATAGCGCACTTGCTTCTCGACGAACTACTTTCCACTTCAAACCACGGTGGAAACTGAGGTGTGATTATGTGATTACTTCCATTTGGGTTTTTGTATTCTGCCGGTACAATCTTAATTTCTTCACCACTTTCGATCCAGACCCATTGATCGCCTACCAAATTTGCACCTATCCAGGCATCTTCGATTTCCGGTCTTGCTTTCAACATTGTGGTAGCTACCTTTTTGACTTCTGCCATATTTTCCAAGGAAGCCAAAGCGAAATCTTGTTGTCTGCAAAAACTAACGGCTTCTACCCACGTCAAACGCCCATGGTATAAAATAAATTCAGTTTCTTCATTCGATACTACGTTTAGAGACAACGGTTGAAGATTTTGTCGTTTTGAATTTTTTTCGCAAATAAATGTACGATGTAGTTTACAGCTTAAATCCACAAAATAGGGATTGCTATGGCCATTTCTGTCCACTGCCAAACAATTTATGTTCTCTTGATTCGGGGCCTCGTTGTTAATCCAAGGAGGATACCAAAAGGAATTATTTTTAGTAACTTCAGAACTTCGTGGAATCGGTTTGTTTGTAAACGTCCAAATCCAGTTACCTGAACAACTCTTAAGTTAAATTGGGTGGATGAAAAATAATAAGCTTACCATTTTCGTTTTTATGGGCTCCTATCCACATATCTTCGTACGCTATCCAAGCTACTGTGATTGATTGTGAAATAAATTTTGCTTTTACTGGATTATCGAGATTTATCAAGTGCATATTTTCGGCCTCGCATATTGCATTTGCTTCATCCCACGAGACAAACTCAGAGTATAAGTAAAAATCCGTGTCATTCCAAATGAAAAGTTCTCTTGCTTGTGATAGTTCCAAATTATCTGAATCAAAATTGAATTGGAAAATTTTTGAGCGGAAAGGCCAACAGTGGAATGAGAATATTTGGATTCAGTAAATGCAGATGGAAGATGGACAGTGATCAAACTATTGATTAGTAGGAAAAATGGAGAGAATGGAGAGTTGACGTCAGTTTTAATGGGACACGGATGCATTATTTGCTTCAAAAGCTTGTAAGACTGCCCAGGATTTTCCTTACTATGGGGCTCGTTTATGCCTGTCATTCAGGTAGCCTATCCGTATTATCAATAAAAATACCACAACCTCATTGTGGAATTTTTTCACTTTAAGAATAAAGTGCTCAATAAAAGATATTTTGTTTATAATAGTTTAAAAAATAAATATTATTTGTGCTCACCATCAGATTGACCATCCGTTTTGCGGACACTCAGGATCATTAAGTATACAATAATTAGCACTATCATCGTAAATGTTTTATCAAAATTGAATCAGGTAGATTTATAAAGTTTGATTACGAGGAATTTTGAAATGGCGATAGTTTTAGGTGGTACGGTTTTCCGTACCAATTCCGATTTGTTTTTATTTGAAATAATTGTGAAATTTTTTGTACAATGTAATCAACTTTTATTAAGTATTTTAAACAGGCACAAACGAAGCACAAATGCTTTAGACTATGCACAACTAAAAACCTCGTTAATCCAATTATGCGCGTCGGTGGCTTTGATGTTTTTCTTGTATATCTCAAAAACTATTTGGGCACAAACGAAAATAATTTTGCATCGATAGGTAAAAAATGACGCACAAACGATTTAGACTACTTTAAAGAATCTCGTTAATACAATCAATCCCCAACAGCTCAGGGAGCGCAGCTCACGAAAGATAAACAAGATCTCAACTACAAGGATCTAACGAGGAAGATGTCCATAGAGGTAAAAAATTTCGACCTCGTAATGGACAGCGAGAACTAAGTCCCAGATAACCACATCAGCGAAAAACAAGGTGGCAGTCCTTGAGGTGGAGATGGAAGCTGCCGAACGACTGTTAATGACTCGCAAGCTTCCGCTCGTATTGCGCCCTGGCACTTAAAGTTGCACAAAAAACACAAATGATCTAGACTATGTCTCTATCCCCCCCCCCCCACAGATACATAGTTATTAGAAATATCTAGAAAATTATTATGAATGAATTAAAAGTCTTGATTTATTTACCTCAGGATTCAGCCTCCCCCCCTCCCACAGATGTAACTTCTAAATATATCACTGTTGGAACTTACAGTATTCTAGCACAGTTTGCAGATAGATGACGAGAAGAGGTGCGAACTATAGAAGACAGAAAAACAAAGAAGTACAAAGACGATCTAAGAGGGGTGGGGGTAGTGACCCTTATTATATTGGTGGGGTGTCCATGGAACTTGAGAAAAACGTTATTGATATAGGTAACATTGTAAATTTACATGTTTATTTAAATCAAACATCACAATATTTTCAAAATGGATAAATGAATAATTTGGTGTCAAGCGTTTTATTACACCGAAGTTGATTATATTTCGACATAATTATGACTGAATAACATAAAATTGTTTTGTGTTCTGTATTGTTTCATTATGTTTAAGTATGTGTTTATCGTGTTAACAGAATTTTGCATTTTGACAAATACTAATTTTATTGGTGAGTCCATCTTCAAATTCAACAAAATATATTTTTTAAATCAAATTTGGGCGAAGATTTAATTGAGGGAAAAAAATAAAAGCCAACAATTTTTCATATGCTGTATTTGTTATGGTCTTTGCAGCGTTTCGAGTGAACGTTCGTGGAAATGTTCTCTTTTAATTAAAATTTAACCCTCCGGCAGTCGCGTCGAGGAACAGAGATCCGCACTTTGATAAAATTTGATGTTGTTAGTCATCATTATATCGAATGACGTTCTTAGGTATGTTTTCCTGACTATGGCAGGCAAAATTTGATATCAACATCACACGACTAGAAAATTACATTCAGTATGTTATCAATCTTTGATGTCTGATATGCAACATAATCTCACAAAACAACTGATATCTCATTATGCGGACCTAAGGACCACGGCGCGACTGCTTTAAGGAAAATAAAAGGCGCGACTACCGCAGGGTTAATTGTTGATAATTAACATTTCTCAAGTTTTGATTGAGATCATTGAGATGAGAGATTTGAACATCGAGGAATCAAGAAGATTTTGTTGCATATTTGGCAAATCATTCCACATATTTCTGATTGACGTTGCCTAACTTATTAATTTCTATTATTCTATTTTTCCTATTAGAGCCCAAAGAAGCAACCGATACACAGGAAATATTTCAATACGGCACGGACGTAGAGTTTATTATATTTCATCACACTGTAACATGGCGTCAAGCTAATTACATCTGCAGACATTCTCTAAATGGAGACCTTGCTTATTTTGAAAACAACGAAGTGCTCGATTTTGTAGCGGAGTATTTCGGTGAATCTGACATGCCGTTGAATACCTTATGGATTAACTTGCGACAATATCCTGACAGTCAGGAGTGGAAAACTTGGAACAATGAAACTTTGGATGATGATATTTTCAAATGTCCATACCGGACTCTTAACAATCTGTGCCCAAACTGTACAGAATCCAGGACTTGTGGAGCAATTGTCCGAATGCTTCACACTAATTTTTGCTTTGTGAAGTTGCAATGCGATGCACGTAGGAAATTTATTTGTAGAAGATGTGAGTATTTTTGTGGTCACTAAATATTTGAAATTGGGGTTGCTTTTTTAGCGATACGGGAAGACACCAAATCTATACATTTAGATTGGATAAAAATTGGAAAGAAGCTGTTTAAAATTTTTTACGAGCGGTTGACACACTTTAGAGCCATGGAAGCTTGTCATCTACATGATAGTGAATCAAAATTGGCCGTTATTGAGACGTATAAAGAAGCCCAAATTTTGGGAAGGTTTTTATTGATAGGAAGACCGAGTAAGGAGAGGGTTTGGATTGGAGCTACATGGGAATACAACAGTTACGAATTTGAAGAAGAATCTCTTGTTCTTTCTAATGTGACCGACTCATCTGGGTATCCTCCTTGGCTGAGGGGTAAAGTATCGAAACCGTTTGGATGTATACTGCTGGATAGGCATTTGAATAATATGACCTACTTTGTTGAGTCAAATTGTAGTCGGTACTATTCGTATATGTGTTATAAAAAATATGAACGGCCTCCTTATGTGGATGTTTGTTTTGTCGGAGATTATGATTGGAGAATTTACTACACCGCTCAAAGTTGGTTCACAGCTTCGAAAATCTGCCGAAATAGTGAGTCTACTGGTCGACTTCCTTTTATTGAATCTAAAGACTTGAAAAGTATTATTCACGTCATGGAAACTAGTAAATTTGGTAAGTACCTACTGAAATTTGTGGAAGGTGTCGTTTATTTTTGCAAGTTATAATCTAGACGTGTTATACCATGTATGGTTGGGTGCGTATTTTGTAAACCCTGTTTGGACTTGGACGTACAACAATCGTGAGTTACTACAAGAATCGATTGACGGCTTTCCTCCTTGGGTGAAAAACATAACGTATGAACCTGCTATTGAGAAAATCAATTTATGTTTGAATTTAGACAGAGAGGATAGTTTGGAAGCAATTTTTTACGGAACCAATTGTTTTTTTCCACAATATTTTATATGCCAATATGGTACATATTCACTGATGAAAATAAAACGCAATTACATATTTCTCTTTTTAGATAAAGGTAGCATTTGCAATAATCTGACAACCTTGAGTACTCAGAGAACTGAAGGAGTAACTCCCACTGTTCCAACTGAATCTATATCTACTACTACTATAACAACAACAACTACTACAATTACACCTAAACCAACAACTGTACCTAAAACTACAACTAAGCCAACAACTATACCTACAACTACAACTGAGCCAACAACTACACCTAAAACTACAACTGAGCCAACAACTACACCTACAACTACAACTAAGCCAACAACTACACCTACAACTACAACTGAGCCAACAACTACACCTAAAACTACAACTGAGCCAACAACTACACCTACAACTACAACTGAGCCAACAACTACACCTAAAACTACAACTAAGCCAACAACTACACCTAAAACTACAACTAAGCCAACAACTACACCTAAAACTACAACTAAGCCAACAACTACACCTAAAACTACCACTAAGCCAACAACTACACCTAAAACTAAGAAAACTGAGACTACAACTCAAAGATGGGTACAACATCAAACCACAATTGCAGTATGGCTTAAAAATGTAGATGTTACTACAAATAATGTTAACGCCAGGAGATATAATCCCAGAAGAAATTACAATAATAATAAAAATAGAATTTCTCCTACAAAACGTATGATTAATAACAATTGGGAGTTGAATTATACTAGAGCTGATGCCCATCTATGGCATGTTGATATTCCTGATTTGAGAGTAGAACAAAAGGATTCTATAATTTTGAACTAAAACTTTTAAAAATAACATTTACGAAATTTAAAATTAAAATAAATTTTTTCTAAATATAAATTGATTTCCATTATTTGCTTTATGTTCGAGTCTCACTAGAAAACTTATTCCGATTATTATATTTTGTAACTTATTCCAGCAAAAATTCACCAGCAGGTAGTTTAGATTTGTGTCTGTTTACTACAGGTTGAACAAATCCAGTACTTTTGAGTTTTGATCTGAATTTGACAGTAACATGGAATCTAATAATCACCCCTTCTACCCTTAGTAGATGACATGGTTCGGATTTCACGTTAAGCTGTAAGTTCAGTTACGTACGAATTCAAAATTGCTAGATTTTAATTCGTTAGCCCAGTGGTTCTCAAAGTGGGCGATATCGCCCCCCTGGGGGCGATTTTCAGTCCTAGGGGGGCGAAAGTGGGCATGAAATAATTTGGGGGGCGATGAGGTAGTCTAGGGGGGCGATGGCTTTGTCCGATCTTTTAAAATAAAAATTTGTAAATTGGTTAGTTTTTAATTCGTGATAATAAATTAATTGATATATTTTAATAATTTATAGAAAATTTGCCCATTCCACATTGGTCCTTTTGTCTGAAAACGTTCAATAATAGATTGAACAGAAAGTTGCAACTTTATTAAATATTTAATTTTGATATAAATACATTTTAGTTTTTTAGAATTCTTTTAATTTTTTAATGTTACAAATTCGCATAACACTATCTTTATCTATCTGCCAAACTGGTAAATTTTCTAACTTTTCTTAAGCCGCGTTGACCTTGAAATTTCAAAAAAAGTTGCCTGCGGCGCTTGGAAAAAGTCTACGCGCAGGGAAATTGAATTATACTGACTAGTCCGGTAATGTCAGTAATTGATTTTTTCAATGTGTTTTGACACATTGTTGTTCAATTAGTGTTTTAAAATTTCGAATTTTTACGATTTTCGGAAAAATTTAATACAAAATACGTCAGGAAAATATCTCACTTTACTCGGAGCTCTAAAATACTCGGCACAAAGTGCCTCGTATTTCAACATTGCTCCTCGTCAGTAGTATATCATTTTCCTGACTTTCATGTAAATAACTATTATTTGAAACAAAATTTTAAAATTTATAAATAATTAAACATCAAAATTTAATGATTACAGACAACATTAATTTATAGGTTAACTTTCTACATTTTTAAACGTCAAATTTAAAACGAATGCCCGCGACGTTAGTTCGTTCCTATTGGACGGAGATTTTTGAGACCCGGCTGCCGTCAGTCGCTCGTCATTAACGGTCTGGCTACGGGCCTGGGCGACTTACGCCTGTATTTGACGAATATCGAGCCAGATATTAAAAAACTGTTAGAAAATAATCAAGCTCATCCGATATATTAAGTATGAGTTTGTTTTTTAATATTTTCCTAGAAATAAATAATTATTTTATTACAAATAACCAGTGGCGTAACTACCAGTGTGCGCGGTGTGCGAATGAACACGGTCCGTAAAACTTTAGGGGCCCGAGGTAATGTAAATTAAAACATTCTTAAACAAAGGTAAAAAGCGTCTGTGCAAGCCGGAAATGGGCTACTCGGAAACGGGAATCCACCGGTCGAGCTTAGGTTAGTGTTAGGAAACGACTTTTTTAATTGAAGGTACCGTTAAAAAAGAGATCCGCCGGTGCCGAATCGGGTGGAGCCAAGTGGTGCGGTGTCGAGTAGGCCGATGCCGAGTTGTTGTGTACCTTTTTTTGTGCCCAGTCCTCATCATATCAAATGATTACTTACAAGGGGTCACTACAGTGAGTATGTCGCCAATCGAGATCCCAATTTTTTTGGTGATTCTAGTATAGCTAAAAAAATTATCACTTTTTCGAATTTTAGTCGATTGGCTATTGGTTCTTGAGTTATGAATTTTTAAAAATACTTCTTCTTCAGGTGCCTATCCGATATCGGATGTACGGCGATCCCCCCGACTTAGCCAAGAAGGCTGCACCAGGGAAATGTTAATGGGGTGGTGGTTTGCCTTCCCCTTAGTCTACAGATCAATTTTGGACTTATTTAGATCATTAACATTTTAAGGATTTTTCTTGGCATATTACTCTCGGTGGTTTGCCATTGCCTTCCGAGGGGAGACGGTAAGAATAAAGTTCTAACTTTATTCGGATTCGAACCGGGTATTTAGCGTTCATAGTCAACTCGCGTGACCGCTAAGCTCCGACCGCCTCGGTAGCCGATTGGCTATTGGTTCTTGAGTTATGAATTTTTAAAAATACTATGGTGAGTTAATTGCTATTATTATTAGCTATTATTACAAAAAAGGATCTACGCGTTACAACGTCCATAATGCTAAGCTTATGTTAAAATCTGCCCTTTCAAAAATTCATAACTCAAGAACTAAGAGGCAATCGACTAAAATTCGAAAAAGTGATAATTTTTTTAGCTACAAGAATCACCAAAAAAATTGGAATCTCGATTGGCGACATACTCACTGTAGTGACCCCTTGTTAGTTGTTCTGGGGGGTATTCCATACCCCCCAGACCCCCCGGTTTCACGTCCATTTTAGGGGAATAAATTTGTGTTGGTTTAGCAATGTTTTATTGATTTTTTATTAAAAGAAAACTTTTATTTGAACGGGGCCGGGGGGGATGTACTGCAAATCAAACCGATTGCCACGGGAACGTTCAATTTAAATATTTATTTATGCAATTAAAAACATTACTAAAGTTAAAACAAATTTATTCCCTTGAAATGGGCGTGAAACCGGGGGGTCTGGGGGGTATGGAATACCCCCCAGAACAACTAAGGGCCAGTTGTATAAAAGAGGATCATCCTCAGATCAGAGTTAAACCAGGGATCAACGCAAAGCAGGATCGACGCAAGGTGAACCAGGTTCAGCTGATCCTAGAGTTAACCCTCCTTTATACAACTGGCCCTTAGTAATCATTTGATATGTCAAAATTGATATAATTCTTGAGAAAACATCTTTTTCTTACCCCCTCCCCCACACACAGTATTGAAGTCTTTACAATCTATTTCATGAGGTGGATTAATCCTCTTTTGCTACTCTTTTTACTACAACTTTTCACCACAGCGTGTGGATGTCCACCGGAAGGCCGGGCTAAGAAATTCTGCGAAGTCCGCGACTTGAACCCAGAATTTCCGTTCCGTATCTCAACCAGCGATCACATCACTCCACACCGTGGTCTTCATAATATAGGAGCTCATAATATATAATTGATACCTACCGATACCGTAAAATGGGGTAACTTTGGCCCTTAGGTGTAACTTTGTCCCTTAGGTGTAACTTTGTCCCAAAACTAAAAGAATGATTGCATCATGTAGGTATGCTGAAAGCTGAGCGTCTCAAATTCATATAGTAGTTATAGCCTGACATAATCGGCGATTACTACATGAATCATAGGCTTAAAGTTACACTAGGGCCAAAGTTACCCCATTTTACGGTACTTAATTTGATCTCATTTTGAAGTGTTTTCTATTTTCTAAGGTGGATAATCCCGCTAAACACTCTAAAATGTTAAGAAATGACTGTACAACCTAGGGTCTGTGGAGGGGGGAAGAGGGAGGAATTGGACCCCTTTAAACTGCATTATATTGCGACCAATTTTCTTTTAATCGCACACCTCTTAATCGAGGGGCCCTCGAAAGCTCTTGCTCCCGGGCCTAAAATTTGAAGTTACGCCACTGAAAATAACCTTCTTTTTTAGCTGTTTCTTATCAAAAAAAAACAGGGGGGGGGCGTTAGCACAATGTATACTCGGGAAAGGGGGCGATGGATGGTCCAAAAAAGTTTGAGAACCTATGCGTTAGCCAAATAGAGAAGGTATTTTGTAAATTTAAGAAAGATGTCAAATATAATAATTTTCGGGCTATCTATTCAGATGTAAAAAAAAACAAAATTGTTTTATGAAAGTTTTATTAAACGTGTGAAAACGCATTATCGCTTTCGTGCAATTGGACACGGTCATTTTACACACTAATTAATTATTTAAAGTAACAAGTTCTTTAAGATTGGGGATTATCAGCCGTCTTTTGGCATATAAATCTTTGGGGATATGAGCAAGAAGTTCCATACACAAGACCAACAATGTGATTTTCCCTGTCTAAATTTAGACAAGTGTTGACGTATTCTATATGTTCAATATAAGTGGAATTTTTAATAAATGGTAAACTGCTGTCGACTGGATCTCCGTTACTAACCCAATTCCAATTATTATCGATTAGTTTACCACCTATCCATACGTGGCCGAGGGTTGAAACATTTTGACCCATTACAAACAGTAAATCTTCCATCAATGTAGTGGTTTTCGGTTCAGCTAGAAATGTTCCAAATGTTTTACAAATACTTCGAGCAATTTCCCAAGGTTGCATTGTGTAGTACGTGTGATATTCCCGGTCTTCGATTACGACTACGCTATAGTTTGCACTTGGATTAGAAGCATTATATATTGGTTTCGAGCAAATGTAAGACCGAAGACGTTGGCAACGAGCTTCAATAAACAGAGTTGTGCTTGATAAATGCCTATCTAAGAGCAGACATCCGCCGATTCTTCTCATCGTGTTATTCCTCCATGGCGGAAATTTGGTTTCTGCATTTGTAGTATTTTCCAATAATATGCTAACGTCATCTTCAAATTGGTATTTATCGACCACCCATCTGGCACCGATCCAAGCATTTTCCAAACTTGGTCTTCCAATCAGTAAGTATCTTCCCAGTTCTTGGACCGTCATCATGTCTTCAACTATAGCCAGAGTGGCATTCGGCATAGATAAACAATTGATAGTAGCGGTATCGTAATCCACTTTTTCGCGAAAAATTTTATACAAGCGACCTCCAACTGTAATCCATCCTGGATGAGTAGAATTATTTCCTCCTTCATAACTACCTGTAATTCAATTATTAGATTTTCTTGACATTAAACCAATAGCTAGCCATACTTACGATTCCGTTGGCACATAAACGCCCTCTCAACATCGCAGTCTAAATTTTTAAATTGGGGCTGTTCGTGGTGCTTCCTGGCAAAAGCAAGGCAATTTCTCTCAAAATCTACATCTGTATCTTTATTATCAATTAATGATAAAATATCATTGCTTATGACATCCGAGTAATTATTTTTGATCCAATGCCATCTAAGAACATTCTCTTCCATATGGGATTTACCTCCCAGCCATAAAGACTCAAATTCTAAATTTGTTTCGGAAAGTGCATCCGCTAAGAAGTCCGCTACGGCTACATCAGATATAGAAGCTATCACTCCCATATAACGGACACACATCATTTCGGCAAACTCGTGCATCACTTTTATGTTGACGAATAGATATTCATAACTTTTATAAGTAAACATGTCGACTTCGTCATTGATATTTTGAGGTTCTGCAAAAATGGAATAGAAATTAAATGTTCTTTAAGAGGATGACGCACTTGAATCAATAATTTTAACCCAACAGATATAATTTTATCTGCTTCTTATCTGTTTTCATCGAGGAAAGCAAATTTTGACCAAATATGTGATAAAAAACTAGATGAAAATAATTTCAACGTTTTAAATTTTATATTGAAGAAAACTGTGACTTACCAATAAAGCCTGGATCTATAGCATTTGAAGCGCCAGGAGAAGGAGGATCAGGGCCTTCATCAATTGGAGCAGGAGGATCAGGACCTTCATCAATTGCAACAGATGGCTCAACAGTCGTTTCTTGTGCCAAAGTTGTGTGATCGACGCAAATGTGCCATAAGTGGACTATTACAAGAAGGACACTTCCACGTGTTCTAAAACCGAATGCCATCGTTTAGAAACTGATTACATTTATTTTCTTGAACGTCTTTTATAAGTTTTTTTTTATAATGAACCGAATCGTACCATTTAAATTGCGTGACATTCCTTCTTGGTAATTTTTATTTATTTATTTTAATACAATTGAAACTACTGTTCTATGGTACGCAGAGGATTTTGCAATACTCTCGTAACTGTTACTGATTTTACAAGTCTTTTGAAATCATTCAAATTATGTTCGAAACAAAACTTCACTTACAATACTTGAAATTTAAATAATTTTAATGCAACCGTGTCATGCCTTTTTTAAATTTTAATTAATTTTGCGTTCTTTTTACATAAAATCGCTAATTAACATAATCAAAATATTAATCAGTTATCACAACAGATTAAAAATTAAATCATGACCTTCAAAAAATTCTCCTCTTCCCGTTAAAAAAAAATCATTGTTGTACCAATAACCAATTTTGAGCTGTACATGAAGATTTGAAACAGTCCTTAAAATTGCACCCTTAAAGTTTTTAAACTAACGATAACGAAGAAGTTACATAATAATGGGTTAGCTACATCAGGGGTGTTAAACTGTCGGCCCACTGCGTATATTTTTGCGGCCCGAATGAACTTTGTTATACCATGGAGTACCCTGATCTTTTATTTATTATTAGGTGGAGAGCCCGTCCACGGACGGGTAGCTAGCCGGTGGATCTCTCTTTTAATGGGCCCCATTTCACGTTCAAAAATTATGATTATATTTTAATTAATTTATTGAAAATGTAAAAGTCGAATATTAAATTTTCTTGGACCAATTAAATTGCCGGACAGATTAATAGAGGTGGATCAGCATTCTGGCTTTATATAATATTGTCACGTTATTTTTCGACCGAGGAAGGAACCAAATTGTTAATTTAAGAGGAGATATTTTTGTTTTATAAAATTTTGAATTTTCGCGGTGGTTGTGGCTCTCTGTGAGGCCGACAGAGCGACGGATGTTAAATAGTAGACTTGCGCTCAAATCCCCGAGTGGGGAGGGTGTAATTTCGAGAGAGCAAATTTTGGTCAAAGTTTTTGACCGGTAGTTTGATTAAAAATAAAGTTATTAAGAGGGGCGTTTAAATTTTGATGCGAAAACATGTTTCAAAAGATGGCGCGCCCTAAAATATTCTAAGAATCTTTTCACCAATACAGAATTCTAATAATTTATAAAAGTCATATGAATAAACGATAACTAATTTAGGGAATGAGGAAGTTTGAGCTTCCAATGTTGAGTATATTTATATATCAAGTATATTTCAAAAAGATATTCATATTTGAAAATATTGAATATTTTTAAAAATATTTAACTTTGAAAGCTAAAACTTCCTCATTCCCTAAATCAGTTATCGTTTATTCATATGACTTTTATAAATTATTAGAATTCTGTATTGGTGAAAAGATTCTTAGATTCTTAGAATATTTTAGGGCGCGCCATCTTTTGAAACATGTTTTCGCATCAAAATTTAAATGCCCCTCTTAAGAGTGGAATGTGGTGATTTTCTTTTAGTCTTGCATACCCAATGCACTGTAAAAAAAGTACGTAAAATTACAGTAAAAAACAAGTAATTTTTACAGTAAAATTCATGTAAAAATACATATTGTGTAATATTACAGTAATAATAGTCGTAATAGTAATACTATTATTATTATTACTGTAATATCACACAATATGTATTTTTACATGAATTTTACTGTAACTATTACTTGTTTTTTACTGTAATTTTACGTGCTTTTTTTACAGTGTGGTGTATAATTGGGAATTACCTTAAATACTAACTGGTAGAAACATTATAAATTTGGAAAAGTTTCGAGGTCGCATGCGATAAGAAGGCATAGGTTCCCGATAGAAAATTTAAAAAGTCCCAGCAAATAAATTGAATTATTTTTATTAGTTAAATTTAGAGACGGTCGTTCCCTTGCAGCTTACGCAGTTGGATGCGAATGCGATGCACAGGGATCAAACCTGGGGAGAGTCAAACTTGCTTATAAGTTATGACTAGTCTCCGTGCTTCGGAAGGCACGTTAAGCCGGTGGTCCTCCTGGGTTAGTGAGTTGCCACCATTAACATAAAAACCAAGAAACAAGGCACATCTGAAGGCAAGTCTAGCAAGCTACCTAATGGATGTAAACTATTTATATGCTCATGGAACTAACACTGCCAAGGAAACGAAGCAGATGTTGAAAATAACAAGCCTTATAAGGCTTAAACCGTTGATTGAAGAACTTAAAAGCAATATCCAGTGCTACCCCCGTATACAGTGTGAATATTTGAGTTTTATGTAATTTATTTCCAGGACGTTACACAAATTTAAATAATTGCTAGTATTGCAAAATCTTTCAACTCTTTTTTATGTAAAAACGCTAAAAGAAATTGATTTACTTATTTGAACATCGCGTAATTAGAAAACTACGGTTGGAAGGGGGGGGTGGAGATTCCCATGTTCTAATTTTCGAATAACATGGTTTTCCAATAAATAAATCAACTTCCTTTATGTGTTTATATAAAAAACTGTGAAAAAAAATGGGTCGAGATGTAGGTGACGTTAGCGTTGATTGGTAGAATAGAATAATTATAAATATTCCTTCAATCAACGCTGAAGAATCAAGACAGTAAAGAATAAAGTAAAAAATTAACTTTATTTATAATTGGTTTTAAATCGCGGAGTAGCGGAGAGAGATTTATGACGTCATCACTTTGCCAGTCTAAAGTAGAATATCTCTTCTTGCTGAGGCCTAAGGGTCGATCGCACATTTTAATTCTGATATTAATTATTTTAATGATGCATCAAAATTATATAGTTGAAGTGCCTGTTGAGGGCCTTCGACTTTTATAACATCGAAATCCCACACCTCTGCAAGAGCTTGTCTCCGAGCTGCAGAAATATTTATTTTTAAATCCTTCAATTGCCTTATAGTCGGGGAGGTAGTTTTGTATTTATGGTAGTATTTTTATATCGACCAATTCTTACTTTTAGTAGTAAAATAGAAGTCAGTCGCCGCAACCGGGGTGCATATAAACATTCCTTACCCTCCTCGACACCACTGTCTCTGCGCAGGCGCCAAAACATGTTGTGATTGGCTGACAAGTATGGCATCAGTTGACATTTGCACCTAGCCTAACCTCATTTTTTTTCACAGGCGTTCAGGCGTTGTTTGTTCTATTCTTAGACCATTTAAACGGTCTAATGTTCTATTAATATAATATATTCTATTATGTTTTGGGTGTAGTTACTTAACCTGGATCCGAGAGTTTTAAATTTTTTAAAGAAAACTAACGGATTTAAATAGATAACATTAAAAAATTAAAATGAAACGAACTGGATAGGGAGGAATGTCGTATATGGATTAGTTTGGCTAATAATCGATTTTAAAATTTCCAATTTTCGCTCGATTTTCGACCTTATTGAACATTCTGTTCTCAGTCCGTGTTAATTTTTTAGGTCTTGAGGCGCTCTAAAGCGTCCAGAGCGGAGCGGCGCGGAAGAGTCAGTTTTGACAAGACAACCACCCCCCAATCGGATTCAACGTCGTTAAGAGGGCTGTATACCTAACTTTTAACGAATATCCATATAGCTCTTTTATTAATGTATGGAATTTAATGCGGTTTGAAGTAAATGATTAGAAAAAGAATCTAGTTTCACGGAAGGTCATTAAGAACTTAAAAAAAAAAGATTTTCATTTTTATTATAATAATTTATCACTCCAGTGACCTGCAAGTGACTTTCCATGAATATACAAATTATTTAAATTATACTAATTTTAAAATATCTATGTATTTAAGACAAAAACCCTTATATATTTGCTTTTTAAGAAAGTGCATTTAAATCGTGAAATTTGGTTTACACCCATAACATTGCCAGATTAACGGATGTATTTAATTCAATTATGAGTGTAAACCAAACTTTATGTTAGGTATAAAGGGCCCTTAAATTAATTAAAAACCCTGTCCTAGTATTTTTGGTCCTAATAAAAATGCTAAGTCCTGACAAGTACCTACAGCGCCGGCGCAATTTTCAGCCAATCAAAACATGTTTTTTTGGCGCCTACGCAGAGACCCTGGTGTCGAGGAGGGTAAGGAATGTTTATATGCAACCGGGGTTGCCCCTCTACCACCCTTCCACGCTTACTATTACGAAAATGATTCATTTTTAGCGGAGAATAAAAAATTATTATTTTAAATATTTATCGCTCGACCTTCAACGAACGAAATCTTTAAGGTAGGGGTTTATCAACTCCGCCTTTTGGCATCATATAAAACTTTGGGAATATGCGCAAGAAGTTCCATACAAAAGACCCACAATGTGATTTATCTGCCTAAATTTAGATAAGTGTTTATGTATTCTATATTTGCAATATACAGGGTGTCCCCGCACTCACTTTACATAACTTAGGTGGTGATCGATGACACTTTTCTAAGAACAATATTTAACAAAATTTTTTTTCTAAATTCAAACCCTCGAGAGTTAGCCCTCTTTAAAGCATTTTTTTTAATTTCCACTTTGACGTGGCCATAGCCCCGAAAATATTGATTTTTCAGTAAAAATGGTTTACTGCTTTTTTAAAGAGCGTGAAATAATCTACAAACTAGATTCAGACCTTTTATTGTCTAAAATCAACGGCTTTTGAGTTATGAATTAAAGTAAGTTAAAAAATGTTGAAAAATTTGAGCTTTTTTTTTTTTGTTTTTATTCAAAACCCTGTATCTTTTAAACGAAAGATTTTACAAAAAATCTGACGCCCCATTCCGGATAGGAAATTTAACGGACTACAACTTTCGTCTAGTAAAAATTTTTAAAAAACCAATCCATTTCACAGAAAATCAGAAAATAACAAACAAGGCAGCTACAAAACATAAAATTTAATTCACAAAATTTTTATTTTTTTTGAAAAATTATTTTATTAATTAATTTTAAATTATTACATTGATAAAGTAATTGTTGAAAATGACCATCCTCATTTTCAATACACAGTTGTGCGATTGTTTTAAAAGATGTTTGTCGAAACAAATCGAAAAAAGGCGATTTTTCGACACTTTTAATCGCAGAAATTCGAATTTTTGACACTTTTCACATTCACGGATTTACCAAAATTGGCCTCGTGATCGACCGGTCAATCCCTCGACCTTGTTTACATTTACTTAAATAATCTAATAGTTTAAAATTAATTAATAAAATAATTTTTCAAAAAAAATAAAAATTTTGTGAATTAAATTTTATGTTTTGTAGCTGTCTCGTTTGTTATTTTCTGATTTTCTGTGAAATGGATTGGTTTCTCAAAAATTTTTACTAGACAAAAGTTGTAGTCCGTTAAATTTCCTATCCGGAATGGGGCGTCAGATTTTTTGTAAAATGTTTCGTTTAAAAGATACAGGGTCTTGAAAAAAACCAGAGAAAAAGAAAGCTCAAATTTTTCGACATTTTTTAACCTACTTTAATTCATAACTCGAAAGCCGTTGATTTTAGACAAGAAAAGGTTTGAATCTAGTTTGTAGATTATTTCACGCTCTTTAAAAAATGACTAAACCATTTTTACTGAAAAATCAATACTTTCGGGGCTATGGCCACTTGAAGATGGAAATTAAAAAAAATGCTTTAAAGAGGCCTAACTTTCGAGGGTTTGAATTTAGAAAAAAATTTTTGTTAAAAATTGTTCTTAGAAAAGTGTCCTCTATCACCACCTAAGTTATGTAAAGTGAGTGCGGGGACACCCTGTATGTGGTATTTTGAATAACGTCGGTTAAAAGTCAAAACCTCATAAGTCAAAAATTGGGCATTTTTTGAATTATGAGGTTACGGGTTGAAAACATTGTTCAGGATGTACTGCCAAAACCTCATAAAATCAGTCAATTTTGACTTATGGGGTTTTGACCTTTAACCGACGATAAATGGTGAAAGTTTACCGACTGTACATAAACTTGCCAAACTTTCGGGCTTTCCTCCCCGAAAGAGGAAGAGCAGCTTTGAAGCAAATTATTGTATTGCATTTGAATTTTGAAATCAATAAAACTTAAAAATACCGTAGAAAACTCCATTTTTCTGCCACTTTGCCCGTAACAAAAAATAAGACAGGAATAAAATATATTATACTTTTACTTTATAAACTATAAATATTGTAATATATTATTGTTAAGTATTACAAGGCAATTTTATATTAAAATATATGTATGTTATTTAAATGTCAGTCGGTGGAGGCTAAGGAGGGGTAGTCACAGTTTCAATATTTCCATTTTCGTGTTCTATGAGCTGCAGCAACTTCTCCTTATCTAAAACAATTTTACGATAAAATGATTTCAAAGCACAATGTCGATACTTACCAAACATGCAAACAAAACTCTGAGGATATGCACAACTTGTACCATAGATGAGGGCAACATCATGGTTTTCTCTATCAAAATTAAGACATACGTTCATATTTTCAGCAGCTTCTGAAAACGTAGTATTAGTTATCCCATATGTAGATATTATTTCGGGATCAATAACATGTTCGTCGTTGTCCCATATCCATTGAAGAGATTCCATTTTACCACCGATCCAAATGTGCAGAACAGCGAGTTTATATTCTCCCATGAATATAATTAAATGTTTCACAAGCTCCGGGTTCTGAGGCTCCGCTAATTTTGCACCATAGTCTTTATACTCATTTTTACAAAAATTGCAAGCATCTAGCCAGGGGAGCTGATTGTGAACCAAGCGATAACCAAAATCGCCAATTATGGTGTCGTGTGTTGTAACTTCAGAGCCATTATTTGCCATTCTATGACAAATGTAAGGTCTCAACCTTTGACATCTTGCTTCAACGAATAAACCAATATCTGCCAAATGCCGATCAAGTAACACGCATCCGCTTGGTTTTTGGATGACACCGTTTCTCCATGGAGGAAAACCGGGAGAACCATCGGTGCTCGCAATAGTTGTGTTTGAAAGTACTATATCGTGTTCAGTCGGATACATAAAATGATTATTCATAAATTTGGCTTGAGTCCATGCATTTTCTAGACTTGGTCTTCCAATCAAGAGGTACCGACTTAAAATTTGAACCGTCATAGAATCTGGAATTACGGCTAAATCAACTCCTCTGTCAAAGTCCCTGCATTTCATTCTAGCCGTGTTGTAGTCGACATGTTCCCTAAATATTTTATATTGTCGTTTTTTTATCGTAATCCAACCGATATGTGAACTGTTGTCCGCACCATGGTCTGGAACATCTGTAAAATAATTCAACAATTTTGTAACCAATTTTCACATAGTTAAAGACTTACATGGACGTTCGCAAATGACCGATCTCTCTGCTACACAGTCCAGTGGCCTAAATTGTGGTTTGTCGTGATCCGATCGTCCAAAACTCAAACAATTCTTTTCTCCTCCATGCTTGTCACTATACACAAAATCTTTAATTATTTGCTCGTCGAGATTGTCGGTCTCGTTTGTTAATGCTTTCCACATCCATTTATTCTCTACCGTCAGTGTTCCCCATATCCATAAAGAATCTAATAATAAGTTCGTTTCGGATAACGCTTCTGCCATAAAATTTCCCAATGCAGCTGTTTTGATAGTTGCCAATTCGGCATTGTATTTTTTGCAGAAAAAGTTGGAATACGTGAAGCGAATTTTGGGTTTTATAAATAAGTATTCCTTATCGATATATTTGAATGAATCGACTCCATCGTCGATGATTTCGGGATCTGAAAAAATAAAAGAATTATTACTTTATTTCTGGAAATTGTCTTTAGTTACCAAGAAATATCCCAGAAGTTTCAATATTTTCAATATCTACACCAGGAGGAGGAGGAGGACCATTGTCACTTGGTGGAGTTACAACTTCTGGAGCTACAGTGACTTCTGGAGTGGTATCATCTTGAGCAGTGTTCCCTTGAAAGAAAAGAAACAAAACCGTCACTATCAAAATTAGAGACATTTTAAACTTGAATGCAGTTATTTGGTTACTTGAATTATTTATAATATTTCACCTCTTCAATAATTGGGGAGGGGGTCTATTCTTTGTACCATGTAGTATGGTACCAGTTGAATATTTGGTTATCAATATTTGAATACTCTTTTGTTTCATTGTAATCGATTTTTTTTAGAACTTCGTACAATACAGACCAAGAGGACGGTGATATGAACATTGGAACTGACTGGTACAATTTTTTTGTAACCATGGTACAGTAGGACACCTTTCATCAAAAATATATTTTCCATGTTCTCAATATCAGGATTTATTATAACCATTTGCAAAATTATTCAAGGATGGCAACTTTTTAGTTAATTTATTACCTTCCAAAAGGAAAAGACGCACGAATTTGCCACAATCGTACCCTAGCGAGGTCAAAGGCCGAACAACCACATTAGTCACTCTTTTAATGTACCAGCTAATTTTTGTATAAGGGGTCATTCCATCAAATAAAATTTTTTGTAAGTGTGACCCACGGATTCTTTTCACCCATTGTCAAAATTCAAAAAATCATTACTATGAGAACTCCACAAAAATCCGCTGGGGTCACACTTTAAAAAAATGTTATTTGGTGGAATGTGGAATGACCCATAAGTTTAAAAAATAAAAAAGGGTGACGAATTTTAGTAAATGCAGTTGGAAAACTGAAAATTTCTCCCCCACCCCCCAAAGTTGCTTAAAAGCCAGTTCACACTATATGACTTCTCATATGACTTAATCATAAGAAAAGTCATGGCTAAAGTCATACCATCATAACAGCCAATCATAAAAGCCATAACTTCTATAATATCAAAAATCATATAGTCTGAACCTAAAAATATTTCTCATATGAGAAGTCATATGACAAGTCAGATGAGAAATCAGATAGTGTGAAAAAGTGTTTGAAATGAAACTTCATCCGAAATCATCAGCAAGATTATAGAGGAATCGTGGAAAAACTTTCGAGAAACTTTGGGGTCTAAAAATTTATTGAATGACAAAAATTAGTAACAATAATATGCGATAAACGAGTGAGTGAGATGATGTATTCCTCCTGCTGCCCTCTGGTGGCTCAATAAAGAAAATGCATTGGGACTGTTTTAGCAATAGAAACTGTTTTAATTAAGGATTTTTGAGGGATGTAATTTAAACTTTGTTTAAGAGGTTCGTGGTATACTGGTGTGTATGCTAATTAGGCCAGTCATTGGGGACTTAAAGAGGGCGCCTTTAAAAAACAGGTTTTAACAGGTGACGCGCCCTAAAATATTAATCTTTTCTACTCATCTGTTCACCAATACAGAATTCTAATAATTTATAAAAGTCATATGAATAAACGATAACTAATTTAGGTAATGAGGAAGTTTGAACTTCCAATGTTGAATATTTACAAGTATATTCCAAAAAGATATTCATATTTGGAAATATTGAATATTTTTAAAAATATTTAACTTTGAAAGTTCAAACTTCCTCATTACCTAAATTAGTTATCGTTTATTCATATGACTTTTATAAATTATTAGAATTCTGTATTGGTGAACAGATGAGTACAAAAGATTAATATTTTAGGGTGCGCCACCTGTTGAAATCTGTTTTTTAAAGGCGCCCTCTTAAGAGGGCACAAAAAGGAGACAAAAATTGCAAAAGTTTTTATATTTTGGGACAACATTGTGACAGGTCAAAAAATTATTAATCCCATTTTTGCACCCTTTTTTGTTCCCCGGAACATTGTTAAAAGAAGAGTGTAAATTTGCAATAACTCGATGAAAAAAATTCCGAAATTTATGCAAATCTTGGAGAACAGTTTAATAATTATTAGACATCTTCTATAAAGTTTGCACCCTGCTACGATGACCGGAATATTGCAAATAGTTGTGATTATTAAAATGCATATAGGGTTGTATTAAGGAATTATTTGCATGACTTTTGGAATTTGCTTCGACAGGATACACCAAAAAAAATTAATAAGCTACTGTTTGCAATGTTTCGGTCATTGTAGCAGGGTGCAAACTTTATTGAAGATGTGTTTTAATTATTAAAATGTTCTCCAAGATTTGCATAAATATCGGAATTTCGGTTTATTTAATTTAATAATGTTCCGGGGGGGGGGCAAAAAAGGGTGCAAATTCGGATTTATTATTTTTTTTACCACCTTCAATATTGTCTCAAAATTTGAAAACTTTTGCAATTTTTCATACCTTTTTTGCTACAATGACTGGCCTAAATCACATAAGGCATAGATAAATAATTATAATTATAGATAAATAAGTTTCGTTTCTATTATGGCCAATCCGAACGCTTCGATCGGTTTCGTATCCTCTCTACCCACGCACATAGCGAATAGTATAATTATAGCAGTACATCAGGGTCTCAATTTGCATAAAGACATAAATCCAAAGATCTAATTTGCCCTGGTGTGATTCAATTTGCGTCGTTTCATAGATATAAAATACTCAACTTGTTGTAGTGTAGATGAATAAAATCAGTTGTGTTTGTAACATTTTTAGTATGGGATCTTCACAGTGGCGTAGCTACCATAGGGCAAAGCGGTGCAGTGCACCGGGGCCCCGGAGACCCTTGGGGGCCCCAGAGCTGTTTTTTTTTAAATTTCTAATGCAAACATGTGGAAAAAGGGGGAGGGGGGCCAATTTTTTTTATGCACCGGGGCCCTTGTCCACCTAGCTACGCCACTGGATCTTCACCTAATTCCATGGATATGGATCATAAGATCATCGAGACACGCAAGCCTCCTCACCTTGTCAAGGTAATGATACATCGAGGAGGTATAGCAGGCAAGCAATAGGTTACCCGCTACCTTTGTAAAGATGAGGGGTACGATGTAATCACCTGAGTTCTGAACTTGTTCCCTCAAAGATTGAATACCTCCCCCTAAATTCGGACTTTTACATACGGAGAGGCGTTAGATATTTCCGGATCGAACGTGCACTGTAAAAAAAGCACGTAAAATTACAGTAAAAAACGAGTAATTTTTACAGTAAAATTCTTGTAAAAGTACATATTGTGTGATATTACAGTAATAATAGTGGGACGTTACTGATTCTTGGTAATTTTACTTATTTGTGGGATTTTACCTTTAAAGTTGAGGAATGTTACATAAAATAAGTAAAAATTACAAAAAAATATGTAAATTTAACAGTTTTTGACATCGCGATAATGTAAAATTACTTTTGGCGGTGGTACTTTTACACCACCGAAACAAATGCATGTAAATGTACATAAAAAACGTGTAACTTTTCCATAAAAAATCACGTTACATTACATATTTTGTAATATTAGTTTAGTTTAGTTTAGTTTACGGATAATCCTTTTTACATATATACTGTACATTACACAAGAAGACACAAATTAAATAAAAAAGTAAAAATAAATAATAACAATGACATGATAAGGGTAATACAAATTATTTTAGATCCATTGTATGCACCTTAGGATCGTCAACAGATGGCTGGCTTCCAGTGCTACCTGACCGGTTTTTCGCGGCACAGTGGTTGCCACTGTGGGACCTACAGCTTTACGTGGAATCCGAACCACGGAGTCGGATAAATTTTGTGACCGGGCTGGGAATCGAACCCAGTCCCCCCAAACCTAGAATCCGATCCTCAGCCCGTTCAGCCAATTCACCTCCTCACCTTATTACACGAATAACAGTGTGAAATTAGGGTTTCCCTGTAATTTTCATTATATATGTGAGTTTACCTTGAAACTTAAGGAATTTTACTACAAGAAAGAGTAAAAAGTACATTTAAGAATGTAAATATACCGGTTTTTGGCATCACAAATGTAAAACTACTTTTGGTGGTGATATTTTTACACCACCTAAGGAAGTGCATGTAAATGTACATTAAAAAACGTGTAACTTATTCAAATAAATCACGTAACCTTACACATTCTGTAATATTACACGAATAAAAGTGTGAAATTATGTTTTCCCTGTACTTTTCATTATAATATGATGTGAGTTTATCTTAAAATTTAATAATAAATTTCAATTTGTGTAATTTTACACGTATATATAATTTAAAATTTACTTGTTTCTTATGTAATTATCACTCATATAAACTGTAAAAATATAGAGAACGTACACTGAAAAAAATGGCTGTAATTTTACTAATCTTTTACGTGTATATTTTCCATGAAATATTATGTAATTAATTTTTTCCATATATTTTACAAGTAAAATTCCATATTATGTGTAATTTTACAATAAATTTATAAAATTTTTCTCTGCTAGTGTAATTTTACTGGCAGATAACAAATAAAATTTACAAATACTATGTAATTTTAAGAAATATCTTGAAGTACTTTTACATGATAAATGTAAATAATTACATGTTATTATGTATTGCCACTAGTGACCATCTATAAGTTATGTAAATTTACGAATTATTTCTTTCAGTGTATGTAATCGCAAATTCCCACAAAAATTATATTTCAATTGTGTAATCTTACACGTATTATGATAATTTACTTTATGCTTATGTAAAATCACCCATCTGAATTGTAAAAATTCCGAAAACGTATGTAATCTCAGGTTCACAAAAAATTACATTTCAATTGTGTAATCTTACATTTAAAGTGTAAGATTTTTAATACATAAATGGATTGGAAACTTACAGAACCCGCATGGAAAATTATTGTTTTGATTTGTGACATTACACATGCAATGCGGAAATTTACTTTTGATGATGGTAATATTACTGAATACGTTAGGAAAGTTTCTCCAATGGTAGGTAATATTACATATGCGGTGCGAAAATTTACATTTTTAACGTTGATAATATTATTAAATAAGTTTGTAAACTTCCTCCTTGGATTGGTGATTTTACGGAAATTTACATTTAATAATGGTAACGTATTTTGTTGACGGATGATGTGTTATGTAACTTTACATAATGCATAAGGAATTTTATACACCTTAAATTAACATGTAAAATTACTATGAAAATAGTAGGAGTAAAATTAGCCTACTATTATCATAGTAATTTTACATGGATTTTTTTTACAGTGTGTGTCCACCTAGTTCCAGCCATCGTGGAGAGGTGAACACTTTTGGCCCTTCCGTTACACTTAATGACTTCGAGGTTACTTAGAGTGACACGTCCCGATTTGGTCTTTACAGGGGAAGGGGGTTGTAGTGTTGTTAGTAAGCGTTTTAGGCGTAAAGACGTGGAACCTTGGGACCCGGGCCCTGGTGCCTGGCACCACCTGTTGCTATGTCATTTTATGTAGCCCATGGAGGGTAGTACCTGCGGTAGAAATTTAAAAGTGGGAGTATGTACGGTTTTGGAGACATAAATTTCGTACTCCTGTCAAAAATGTGCTTGTTACCCGACTGCCAAAAAAAAAGAGGGTTATGTTTTTCGAGTGTATGTATGTATGTATGTATGTATGTATGTATGTCTATTTCTTTGGCACGCTCTACAGGCTAAACGGTTTGACGGATTTTAACATATGAGGTGTCATTAGAATCGTATTCATTGTGGGAGTGACATAGGCTATAATATTTAATTAAAGCGTCAGCGAAAAAAATACTACATTCATTTTCTCAGAAAAACTTTACAAAGTTGGACTTCTAATTTTTGCCGACAAGGTATACCCCCCCCCCCCCGCCTTAAATACAGAAGCTGTATTTGAAACAAATTGACTAAAAATTTAAATAGAAATTGAAATAAAAAATTAAAAAAAAACCCTTTTACCTAAAATGGAAAATGTGAACTAAAAAGGAAAATGTGAACTAAAAAGCTAGAAATAAATAAATTATTAAAAATAAACAAAAAACCCGACTGCGTTAAAAAACATCAACTGAAAAGCAATAAACTAAATTAAAAATAAACTAAATTATTAAAAACATAAACAAAACTAAAAAGCGAAAAACAAGCTTTGCAGGGTGTGTTCCACTTCAAGCCCACGACGACCACGGTCGATCGCCAGTCCAATCAAATAACCGCGTTCGATCTTTAGTCCAATCAAAGATCCATGGGACCACGCCGCGGTCGTCGTGGGCTGTAAGTGAAAGGCACCCATAATCTATACAAATTTGTAAGATCAAAAGGTATTGCAGACGGGGACAAGCAAAGAATTACAAAACACTTCACTTAAAGATCACCAACTTGGACTATTAGCTTGTCCCCGCCTGCAATACCTTTTGATCTTACAAATTTGTATAGATTATGGGTGCCTTTCACTTACAGCCCACGACGACCGCGGCGTGGTCCCATGGATCTTTGATTGGACTAAAGATCGAACGCGGTTATTTGATTGGACTGGCGATCGACCGTGGTCGTCGTGGGCTTGAAGTGGAACACACCCTGCAAAGCTTGTTTTTCGCTTTTTAGTTTTGTTTATGTTTTTAATAATTTAGTTTATTTTTAATTTAGTTTATTTTTATTTATAAATTCTTAATTTATGCTCAATTATTATTGTAACAATGGATTGAATCAATAATAATATTTAATAATAATATTAAATTTGTTATATTTAAAACTAGGTGGAAGGCCCGCCCACGGACGGGTAGCTAGCCTGTGGATCTCCTTTTAGCGATAAATTTTTTATATTTAGTTTATTTTTGTTTTGTTTTTGTATTTGATTTGTTTTGCTTTTATGTTGTTTGTTCTAAAAATTCGACACGCTGGAGCAGCAGCTGGAGCCGTGGAGCCGTGGAGCGTGCTCGTCTTTTATTATATTTTTTTATTTACATGATCCTCGATCCTGTTGTTGGGGGGGGGACAACTTTTTGCTAATCACCTTTGAAGAACAGATAAGACATCAAGTCAGTGATAACGGAATTAATTGCAACCATTCAAATATTTAAATTTTCTTTATTTCACATAATAAAGCAAACCACATAATATAATAGTAATTGCAATTTTTTAAACTCATCCAATTTTATTCTTTTTCTAATTCATCTTTTTGTAACTCCTTCAGCTTTTCGCATGCTAAGGGAAAAAATGTTCTGTTATTTGGTTAAGTGTTCCTTAAAAAATATAAAAACTTACGAAACATGCAAATATAATGTTGCTCGTATGCGCAGTTGGTCCCATAATGCAACGGATTAATAAAATTTTCTCTATCCATATTGAGGCAGGTGTTAACGTGCTCGATACTTTCTACGTACGTATTGTTTTTCACCCATTCCAAAATTCCTTCAATTTGAATTGGAGATTTATCGCTATCCCATTCCCATATATTCTTTTGTGAGTTGTACAATCCTCCCAACCAAAGGTGATGAAATGCGGTTCTATTTTCCCCCATGATGTACAATAAATGATCGACAATTCTTTGCTCCCGTATTTCCACCAACTTGGCTTCATAGTCCTTATAGAAATCGCACACTTCTTTTGCACTTTTCCAAGGTAATTTGTTCGTGAAAACTCGATATCCAAAATCATCGATGATTATGTCGTCTTTTACGCTGTTTAATTGGGTCAAGCTTTTGTAACAAATGTAAGCACGTGGACTTTTGCACCGAGCTTCAACAAAATTGGTGATATTAGATAAATGCCGATCCAGCAAAATGCAACCATATTTTTTCACAGTTTTGCCATATAACCAAGGTGGATATCCGGCATCATCAGTGGTGTTTGGTAATATCACGTTTTCTTTACTGAACTCATAATTGTCGCCGACGTATGAAGCTCCAATCCAGGCATTCTCCAAACTTGGCCGACCTATCAATAAATGTCTTCCCAACTGTTGCGCAATGTAATAATTGGGAACATAGGCTAAAGAAGACTCATTATCATGCAAGAAACATTTTACATCGCCATTCTCCCAATTTATCTTCTCTGTAAATATTTTATACAAGTATTTATCGAATTGGATCCATCCTCTGTGAGTACTATCGTCATTACCTGAAACTAAACAAAAACTGTTCAAAATTGTGTTGTTTAAATTTGAGTTCCAACCTACACGTTCGTTCACACATATATGACCGTGAAACTCCACAGTTGAAAGAAGGTAATTGTGGATATATATGTATCTTCCTTCCAATCGCCAAACACTTCCTATCGTTGGTTTCGATAGATTTGGAATAATCAACAAACAGTTCCGTAATCTCGGATGAAATCTGAATCGATGTTTTCGTATCTTCGGTCCAATACCAAGAACTATTTTTGTATTCGCCTCCAATCCAAATGACGTTGATTCCTAAATTGGTTTCCGAAAGAGCTTCCGCCAAAAAATTAGCCAACTCAACGGTTGTTACGTGAGCTAGCCGACCTTTGTAATTGTGTTTGCACAACGTATTCGCTACCGAATAACTAACCATCGGCTTCACAAAAACATATTCCTTATTTTTGTTAATAAATATGTCTTCTTCCTCGGATATTTGATTAGGCTCTAAAAATATTGAAAGAATTCCTTTCCTTTACAAAAATAAAAATTTTTACCTATAAAATAACTGTTCATGTTTTGGGCTTGTAACGTGGAAAGGAACAACAAATGGAAGAATATTGGAAAAGTACACCTTAGCTCAGTCATCGTACATCGGATGCCGAGGAGTTAAAGTAAACTAACAATGGTATGGTACGAACATGTACTAATTATTTCATTGCAAAATAAATAATTTTATCGGTAGTTATTTTCACATAATAAGTACATAAAATTTCTCAAGATATATTGCAATAAATTTATTTATTGGGACTTGCTTAAGATGGAGAAGACGTTTCTGATACCCAAGCGGCACACTAGCGTCATAATGTCGTATTGGGCTTGTAGTGACGTCGATGACGTCATAAATGACGTCAAAGCAACGTCTCTTAATGACGACGTCAACTTTTCGCCTTGAAAGTCACGTCATAATGTACGTCAATTATTCGGTCAATGACGTCGCCGACGAATAATGACCAACATATGACGTCATTATAACGACATTGTGCCGCCTGGGTAGTTCTGACAAAAAGAACTTATGCTATAATAATTTAAATTACTTATATTGCTTTTCCATGATTCCACTATTTTTACATTCGGTTATTGATGCAAGCCCGGACTGGCTAGTCGACGATCGACAAGGGGGCCCCGAAGGGTCCTAAAAAAAGTAGTTTGTATTTTTTATATATCTTCCAAGTGTCAAAATAGCGGAAAATGTGATGTTCAAGAATCTCCCCTATTAGTAAGGGGGTCCCTCCTCAGTCTCTAGCCGAAGGCCCCCAAAGAATCAGTCCGGGTCTGGATTATTAGTTCTTTTTTACATCCTGCAGGGGGAAGAAATCTCGTCCGAGACACCGTGACACAGTGTCAAACTTCATTGACTAAAATCTGCCTCCCGCAGCCCTATCATCTGCTCTAGTCAAGGTAAAAAACAGTTTCTTTAACTTCCTGTTATTGGGGAGTATTTCATACCGCCCCCCCCCCGCCTGGTCTTTACACCACAACATAATTAATAAGTCTAGTTAAAACTGTTTTGATTTAATGTAATAAATGATAGAATCTACACCAAGTTGGTCTTCTTGACCGTGGGGTTTGGGGGGTATGGAATACCCTCCAAGAATATAGAAGAAGTTTAATTAATTAGAAGTTTTATATTACAAATATACACCAAAAATGTTTTGGTTCATTCAAAAATTTGGGCTAAATAGGCCAAAAACTTATTTTTTTACAGTACATATTTATGGATATAACATTTGGATTCGAACCTAGCCGTAAGTATACTAAATACCTGGTATGAATAATTTATTATTAACCTACCATTACAACGGCAATGAATGAATTTCCATGAAAATTCAAATATAATCTGGAAACAGTTGAAAAATGAGTACGCCTATGCTGATTATTGTTACGCCACTGCTTATTGTTTGTTTCCTAATTCCTAACCTCAAAATTTTAAATGTCAGTTATGGTTGGTTATTGCCGCTATTAGTTCGGTTCAAAATTTTATTACATGTTAATTTTTGTGCAAAATTTATTTAAACGTGAAACCGCATTTTTAACTTGAAAATGAATGGAACAGAAACTGCCTCTATCTTTGATGACGACTTTTCCGACCTCTTTAATCCAATGGCGATGGATATTCAAGAAAATGCAGATGCAATCAGGAAAATTACAATATCCTTTTTAAACCAACTCTTTTATTAATCTTTTGCTCATTAATTTCTTTAACTGTAAACACGAAGCACTCGAAAAAAATGTTACCAACGATGAGAAACTTCGGGAGGTTCGAAATGTAGTCAACGAAATGTTACCCAACCTTCTCTTGAGCGAAATGGAGGAAACAATTCTAATCCACGTTCTTCCTTTCATGAAAACCTTGCTTGTTAATGTAAGTTTTTACTGTTTTTAAATCAAACAAAATTAAACGGGTTGTTTCAGTTATTTAAAGAAATCGAAGAGACTTTGTCTGTTGTGAATCCGAAGGAGAAGACAAATCAAACTGTCGGCATCTTGAAGGAAATTTTGCAAGTTTCTATTAACGTTCACGAAACATTGAACTGTATTTTGAAAATCTTGCTGCGCAATGAAAGAATTAATCTCGCTCACGTAAACTGTTTGCCGTTAAATGTTGTCGATATTTTACTGGTTACGTTTCAGCACTGTAAAGAAAGGTGAGTCTGTTTTAGTGTTTTTCATGTAAGTTTTATGATGTGTTTTTAGTAACAATTTGTACGGAAGTTATTTTGGAGATTTGAAGGAAATTTTGACGTTATTTAAAGAAACTCAGAATGTACACACGAATTTTTTGAAATTATTCGAGGGACACATTAAAATTGATGAACTATCAGAAAATCACATAGTATTATTAAAGAAAGGTTAGTATGGCTATCTGGACCTTAATGAAAATTTATTTTTGTTTTTATTGGTTCACGTAAAGTAAACTTCTATTTTTCTGTATTGTACAGAAGTACAATTTTTTTTTATTGCTTTGAAATTGGTCTTATTTTAATTTATAATCTTTTTTTCGATATCTGTAGCTGTGATTTTGCTTATCATCACAATTTATCTTATATAAAAACTGGTATATTTATTTTTATGTTAGATCTTCGTATAAATTAAGCATTTTTATGCAAATTGTTAGAGGAACTAATCCGAATAGGGGCACTTTTTTGTACTTTTTTACGGGGGGGAGATCAATTAATTTTTAATAAAAATTAAAAATGCTGCTTGAATTTTTAAGAGTGATTGTTTTATTCCTTATAAAACGGAGTAGAAACTGTTCCTCAATACCTAAATTTATGGTCACATTTTGATAGATATGTTAGAACATTTAAAATATCGAATAAAAATAACTAAATCAATTTAATCTTCCAGTTCTGCAAGGTTTGGAAGAAATCGGAATTGTCCTCAACAATATGAACTTGAAAGCTTTAACGGATAATTGGAAGTGTTATATGTCTCTAATCCAGAAACACTCAAATCTTCTAAAAACTAGCACATTTGATACCTCAACCTCCATGTCCTTTTTACTCTCAGAATCGGCAAACAATTTAAATACCCTGAAAGAACTGGTAAAATCTGAAAAACCTGATTATTTTCGTTTTGGCTAATTTTATTATTTTAGGACCAAAAAGGAGCCGTCTCAGCCCTTAAGTTATCCAACTTTTATATCAAGGTTGCCCTACGATTATGTGATACTTTTAGCACATGTCTGAACGTGCAAGTTTTTAAAAATCTGGCCACTATTTACAGTTTTAGCCCTCCAATTTTAAAAATGAAGAATTACCCTGATGACCTAATAGATCAGAGTAGAAATTTGATTTTTACACATTGTACCTCATTTTTAGACGCCTTGGTTTTGGAACAGAAATTATTTCAAGTGAGTTTGATTTGATGATCCTAAATTTCGTTTAAATAAAAATTTTATATTTAGGTTTTGTGCGGTGTTAATGTGAAAGAAGTTAACTGTTTGGGTTTTTTATTTTTGTTGATAGAAGTTTTCAAAAATTTACCGGGGTTACTGAAGAAGGAGGAAACAGTTTTTCAGTTTCATGAGGTGCATCTTTTAGTCAAACTACTTTTTGATGTTGTTGGAGAGTGTAAGTAAATGCTTTTTTTTCGTGGAAGCTAACCGAATTACAGGAATTATTTCTGTTTAGGTTATTCCGAATTATTTTGGAATATCAATGTACCAATTTTCAACCAAACGCAGTCTTTATATGATGAGATTTATTTGCGATGTGCATGTGCGATTTTGTGCTCAAATCAGAAGCAGTACAATTTGATTGAATTGGTTCTCTTTAAAAATTGTTTACGGAACAATCTATGGATTTCTCTGTTGGCAACTGATATTTGGTGCCTAGTTTTAAGGTAAATTTAATATGTTTTTAGATAACTTTATAGTTTTAACTTTTTCTCTAATTAATATTTTCTTTCCAAGTTCTTTTGGTTAGATTTATTTTCACTGTTAGAGACCAATATTTAATTGTTGGTGAACAAACTAAATCAATTTTTTTTACACAAACAAAATATTTTGTAAACCAAATTTTAGAAAAAAGTCTCCGCAACTTGTATACGAAACTATTGGACACATAATTTCGAAAACAGATTCGTTCCTTTTGAACAATTCCAATGACCGACCGGAAATTGTTTATTTGGAAGTTTTACTTCAAAGGCTCTTTAGACTTTTACCAGACAACCACAAATCCAATTTGATAAAATCATACCCTCCACTACAAAACGTCCACATTTGGAAAGTTTTTGGATTGAACAGTGTTTCTCCAAATGAAGTCTTGTTTGTCAGTATCGTCGAAAAAATTGTTGGATTAAATTTGGGAAATGTTACAGCGCCTGATTGGGACTTACTAGTAAGTGCAAGGCTTTTCACAAAACAATTTTATTTTTATTGTGATTTTAGTGCAATTTGTTTGATTTAGTTTCGTGTTTTCCAAAAAACGCCATTACTAATTCGAAGATTTCGGTATCCTTTATAACCAGATTTTGGAATTTTGATGTCAAAAACGTTTCAAAAGATAGTTTAACCGAAATGTTCCTAAAGAAAGTATGTGCTGCCACCCGTAATTTTATTTTAGACTTTAGCAGCGCTGAATGGCTTCTAGTAAGTAATCCGAGCAAGTTGCGTACTTAATTCAGTCTCAACAACGTTCCTGTTTTTTTGTTTTTTTTAGATTTTAACAAAATTAAAAGAATTGTTAAGTGCTGAAATCGATTTAAAGCTTCTATCATTAGAAATGTTGAGTTCTTTTTCGGACGTATCTTTCGCGTCAAGTCTAGAAAGAAACGAAATTTTAACGACGATATCGCAAATTTTCCGTCTACTGCTTTGTGATAAAAATGTAATCATTAATCAGCAAGCCTTGAACGTTTTCATGGATTTCCTTAAGCGAACTCCTCATAGGGAAATTTTACAAATCACCACAGAAAGAAATGCTGCGCTACAAGCCACCTTATCAAATTTTTCGAAAAAAGTTGTTGCTCAAGGAACCATCAAAAGAGAAGAATATTTTAACATGCAAAAGACTTACACGTTTCAACATCGATGTTCCAATTTGTTGAGTGTTTCATCTGAAAGCCACGAAGATGCTGATGTAGTAATAAAAAGAATTAAAACCGATATTGAGCTCCTTCATCGGTTGAAAGGTGAAGAAAATGTCTCGGAACGCAATTTAGGCAAAATTTTTAGTTTGTTGAGTCAGCAATTAAATTGCAGATTTTAAAAATGCGAAATTTTCGTGATGAATTTAACTTATTTTAGGATTTAAGAATAAAAATTGTTTACTTTTATAAATAAAGTTTTAGAAATTTTATTATTTTAACGAAATTATTGCATAATAATCAAAACAAGATTGCTTTTCTTGTAAACCAAACAAGGTTTACGGAACCCCCAGAAAATGACTTACGATTTTTAACCCCGTTAGGAAAATTGTATCTGGTCTGTCTCTGCACTGGGAAAAATAGAGAGTTGTCAAGTATTTATATTTTTAAAAGCTTTTATTTAACTTCGTTATTTATTATTAACGTCCTAGAGAACTGAAATTTACACAGTTTTCACTTGCAGCGAATTTTCGTATTTTAATTTTGTTTCTCTATAATTCTGAATAATAAACGAAAAATTAGGAAAAAACTGAAAATAATAAAGCACATGCGTTGCTGCGCGTTGAACAGTTTTTATCGTATAGGATGGAAAGTACTTTTTTTTTACCTATTATTTAAAATTAAAAAGGTAAAAAATAATTTTAATAAGAAAAAACAATGCTTGAAAATGTGGGGGTTATGAATTTCTAACACCAACAGCGAGACTGCTTACCTACCTATAAATAAATAGCCCCACGCTTTATTATATTGATGATTTCAACATGCATTGTTTCTTCTTATTAAAATTATGTTTTACTTTTTAGTGCACCTTTATAATTTTAAATAAAAGGTTTTTTATTTTAAATTGTTTACTTAATTTTTTTATTCCTCAAGAAATAATGATCACTTTTTAACCCACCTGTTTAATTTATAAAGGTTAAAGAAAATCAAACAATTCAAAATTTTATCGCTTACTTGCGGCACCCCCTTTGAGAACCACTGCATTCTCAACCACCACATTGCTACTAATTCAATTAAAAAAATTATTATTAAAAATTTGAAATGGAAATTTTCCTGTTTATTCTGTGTGCGTTGAAGATGCAATAATAATAAATTGTTGTATTGTAATATAGTTTTGGATGACCTTGGGGAAATTTTGATGGGTTAATTAAAATAGATTTTGTTGTCTGTTGTTAAAAAATAAATGGATTGTTTATGAGTGCGTGTTTCTATTGTAATTAAAATAAGTTCGAGTTTACAGGTGTTTTATGGGTCCTATGGATCAAATATTTTAAACGTAGGAAATTATCACAATTGAATTTTAAAATAGTAATAAATATTAATGAAACACCATACTTCCGCTTTAACTGTTAATCTTTTCATACAAAGTTCAATTTTTTTTATTTCATAGTATGCAGACTCGTAATTTTCCATCATTTATTCGTGGCACCCAAAAAAAGCCAGTCTCGAAATTTTTTTGAGTTCCTTTCCAGACTGCTACCAATTTTCTATACCGAGATTTGGATTCCACGTTTTAATTAACCGGATTGATTCGGTTATGAACGCTCGTGGCGCCGATTATGTTTTCGTTCGGTGTAAACAACACAAGAGGGCGCGGGCGCCAACAAATCTAATAACCGGATCAACCTGGTTATTTTAGTATTTTTTTTAGTTCACCGTGTATTTTATTTCTATTATTATATTTTTAACATGAATTATTTAAATTAATATCATACATTTTTTATCTGTTTAAATGTTTCAAAGTTTTTGTTTCTACTTATGACTTCTTTATCTGTTTCTTCAGTTAGTGGATACAATATTAAGTTTTAACTGATAACTCGGAATAATTTAAATATTTCAAATATCATACGATTATCTTAATAGAGCAAGGAAAAATATTATGCATTATTTATGCAGAACGTGAAATTTCAAAAACTATATCTACCTACCTAATCGTTAACACACATTTTTAATGTTAATTGGTTCTTTTTTTAAAATAAATTTTGCATAAAATTATTAACAATCTATTTCGGTCACCAATACTAGTAAAAATTTAAACATAAGGTGAATAGCTGATAATATTTAAATTTTATATTCGAAAAATCAGTTTTAAAATTCAAGGTGGGTTATCAATAATTATTATTGACGTCGCTTTTTAAAAGTAATTTAATTTTTGTAATTATTTGGAACTTCCAGATGGTACAAAATTCTTAACTTTACGACATTTGCAGATGCCTGCAAGCAGATGTGTAGATAGGACAAGGTCTCGAGGAAATTGATTTCTGCAATGTCCATTTTTCCTGTATGCTTTTAAAAGCATAGTTTAGGCATCTTTGATCTGAAAGTTACACTTTTTGCTGGCATTAGAACGAAAGTGAATGTAGAAATGAAATCATCGACTAATTTTAAATATACCTACACCAGAAAGCGTGAAAGTGGTTAAAAGCTACTTTGTATCGATAAGGAAAATTTTCCAATTTGGTACCTCCGTAAGGAGATTGGTTAAATATTAATGATCGATTATACTCACTTCACTTATCACTTAACAGAAGATTAACCAATGATTAGATATACACACGGTTAAAATGGCAAGAATGATTATAATAATGGTAAGTGATAAGTGAAGTGAGTATAAATCGACCATAAAAGCAGTCTTGTAAATACAAATTATTACAAAAAAAATTGGAATAAATGATTTCATATTTTACTATTGACTGATGATTTAGTCTTAAAATTTGCACCTGTTGAAGTCCTAATTTTGGCCTACAAGTATAGTAATAAATAATAATGGATCAAATCGATGAAATTCATCCTGATAAACACAATTTAATAATCATGTTATGAAAATAACCACAATTATCTAGCAATTGCCGTAAAATGTGGATTCATGAGTAATGTACAGGTGCAGATCACGAGTTTTTTGTTTGTCTAAACTGCGAATCATCAGATGACTTACAGAATAAATAATGTAATAAATATACACAGTTTTAGTAAATAATTCAAACTATTTTTGTGTGGAATGTTAGTTTGTTGTCAAGCACTTATTTTCAATATTATATTGGTAGAAATAAGCATACAATATTTGCGCCAACCAACCCTGATAAGGGAAACGCACTGCGGTAAATTACAGAATAATTTTTTTTCCTTTTTACCTATAATATACCAATAATTTATTATATCTCTGAAACGTGGGCCAATCAACCCCGGTATCCCCCTCACTTATTTTAAGCTGTCAATTACACAAATTATTATGCTAGTGGCGCCAGTATCAGTACAGCGGATTATGAACGAGGAAATTGAGCTTCGAATTATCGAGGTTTCACTGTATTTTGGAATTGTAAGCAGCGCCGTAGCTGATCGTTTTTGGGTCCGTGAATGTATAGAATAAAAATTAAAATTAGTAGCAACGTGTGAACCAGGTCTTATAATTTAACATCAATTTTAACAAAAAATGTATTAATTCTTATCTTGAATGAATTATGGTATTAATCAATATTAATATTTAATATATTCTTTTATTAAAAGTAAGAATGTCGTTTTTTGTTCTGCATGAAATATGTAATTTTTTTTCAAACCTGGAAAATATCTGAAATTGATTTACAACTTAAAAAAAAGTAATATTATCGTACGTTTCATAATTAAATATTTGAAAAATAAAATCTTGAATGCGGCCTACAACTGCATAATGTTCTGTTTTATTTTGGGAAATTTGACCTATAATAAATTGGAACATTGTGGGTCCTTCGATAGGAAAATCTTTTTAATAGTTAACAGGTTTTGGGTTTTACTTTTTTTAAAGCATAAAAATTCACTTTTGGATTTTTTTTTAAATTTTTGACTTATTAGTTTTAAGGCTGGGAATCAAAATCGAATATAATCAACTAATCGAGTATTCGAATATGAATATTTTCTCAACGGCACTATTCAAATTATTCGAATGATTATTCGAATATTCGAGTGATTCGAATGATTAGTTGATTATATTCGAGTAATTTGAATATTCTTGTGATTTTTTGAACGAATATTCGAATGCAAAAATGTTAAAAATCCCAGCCTTACTATATACGGGAGTGGTTTTGGGGGTCCGAATCCCCCATGGGAGAGCAAGAGAATAAAAAAAGGGTCTAAAAATGTTTTTTTATGCAAAAACTCGAATATAATCAACTAATCGAGTATTCGAATATTCGGATATGAATATTTTCTCAACTGCACTATTCAAATTATTCGAATATTCAAATTATTCATATGATTATTCTTCGAATATTCGAGTAATTTGAATATTCAAATAATCATTCGAATAATTTGAATATTCTTGTGATTTCTTGAACGAATATTCGAATACAAAAATGTTAAAAATTCCCAGCCTTAATTAGTTTCAGTGTCGTCCCACCTTGCCCTGGAGCGCAGGGGGGGGGACAAGAATTTATTGAATAAAAATTAGTAACAATAATCGGGGGTAAATCAATTCCATATACTTTACACAAAAATTTTACTGTAAAAAATGTATACTTTAAAATCATGTCTCATAGTACATCAGGGTCTCGATTTGCGTCGTTTTGATTTACGTTGCATCAAAAGTATAAGACCAAAAATGTTATCTGCATCAATATGATTCAATTTGCGTTTCTTCATTTAAAACAATATGAGGGCCATAACTTCGTATGTACAATATTTTAACAATTGTAATTTAACAGAATTGATCTAATTAATAGTGACACGTTTAATGTGGAACATTTTACTACAATTATAAATTACTAGCTGGTAATTTCGACCTTTGGCCACCTAGTACGTGATTAATATGGTTGTTCGACCGCACTCGGGCCGAATTGTGACAAATCAGATGCGTGAGTCTATAAATGAACCCGGATGAGGAGGAATTTTAATTTTTTAATATTTTTTAATAATACAAATTATGATGAATTTTGTAGTCAGTCAAATTTTCGGGGTGCTAATCTATATATATAAAATAATAAACTGACTGACTGATTGACTGACTGATATATCAACGCACAGCCCAAACTACTGGGTCCTTAGCGATGAAATTTTGCACAGAGGTTCCTGTTATCACGTAGGCGAGCACTAAGAAAGGATTTTATGAAAATCCTATCCCAAGGGGATTTATCACCTATTAGCTAATTAGTGGTGACGCGCAAGAATGGATTAACGAGATTCACACTGTCGACGTCCCTCAATTTTGCAAAACACAGCCTAAACCGGTGGGTCTACGTTTAGAAGCATGGGATTTTTTTTATAAAAAAAATATACATAAATATGGGATTTATCACCTAATATCTAATTATTGGTGACGCGCGCGAATGGATTAACGAGATTCCCACTGTCGACGTCCTTCAAGTTTCCAAAGCACAGCCTAAGCCGGTGGGTCTACTGTCCAGAAGCATGGAATTTTCTTTAGAAAGGAAAAGAATAAACTTTTAGAAATTAAAAAATAAAAGTTTGAGATAGGTTAGGATAGAACGAGAACCTCCGAAAAGTTGATTTGGGTTGTCGTTTCTAGCGCGAGTAGAGAGAGAGAAATGAAACGTCAAACGGAATGGAAAGAAGAAGGGAAAATGAGGAAGATACAAAGAGTACGAGAGGTGGAGGTAGCCGGAAATGGGAACTGATGGGAGTTGGAGGATGGAGTGCCAGAGTAATGTTGACGCCAGGAGTAACAAGCGAGGTACGATTTGGGAGCTGTAGAGGTGGATGAGTGGAAAGAGAGCGTGCAGGACAGGACTGCATGGAGAAACTGTGGACAACATACCAGGAGAGAGAGACCGATGGAGTAGAGAATAGAATATAGAGACGGAAGAAAAAAGGTTTGCGCGCAAAAAAGTGAATTCCACGCGGACGAAGTCGCAGGCAACAGCTATTCTGTAATAAAACGGTTAATCATATACAAAATCTGTATTTCCCACCTCACGAGTAGGGGGGGGGGTGTTAGTTTAGATTTTATGTACGCTTAGCAAACCCAAACCCCGTAATTTCTAGTACGGTCTCAAGGAACAATATAATTTATGTTCTGTAATTTCTTTTAATAAATCGCAGTGGCTTTTTATAAATCATATTATTAAAACCAGGGAGGCTGGGGGATTCCCACTACTAATCTATTGTTTTATTAGTCTTGTTTTATTTCGCTGTAATTAACAAAATTATATCGAATCGGATTTTAATTTTGCAGTCAGTATCATTATTATTCTAGGTGGAGCCACTTCAAACTGGAAGAGGGGGCGCAATTTCGGCAATAAAAGCTGCTATTCCAATATCAAACCTATATTACATCCCCACATGAAAAGTACGAGGGGTGCTAATGCTAATTCATATTTTACGTATCCTTAAGAAACTCAAACTCGGTCTGTGCTTGTAGAGTATTTCATTCTCCCCCCCCCCAAATCCATCACGTGGTCACAAACATAGAATAAAAGATTACAATAGAAGGGAAACTTCCATGTTAAAATTGTAGACAGTCTTATACTGTCTTTTCGTTGCGCCCCCTGGGTGTCATGGGTCAACTAAATCTGACTAAACTAAATTATTCCACTATATTTCCATTCAATTTAACTATTTTTCACTATTATAATTTATTAATCGTCTTACAATTCCAACTTATAGGATATTCTATGATTTATGATATGTTATTGTTTAGTTTTCTAAATAACTATTGAAACAGCGCCATCTTAAGAAAATCCGACAACTAAAATACCATTAAAATTAGGGTCTAATATTTTCCTATAAAGTTTCTACACCGTGGTCACAAAGATGAACATAATGCATATTCTGTAATTAAGATTAACAACAGATATATCAACATGTCTTGGTATCAGACCGGGAGGTCTGGGGGTATGGAATTTGGTGGGTATCTGGGAGTATAAATTTTATAAATTAAATCTTAATAAAAATTATGCAAACAGAATGAACTGATGAATGAAACCAAGAGAAGCTCATTGTCATGCAGCTAACGTGATCAACTACGAATGCGGGTTCAAACTAAGGCTGGGAATCAAAATCGAATATAATCAACTAATCGATTATTCGAATATGAATATTTTCTCAACGGCACTATTCAAATTATTCGAATATTCAAATTATTCGAATTTTCAATTTATTCGAATATTCAAAATTATTCGAATATTCAAATTATTCGAATATTTGAGTAATTTGAATATTCGAATGATTAGTTGATTATATTCGAGTAATTTGAATATTCTTGTAATTTTTTTAACAAATATTCAAGTACAAAAATGTTAAAAATTCCCAGCCTTTATTGGGTGGGTTTTGGGGTTCAAACCTTCAAATCCCCCCATGGGAGAGCAAGAGATTAAAAAAAGGGTCTAAAAATGTTTTTTGGAGTAAAAATTCGAATATAATCAACTAGGGGTGGGCTGGGGGGAGCTAACCCCCCGCAAAATTCAAGTTAGCACCCCAAAATATACCAATTTTTCGTTATTTTTACCCCCTCCCTTAAAAAAATTGTTTGAAAACATTTTTTTAGCCCCCCCAAACTTTTGACCCTAGTTGCGCCTATGATAATCAACTAATCGAGTATTCGAATATGAATATTTTCTCAACGGCACTATTCAAATTATTCGAATATTCAAATTATTCATATGATTATTCGAATATTCGAGTAATTTGAATACCTATTCAAATAATCATTCGAATAATTTGAATATTCTTGTGATTTCTTGAACGAATATTCGAATACAAAAATATTAAAAATTCCCAGCCTTAGTTCAAACCCGGGGAGAGTCATAGACTTCCTTATGATTAGCATCGTGCTTCGGAAGGCGCGTTAAGCCGGTGGTCCTCCTGGGTTAGTGAATTGCCAACATTGGAATCAGGATCAGATCAGGAATCTGAAGGCAAGTCTAGCAAGCTACCTGATGATGTAAAAATATTTATATGCTCAAGGTTTCTAACACTGCCGAGAAAACGACGCAGTTGTTGGGAAAATAACAGGCTTTAGCCTACTTAGGAGAGGATTCTCTTAGAATTGCTTCAAGAAAGTGGAAGAAGAATAAACTAACGTTGTTATGACCATACCATCATACGTAAAGGCCATAATTGTTCAGCCTGCGGTCTCACTTGGGGGCACTGTGGGAAATTCGAGCGTACACCAACAGCAGAACCTTAATAAATATATGCGGGAGGGGGTTGTCAAAATTTAAAGGTATACGCCACTATACCTAATTATTAGTTCCTTATAATCAGACTTACGTTCTTGATCGCTAAAACCAAAAATTCGTTATTTTCGAGTTCACCGTTATAGGCAAAGGTCCTCTATCTTCGGGGCGTCCAGAAAACGCGCAATAGCAATGAAAATTTAACACAAATCCGCCTTTGACTCCAATTTTTTTGTCGCGTGATATTTAATAACAGGCTGTTATGTAAGCGCCTGGGACCCTAACCCGTTAACCCTCCGGTAGTCTACGGTCGTAGAAGAACCGCCATAGTTCGTAACAGTTCAAATTATATCGGTTGCATCTTTGAGTAGCTGACAAAAATTAGTCAATCTTTAGGATCCAGTAGTTCTTGAACTTTTATGGTGGATTTATTAGTTCTAAAACAGGGCTGGTCTACAATCGTAAATCACGCGCCTAACGGAGGGTTAAATCCGCCACTGTGATGGAAGAGGAAAGAACTTCCTTTGGCAAGTCTGATAAAGCTGTTTACATATTGAATGCGATTTTATGAGTCATGCCGAGTTTGTTTGTCGGTAACAATCGCACGAATGCAAATTCCAAGTCCCCCTGAGGTAAACAATTACCGGATAGGGTAAAAGACAAAAGCGAATCGGCGAGACCAGTACCGAATTAACATAAACTGGTCGGCTCGAATGGTCCACTGCCAACCTGGAGATTCTTGCACTAATTTAAATATTTTAGCAGCCCACTTTTTTCTTATCGATCCAGGTTACATAAACTTTGTAAAATAACGTTAAAAACGAGCAAAAAATATTTCCATCCTGTTGTAAAAAATTAAGATAAACGGCGTAGTGTATGGGATCGATAGGAAAATATTTAATATTTAAAGAAAACAATGCGCACTTAAAATAACATTTTTATGGTTCTTATCATAAAATTTTAATTAACAATGAAAAAGCGTCAAGAAATAATAATCATTTATTTTAAAGTCTTAGGTACAAGGTTTTTTAAAACACCAAGAACAAAACTAAAGGCACTTGAATTATTAATATAAAAATAGGCTGCCTAAAAAGAAATTAAATAATATTCTTAATACTAAAAAGGTAACTAAATTATTAACTTGTAATAACAACGTCGGATAAAAAAGTGTGGGTTTTTATTTGCATATAGAAAATTGAACCTTTACAAATTACAATGACACCTACAACAAATGCGCAAAATATTGGTAGAACAAAAAGAAACGGAAAATTTCCAAAAAAACATTTAAATGAAGTGGTAGGTACGGCACTGGAATCAAAAATACAAAATGAACATCAATTGATATTTAAATGGCAATTCGTTGCGTAAATTGCAATGAAAGTATCGTAACAATTTGTTTCAGTATTTACAAACGCCAGCCTTAAAAATACAATCACATTTTCAACTCTTCCGACCAAACTACTTTTCAAAATTAAATCACTTTAACACTTACAGGTAGGTATTAAGTACAATCACAATTTGAAATTTTCTAGGCAAAAAAACGAAACATTTTAATAAATGAGGAGCGTAGAAACTCCGAGGAGGACGAGCGCAAAATTGGCTACCGAAATTCCTGCGTGTCCACCACCATCAGTTTTTTTGGTTGGATCGGCTCGACCTGGAGTTGTGCCTTTCGTTTCATTTTTATGTTCCCCAGCAGTGGCAGATCCATCTCTGCGAATAATTGGTGGAGGTGTAGTGGACTGAAGATTTGGTTGACGTGTCGGTGGTTGCTCAGTTTCTTCATGCTCTTCCGTAGCGGCCGGCGTAGGTGGCATAGCTTGAGGTTCTTCGGCAACTTTTGGATGAGTTTCTTGGTCATTTTGCATATCCGTGGGAGTTGGTGCTTCGTTTTCCGCCAAAGTGGCATTCAACGTTTCGGCCGGAGAAGTCACATTTAAATCACCTTGGGCAGCAACCCATGTAAGGCAAACTTGTAAAATTACGATTAAATAAAACAAATTCTTGCACGAACAGATCATTTTGAAATTCAAAAATACGCGTTAAAACGAGAGCCGAAATTATTAATAAATAAACGCAAACTATCGACGAAGTTGTAACGTATCGAACCGCTCGTTACCGTCCCCAGGATAGAACTAACGCTAAACAAATTGAAGGTGCCTGCAGCGACCAACCGGTGAACCGGTATATACAACAATTAAAGTTCGAGAATACCCGCAGATTTTTTTCAACTGGGACAATTATGACTCACGTGGGACCAGCAAATGCTGTACAAATGACCACTGCTACCATACACACGATATTATATTTCGTGGGCGTTTTGTCGAGTAGGATGAAGTTACATGCTCATGCTACATTTCTTTGTTAATAATTCAGCTTCAGCAAATTGATTAAAACGTGCCAACATTATAAAGTAACTTAATTACAACTTCCGAGTGCAATGTAGTTTAATTTCTAATTGTTTCGTCTTGTCAGAATTGCAAAATGCAATTTTATTATTTTTTTTTTATTCTAATAAGATTAACTTTCACTGCTTTTTGCTTCAAACGGCATTCCATCAACAGTCAACATTTTCTCATGTACTTCCTTGTACAGGAGGTTTTCTTGCACCTGTTTTTCTAATTTTTTATATCGAAGAAAGTTGGATGAAAATTTTCCTAAGGTGGACTGCGGAGACAATCAAAATATTTCGGACTCGATGGTTACATTTTTTTTCACAAAACAAAATTAATTCAACGCTTATCGAAATATTGCAATTGTCCAGGCGCGTAAGCCCAGGAAGCCTAAAATCTCTAGGTTCTGAGGGCGAAATTCATTAGAAATCCTATTGCTGTACGGGCAAAACAAACAATTTTACCCCAATGGCTGTTTGTTTTGGTATATTATCTACAATTAAATTTGCTACATCTTCATGTTTGTGAAGTGCGAGGCCTAAGGCCGAGCTATATTTTGTGATGATGGAAGACGGCCTCAGGAAACTAGATTAAAGGAGTGATCGCTTTTCAGTGCTCACGAGAATGGCCACCTCACCGAATTCAGACCCCCCCTCCCCAAGAACGTCCGATGGTAACAAATCAAAGACCATCCTCTTATTTCCTATAAATCGAACTTTGTCACAGTTGGTCTTCTCCTCCTCGGGTAACACATGACTTTCGCACGTCTCCAAAGGCACGTTAAGCCGTTGCCATCATTAACATAAAAACCAGGATACAGGCACATCTGAAGGTTAGTCTAGCAAGCTACCTGATGGATATAAAATATGTATATGCTCATGGAACTAACACCGCCAAGGAAACGATGCAGATGTTGGGAAATAATAGGCCTTTAAGGCCTACTAGAAGAAAAATTATTGCATTGATGGATCATTCATTTTGTTAATAATAATTAGACAGAATTTCGATTCAGAGGTATCATTTTAATTGTAAACGAATTTTGGAGCAATGTATCCAGACATTGCTCCAAAAACCCTTTGTGTGTGTGACTTGAAATTTTAAATATCAGTTTGTATAAGCGGTCTAAAGAACTGATTAAAATTTGGTTGAAATCCATCCGCTAAAACCTCGTTTATTATCGTTTCTTTAATTAATGACGTACATGGAGAGATTAACGAGATTCCCTTCGTTCTAAAAGTTTCTTTATATAAAATGACAGATTATTGAATTGGATAGTTTGGCTTTTTGTATTTATGTTGAATAATTTTGAAATTAAAAAAATCTCTGGGGGGAGCCTGAAACCCCTACAGAGCGCGTCCCCGGGTGGCGGATAGGGGAAAGCCTCCCAGAAATGGGTGGTAGGAGGGAAATGAAGTACCTCCCGCGGACCAACAGGTAACATCTCGGCAAGGCCAGCAACCTACAGAGATGCAATTAAATATGCTCACAAAAATACAATATGGCCTCGGAATAGGACGGATAAATGGAAGACGACGAAAGCGAAGAAAAGGACATTGAAAACGGATATGATCTTACGAATTGCTGCATGGAACAGACTGGCGAAAATTTGTAAAAATGGACGACCTACGGGGAAAAGACTGCCGGGACGACCACCCAAGAGATGGGCACAGAGCTGGTAATCCGAAGGCCAGGCAAACAGGGTTGACCCTATAGGCCAGTCATTGGGGACTTCAAAAGTGAAAAGTTAGACAAAAATTGCAAAAGTTTTTATATTTTGGAACAAAATTGTGACAGGTCAAAAAATTGTTAATCCGATTTTTGCACCCTTTTTTGTTCCCCGGAACATTGTTAAATTGTTAAAAGAAGAGAGTAAATTTGCAATAACTCGATGAAAAAAATTCCGAATGCAAATTTTGGAGAACAGTTTAATAATTATTAGACATCTTCTATAAAGTTTGCACCCTGCTACGATGACCGGAACATAGCAAATAGTTGTGATTATTAATTTGCATACAGGGTTGTATTAAGGAATTATTTGCATGACTTTTGCAATTTTTTTCGAAAGGATGCACCAAAAAAGTTATTAAGCTACTGTTTGCAATGTTAGGGTCATTGTAGCAGGGTGCAAACTTTATTGAAGATGTGTTCTAATTATTAAAATGTTCTCAAAGGTTTGCATAAATTTCAGAAATTTCGGTTTTTTTAATTTAACGATGTTCTGGGGGGCAGAAAAGGGTGCAAATTCGGATTAATTATTTTTTTACCTCCTTCAATGTTGTCTCAAAATTTGAAAACTTTTGCAATTTTTTATACCTTTCTTGCTACAATGACTAGCCAAAAGCAGAAGAAGAAGAATTTTGAAATTTGTATGTTTTGCGGCCTCTGTGACGCCGACAGAGCGCCGGATGTAAGATAAAGGGACTCGCCAATAATTGACGAACGACCGAACGAGTGCGTTTTGATTTTCATGTCCAAAAATTGGACAAGATAGTTTTTATTTTGAAATTGATTGAATAATTGAGAGTGAAAAATTAAAAGTGTGTATTATTCTGGCTAATAATTTTATAAAGAAAATTATACGTATAAAAATTGGTTTTGTAAAGGAAAATTTACAAGGTCGCCTGATAGTGGGCGACAGAGCAGCCGTGGCGTATTCGTGGAAAACCCATTCCAGATAGGAAATTTAAATACAGAAAACTAACGTGAGGTTTGTTTTTTCTTGGTTAAATTAAAAAACTGAGGGAAATTCCATTGCAATAAAAATGGCTAAAAAAAACTTCTTTTTTTTCTCGGACGCCCATGAACGGATTGATAAGATTTCATTTGTTTCAAAAAATTCTGTTTAAAAAAATGACAGATGGTTAAATATCTTAACGCGATGCAGTGACGTAGCAAGTCAAGACCGGGCCCTGGTGCAAGATCCATAGCGGGCCCCCTTCATTATTTTATTATAAAAAAAATTTTAAATAACAATGTTATTGCACAAAAAACATGTAAGTGACAAAAAGGCATCGTAGATTTCCCTAGAAAGATTTTCTGGTGGTGCGAGATCCCAATATCCCCCCCCCCCCCCGGGACTAGTGAAAATTTAGCACTTATGAAGCTTCAGGCGCAATTCAATTTTGAGGCCCCCCTCTAAATAATTCAACCTCCGGCACATGGGGGAGGGTGAGGAAACCAGCGTCTTTTAGCGCCGCAGGCGATTTTTTTTGGAAAATACTATATATTTTTCACCAAATGTTACTATTTAACTAGAAATTCCCCATGAAATTTTGATGTTGCAACTGTGTCATTCGTTGCCTCGTAAATATAGCTATAATATTTACTGAATGAATTACATTATTCAAATATTTCTTTATTTTGGCGTTCCTTCAGGGCGCCGGCCCCATGGTGCAGACGCTCCGCCCTGGGGCCCTCGCTGTGTTCAATGTGCAAACTTACATATATAATTTTTACAAAAATGTCTGTAAATAATAGAAATCAATTTTGTCCGTGTACCGGGCCCTGGTGCCCGGCACCACTCGCACCACCTGTTGCTACGTCACTGACGCGATGGCTCATCTGAAAGTGCTTGAAAATCGTTTATTTTTGCGTGTTTACAAGTAGATTAATGTAAACGAGGCAAACCGTACCTACGAACTGATAATGAGGGGGGGGGGATTAAAAAATGTAATTTCTTAACATTTTAAATGTAAATGGGAAAGTCATGTGAGACACTCCTGATACACGGTGTCACCGTTTTCGAATAATTTTGATTTAAAAATTAGTAGCGACCCCTCTGTGGGGGTCGTGAGAAAATTTTTGGGGGTCACCAAATTAAAAGAAATTCCAGAAAGACTACGTCTACCTACTGATGGCTAGAGATGGGTACATCTTGGGGAGACTTGGGTAACAGGTTGGGGAGTACGAGTTTCTAGGAATCCGTGGTTCGGTAACTATGTTGTAAAACTTTACGACTCATGGTAGTGATAGATGTGCTGGAATACAAAAACAGCTGACCGTGATGTTGGGCAACTGTTTCTTGGCCATCGCTGGCACTGCGATTCGACCAAAACGAAAGCCAGCTATGATGTAGGAAGTATGGGCTTGACTCGGTATTCCCAAAACCACAAGGACACGGAGGTTCTGGGAATCATGATGAGTGAGGACAGTTTCCAGGACATTGTAGAAAAGCTTTTCGGATGCCTTCGCTTTGCGAAGGGTCTTGACTCTTGAGTAGGGCTTTCTCCACCACTTTGAATGTGGATTTCCTCATTTGGTAGCGAGGCCGATTGTTGTTGGTATCGGAGGTTTTGTTGTTTGGAGTCAGACGGTATTGCTGTTGGCAGATTTGTTGCAGGGGGAATTCTAAGTATCCCCCCTGTTGGTTTCCAGAGTGTTGTAAATGGAAGGACCTTTGAAGATTGGGGCAACGCAATGTCGCTTCAAATGGTTGCCCTTAGTGTTTGACCGTGACTTCTTGGTTTAGTATGGTTTTGGTATCGTAAATGGCCATGACATGAGGTGACGTGCATAATGAGGATTTGGTGGGAATACTGCGGTTTGGGGTAGTTTCTGTCCTGAGTGGGTTTTTGAATCGTGTGAGTTGCGATTTCTGGTGGTGGAATCGGGCAGCCAGGTTTCGGATCGATTTCCTGCTTTAGTTTTAGGGTTGATTAAGCTCCTTTAATCATGGTTAAAAAGTTGGTGGAACACCCTCTTCTATTTAACCGTGATTAATTCCAACTAACCGTGATTTAACTACTTAACCAGAGTTGGTGGAACTGGCCCTTATACTCGAATTATGTTCTTTTGACGGTCTGTGTGATACTTGGGTAGTTAAATTATTTACAAATTCAAAGGTTCGTAATTTTATTTCAATTTCCATTCCCTAAAACCACCCCAATTTTTTTAGTGAGATTTTTTCATTACTTTTCTTATACTTAGGAGCTCATTTTGAACCAATTTAATTTTTCAGAATTTTGGACAAATATATTTTAATCCAATCCACTGTGCGATATGGGTGGAAAAGTGTTTTAACCATCCCTGCTTCCCGCGTGTGAAAAACTGTCCAAAATTTCATGAATTACAACAATAAAATAAGTACATAATGTAGAAGTGGGGCTCTTCCTGGGTTTGGATAAATATTGAAATTTCTAGATTTTCCTTAAAATTTATTTACAATAAAACATCTTATTAGTATAAATACCAGACGACACATTTTTCCTTTCAATATGGATTGCTGATAACATTTTGTTATCGCAGCTGTTTTAGTATTTATACATGCAAGAAATGGTTTGGACCTTCTAAAAATGTGATTTGCATTTTTATGTTGAGATTAATTTTTATTTTATTTATTTTATAAAATTTTTGTTATCAATAAAAAGGAAATCGGTGACCCTAACAATCTTTTGTATTATACACCCATGAGACGGTAGTAAAATAAGTCTTCGAAAAAAATTACATAATAAATATTGAAATTTCGAGATTATCCTTAAAAATTCATTCATAATAAAAATCTTTGTAAATGCCAGATAACACATTTTTCTTTTCAATGTGCATTGATAATATTTTGTTATCGCAGCTGTTTGAAATAGTTAACATAGCAAACTTATCTCCGAGACTACTGTCAACCCTAAACGTGATTATGTTTTGATGCAACGTTGGGGTATTTTATTTATTTTTAATTATTTTTGTTTTCAAAAATTTGGTTACTAAAAGTTGATGACGGCCTATCCAAGAAAACAGCTGCAGAATGAATCAATCGACAAAAATGTGTCAGGCTTGAAACCGAAAATTGGAAAAATTATAAAATAGGTCATTTTACTAGACAAGGCTGGTAGTTTACGGAATGAGCCGAAGGCGAATAGATCAGAACAATAATCTACCTACTTATTGCTGGCCAAGACAGATCGCAGACCTAATACGAGAAGAAGAATGTTCTAAAAGTGTATCATTATGTTCAGGTACGAATTAAGTATTCATTAAATGTCATTTATGGCAAATAAATTTTTAATTTGCATACAAAACTCACCTTAACGATTAACATAAGAATTATGATCAGTAATAAATTTAATTTGAACTGCTTCAGTTACGTAATATAAAATTTACGTTAGCACCTTTGATAATCGCTCCTACACATTATAAAAATTTTATGTACATTTTGATTACTCTTTTTTTAAAAGAAAATAAAATGGTCGAATAGAAAACTGCGCTTTTTGGATGCCTATAAACTTTTATTTATTATACTAATAAATAATAATACAGGAAAGTTTCAAAATGTGACCGTCCCGAAGAGGCTGATTTGTAGCCTTGATGATTTCCATCCAGATTACTCAAAAATTTGAACTCTTAAGAGCGAAAGTCCTCGTTTCGCTCCGACGATAAACTTTTAATTAAATAGTTTTTCTGCAGGCTCAAAATTCAAAAATTACGAACACATTTTAAATTATCAGTTACATAATTCAAATTATTGTTCAGAGCTTCAATAAAAATGTGTGTATGAAAGATTGTGATATTTTTGAATGCCATTAAAAATACTGAAATTCCTTTACCTATCATTAGGCATACATAAGCAATAAAAACAAAGTTTATCCATGCAAATGCCGGTTACAGGGCCGGATTTACCAATTTGCCGCCCCTTCATTACACAAAAATATTAGGGGGTGAGTAGTGGTCGCCTAGGGGATGTGGGGGGGGGGGTCCCCTTGAAATAGATTATATGACCACCGATATTTTAATAAACACAATAAAATAAGCAATCGCAACTCAAAGTCTACTATTCAACTCAAATTAATAATACCTATGTTTACATTAATTTCATATGATTTTCTTAGAAGTCCGCGGATGTAATCAAATGTCTACAGTGGCTCGCAGAAGTCTTCGGACACTCCGATGTTAGCAATGTAAATTTCACATTTTGAAGCCGTTTTTTGACATATAAAAATCGATTTTACAACAAGACTTTGTAAATATTTTTTGTAGAAAATTTCATTATCTTCAATTTTATATCTATACATTTTTTCATTTTGTCGCCCCATTTTTGACTGAGAGCGACTTAAACAAGACTCGGGAAAATACAAAAAATATTGTCACTCGTATCTCGGAAACGGTGCGACAAAATAGAAAAATGTATATGAATAAAAATGTAGGGAACGAAATTTACAAAAAAAAATTCCTCTTCATTTTTCTATTTCGTTGCACCGTTTCCGAGATACAGGTGACAATATTTTTTGTATTTTCCCGAGTCTTGTTTAAGTCGCTCTCAGTCAAAAACGGGGCGACAAAATGAAAAAATTTATAGGTATAAAATTGAAGATAATGAAATTTTCTACAAAAAATGTTTAAAAAGTTTTGTTGTAAAATCGATTTTTATATGTCCAAAAACGGCTTCAAAATGTGCAATTTACATTGCTAACATAGGAGTGTCCGAGGACTTTTGCGAGCCACTGTATATACTTCAGAGGCTCTATAAGTTGATATTTATGTTTGATAAGTTGAGAGTTAACTTACAAATAATTAAAAAATTTATGGTTTGAAAATATTTTAAAAATAATTCTTATTTTTTACTTTTACATTCAAAATCAGAAAGTTTATTTCTCGTCTCATTCGTTAGCCTAATACAAGAAGTTAGCATCCATCGATTTCTATTACAACGGAAAAAGCACAAAATTGCTACTTACGCTCTATTTTTTTTAAATAATTAATAGCAGTTGGTGTGAATTATTTCATCCCTTAAGCAACTGCTCTCACCCTTAGTCAAAATTATTTAGGTCACGCAATGCCTAACGAAGACGTTGATACCTTATACCGGGTGTATCTGCTCGATTAGACCAAACTGTACCTACCACATTTTTGTCAGTTCAATTTTTCAAAACAATTCATCGATTGGGTTTGAAGAAATCGAATTCTACAAAATTCTATTCTACAAAAAAAATTTTTTTTTAATTTTTAGTTTCTTCTTCTCTCAAAACTCAAAAAATAAGGAAGATAAATAAAAAATACAAGAAACAATTAATCAGCCACAGCGAGAAAATTAACCGTCATTTTAAAAAATGGAACTAACGAACTAACAAAAATTGTTAGGTAACCTTTAATAAATTATTCCCTGCTAATATGGTCATTAGGTCATTGGATTATCGACCTCGGTAATTATTGTAAAATATAATCGAAACAAATGAAGTTATTTGTCCACGAAAATAAAGTTTCTGGGATTCCTATTGCTCAAAAGTGTTACTGATCTGAATATTAGTGTACGGTCACCTTTAGGTAATTTTTGAGTTAATTTTGTAATCTACCCAACCGTAAATTATACTACTTTAAAAAATGTAAATACTATTATTATAATATCTTTATAGGATTCTAGTATTCTGAGTCTTTTTATTTTTTTTTTGTTTAGTACATCGTTAAAATTTTTATATGTTGTGTATGTCGGGAAATAATGAGATTAGGTAACTGAAAATATGTAATTTAAAAAAAATAGCTACTACCGCATCAAACTGTCGGTAATACGTAATTCATGGGTACAAAGAAGTCGTTGAAACACCAGGAATCACCAGAAACTAATTTAGATACAATGCCGCAGGCGATTTATATTGAAATTAAGGATTTGTTCTTATTTTAGGTGTTAATCTTCCCAGAAAATTGAAATAAATTATAGTTACAAAATTTATTTTAAAAATAATTTAAAAAAAATTCTCAGGCTTAAGTTCCCGGATACCTACTAAAATGTCATAATTGAAGAATTCTGAGTTTGAGACAAGTTTGGGGACCGCTGGTTTAAGAATACATGTTTAAGGCGAGGTCGATGTCGCTATCAAATTTGCCGCGATAAGAACAATTTTTTTTCAAGGTGGACTCACATTAATGATGATATCAGTGTCACGTGTAGAAACGTGACTAAGATTGAAACATGTAATCCGGTAAAAGGTATTTCTTTGATTTTATAATTTTCCTTGCTAATTTTTTCAATGAACTTCGTATCCCTTAGCCGGACCTGTTTGTTCCTATTTTTGTTATGATGATATGTAAAAAGTAAAACTCAGATCTATATTTAGATTATTAATGACTCCATTCTCAACTATAATTTTTCTTATTAAAAAAATTCTAAATTAAAATTAAAAATTAATAAAACACACGTCTATTTTTCACAAACACTTTATTTGTGAAAAATAGACGTGTTTTATTAATTTTTAATTTTAATTTAAAATAAATTTTCACGAAGTAACGACCGATTCCATTAAATATTTAAAAATAATTCTTATCGGTTAAAAATTATAGGAGTTGATTTTTACAAGGTTATCGAGTCAGTTTTACGATTTGGAAATAACTAAATTGTTAAAATTAAATGTAAAATTACACGGTAAATCATAGACAACTTTTGTAACTGATGGTTAACCCTGTAAAATTACATATTATTACATGAAATTTTCCATGTAATTACAATTACTAAATTATAGACAACTTTGTGACTAATGATTATTATCAGTGTAAAATTACATGTAATTTTACACTCTTTATTTTGTAATTTTACACACCTATCAAGAGTTTTATAATTGATTGCACAAATAATTATTATTTTGGTCGTAAACCTACCTTTTACTACAATTCCAAAATATTCGTGTAAAATTACACATAAAATTATAGACAACTTTTGTGATAAATGATTATTATCAGTGTAAAATTACATGCAATAATTTTAAAACTATAACAATTTTGTTTGGACGTAGCTTTAAAGGTAGCGATAAAAATTTAGTTTAAAATTTTTAAATTATGTAAATTTAGCATTTTAATATTAAACCCGCGAACCCTACAAAAATGAAAAATAAAATTTTATTTGCTAAGGCAGCGATATCTAAACTGGGAGATGCGGCTCCCTGGGGAGGCTTGGACTGGTTCAAATTTTACCGTTGAAATATGTGTGTATTATTTTAAGAAAGAAATTAGAGGTAGTAACATAAAGTTTTGAAACCACTGATTTAGTGTAATACTGGTTGTCGTAAATATCAGACATGCGAAGATAAAATAAAATTATTAATTGCTGTAATAATAATAATTATGGTAAAGTACATAAATTTACTAACTTAAGTGGGGGGGGGGGGGTATTTTGATTTCCACCCCGCCGGTATCGTACGCATTTCTTCACATTTCACACACGGCGCCCTATAGTAAGATATGACATAATATTACTACATTAACGTGGCTGTGCGGCCTGTAGGCCGACTGCATTTTTTTAGAGTGATATTAAGTAAGTTAATCAATCACATAATGGATAATCCGCACAGATAAAAATTTTTCCTTCCGGATTTGCGATTTTTTCGGATTATAGAGATATTTGTAAAAAGGAAATGCACAAATAAAACAAGAAATTATGAAATATTAGTTTTTGTTCATTTTTATTACGATGCGAGAATATTATTACGTGAGTTCCGAGGCAGCTGTCCTACTTGTCTCCCCCTCCCCTGTGATAGGACCTATATTCGTAAATATAGAATCTTTTTTGTTTTGTTTTTCGTTTTCGAAAAGATCAGGGGACTTTGAAATGACCAATATATTAGGAATCTCATTAATCCATGGAACCCCCCCCTGTCAGATGTGTACTGATTTTTGAAAAGATTTACATAATAGGAGTTTGCCGATTTGTTCATCAACCCCCATTTTTTGCTGAGAGAGTCAGTGAAGACTTTTTGCTCTACATATTGTATAGATAATAACAAAACGAAAATCACCATCAAATTAAAGCATAATAATCATTACCGTCAATGTTTATATGTTTCTTGTTGCGTTTACTAAGGGTGCGTTCCACAATCGGTGGGCTTCGGCATCAGCTTGCTGGCGTTAGTCGAATGGTTTCGTTTTCACGTCTCATTTGTTTTGGCTACATTTGCTTGGGAATCTTTAATGCGACTCACAACCGGTGAGCTTCGACATCCGGTTGCTGTCTCGTCTCATTGTAGAGCTTCTTGACGTGTTTGGGCTGCACTTTCTAGCAAATTTCAAACTTTCTTATGACTAATCTCCGTGCTTCGGAAGGCACGTTAAGCCGGTGGTCCTCCTGGGTTAGTGAATTTCCATCATTAACATAAAAACCAGGATACAGGCACATCTGAAGGTTAGTCTAGCTAGCTACCTAATGGATGTAAAATATTTATATGCTCATAGTTTCTAATACTAAGGAAACGAAGCAATTAGGCCTACTAAAGGAGAATTCTCTAGAGAATTGGTTCTAGAAAAGGAAGAAGTTGATAATATTGACAGGTTTTATTATTCAACAGAGAATTGGTACTTGAAAAGCTAAATTTGGCCGATAGTTATCATTCATAATTCAATAATTGATTTGCCCATAAATAATTCTCTCATCGTATATTCAAGTTCGTGGTTTGTTTATCTAGTAAAAAATCAAACATCTGAGAAAACGATCTATTTAATCGTATGAATTACCTTCGACATTGACATTTTAAAAATTGGGTCGCTCAATAAGAAAGTTTGACTGGAATATTTGCTATCAATTTTTAAACAACGTAACTTATTAATAATATAATTTGATTACAGTCTATTTTTTAAATGCTGACACGCAATCCTACTAAAGCTTGTCTATTGTCCAGGTAGTTGATCGATTTTTACATTTAATATTGAACTTGAACTTTCAATTTTTAATTTTAAGTATATTATAACCAGGTCACAATGCCTGTGTTTTTCCCGGCCCTAATTAAATTTCGGGGAGAAAATTATTATGACCACCGCAAGCGGCCTAGAAACATTTTTGTAAAGTCCAACCCTGTTCACACCTAATTACAACTTTTTTTTAAGGCTGGGGGTATGTGACACATTTTAAGTTTTTCATGCTTATTACAAGGGAAGTTTTTCATTTGAAATTCTGCGGTGGTGTTAGAAAGATCACCTAATTTCATTCTTAAAATTATTATGCAGCCACATATCACATATCCCACGCTTAAGTCTAAAATCTTATCGATTGCACCCGGTATACAATTTTCCAGCAGTACTACGCTCTTTATGGGTAGAAAATTTCCCAACGTTTATTTAAAACAAAGAAACGCTCTCGATATTTAATTTGTTAGCAAAGCAAAACCAAAGTACACGGTTCGATGCTCATGAAGTGGGAATTGTAATCCATCACAGCCTCTGGTTGTTGTTGTTAGTTCTGCACAGAAATTCTGCATGACAGTGTAATTCTAAAAAACTAGCTCGTGTTAGCGTTCATCGAGCTTTTTTTTATTGTAACTCGTGATTCATTTACTTAATTGAAACCAGTTCGTTAACACTAAATTATTTAATAATTAAACAAATGTGGTTCCAAAAATGTTTTACGATGCAAATTTAAATTTTAAAAAGTCGTTAGGTTTTTATTAAATGGAGAAGTGGTTTTTCCGTAAAGGTTATGCGGGTGGTAAAGGGGTGGTTATTCGTAACCGCCTTTTTTGTGTTTGGTGTTTTTGCAAAGTTGGAGGTAAGTTTTTTTTTTAAATTTTTAATCGAGCGCAAATTTTGAGTTTGTTTATAGAAAGCTTACGCCGAAAAAGGCATTTCACCACTTAAAATAACGAATCCGTTAGTAACTGTATGTTTGAAGTGCAACTTCCGATGACACTTCTTTGCGTGACCGATTGAACATTGTGACACTTTTTTTTGAGATGAAATGAGCCATTTTTTATTGGTAATAAATTTAATTTTAAAATGCGATCCAGTTTGCAAATCCTCGAAACTTGAAACTCTTCATGATCCACTGATCTCGTAAATCGAATTTTACAATTTTCTAACAATTTCTCTTCATCAGAACCGGATCCCTGTACGAAATCGGTTGTTAGATGCGAAGATGTGATCGGTCGCGGTGGGCCAGTCCGATCCTGTTCACTTTATAAGTGCACTGTAAAGGAAGAAGCAGAAAAATTCTGATTATGTTTTCTTAATGAGCGTGGAATAAGGTCAAATTAATTTGTTTAAAATGCAAATTTGATAAATAAATCTTCAATTTTCACTTACTCTTATTATGGGAAAGTTGACTGTATTTATTATTAACTTTTTCTCTTCTTTATTAACCTAGTAATTTTATTTCATTGAGCTATTTCATTAATAAAAATTGAACGTGAATCTGAAATTGTAATTTGGGAAAATTTTTCAAGTTCGAAATGTTAATTTTTTACTTTGTCTTTTTTATTATGTTTGTTTTTATAGTTTTCATAATTATTATTATTAATAGCAATAAACAATGTAAGAAAGTTTTTAGATGTTTATCGACACTTATTTTTAAAGATATAATGGAACATAATGAAATAATCTTCATTATTGTTAAATTTTTTAGGATGAGACTTACTGAAGTAAAAGAATAAATATTTTATTTTTTAGAAATAACGGACTTAAATTTTACGATTCTGAAGTTTTTTGGTTATCCTTGGTTCTATTTCTATATTTTCTCCCCCCCAACTCCTTTCGTATTAATTTTTAATTAATTCTATAATAGAGTTATTATTTAATGTTATTGAGAGCGGCAAATTTTTAGGGGCGGCAAATTTTGAATGTAAAAGTAAAAAATAAGAATTATTTTTAAAATATTTTGCAACCATAAATTTTTTTATTATTTGTAAGTTAACTCTCAACTTATCAAGCATAAATATCAACTTATTGAACCTCTGAAGTATATACAGTGGCTCGCAAAAGTCCTCGGACACTCCTATGTTAGCAATGTAAATTGCACATTTTGAAGCCGTTTTTTGACATATAAAAATCGATTTTACAACAAAACTTTTTAAACATTTTTTGTAGAAAATTTCATTATCTTCAATTTTATATCTATACATTTTTTCATTTTGTCGCCCCGTTTTTGACTGAGAGCGACTTAAACAAGACTCGGGAAAATACAAAAAATATTGTCACCTGTATCTCGGAAACGGTGCAACAAAATAGAAAAATGAAGAGGAATTTTTTTTTGTAAATTTCGTTCCCTACATTTTTATTCACATACATTTTTCTATTTTGTCGCACCGTTTCCGAGATACAGGTAACAATTTTTTTTTGTATTTTCCCGAGTCTTGTTTAAGTCGCTCTCAGTCAAAAATGGGGCGACAAAATGAAAAAATGTATAGATATAAAATTGAAGATAATGAAATTTTCTATAAAAAATGTTTAAAAAGTTTTGTTGTAAAATCGATTTTTATATGTCAAAAAACGGCTTCAAAATGTGCAATTTACATTGCTAATACAGGAGTGTCCGAAGACTTTTGCGAGCCACTGTAGTTACATTTGACTACATCCGCTGATTTCTAAGAAAATCATACGAAATTAATGTATACATAGGTATTAATTTGAGTTGAATAGTAGACTTTGAGTTGCGATTGCTTATTTTGTTGTTTATTAAAATATCGGTGGTCATATAATCCATTTTAAGGGGGACCCCCCCACATCCCCTGGGCGACCACGTCAGCCGACCACTACTCACCCCCTAATATTTGTGTAATGAAGGGGCGGCAAATATTATTATGCCTACATGCGGCAAATTGGTAAATCCGGCCCTGTAGATAGTGGAAAGCTGATATTTCGTACAGTTAGCTTCCCCCACCAGGGGTTAGTCCGCATAAAAATCCAATTTTTGAGATTTATAACAAAATTGTGCTTGTATGTTTTCCAATTTTAATTTTAGCCAGAAAAATCTTAAGAAAGTTTTAAATTAATCAAAGCTTTTGTAAAATTTGATTTTAGAGAAATAAGGGGGGGATTGGATTTGTGACCAACTGATACAAAAGGGGAATGGGGGGGGGGGGTTAAAAAGTTAGTAGAAATTACAAAGTACTTTATGGGATCGTCCTCTAATTAAGTACACCGTGGTTTTGATTTGTGGTGAGGTACTTTTTGGGAAAGTGCCGCACTCCTCAAAACAACGCAAATCGAATCACATATTTCTATAAGCTTCCATACTATTATAAAATTCCATGTGGAAGCGTAGTTAGCGCCTTATTTGTGGAGCGACTTATGTAAAATCATGGATATGAAATAAAACGGGTGTGAAATGGAAGAGTCTGGGGGGTAAGGGTAAAGGTAAAGAAAATGTGCAGTTTTTAATGTATCAAAATCTTGAATTTATTGTTGGACCCTGTAAGCAGTGACGCAGGTTCAAATTGTATCATCATCAAAGTATAACTTCGTCATACAAATTGGGGTAGCCTAAGAGGGGTAAGCTATAAAAATTTTGTTTAACAAAGGGGGATCTACATAATATTCCGAACCTGACATGAGGGGGGGGGGGTAGCGGGCGAAGGATTTCAAATAGCGTTCTTACGTATCCAGTGGCGTAACTACTAGTGTGCGCGGTGTGCGAATGAACACGGCCCGTCAATTCCTAGGGGCCCGAGACAATGTAAAGTAAAATATAATGGCAGCGCGCCAATCTTCTTCATGCGCGATGGACCTGCTGTTGAGATATTTAAATATCGCAGAGGAATTTAATTAAATAGGAAGTCTTAGGGCGAGGATCACCAAAGTCAGTCAGTTTATCCTCCTGTTATCGTGTAAGTGGGACTTTAAATAAATTTAACGTTTAATTTTCAAACGCAAATCACTCACAAAACAGTAAAAACAGCTAAAATAGTAAGCGCAAAGTAAATTATTTTCTAATTTACACGAGATTCTACGCTAACTTTCAGTTCTACATTATGGCAGATGGCGTTTGGAAATTAAACGTCAAATTTATTCAGAGTCCCACTTACACGATAACAATTATATCCAACTATTTAGAAGGAGGATAAACTAACTGACTTTGGTGATCCTTGCCCTTAATTGGGTAAAAATAATGAAATTCGTGCATCAGCATGTTGTATGATTTTGAAAAAGGATTAAAAAAGGGAAAAGTATAGAAATTTAAGTAATAGTAAAAAGAAGTCCAAAGGTATAAATATGAGAAAATCTACCGCACGGTCCTGACCAGCAATTAGGATATCTAACGAATTGCCTCCAATTGCAGTCTGACCCCCCCTGCTCCTATGCGCCTGATTTCGTACGATAACATCCATGAAAGTATAGGTGATCCTCAAAAGTTTAGTTTTTTTAGTTTAGTTTAACAAATTTACCCCTCCCTCAGAGCCGTAACTATGGTAGAAAGCCAGCGGTTTAATTTGAACTACCCCCCCCCCCCGCCGTTCAAACAAAAGATTTTTTAAATATTTATGTATGCAGTTCAAACCAAAAAATGTATTCTTAAATTGTGAAGAAATGGGCTCGAGACCGGGGGGTTTGGGGGGTATGGAATACCCCCCAAAACAAGGATGTAGCGATATGACTTTTTAAAATTGATAAAGACGAAAATGTAATTCTTGAGAATACATCTTTTGCTTACTTACGGCTGGGGGCATATTTTTAAATCGCACACCTGTCAATCGAGGGGCCCGTCAAAGCTCTTGCTCCCAAAATTTTAAGTTACGCCACTGTACGTATCATAATATTAATGAAAAAGTTCTGATGTGGCCCTTGTAACATAGTTATGTTAGCCACTATGCGCATGCATAGACGCATCACGTGACTTACAATCACGCATGTATTAAGATCAGCAGTAAACACGAGTAGGTGCTAGAACCACGTATGTTTTATTTAAGGTAATCGACTGTTACGTTTCAGATAACAACAATATACATATTACAGCCCTCAGCTCGAAAAGTTTGGGAATCTCTGCCCTATATGGAGACGTACATGTATTTTTATATTATATTCTGCACTGACCTGGTTTTTTCTTAAATTTCTTAACAAAATTGATAAAATCAATTGTGACACATTTAATGCGGAAAATTTTGTAAACTAAAGGTGAAATTAATTGATAATTACGTAGATTTGGATCTCATTATATCGACAAGTAATTACTCACGCTATGTTGAGTAAACTGCAAATTGTTTGTTCACTTGGACGACTATGCAGACTAAAAAAAAGCATGGAGATTTGTATTTACAATTAATCAGTTATTTTAGTGCTTACAACTCCAGAACTAAAATTGCAATGGATTATAGATGACAGCTGTGAAATATAACCATAAAAAAATGTTTTTGGGGTAAATGGCCTAAATGCGAAGCACAGTTCCGTTAAAGGCTGCCTCTGCTCTTTAATTAGCGGAAAATTTCATTTTCAAAGAAAGCCATTACTTTCTCACTTTCTTCAATTAAAGTAGTAAATTTACTGAATAAATTTAGATTCTTTGCGATTTCAGACTGATTGAATGTTATCTACCCGTTAGCGTTTTTAATTTTTAGCAGGCTAAAACTCCAGGAGAGCTTGCAATCTCTAATTATTCTGAGTTACCTTAGGATGTTATTTGTTTTCTAATTTTTAAACTTTAGAGCCTAAGAGGTTGTAAGGATGCGTCATGCGACGGTCTGGATGGTAAAGCTCCAATTTACCGCAAAAACTCGTGTCCAATGATGATGCAATTTATGTTAAATAAAAATTCATTATTATCTTAAAATATGTGATTTGCACTTCCTGTTTTGTAATACGATAAAATACCAAGAAGTGCATGTTTGGATTTTTGTTTTCTGTAAAATTCCACACCAAATCCTAAGGATGTGTAATTTTGATGATTAAAAAAATTAAGTTTGGCACACGTTTTTGATGGATCATGTAGGTACATTATTTTTATTTATTCAAGTGTGATAGATCGGGTCAAACACACGTTTAAACATCCTCAATTGTTGAAAGAATTGTTGATTATGCATACAAATATGCAACAATGCCTCGTTTATAATGATTTATTTATTTTTGCTCATCAATGGTATTTTGTAAATTATTTAAAACATTTTGTAAATAACCGTTACGATTAACAAAAATAAATGAAATATTTAATTCATACTTGTAACATCACGTACGAGGTGTGTTTGGAAACTATCAGGACGAATCCTGATTTGTTTTGAAGTGTGGAAGATTGATTGTGCATTTCGAAATTTTTACTGCTAATTAGATACTTGAATGACCGTAGAACGCGTTTTCTAACAATGACTTGCCGAGATAATAATCTTGATTATCACGGATATCTTCCTTTAATTAATGGCTTCCTATTTTGGGGCAAACTTAACAGTTTTGAGAAAGTTATAAATCAACCCACATTTTTTTACCATTTTGTGGTTCCCAGGGCCCACTTTGCGTGTTAAACAGCATTTTTGCCAAGATACCTTTCTGGTTGACAAAAATTTGATGTGAGAATGTTCGTTTCATAATCTACTAACATGTCTGGAAATAAAAATATATTAATTGCTCGTGTCTTGTAATAATAGAAATTTAAATTTAATCACTGGAATTCGTGATGCACGAAGCATAACCTACTACAGGTTAAACTTAATTATACAATTCATTCATAACACTTTACGGCAATTTGTAACCCAAAATTATTAAAATTGTTGGCACCCCTGATAACATAAATTTCCGCAATTTTGGTGACTAACTTCCTGCCAACCGTTTAAAACACGAAGGACCCCCCCCCCCAAAAAAAAGACAGTTTCAGATGTCTTTCACTTGCAACGTTAGCTGAAATAATTTCCTTGGAAGGACGTTATCAAATTAATAATTAAAAAAAGAACAATTGCCATAATTAAGTAACCGAATTTGAATTTACCGGGTTCAGTTTATGAAACGCTTAGCGAAGGTCCCTTCCAAGGCTTTATAAATTTAGGGACCTTCACGTTTACGTTTCAAAATTTTTGTTGTGTAGCTACTACATGTTTTTCCTAATATTTTGGACATGTCCTGGCAGTTATTTCACTTGTTAATGAAAATGCACGTCCATTTAAAAAATCAAATAGCAAGGTTAGAGCATCGAGGTACTTGAAACGTATGACTTTGTAATTTGAAACCTTCACGGTAAACTGATAAAATTGTTTTTTTGTCATGTGCATTGTTTAACTAGTCCTAATTGGGTTACCTACTATGTTTTACAAAAAAGCATATTTTAATATGGGTAATAATTAATTTACTGCTGCAACATCACCAATGTTGATTTTGCACGCTTTCGCTTTGATTTCTCTGTTTTTCTCGGAAACTTCACGCTTTTCACCAAAAACTCAAGATACCGAAATTATAGAAGATAAAATTATCTACAATTTTATTCTGGGATGATTTTTTTATGGGATGGTCCACTTCGAGTTATTTTGCTTTGTTTCGCAAAGAAGGCGCCTTTGTTAACTTTTTTCTTCACCGCTTACATACTTAATTCGGTATTAATTACCTTATTAAGTAATTAATGCAACAAGAAAAATGTTGGTAAATAATTATAATTGTAATGCGAGTAATAGAAGAGAACGGATACGTTTTTAATTTAATTTGGGTGAAAGTTTTGATTAAATTATTATCAGGAAGGAACTTTAGATTCAATTGCATACAAAAACTGTAATTATTTTAGTTACATACAGTTTTCTAGCTTACATCAAATTTTCGTATTGAAAATGTTTACAGAACAAGGTGAAAAATTAATAACAAACGGATAATTGATTAATTATTACTTAACATTGCAATTTTGTTTTAAAAGCTGTTATTATAATAAATTATGTGTTATTACACTAAACACGACATTTTGTTAGATTTTGTGGTAGGTAGTAATTTTTTCAACAATATCCCAATTTGTCGACATACCAAAGTTATTAAAAATTATGCAAGAATTGTTTAGGAACTGATTATGGATCGAACCGTATCAATACGATCGAAATGCTCTAATTCTACGTGTGTTAAATTTGAAATTTTGTATTTATTTCAAAATTATTATTAATAATTACGTCAGGGCATGGACTTACCACAAAGACCGTCGCAGGACGCATCCCTGCACGTGCAGAGAAACGGGAGTAACTTAAATAAATTCTTTATCTTTTTAAGGGCGAGGATCACCAAAGTCAGTTAGTTTATCCTCCTGCTAAATAGTTGGATATAATAATTGTTATCGTGTAAGTGGGACTTTGAATAAATTTGACGTTTAATTTCCAAACGCCAGCTGTCATCTGTAGAACTGAAAGTCAGCGTAGAATCTCGTGTAAATTAGATAATAATTTACTTTGAGCTTACTGTTTTAACTATTTTGTGAGTGGTTTATATTAAATTCGAAACAGATGATAGATGGCATTTGGAAATTAAACGTCAAATTTATTATAAGTCCAACTTACGCGATAACAATTATATCCAACCAGTAGCGTAACTTTAAATTTTAGGCCTGGAAGCAAGAGCTTTGACTGGCCCCTCCGATGAGAGGTGTGTGATTTAAAAAAAATTTTGGTCACAATATAATGCAGTTTAATATGTATTCTCAAGAATTAAATTTGCGTCTATCAATTTTGAACTTCCTTGTTCTGGAGGGTATTCTATACCCCCCAGACCCCCCGGTTTCACGCACATTTCAAGGGAATAAATTTGTTTTGGTTTAACAATATTTTTAATTGTATAAATAATAAATATTTTAATAAAACATACCCGTGGCAAGCGGTTTAATTTGCACTACTGCCACCCTCGACCCCCCCCCCGGTCCGTTCAAACAAAAAGATCTTTTTTTTTATAAAAAATCAATTAAACCATTGTTAAACTAAAGGAAATTTTATTCCTAGATATCGTCGTGAAACCGGGGGGTCTGGAATACCCCCCAGTACAAGGAAGAAGAACTTTTAACGGTTCCCCCATTTAAAAAATCGTTTCCTGACACTAACCTAAGCTCGACCGGTGGATTCCCGTTGCCGAATTATCCAGTGCCGAGTTGTCCGTTTCCCGCTTGCACAGGTGCTTTTTACTCATGTTTAAGAAGACTAGCGCGGTGCGATTATTTTTTGCTTTACATTGCCGTGGGCCCCTAATATTTTACGGGCCGTGTTCATTCGCACACCGCGCACACTGGTAGTTACACCACTGTATCCAACTATTTAGCAGGAGGATAAACTAACTGACTTTGGTGATCCTCGCCCTAAAGTGGTTTCGTAGAACAGGTCTCGAAATTTTGCTTCCTGTAAAGATCATGTAAATTCAGCTTTTGGCCTCCAACACAGGGCTGTCCTAAGACAGTTAAACCCTGGTATAACAACATCGGGGACTCTTGTGGATCGAAAATGTTCGAGTACCGAGTACAACTGTGCCTTTCAGAACCCCTGGTTTAACATCCAATTCTTCATATTTTACACAAGTGTCGCACTACAATATGGAGCTATTAACACAAAGTTCTCGAAATGTGATTCGATTTGCGTTGTTTTTATTTAGACTTGAGAATTAAAATGTTTTATAATAATGTATTTATGATTGAATTGCGAAATGTTAAAAATTTATACAGTTTGGGTGACAAAGTAACAGTGGCGTAACTACCAGTGTGCGTGGTGTGCGAATGAACACGATGTATGTTATATGGAGCAAATGAAGGCAAGGGATGAAACAAGTTTAATTGTGAAATAGGGTAAAAAGGGTTTTATCATGATATTAATGAGATTCCCACTGTTCTTCCACCCTGTGGGCCGAACAACCACATCCGACACTCATGGGAGGTGAAAGAACCGGCTAGTTTTCAATAAAATTGTATATACCCCAAATCCGTAACAAGCGTGAAAGCGCCTGTGGAAAGCTGGTTAATTTGCACTACGCCCCCTCGGTCCGTTTGAACAAATGATTTTTTTTATCTAAAAACATCGTTCAATTAAAATGTGAATAAATGGGCGTAAAACCGGGGGGTCTGGGGGGTATGGAATACCCCCCAGTACAAGGAAGTAACGATATGACTTTTTAAAATTGTTAAAAATACAAATTTAAATCTTGAGAATACAACATTATCTTTTGTTTACTTGTGGTGGTGGTGGGGGGGGGATTCCATAGTACCCGGTTTTTCAAATGTTGAGAAATGTGAAGAAATGAGGATATACCGAGGGAGGTATATGGACAGTGGTGTAAATATTGTGAGGGGGGCAGAGGGAAGAATGGCCCCAAGTTCAATGCTTTGCCCCCCCCCTTAAACTGCATGATATGCGACCAAGTTTTGCTTTTTTTTTATTTTTAAATCGCACACCTCTCAATCGAGGGACCCGTCAAAGCTCTTGCATCCGGGCCCAAAATTTGAAGTTACGCCATTGCAAAGTAATTATTGACAAATATAATGGGAGCCCAATCATCATCAAAATTATATACCAGAACGCATTAATGCATGTAAATATTGGACAGGATATTCTTTAGGTCGGCACAATCCCCCTCAAACTGTTTATGCTTGCACTAGAAAATGCTGTCAAAATTCTATCATGGGCAGAAATGGGAGTGAATATAGACAATTTATGGAATGGTGACGGCAATGGAGACCGGGTCTGGAGTATAAAAGTTATACCATTATAAAAATCATACATTGAAAACATCAATTTTGTCTCCATTAGGTCGAAAGATCACCTGAATTATGTAATATTAGGAATATTCTAATAAGGGCATTAATTTAACCGAAAATTAGTACTTTAGTTGGGATCAGGCCCGGACTGGCTCCTTTGGTGGTCCTCAGCTAGAGACTGAGGAGGGGAGATTTTTGAAAATTGCATTTTCCGCTATTTCGACTATTTTTGAGTAATAACCCCTTAAGTCGGGGGGCCCTCGGCGATTGCCGACCTAGCCAGTCCGGGCCTGGTTGGGATTTACAGATTTCGTATCTTTTATTTCTAAACAATAAAATATTCAAGCACAATTTTCTTACAAATTGGAAATGGAAAAATGGGATTTTTCTGCTGACGTCTTATTTGTGACTCCCCTTCCCCTTCACTCCTAGGTATGGACGTTCTTTGTGGAATACCCCCAGTATGTCTTTGTCAATTAAATGTTAAGTAATAAAAATTATTTCCTTAGAATGAATTTCCCAGGTATTACTATCATAAAAAAAAAATAAAAAAAAAAAATAAAAAAAATATTATCATTTTACAAAAACATTTTTTAGATCAAAAGTTACTACAATTTGTAGTATCTCACACTAAATATTTTTTTACAAAATTGTCATAAATTGACAAAAATATTGTATTAAAAATTACTGCAATTTTGTAGAACTTCACACTAAAATTTATTTTACAATATGTATGTGTGGTATAAATTGGCAAAAAATATTGTATCAAAAGTTACTATAATTTTGTAGAGCCTAAACACTAAAGACTTTTTATTAAATCGTCTACTATATTGTCATTCATTTAACAACAATTAATATATTCAAAATTACTGCATATTTGTAGGACTTCATACTAAAAATTTGTAGTGATTTTTACTACAATTGTTGCAAAAATCACTAGATACAAATTTTTTCAGTGGACATGGCAATTAATTATTGTTAAACTTCCTGACTGCAACTTTTCAATCATTCTTCACGAAAATCGTATGTTAAGAATTTTACTATGTCGTGTTAGATTTTCTTTTGAATTGTAGTCTGGATTTTAAGTAAAAATGATCTTAACATGCCATAAACCTAGTTACTGGCTTTTTTCTTCAATTATACATGTCGATGACCGGTGAGAGTTCATACAGGTACTAACTTGCAGTATTATACACTTGTTTTAATTATATTTTTCTAAATTATTAATTAACTTTGTAATGTTGTGGATAAGATTTGGTAGCAAACTCAGAATTAGCTGTAGCTAAATATAAAAAAATTTATACTGAATTTAAAATTCTGTCATATAAAATTTTGTGAAATTATACTGAAAAATTTAAAATTAATTATTTACCAACTAATTAACCTAATTAAATGTTAAATATTTGAATTTTAACTGGAAGATTATGTACTTATGTAACATATTTTATTCAGCACACTTTTAAGGGGTGAAAAAAAAGTAAAATATTAGAAATTTTGTGTTAAAATTTTATATTTTTACTCATCAGTTTTTATTTGTTTCAGATAACCGAAAAGAATCTTAAAAAAATTCTCACAGCAGAAGAATGGATTTCTCTCGTAGGAACTTCAAATTTGGGTAAGCTCCAAACTTGGCTATTCAAAACTCCTCTTCCTCTTGTTTTTCAATCACCCTTCAAAAAACTGAAGTAGTAAAAGAACATGTGATCAATATGTTATTAATCGATCCGAGTCTTACCCCTTTTGATCCCTTCTCGGTTCGGTTCCTGTTTATGTATGTAAATTGATCATTAATAAAAAAAATTATTACCCAGCTTTTATGCGGGGCGCCAAAGGGTTTTGGGTTCAAACTTAAAATCGAGATGAAAAAAATCGAAACTCTCGCGCTCTATTAAAATCCATTTCGCTATGTTGCTCATTATTTTCCCTTTTATTTAGCTTAATTCAACAAGAATTAACACAGTTTATTTATTTAAATAAATATTTTATGTTAATGTAACCATAATAAGCGATAATAAATCCACTTCCAATACTTCTTATTGAAAGTTGACCTTGAGAATCACTAATATTATACAAATGATAAATTTTATTGGTATATTAGCATACGTATGGCGTAATAGATAAATATTTGTTGAAAAATACCAAGAAACCTATTTTTTTTTAAATTGACCCGAATATTTATTGATTTTGATGGTTACACGAAAATTACATTTTGTGTTCAATGTACCCACTTGCTCCAGTTACTACCAAATTGTCATTGTACATAGGAAGTACGTACTTTACCAGAAGAGAAAATCGATCTTAAAGTTCAAAGGGCGCCAGGCGCGTCAATACAACATTTTTCTGACTTTTTATGATATTACAGAGTTACTCAATTTTGTATGCAGTTATCCTGATTTCTAATCTCATTACAATTATATCACATAAAATAAAAAGTTATATCATCATCATAATTATTAATATTTTTATTATAAAAATAATTGTCGCAATTGTTTCAAAGTTAAGTAACAACTAAACCGTGAAATTTATATGTACTATACAAACACGAGAGCAATATTAAAAAAAAAATGTTCTCGTGAGAATGAAAATACTATTTTTGAGGTGACGAGACGTGTTTTTGTTTTGTTTCCCTTTTCTGTTGACAAAAGAATTAATTAAGGAACTTTGGTAGTGATTCAAGGTTCATGTTATTTTTAAAATCGCATACCTGTGCATAACTCGTATAATTGTTGTTTACGTGTTTTTTGTAAGCTATTTAAAGATTTAACGGTTGGTAATTGCACTGTTACACGTTTTTGGAACCGATCAGGGGAAATTAGGTTTTACGCTGAATCCGCCCCTGGCCTGTTTGGGAGGTATAGAAGGATTTTTTAGCATAATTGTCAAAGTTTCAACAAAACTAATTAAAAATGTGAATATCCGATTGCAGGTACAATGACATAATTGTGATCACGATATCAAATTTTCAGACATGGTTGGTAAATAGTAAATCGAAAGAAACGTCCGTGACCCGTTATAGAAATAATTCAAAATGAAATCAGTGTCCTCAAAAGACGGAAGTGTAGATTTTTACGATATGCTGTTAGTTTCCGGTAATTTTCCGTAATTCGTTCGCTGAACTTTGCCAGTTTGGTTATCACTGCCTTAGCGTTTTTCAAAAATAATGCGTTTTTATTATGTAAGAATTAGAAGAAGTATTTTGGTGTGTAAACAAAGCGTGGGGACCTCGACGGGTTAATTTATTTTTTTAATGCACAAAATTATTTCCATTATTATTATACGCTCGTTTGGGTTTCAGAATAATTCTAAATTTGTTTTAGTAGCGTTACATTTTGATAACGGTCTGCAAAGAAATTAAATTAACGTAATTTTTTATAGCGGAAATTTGGCGAGCGGGATTTTATGTTTACTTAATTTTGTTGACTTAAAATGAAACAGTAACTATTATTTAGCTCGGTAATTAATGTTTAATTGAGGTCTAGTATATTTTAGCACCGTCTTAGTCACCCAACTTAGGTATAATATCGAAAAGTTTCCCTTGTTTCATTTCCATTTCATTTTTGCTTTATAACTCGGAAAATATTACTTGTGCGTAAAATTTGTATAAGGAAAAAGCATAGAAAATTAAATTTCCTATAAAAAAAGTTTAAGAAATTTTGTTGTAACTGTGACACATTGCCGGATATTGAACGTTTAAAGTTGTTATTATTGAAGAATCGCACAAATCCCATTTTTCAACTTCAAGGCCCATAATTGGCGATTCTATCATAGTAAACCCAAAAATACTTAATATATTTATTGTAAAAAATTAAATTCTCTATAATTTGGCTTATAAGAATTTTTCACGTACGAGTAACGGTTTTCGAGTTATAGGCGAAAATGAGACCTCGGGGGGATAAACCCAATAAAACTAAATTACCGTGTATCTAAATGACCTCATACCGCGTTTATATTTATAGCATGGAAAATTTTTTTAAATTACAAGCATGGCCAATCTTTAAATTACGATTTTAAAACCAGAAGTCCAACATAAAATTAATTAGGAATCGGCAAGCCCTGATATCTCAAAAACGGATATCGATAGTTGTTCGGCCTGCTGCCTCAGTGGGGGGATTGCGAAAAATCAATTGCATGCATCTATGTATTTCGGAAATTTCTTTTGTTGGTAAATAAATATTAATCCCAAATTCCAATTCTCCCAAAATGTCTTTTTTTTATTAACCCCTACGTATTTTTTAGGATACTCCGTAACCTACCCAATTTTAACCATATCTCCGAATGGAACAAGCGAATATGATAAGAAATTGGTACTGAAAGCTCCCGGATTAGAGGAAACCTTTGATTTGCGACTAAATCGAACCAGAAACATTTTGGCTCCAAATTTTGCAATACTGGAAACTTTTGCCAATGGGTCCCACATAATACCAAATATCGAGGAGGATTTTACGTGCTACTATAAGTCTGAAAATGCTGCCTTAAGTTTATGCGATACTGTGGTAAGTTTTTCAATATTGTAATCTTGGATGCTCCATTAACTTTCACATTTCATTCGTTTTTTCCTTAATTGCATTCTTAAGCAAAGCGATTTTTAATGGATTTCTTCTAATTTAATCACCTCAATATTCGATTATCGTTGAACCTTATGCCAATTTCTTACTTTCTCATGCGAAGCTTTACCACTTTCAGTTTTTCCACTGCATTAACCCGATAGTAATTAACAACGCTTTTAATTTGCTAAACTAAATATCAACAAGAATCCGTTCTTGCATTCAACACACAAAAATTTAAGTGTTGATGCTTATCTCGCCTAATTTGGAATTAGTAAGCAGAAAGAGTGTGTGGCCAATCTTACCAAGGATCTTGACATGAAATTTCTATTATTTGTAACTCACACGTCAAAATAACTTTGGTAATTTACAATATTTGTATCCAGGCCCGGACTGGCTCCTTTGGGGGCCCTCGGCTAGAGACTGAGGAGGGGGCCCCTTACTAAGAGCGGAGATTTTTGAAAATCACTTTTAAACCACTTTTTTGAGGCCTCTTCGGGGCCCTCCTTGACCTGGCCAGTCCAGGCCTGTTTGTATCGTATAATCGGTGGAATTATTATTTTTCAATCGGGGTTCATGACCCACATAGGATGGTATCAAATTGGGCCGATAAAGCTGAATGAAAATCGAAATCGATAATAAAATACAGTGCGATTCCTTTAATTTGAACTTTCGTGTCATAAGAGAATTCGTAGTATTAAACTTTTTCATTATTAATTCGTTTATGGAAAACTTGTGATTTCAATAGTTTTAAATATTTATTGTTTCCTGTAGATAATGAAAATTTAATGTTTTATTGATTGCAAAACGTCATTTCTCTATATTTAATAGACCACGTCAAATTCTCGATTTCGTATGATATTTCTGTGAAGTATGACAGATTTTATTACAGATTTACTGAGCTAATTTCAAAATTTTAATTTAATAATTTCCGTTTTGGTGCTTATCACTTTTAACATATTTATTAAGCATAGTTAACATTTTTCTGAAGTAATTAAAATGATATTTTGTAATTGATTGAAAATTCCTTTTAGGGACTTAAGTTTTTCATTATTTAATTAGCAATTAATTTGGAATGTTTTCTTCCATAACAGGAAAAGTATTGGTCATTTTCATCCTTGGTGATGCTACTACTTTCAATTTTAGCTCATTTCTGCTAGGTGCCACACAAATTTTAACCCTCTGTGTCCTAACGGGACCGTGAAATCCCACTAACTTGAATTTCTAGTATCAAAGTTTACTGTAATAAATAATATAATAATTTACCATTTTTAATCTCTAAATTTTGCTATTTTAGCGCGGTATAGTCCATTTCGGCGACAAATATTTCTACACAGTAAATCCACTTCCAATTAGATTTTTAAGCAAAAAACATCAACCTCACCTAATCGTACGAAAACCATACAACTTTAACCAAACCGTAGTAAATAGACACGAAAAAAAGTGTGCCCAAACAAAATTTACTGCCCCAAATCGAACAAAACGAGACGCCTTCCAAATCGACGGTCCAGTTTTCGTCGAAACTGCCGTTTTTGTAGACCGAGATCTTTTTGATCACATGAAAACCAATTTTCCTATTGATACGGAAAGAGAACTAATCCGTTTCGTTTTGGCCATGATTAATGCTGTAAGTATCAAAATTGTGAGTGTAACCCACACTTCAAAGGATGTTTCAGGTTCAGTTGCTGTATCATGATCCAAGTTTGGGCCGACAGGTTAATTTTGTGCTGAAGCGTTTAGAAATACTGAAGGAAGAATCGCCTGGTCTGTCCAGACCTCCCGATATCGATAGGTTCTTGTCGAGTTTTTGTAACTGGCAAAGGACCAAAAACCCAGTAGGTGATCGAGAACCACAACACTGGGATCACGCATTGATCCTAACCGGTTTAGACTTGTACGTTCGTAGTAAGCACGGGAAAGTTTCTAGTCAAGTTGTGGGTAAGTAAAAACTAACTACGGAATGATCAATTTTCTAAAACGTCAGTTAGGTTTAGCACCAGTCGCTGGAATGTGTACAGCAACGAGCAGTTGTACGGTCAACGAAGGCAGACATTTTGAGAGCGTTTATGTGGTTGCGCACGAAATTGGGCACAAGTAAGGAGTTTCACATAAGTTTCTAGTAACCAAATTTTTTTAGTTTAGGAATGAGGCACGACGGTCCTCTTTCGGATAACGATTGTGATCCTAGCAGTTACATCATGTCTCCGACTTTGGGTAGCGGGAAAATTACATGGTCATCGTGTAGTCGTCGATATTTACAGCAATTTTTAGAGTAAGTCTTGTTATCGTGACTTTTTGACCCTAAATTTATTACTTTAGAACCCCCCAATCTCGCTGTTTATTGGACCACGGTAGCTCGGCAGGTCTTTTGGATCACAGCGCTGAGGGAGCTCTTCCAGGGGAACGTTTCGATTCCGATCAGCAATGTAAGTGATTTTTCAAATCGAACCTTTTTAATTATGTCATCATTAGGTATGCTAAAATACGGGAAAGACAGTCGACGTTCCTCTCAGCAACCTTTGGACGACGTGTGCCGGGATTTACATTGCGAACGTGAGCGGTACACATGGACATCTCATCCTGCTCTCGAAGGCACGATTTGCGGTCACAACATGGTAATTTGTTACACCAAAACAAGCAAATGAATTTTTTAACACATTTTTTGTATTATTTAGTGGTGCAAAGGTGGAAAATGCGTCCCTAAAGGTGTAAGTGCCAATGCAGCTTATGTTATGTCTCCCGGTGCTCCTGCAAGAATTGAAAAGGTGGACGGCAGTTGGGGTCCATGGAGATCCTTCTCCGATTGTGATTCTGGATGCCTATTCGGAGAAGAAGGTCGACTTAGGACCGGAAGTACAGGGATTATGGTTACCACAAGATCGTGCAACAATCCTAGGTAATAAAATTTTGGTTTTTCCGTGCAAAAAAATAACATCAAATTACAGACCGCAAGGTGGTGGTGCCAGATGCGAGGGAACCGAAAAGAAATACCAAGCCTGCAATGCCAAGCAGTGCCTAAACGTTCCACGTTTAACCGTTAGAGAATTTGCAGACCAAGTATGTGGTCGTGCTAAAGACGTCGATAAAGACTTAACCGGTTCTGGATTCCAAAGACAAAATTCAGACCGTAAGTTTGTTCCAATTCAAAATAAAATACTTTATTTAATTTTGTTTAGCCGAGGAAGCCTGCACCGTTTGGTGCCAAAAACGCAATGGAAGTAGCAAAAGTAGAGGATGGACGTTTCCTGACGGAACGGTCTGTCTAACTCAAAGAAATCGTAATAGCAAACAGAGCTATTGCATCAATGGCCGTTGTGAAGAGTTCGTTTGCGATCCATACGATCAAACTCTTTTCTCTCAGTTGCCAGATTTATGTCCCGTAGATCGTTTCGATAACGAAATTGGATGGGATGCCAGTTTAATGACTCGAGACAATAATTGGGCTGGTGCAAGCGGATGTCATTTCAATTGCATTTCACCAGGTTCTGGTGTAAGATTAGTCGTGAACAAATTGAAGAAATCCCGTTCGAGTATCCAACTGTGTCAAGCTGATAAATATGTAAGTCCTAAATTAAAATTTAGACATTTACTTCCAAATTCCAATTTTAGAGTTGTGGTCGGGTCAAATCTCCGTATCAGTATGCCACAAGTGTGTGCAATAAATACAAAGATCGCGTCCGGCGGTTATCGGGACAAGGAATGCAAATATCTGCAATTTCGGGTAAGTTGAAAATGAGAGACACTTGGAGAGTGAATAAAACATTTTTTTAAGTGGATCCTGATCGGCCTTGTAAAGTTGCTTGCCAGGACGAAAAAATTTCGCATCGTTTTTACCTGGTTAACGGCGAAGAAGGGTGGTTTCCATTTGGAACGGATTGCTCAAAAGGAATTTTTAATAAAAAAGCGTTTTGCATAAGCGGAAAATGTTTGGTAATTGCTTTCTTTGTTTATAGTAATTTTCGGAGAGTTTAATTTTTGTTTGCGTGTTAGGATTTCGGTGCAGATGATACTCCGTTATCCGAAAGCGAATTTACTCTTCCACTTCTGTCACGCAACCGTAGATCGTTGCATAATAACGGGACCAAAGTAACGGCGATTTTAGATGAGAGTGAATTGGATGACATTATTTTGAGACTAAATAAAACGCTTTCGGGTTTGTTGTTTAATTTAGAAATGAACCGTTTTGATTTGTTAATTTTTAGGACACACGAAGGATTTTCCTCGAAACTACAATAATTTTGATATTGACTTGAGTAATCCAATTCATGTTAATATGGATGGGATGTCGATGGACGATTCTGTTCCTTTTTATTACAATGCAAACACAAATAAAGTGTATTTTCCTAAGATAGACTAATAAAAATAAGTCATAATTTTTTAGGCTGACTTCCTTTATTTTTGAGAACGGATTAAAAGAATAAAAGAGCGCCGCATGCGGGTTTTTTTAAATTATGGGGCTTCGTCTAATGTACTTTTATTTAAAAAAAGGTCTTTTTAGTGGATTTTCCAAGAAGTGCGGCCCGCATTAATTCCCACGTAAAATATTTCGCCCTCTTACAACAAAAGGTTGCCGAACCCTGACTTAAATGATCATCTGATTAAATTTAAATATTTTTGCTATGTGAACTTGATTTGTGAAATTCAGTCTGAAAGAATCCTTAATGATCATTAACTTGGCAGTGTGTTAATGGTATTATGCCATCATTTAGACTTTCACAAATCAGATACTCAAATTGTCAATCATTTTAAAATTTACTCATCTATCATTAAATTATTCGCGATGGTCGAATTTCAAAATAATTAAATGATTATTAATTTTCAGTCTGCTGGAGGTAAAATTTGGACACCTACAAATTTGACTATTGTTCAATGGATTATGTATATCTTCTACTCTTTAGGATATTTATAATGTTAGTGGGAAAGAATAAAATTATTACGTAGGTACTATAAATAATAGCAATTAAAATGAAAAATATACAAACTTTATTTTATCTCAGTAAATTAGATAACATTACTTCTTGCAGACTGCACAGCAACTTGAATTTCATCAATAATTTGAACAAGTTTCTTTGGATCCTTAATAAACCACATCCATAATTGGCGCCGCAATTTAAACCACTTTTCATTGGCCAGTCGTTTCTAACACATAAAAATTGAAAAGACCATCAAAAACAAACAAATTAATTTACCTTGGCGTTACTAAACGAAGACAATGCTGCCTGCAAAGACTTTTCTTGCATTTTAATTGCTTCCGTTATTTTATCCAAATAATCATCAACTTCAAACGGAACGATGGAAATTTGGGACGTCGGTCCTGTAGTCAGAAACTTTTGTAAAGTGTTGATTTGTGGTAGCCTGGAAAAAATAAAGTTTTCAGAGTTAAGATTAACAAAAAAATGAACCCAAGAAGACTTACAATTCCTTGGAAACTTTCTCCGTACTGTTTATTTCATGCGAAATCATTTGCAAACTCGCGTTATCGGCTTCGTTCCAATAATTTCTAATCACGGATATCAATGACTCTTCATTTTGTTCTTCGCTCAAATAGAATTGTTTCAGTAAACCAAAAATTTTATATTTTTTCTCAACGGGTGTGTTTTTATAAATTTCGTATTCGTCCATTATTTGCAGCATCGATTCCTAAAAATTCCTTATGAAGGTAGTTTTAGACAAGGAAATAATTACTTACAATGCGCGATTCTCGTTCGGCAAGATTGTTTGTAATGTACAGATAAATTTCTCTAAAAAACGTATCGGTTGCTTTAATATCTATGCTCTCTTTCTCTAAAAGAACATAATACAGTTTTTGCAAGGAGCATATTTTGGTGATTATCTCGTGTTGAAGATTTAGCTGTTCCAGTTTTTTCCTGAAACGTCAAAGTGAGACCAACAGTGTTGACGAAAAGAAAAGTTTACCTGTCGCTATGAATGTCGTTTTGAATTACATTAATTTTAGGCCTATCGACCATCATATCGGCAACCTTTTTTAGACACTCTTCTGCTGATAGAACAAAATGATCCCACTTCATTTGAACCGAAACCAAGCTGGCTTCGAGATTTACATGAGAACCGTCATCGTTGTTGTAGCTCAGCAGTAACAATCTGTCTATGTTTAAGGTCTCCAAAAATTGGATTTCTGCTTTTAATTGTTCAAATTCGATTTGTTTGTCTAACAAACATTTTTTACTACTAAAAATTCTGTAAAAAAATAATTAGAAGGAGCAGAATCAATTTTTTTGTAAGACAAAAATTTACCTCTCCTTTAGCATCTCAAGGTTTTCTGTTGACTCGCAACCGTAAGAGTTTTGGAGATGTGGTACTGTATTTGTAATGGTATCGTTTGCCATCAAGTTAAAGCAAGACTTTACTTCCGTTACATATTGTTCGTACTTTTTTAAAGGCACGTTGCTTAAAAACGTAGGACAGGTAGACTAAAACACAAAATTTATTTACTACGTTTTACAACAATCAAGATAAAAAAACTCACAGTTTCAAATTCGTTCAATTGTTTTGCATAACAGCTGATTTGTTTATGTAATTTATTACGAGTGTTATCCAAGCTATCACTCAACTCCACACACTTCCGTTCAGCATTCTTCCTCCTTACTTCCCAATTTGTGGTGTCCTTTATTGTCTGGTTAATTTTTTTTGTTATATTTTTCTTTACGGTCCTGAAACCCACCGTAAGATTAAAAAACCAACAAGAGCAAAAACACACCTGTTGATTTCGACAGAACTTTCCAAGTCGATTTCCTTTTCAACCAATAATTCCAACTCGCTTTCTATAGTTTTAGCATCGAATTCGTTGGTTTTCCAATCCAAAATACCAACAAAATCGGTTTCAATCTCCTTTAAACTGTTCTCATACTTTTGACCATACAGAATACTCTTACTTTCCAAAAGGTCCTCGTATCTAATAAGAAGAAAAGACGTAAAATTTGTTAACTAATCGGAAGTTTTGTTACTCTTCCTGTTCTTGAGCAGTCAAGACATTTTCCTTCTGAAAATTAGCACTGATGAAATTGAGGACTTCGAGAAGTGCTTTATCGTCTGTGTCGAACCAAGATTCGATCGTTAACTTGTTCACATTACCGGTATTTATACATAAATTTTTAAACGTGGTGATTAAGTCGTTACCGGTAAACATTTCTTATAAAATAATTTTGAACACTTCAAAAAGTTTTAAACCGTTTTCGGGTTTGTTGTTCTTTAAATTAGTGGTTACATCTGTCAAACATAGACGGCGCACGGCGCAGCTTCCAAATGTCTAATTATGTTTGATACGAAAGAGCACGGGTAACATTTTATTTATATTTTATGACACGATCTAAAGATTGAGATAGGCAATTAATATAGCAAATCTGTTTCTAGCACAGTGTGGGCATCGTGGGCATTTATCCGCATTTATCCAATAGTCAGTGGATCGGTGCGGCTTGTATCGTGCGACATGGAGTGGAACAACGAAATAACAGCTGCATTTATAGAAGATTACCATAATTCACCCGAATTATGGAATAATAAAATAAGTATTTATAACGACAATCGAATAAAAACTGATAGAACAAAATTAAAAATTTGCGTTCAGCATTCCATCGTGAACGTAAAAAAATTCAAGCAAAATAGAGTGGATCATCCCCCAACAAAAATATCAAATGGTTCGCTTTTGAACTTTTAACATTTTTAGTGGACGTCGATATTCATAGAGCACCATTGTCGACTGCTGGAAGTGATAAGGAGGACTTTGAGGTAAGTTTATTCAAATAAGTACAGAAAAACTGATTTAAAATATATATTATTTTTACTATATTTTTTCTTCTTTTTTTTTCATTCAGAGTTATTACTAAATAAGCAGCTGCCGCGACTGCTTGTAAAGACATGATGCACCAAACTGAAGTTGCCTGAATGGAATCGGTTTAGACGAATGCTACAAGCATAGACGTAGACGACATTGACGTAGACGAATTGCGCCTTAAAGCCTATATGGACATATGGAATCCAGCGTTTCCAGTCCAAGGTACTGCGTGGTGCCTGTGGCGCACCATGGTATGTCCCAAATGACGTTATTAGTGTTGACCTACGGGTTGAAAGTGTGAAAGAAGTGATTTCTTCCATGAGCAAAAAATATCAGTTGAGACTCGCAGACCATCCCAACCCATTAGTGTGTGATCTGCTAGTGGAGCCTCAGGTAAGGAGACTAAAGAGGTATGATCCCATGGACTTGCCCCATCGTGTTGAACTAAATTTGTGATTGAGTTATGAATATTTTGAATATTTGTATGTTATGTTTGAAATAATTGGTCAAAAATGTAATAAATAACCTAAAAGGAGGCTAACCAACGGGTTAGCTCTCCACTGTGTCACTATTAAAATTGTCACTTTTGTTTCTTTTATAATGTCAATTATTAATGTTATCTCCTTATTGTCCACCGGACAGATTGTAATGTATTTGTGGAGACAATAAAAAAAAAAATTAAGTTGGTATTGCTGTACTTTGATTTTTCGTTCGTTTCGTTTCATTCGTTGGGCAACGAGAAATAAGGGAAAGGAAAGTAATGCGTAAAACATAACATTTTGCTATACCCCTCATTTCATGAGAGAAATAAGGGGCAACGAGAAATAAGGGTCAAAGGTAAGTAATGCGTAAAACATAAAATTATGCTATACCCCTCATTTCATGAGAGAAATAAGGGGCAACGAGAAATAAGCGTCAAAGGTAAGTAATGCGTAAAACATAAAATTAAACTATACCCCTCATTTCATGACAGAAATAAGGTGCAAAGAGAGATAAGTGTCAAAGGTAAGTAATGCGTTAACCATAACATTTAAGAATACCCCTCATTTCTCTCGAAAAATAAGAGCCAAATGCAAATAGTAATGCGTAAAGCTATTTAGAATGAATTACCACTCATTTCTCTAGAAAAATTAGGGCTAAAGCAAATAGTAATGCGTAAAGCTATTTAGAATGAATTACCCCTCATTTCTCTAGAAAAATTAGGGCTAAAGCAAATAGTAATGCGTAAAGCTATTTAGAATGAATTACCCCTCATTTCTCTAGAAAAATTAGGGCTAAAGCAAATAGTAATGCGTAAAGCTATTTAGAATGAATTACCCCTCATTTCTCTAGAAAAATTAGGGCTAAAGCAAATAGTAATGCGTAAAGCTATTTAGAATGAATTACCCCTCATTTCTCTAGAAAAATTAAGGCTAAAGCAAATAGTAATGCGTAAAGCTATTTAGAATGAATTACCCCTCATTTCTCTCGAAAAATAAGGGCCAAATGCAAACAGTAATGCGTAAAGCTATTTAGAATGAATTACCACTCACTTCTCTAGAAAAATTAGGGCTAAAGCAAATAGTAATGCGTAAAGCTATTTAGAATGAATTACCCCTCATTTCTCTCGAAAAATAAGGGCCAAATGCAAACAGTAATGCGTAAAGCTATTTAGAATGAATTACCACTCACTTCTCTAGAAAAATTAGGGCTAAAGCAAATAGTAATGCGTAAAGCTATTTAGAATGAATTACCCCTCATTTCTCTAGAAAAATTAGGGCTAAAGCAAATAGTAATGCGTAAAGCTATTTAGAATGAATTACCCCTCATTTCTCTAGAAAAATTAGGGCTAAAGCAAATAGTAATGCGTAAAGCTATTTAGAATGAATTACCCCTCATTTCTCTAGAAAAATTAGGGCTAAAGCAAATAGTAATGCGTAAAGCTATTTAGAATGAATTACCCCTCATTTCTCTAGAAAAATTAGGGCTAAAGCAAATAGTAATGCGTAAAGCTATTTAGAATGAATTACCCCTCATTTCTCTAGAAAAATTAGGGCTAAAGCAAATAGTAATGCGTAAAGCTATTTAGAATGAATTACCCCTCATTTCTCTAGAAAAATTAGGGCTAAAGCAAATAGTAATGCGTAAAGCTATTTAGAATGAATTACCCCTCATTTCTCTCGAAAAATAAGGGCCAAATGCAAACAGTAATGCGTAAAGCTATTTAGAATGAATTACCACTCACTTCTCTAGAAAAATTAGGGCTAAAGCAAATAGTAATGCGTAAAGCTATTTAGAATGAATTACCCCTCATTTCTCTAGAAAAATTAGGGCTAAAGCAAATAGTAATGCGTAAAGCTATTTAGAATGAATTACCCCTCATTTCTCTAGAAAAATTAGGGCTAAAGCAAATAGTAATGCGTAAAGCTATTTAGAATGAATTACCCCTCATTTCTCTCGAAAAATAAGGGCCAAATGCAAACAGTAATGCGTAAAGCTATTTAGAATGAATTACCACTCACTTCTCTAGAAAAATTAGGGCTAAAGCAAATAGTAATGCGTAAAGCTATTTAGAATGAATTACCCCTCATTTCTCTAGAAAAATTAGGGCTAAAGCAAATAGTAATGCGTAAAGCTATTTAGAATGAATTACCCCTCATTTCTCTAGAAAAATTAGGGCTAAAGCAAATAGTAATGCGTAAAGCTATTTAGAATGAATTACCCCTCATTTCTCTAGAAAAATTAGGGCTAAAGCAAATAGTAATGCGTAAAGCTATTTAGAATGAATTACCCCTCATTTCTCTAGAAAAATTAGGGCTAAAGCAAATAGTAATGCGTAAAGCTATTTAGAATGAATTACACCTCATTTCTCTAGAAAAATTAGGGCTAAAGCAAATAGTAATGCGTAAAGCTATTTAGAATGAATTACCCCTCATTTCTCTAGAAAAATTAGGGCTAAAGCAAATAGTAATGCGTAAAGCTATTTAGAATGAATTACCCCTCATTTCTCTCGAAAAATAAGGGCCAAATGCAAACAGTAATGCGTAAAGCTATTTAGAATGAATTACCACTCACTTCTCTAGAAAAATTAGGGCTAAAGCAAATAGTAATGCGTAAAGCTATTTAGAATGAATTACCCCTCATTTCTCTAGAAAAATTAGGGCTAAAGCAAATAGTAATGCGTAAAGCTATTTAGAATGAATTACCCCTCATTTCTCTAGAAAAATTAGGGCTAAAGCAAATAGTAATGCGTAAAGCTATTTAGAATGAATTACCCCTCATTTCTCTAGAAAAATTAGGGCTAAAGCAAATAGTAATGCGTAAAGCAATTTAGAATGAATTACCCCTCATTTCTCTAGAAAAATTAGGGCTAAAGCAAATAGTAATGCGTAAAGCTATTTAGAATGAATTACCCCTCATTTCTCTAGAAAAATTAGGGCTAAAGCAAATAGTAATGCGTAAAGCTATTTAGAATGAATTACCCCTCATTTCTCTAGAAAAATTAGGGCTAAAGCAAATAGTAATGCGTAAAGCTATTTAGAATGAATTACCCCTCATTTCTCTAGAAAAATTAGGGCTAAAGCAAATAGTAATGCGTAAAGCTATTTAGAATGAATTACCCCTCATTTCTCTAGAAAAATTAGGGCTAAAGCAAATAGTAATGCGTAAAGCTATTTAGAATGAATTACCCCTCATTTCTCTAGAAAAATTAGGGCTAAAGCAAATAGTAATGCGTAAAGCTATTATAATGAATTACCCCTCATTTCTCTAGAAAAATTAGGGCTAAAGCAAATAGTAATGCGTAAAGCTATTTAGAATGAATTACCCCTCATTTCTCTAGAAAAATTAGGGCTAAAGCAAATAGTAATGCGTAAAGCTATTTAGAATGAATTACCCCTCATTTCTCTAGAAAAATTAGGGCTAAAGCAAATAGTAATGCGTAAAGCTATTTAGAATGAATTACCCCTCATTTCTCTAGAAAAATTAGGGCTAAAGCAAATAGTAATGCGTAAAGCTATTTAGAATGAATTACCCCTCATTTCACTAGAAAAATTAGGGCTAAAGCAAATAGTAATGCGTAAAGCTATTTAGAATGAATTACCCCTCATTTCTCTAGAAAAATTAGGGCTAAAGCAAATAGTAATGCGTAAAGCTATTTAGAATGAATTACCCCTCATTTCACTAGAAAAATTAGGGCTAAAGCAAATAGTAATGCGTAAAGCTATTTAGAATGAATTACCCCTCATTTCTCTAGAAAAATTAGGGCTAAAGCAAATAGTAATGCGTAAAGCTATTTAGAATGAATTACCACTCATTTCTCTAGAAAAATTAGGGCTAAAGCAAATAGTAATGCGTAAAGCTATTTAGAATGAATTACCCCTCATTTCTCTAGAAAAATTAGGGCTAAAGCAAATAGTAATGCGTAAAGCTATTTAGAATGAATTACCCCTCATTTCACTAGAAAAATTAGGGCTAAAGCAAATAGTAATGCGTAAAGCTATTTAGAATGAATTACCACTCATTTCTCTAGAAAAATTAGGGCTAAAGCAAATAGTAATGCGTAAAGCTATTTAGAATGAATTACCCCTCATTTCTCTAGAAAAATTAGGGCTAAAGCAAATAGTAATGCGTAAAGCTATTTAGAATGAATTACCACTCATTTCTCTAGAAAAATTAGGGCTAAAGCAAATAGTAATGCGTAAAGCTATTTAGAATGAATTACCACTCATTTCTCTAGAAAAATTAGGGCTAAAGCAAATAGTAATGCGTAAAGCTATTTAGAATGAATTACCCCTCATTTCTCTAGAAAAATTAGGGCTAAAGCAAATAGTAATGCGTAAAGCTATTTAGAATGAATTACCACTCATTTCTCTAGAAAAATTAGGGCTAAAGCAAATAGTAATGCGTAAAGCTATTTAGAATGAATTACCACTCATTTCTCTAGAAAAATTAGGGCTAAAGCAAATAGTAATGCGTAAAGCTATTTAGAATGAATTACCACTCATTTCTCTAGAAAAATTAGGGCTAAAGCAAATAGTAATGCGTAAAGCTATTTAGAATGAATTACCCCTCATTTCTCTAGAAAAATTAGGGCTAAAGCAAATAGTAATGCGTAAAGCTATTTAGAATGAATTACCACTCATTTCTCTAGAAAAATTAGGGCTAAAGCAAATAGTAATGCGTAAAGCTATTTAGAATGAATTACCACTCATTTCTCTAGAAAAATTAGGGCTAAAGCAAATAGTAATGCGTAAAGCTATTTAGAATGAATTACCCCTCATTTCTCTAGAAAAATTAGGGCTAAAGCAAATAGTAATGCGTAAAGCTATTTAGAATGAATTACCCCTCATTTCTCTAGAAAAATTAGGGCTAAAGCAAATAGTAATGCGTAAAGCTATTTAGAATGAATTACCCCTCATTTCTCTAGAAAAATTAGGGCTAAAGCAAATAGTAATGCGTAAAGCTATTTAGAATGAATTACCCCTCATTTCTCTAGAAAAATTAGGGCTAAAGCAAATAGTAATGCGTAAAGCTATTTAGAATGAATTACCCCTCATTTCTCTAGAAAAATTAGGGCTAAAGCAAATAGTAATGCGTAAAGCTATTTAGAATGAATTACCCCTCATTTCTCTAGAAAAATTAGGGCTAAAGCAAATAGTAATGCGTAAAGCTATTTAGAATGAATTACCCCTCATTTCTCTAGAAAAATTAGGGCTAAAGCAAATAGTAATGCGTAAAGCTATTTAGAATGAATTACCCCTCATTTCTCTAGAAAAATTAGGGCTAAAGCAAATAGTAATGCGTAAAGCTATTTAGAATGAATTACCCCTCATTTCTCTAGAAAAATTAGGGCTAAAGCAAATAGTAATGCGTAAAGCTATTATAATGAATTACCCCTCATTTCTCTAGAAAAATTAGGGCTAAAGCAAATAGTAATGCGTAAAGCTATTTAGAATGAATTACCCCTCATTTCTCTAGAAAAATTAGGGCTAAAGCAAATAGTAATGCGTAAAGCTATTTAGAATGAATTACCCCTCATTTCTCTAGAAAAATTAGGGCTAAAGCAAATAGTAATGCGTAAAGCTATTTAGAATGAATTACCCCTCATTTCTCTAGAAAAATTAGGGCTAAAGCAAATAGTAATGCGTAAAGCTATTTAGAATGAATTACCCCTCATTTCACTAGAAAAATTAGGGCTAAAGCAAATAGTAATGCGTAAAGCTATTTAGAATGAATTACCCCTCATTTCTCTAGAAAAATTAGGGCTAAAGCAAATAGTAATGCGTAAAGCTATTTAGAATGAATTACCCCTCATTTCACTAGAAAAATTAGGGCTAAAGCAAATAGTAATGCGTAAAGCTATTTAGAATGAATTACCCCTCATTTCTCTAGAAAAATTAGGGCTAAAGCAAATAGTAATGCGTAAAGCTATTTAGAATGAATTACCACTCATTTCTCTAGAAAAATTAGGGCTAAAGCAAATAGTAATGCGTAAAGCTATTTAGAATGAATTACCCCTCATTTCTCTAGAAAAATTAGGGCTAAAGCAAATAGTAATGCGTAAAGCTATTTAGAATGAATTACCCCTCATTTCACTAGAAAAATTAGGGCTAAAGCAAATAGTAATGCGTAAAGCTATTTAGAATGAATTACCCCTCATTTCTCTAGAAAAATTAGGGCTAAAGCAAATAGTAATGCGTAAAGCTATTTAGAATGAATTACCACTCATTTCTCTAGAAAAATTAGGGCTAAAGCAAATAGTAATGCGTAAAGCTATTTAGAATGAATTACCACTCATTTCTCTAGAAAAATTAGGGCTAAAGCAAATAGTAATGCGTAAAGCTATTTAGAATGAATTACCCCTCATTTCTCTAGAAAAATTAGGGCTAAAGCAAATAGTAATGCGTAAAGCTATTTAGAATGAATTACCACTCATTTCTCTAGAAAAATTAGGGCTAAAGCAAATAGTAATGCGTAAAGCTATTTAGAATGAATTACCCCTCATTTCTCTAGAAAAATTAGGGCTAAAGCAAATAGTAATGCGTAAAGCTATTTAGAATGAATTACCACTCATTTCTCTAGAAAAATTAGGGCTAAAGCAAATAGTAATGCGTAAAGCTATTTAGAATGAATTACCACTCATTTCTCTAGAAAAATTAGGGCTAAAGCAAATAGTAATGCGTAAAGCTATTTAGAATGAATTACCACTCATTTCTCTAGAAAAATTAGGGCTAAAGCAAATAGTAATGCGTAAAGCTATTTAGAATGAATTACCCCTCATTTCTCTAGAAAAATTAGGGCTAAAGCAAATAGTAATGCGTAAAGCTATTTAGAATGAATTACCACTCATTTCTCTAGAAAAATTAGGGCTAAAGCAAATAGTAATGCGTAAAGCTATTTAGAATGAATTACCCCTCATTTCTCTAGAAAAATTAGGGCTAAAGCAAATAGTAATGCGTAAAGCTATTTAGAATGAATTACCCCTCATTTCACTAGAAAAATTAGGGCTAAAGCAAATAGTAATGCGTAAAGCTATTTAGAATGAATTACCCCTCATTTCTCTAGAAAAATTAGGGCTAAAGCAAATAGTAATGCGTAAAGCTATTTAGAATGAATTACCCCTCATTTCACTAGAAAAATTAGGGCTAAAGCAAATAGTAATGCGTAAAGCTATTTAGAATGAATTACCCCTCATTTCTCTAGAAAAATTAGGGCTAAAGCAAATAGTAATGCGTAAAGCTATTTAGAATGAATTACCCCTCATTTCACTAGAAAAATTAGGGCTAAAGCAAATAGTAATGCGTAAAGCTATTTAGAATGAATTACCCCTCATTTCACTAGAAAAATTAGGGCTAAAGCAAATAGTAATGCGTAAAGCTATTTAGAATGAATTACCACTCATTTCTCTAGAAAAATTAGGGCTAAAGCAAATAGTAATGCGTAAAGCTATTTAGAATGAATTACCCCTCATTTCTCTAGAAAAATTAGGGCTAAAGCAAATAGTAATGCGTAAAGCTATTTAGAATGAATTACCACTCATTTCTCTAGAAAAATTAGGGCTAAAGCAAATAGTAATGCGTAAAGCTATTTAGAATGAATTACCCCTCATTTCTCTAGAAAAATTAGGGCTAAAGCAAATAGTAATGCGTAAAGCTATTTAGAATGAATTACCACTCATTTCTCTAGAAAAATTAGGGCTAAAGCAAATAGTAATGCGTAAAGCTATTTAGAATGAATTACCACTCATTTCTCTAGAAAAATTAGGGCTAAAGCAAATAGTAATGCGTAAAGCTATTTAGAATGAATTACCACTCATTTCTCTAGAAAAATTAGGGCTAAAGCAAATAGTAATGCGTAAAGCTATTTAGAATGAATTACCCCTCATTTCTCTAGAAAAATTAGGGCTAAAGCAAATAGTAATGCGTAAAGCTATTTAGAATGAATTACCCCTCATTTCACTAGAAAAATTAGGGCTAAAGCAAATAGTAATGCGTAAAGCTATTTAGAATGAATTACCCCTCATTTCTCTAGAAAAATTAGGGCTAAAGCAAATAGTAATGCGTAAAGCTATTTAGAATGAATTACCACTCATTTCTCTAGAAAAATTAGGGCTAAAGCAAATAGTAATGCGTAAAGCTATTTAGAATGAATTACCCCTCATTTCTCTAGAAAAATTAGGGCTAAAGCAAATAGTAATGCGTAAAGCTATTTAGAATGAATTACCACTCATTTCTCTAGAAAAATTAGGGCTAAAGCAAATAGTAATGCGTAAAGCTATTTAGAATGAATTACCCCTCATTTCTCTAGAAAAATTAGGGCTAAAGCAAATAGTAATGCGTAAAGCTATTTAGAATGAATTACCACTCATTTCTCTAGAAAAATTAGGGCTAAAGCAAATAGTAATGCGTAAAGCTATTTAGAATGAATTACCACTCATTTCTCTAGAAAAATTAGGGCTAAAGCAAATAGTAATGCGTAAAGCTATTTAGAATGAATTACCACTCATTTCTCTAGAAAAATTAGGGCTAAAGCAAATAGTAATGCGTAAAGCTATTTAGAATGAATTACCCATTTCTCTAGAAAAATTAGGGCTAAAGCAAATAGTAATGCGTAAAGCTATTTAGAATGAATTACCACTCATTTCTCTAGAAAAATTAGGGCTAAAGCAAATAGTAATGCGTAAAGCTATTTAGAATGAATTACCCCTCATTTCTCTAGAAAAATTAGGGCTAAAGCAAATAGTAATGCGTAAAGCTATTTAGAATGAATTACCCCTCATTTCACTAGAAAAATTAGGGCTAAAGCAAATAGTAATGCGTAAAGCTATTTAGAATGAATTACCCCTCATTTCTCTAGAAAAATTAGGGCTAAAGCAAATAGTAATGCGTAAAGCTATTTAGAATGAATTACCCCTCATTTCACTAGAAAAATTAGGGCTAAAGCAAATAGTAATGCGTAAAGCTATTTAGAATGAATTACCCCTCATTTCTCTAGAAAAATTAGGGCTAAAGCAAATAGTAATGCGTAAAGCTATTTAGAATGAATTACCCCTCATTTCACTAGAAAAATTAGGGCTAAAGCAAATAGTAATGCGTAAAGCTATTTAGAATGAATTACCCCTCATTTCTCTAGAAAAATTAGGGCTAAAGCAAATAGTAATGCGTAAAGCTATTTAGAATGAATTACCACTCATTTCTCTAGAAAAATTAGGGCTAAAGCAAATAGTAATGCGTAAAGCTATTTAGAATGAATTACCCCTCATTTCTCTAGAAAAATAAGGGCCAAATGCAAACAGTAATGCGTAAAGCTATTTAGAATGAATTACCACTCATTTCTCTCGAAAAATAAGGGCCAAATGCAAATAGTAATGCGTAAAACATAAAATTTTGCTATACTTACCCTATATTTCAGTTTTCCCCTCTTTTCATGAGAGAAATAAGTGGCAAAGGAAAGTTATGCATAAAACATAAAATTTTGCCACACCGCTCATTTCATTTCCCCCCTGATGTCTCTCATGAAATGAGGGGTAAAGGGAATAAAAGGAAATGAGGGGTAAAGGAAAAAAGGCGTAAAACATAAAATTTTGTTATACCCCTAATTTCATTTTATCCTTCTTTCCTTTTACCCCGGATTTCATTTTACCCATATTTTTCGTTTACCCCTTATTTCCTTTTATCCCTCAATTCAAGTTGGCTGTCATTGTGGGTAAAGTAACATTTAAAAAAAAACATATTATAATAATTTTAATTAGTTTATTATTGAAATCGTTAAAATAATTCTATTTATATCAATCATATTTACAATTAAACTAAGTAAGACGGTGAAATGAATATAACACTTGAATAAAAAGACACAAGACGAGCAATTGCTTTTGATTTTGTGTCGCTGTAACAACCTCCTGACAAGAACTAACATTGAAAATCCAAATTTGCAAGACACTACTATTTTCAAGTAGGGTAAATAATTTGTATCTATTAAAAAAAATTATAAAAATAAAAAAAAATTGCGACACAAAATCACAAAACAACCACAATAATTATTAGTTATCCTCCCAAGTTTGTTTGTTGGAAAAAAATATTTGTAATGTTCTAGCATCGACATCTCTACACAATTACTGCAAAAAACTTACCACCTACAAATTACATCTTAACTTACTTAACCCGCTTAATACATCTGCAAGGTGTGAACATTAACATTAAAATTGCAATGGCACTGCTTTTGCTCAATTTTGCAAGACACCTGAAAAACAAAATGGTAACTGAACAAAAAATGACACGAGAACAAATGCACCGCCATTTTGACTCATCCACATATAAATTAAGAATCCTTTGAGGTCAAAATTACTTAAAAAAAATTAGTTTCCTTTACAATACTCATTTTGTTTTCGTTTTAATATAAAAATTAAAATTACACAGTAGGTATAACATTTTTGGTGCAGACGACGACATCCTTTCGAGTTTTTTGCACAACATAAAAATTACTCACACAAAGCATCGCAGTAATTCAAAATTGGACAAGCCGTTCAGCACAATTTAAACGATGCTCCTGTATTTTTATTGAGAGGGTGGCAGTCAGTGCGCCGGTACAAGTAAACAATAATAAGGTAATACGAGATGTCAGTGTTCCATGAGATCAGAAACAGAAGTAAAGGCACACGAGCCAAATCCATTGCTGCACATAATGCACATTAATTCTTGTGCATGTGCCAATATCATTTCCAACGATGGTTTTCTCGGTTTTGCTTGTGATTCTAAAAATTCTTTTACATTAAAAAGACCAAATAAACAACTCACTGTCGCGACGCACCTAAGATGGCAGAATTTAAGGAAGCACATACACGTTCACGTTGCGCTTGATCCAGTTGCCAACCCACCGGGCTCGACCACGGATTCGAGTACGCTAATAAACTAAACGCATCCTAAAAATAATATTAAAATGAAATATTTACTTCACCTTTCATACATAATAGCTTTGTTCGCAGTACCAATCCCGTGTTTAGCGAAATTGCAAAGATAAACAATTCAGGATGAATCCTTAATGTATTCGAAAGAGAACCACAAACAAAACTAATATGTCGTGAATTTACGATTACATGACGACAATGAAAAATAAAAATTCTTATTTACCTCTAACATTTTTTCATTGTGTGCGCTGGTACCTTGCGTTAACTTGAGTCGTTCGTTCATGCTGTACAATTCTCTACCAAATTCTAAAATTCGTTCTACGGCAGGTTTGGTAGCTTTCCTCGCACCGAGGTCAACTTCTGAAAGAAATTTGATCAACAAAAGAACTTTTTAAAAAGGGGACAACCATACCCATTTCTTCGTCATCGTCGTCTAAAGAATTACCCACACCCGGGGTTTCGTGACTATTACCGTTCTGATAACCGTTGCTATTATTAGAACTAAGGAGCTTTCCATTGCACTCGTTTTCGTTATTGTGACCATTTTGGACCTCTTCCACCGTATCCATATCGACATCACAATCCAATGGAGTTTTTATTACAATAATATCATCGTCCACAACACTATCACCATTCACAGCATTATTTTGATTATTAATTTCATCTATAGTTTGCTTAGGTTTATTGCTGTAATTTTTAGTTGATTGTATGACAGACGTTTGAATAGGACTATTTGATCTAGGAGAAGCGTTAATAATTGGCGAGAGTCCATCTACTTTCTTTGTTGCTGCTACCTCTATATCCGAACCGTTGACCATTTCAACGAATTGCCGACATTTGAGCATAAATAACAAATTTTCGTCCTTTTCCAACAGTTCTGGATATAACCTAATTGTTTTTCCAATTGCTTCGCCCATTCTACCAGCTAATACTAATTTTAATATTTCTGCAACAAAAATGCAATCAATTATTATTTGTTATCTAGAAAGACTTAACTAGCAAACAAATAACAAAGATGAAATGTGTGAAATCTTCTCAAATGTAGAGAAAACAAACTTTTTATCCAAAGTCTTTTGTAGTCGCCCACCTAACAAAGTACCTAATAGGTTTGTTCCAACCAGCCGAGAACCAGCTTCTTTTATCTATTACGCACGAGCATGACCGTACATTGTACGGTTTCTCGGCTGGTTGAAAGAAACCCCCCGGTTTCGCTCAAATCCTACTAAGAATTCATTTAAACTTTTGATTTTGAGTGAATTTGAGAAAAAGGAACGAATGAATTTATAAAACTAAAAATAATAATAACTTACTTTGTCGATTTTTGATGGATGCTGTGTCTTCATTAAAAGGTTGATTTGTAATATGAGCTAAAGCCTCTGCGGTATTGTAGTATCCATTATGGATTAAATAAGTCGACACAATTCTGTAAAGAAAAAAACAATGATTTCTATTTAATTTAAAAAACCGTCCAACTTACTCAGTGATAGCTGCCTGCCATTCAACTTGACTAATGTGGGGAACAGCGAAATCTGCTATCTCCATTCGAGTTTTTGTTCGCATCTCGTTCATCACGTCTTCGATATCGAATACGAATGGTTCTTGACCAAAATTGGCATCAATAATTTCGCCGGGTGTTTGAAGTCCCACAGTCGGATATAAGTCAGGCTAAATGACAATAAAATTCATTACTTATTTTAGGCCAAAACACAAGTTGCGAAATTTTTAATTGAAATGTTTTTGGGATTTCACCGTAAAATTTAGGGTTATAAAACTTGAAATTATTTCAAATAAAATATAAAATCATTGATGCAATAAAATTAATTATTTATTTTACGTCAACCTCTCAGTTTTATCAAAACACAAAAGAAGCGACAATTAAACTATTTCCATTCTAACCTCAAACACAGGACCGTACTCAAGTTTTTTAAATGTTATGATAACACAAAATTATACCTCGACTGCTTATTTTATGATTATTAAAAATGACAGCAAAAATAATATTAATGAATCACATGTTGATTTTTTTTCAAAATGTTTATTCCATAGAAATATTCGATTCCTGATCCACTTGTGTAAATAAAAAATATTTATTATGATAATTAATATATTATCTGTGTAAACAAAAAAAGGAAATCTGATGTTAGTCATCAATAAAACATCATGAATATTGTACTCTGTTGCTATTCGAAAAAAAAGTCCTTGAATCAGATTTTCACTTAATGGAAAACTTTACTTTATTCTAATGAAACTTGAAAATTAAAAATCTAAACAAACACAATTAAATTCATAAAATGCTTATAATTTATATAATTTTAGACTGCAGTACCTACAGAACTAAATTATAAATAAATCATCCAATTTTAGATGCATGTTTAAAGAAAATTATGTTTTGTTATGTGAACGAACTTTGGTCAATGAAAAAATGCAAGGTGAGTAATTCTAATTTCAATATTATAATCAATCTAATTTATCCATTGTTACGAACGCAGTGAGATTATGTTTTATGTAAATATACGCGCTAAACCAACTGTGCTACCGAAGCGGTTAGTTTTACATTGCGCGGAACTTCTACAACACTTTTATATAGAAAGTGCCCTCTGTATGTCAGGTGACTTAATAAAACTGAAAGATGGGATACTTGATCATCTTGCTATATCTGTTTAAGAGGGGCCTTTAAATTGGATGCAAAAACATGTTCCAACAGGTGGCGCGCCCTAAAATATTAATCTTTTCTACTTATCTGTTCACCAGTACAGAATTTTAATAATTTATAAAAGTCACATGAATAAGCGATAACTAATTTAGGTAATGAGGAAGTTTGAACTTTCAAAGTTAAATATTATTAAAAATATTCAATATTTTCAAATATGAATATCTTTTTGGAATACACTTGAAAATATTCAACATTGGAAGCTCAAACTTCCTCATTACCTAAATTAGTTATAGTTTATTCATATGAATTTAAATTTTTTTTATAATTCTGCATTTGTGAAAAGATAATTAGAAAAGATTAATATTTTAGGGCGCGCCATCTGTTGAAACATGTTTTTGCATTAAAATTTAAAGGGTCCTTTTAATAGAAAAGATTAGAATTGAGGACAAGTACAGGTCACCCATTTTCAACAAATAGGGAACAGATCGGCTCGGACTGGCTCCCTTGGGGGACTTCGGCTAGAAACTGAGGAGGGGGCCCCTTACCAAGAGAGGAGATTTTCGAAAATCACATTTTCCGCTATTTTGACACTTGGAAGGTATATAAAAATACAAACCACTTTTACTCCAAGTATAAACTACTTTTTTTTGAGGCCCCTTAAGGGGCCCTCGGCGATTGCCGATCAAACCACTTCGTGCCTGGGAAGAGAAACATAGTTTGTTTTGTTAAATTTGACTAGAGCGGACCCGGCCATATATCCCAGTTAAAATTAATGACCTGTAGATTATATTTCTACAAATCAAAATGACAAAGACAACCAACAATCAAGACCATCCAAAAAAAATTACAAAATCAGAGACATTAACGGAAATCATGTTTCGATCTAATTCACAATTCTACCCGTGAAAGAGATTTAATCAGAACTACTGACTAAATGAAAATACAAAATTACTTACTAGTTGTCCAAAAAGGCTCCGAATCCCTCCGATCTTGATTGTAATAAAGCTTTGCGATAATGAAATGTAGAAGCTTGTAAGCGTCCGTGCCAGGTCTGGGGAATTTCGATGTTATTTGTGAACCGGGCAAAAACTTTTTAAAACAACCTAAATCTGGAGAAAATTGGAAGTAAAAAATCAGGCGGAAATGGTCAAACAATAAATAATGATATAGCTAAAAAAAAAAAAGGGGTCATTGGTGTTCTGGGCGATTAGGATTTTATTTATTTTTATATCTGCGTGTATTAAAAATTGTTGATTTTTATTTTAAAAACTTGGAAATTCTGCTAAAATCTGGCAACTTTTAAAAGGAATTCTGGGGAAAATAAATTTAAAAACTTGGCAACCCTGTTATGAAGGCCGTGTTCGCTTTCCCAACACTTTTTTGCGTTTGCTTTGGCACTTGCACTCGCTTCCAAGTGCCAAAGCAAATACAGGTGCTATCGCTCGAGTTACAAGGGGGGGGGGGAATTACGGCATCCCTCGAGTTACACGGTTTTCAAACAATTTTTGGCTTGAGGACGATAACTGCATCCTCGAAGATATTATTACAGATATTTCCAAAAACTGGGCGGGATCTGATAGATAACAATAACTGAAGAGTTAAAGGTGAGGACGAATATAAAATATCGATTAATTTAGGAAATAATCGATTGCAAAATTTCAATTTTTCACGTATGAAGAACAGCATGGTTGTCGCATTCTGTTGATTTCCGTTTACTTGTGCAACTGACAATATCAAGATTTTCAGGTAATTTTTGGCTTGGAGATCCCGGCTTTCGAGTTCCGTGAGCTCAAATATCTTGGTTTTCCAGCCTGTATGTATTTGCATCCAACAATAAAAAATTACAAATTGATACTGTGGGACACTTTTATATTAATTAAAATTAAAAATAAATAATTTTTCCGTCAAAACTTTTTCAAAAGTGACCTCCCACGGACTAAAAAACCTTCGTGACGAACTTCATTAGCGGAAAGGTCACTTAAACAAACTTTAATATCAACATAAACCAGTAGATAAAAATTTCCGATAATTGCGCCCATGTAGAGAATAATTTAAAGTTTGTAACTGCAGATCTAATTTTCAGAATTTCAAATTCATGTTTCCAAGATAATAATAATTAACTTGGTAATTGTAAAGGTTTAATTGTGTAATTGATAAAATATGAGCTTTTGTAATGCCAATTATCATGAAGGAACGAGATTTCGTACATTTTAGGGTGAGAAGCCACCTCCTACCCTAAGGCGCCACTCACAGCCAAGTCAGGCTTGTCAAATATTTGACAGATATTATAAAAATGAGTAAACACTTACCGGAAGTTCTCGAAAAGCAATGCCAAGATTATGTCCGTTCTTTGTGTAGAAACATGTGTTGTCCACTAGATTGACTCCGCATCCAATAACATCACCGGTAGTGAAGGTAGGACCATAAGGTAATCCAGTACCAGATGAACAAAAGGAATGACCGTCGTCTCCGTGATAGCCGTACGATAGTTTATCCCAACCTGCACAGTATACAGCCTTACTTCTTTAGCTCTTACATCTAACTAGAATCTCAGCTCTTGCATGAACTTGACTAAAGGATTTTTGATATGAAGTATAAAAGCCGGATATCCCAGAATCAATTTTGTTCCTGCACGAAAAATTTTAAGTAAGCAAAAGGTGGGTTGGCCAAACTTATTTTGAAATTTAAAAAAACTGTGGTATCCAAATTTTTGCCCTAATTTAACTAAATTTGAATGCTTACATTGGAGAGACGGACTACTCAACTATGTACGATCACAAAATCAAAACTTGATCCGCAGGTCCCAGCAAGAAAACAAATTAAATTTTTTTCCCTATGAAGATAGGGTACACGTTAATGACTCGATACAGATAAAGAACAGCTAACTATTGACGTAACTTGAAATTAAAGAGCTCAATACAAGTTACAGGGACGTACTTAATATTTCTAAACTATTTGTTACGAAATTACGATAAAATGAATTAATAAAATTGAACGGGGACAGGATTGCACGCCATGCCATACAAATGAGAAATTTTAAGGGCTGACGAAAGCGTCACGCTATTTTACGTTAGTTAAAGGCTTTGAAAAGAATTTTAATGAAACTTTTTTTTAGTCATAGGTATGACTGTATAATAATATTTACGAATATTCTGATTCATAATTTTAAACTAATCACGATATACCTAAAGAATGCAAATTGTTTTAATTAATACGCCAACATGTAGTATCGCATATTTGAGTAATTACTTGATGATAATTATCAAATACCACGCATAACTGCAATTTTGAACTATCAATTAGGATTATTTGGAGTTGTCAGGGTAGTATTAATAACAAACTTTTTTGCATAATTAAAACTTTCTACGTTAATTAAGGCGCCTCTGTCGTAGCTTCAAATGCAGTGTCTGTGCAAGTCAAAACTGTTGCTTTTAAGTGATTACAAAAGAATTAATTAGGTAAAATATATAACTATTTCGGTAAAGGCTTAAAATTTCGATATTAAAATTAATTTCGAAGCATAAGCAGTGCGTAAGCGCTTAGATAGGGTCATATTTGAAGACATTATTGCTTCGAAATCAATTTGAATTTCAAAATTTTAAGTCTGTACCAAAATAGTTTTATGTTTTACCTAATTGATTCTGTTTGAATCATTTAAAAATATTTATTATTAACAGCACAATCTTGATTTGTTCAATACACTTCAGCATCAGGCGTATTAAATCCAGTGGCGTAACGCCCGGCTACTTATCAGGCACTCGGACCCCTTGAATCCCACCAAACTTTCGTCATTAATTTTTTAAAAAGCTGAGATGCTAGCGTATTTTGATCCAACCCGGATGCAACCGGGAAGATTATTAGTATACATTGCGTTAATTTATTGAAAGCTTGTAAAGTGAACAAAAATATTATTAGAAATATTAAGTAAGTCCAATTCAATTTTATTAATTTAATGCAATTTCGTACCTGGTAATCGATTCAAATTAACATTTGATGCAGATAAACCAACGCCCATATAGCCATCACGACCCTTACTAAATATTTTAACTTCAAAATAATACAATCCGCACGTTGATGGTATTGAATGACATGCTTGTACACTTGCTGCATCCCGATGCGTTTTTCCGTGCCCTGAAACAAAACACACAATTAAAACCACAGAAAACGAAAAAAATATTATCTTTTATTTGCTATGCTAACGGTGGCCGCTTACCCTAAATCAAAAGTTGCATAAATAATGATTAAATTTACGTAAAAACAATTGGCTACTATTAAAATATTGATTGATTTAAAAATAGGTTTATTGTGCAATAAAGTAAGCAATAAATAACTTAATTTTTCTTAAATTTATCAATTAAGCATCGAAATGTATTACAATGCAATTGAGTCACTCCCACACTATGACACAATAATAATTATTTTATTAAAAATGAAATTTAGAATTTTCTGACGAATTTATTCTAAAATTGATTTTCGATTTTAAAAATTGGATCCTTTAGGGGGGGGGGAGTAACGTTTGTTTTCATTTGTTATCTAACTAAGTTGTGGGTCCAGATCCAGACTAAGGCTGGGAATCAAAATCGAATATAATCAACTAATCGAGTATTCGAATATGAATATTTTCTCAATGGCACTATTCAAATTATTCGAATATTCAACTTATATTCGAATATTCAAATTATTCGGATGATTATTCGAATATTCGAGTAATTTGAATGATTCGAATACAAAAATGTTAAAAATTCCCAGCCTTACTCTATACGGGGGTGGTTTTGGGTGTTCAAACCCCCCCATGGGAGAGCAAGAGGTTAAAAAAAGGGTCTAAAAATTATTTTGTGCAAAAAATCGAATATAATCAATTTATCGAGTATTGGAATATGAATATTTTCTCAACTGCACTATTAAAATTATTCGAATATTCAAATGATCATTCGAATAATTTGAATATTCTTGTGATTTCTTGAACGAATATTCGAATACAAAAATGTTAAAAATTCCCAGCCTTAGTCCAAACTAGAGAAGAATGCAGGACTAATTTTTCTTATCCCGTCCCGTCCCGCAGAGCCGCTTCGTCCTGTAGTCCCGCCCCGTCCAGCGGGTCTCGCAAATACCGCGGGGTTTTCAGAAATGAAAATTGTTTTCAAATAAGTGAAGAAAAGTATGATTTAAAAAAAAGTGTATCTGTAGCAAATCCACTACTTTAGGGGTTGATTGTCGTCCATGTTTTAACGGACTCAAGATTCCTCGCCATGATATGGAAACGAATCTTTTAATACAGATAAAAGAATTTATCAAAAAGTTATTTCATAATAATCAAAACAAGATAATTTTGGATAGTCGAACACATCATAATCTCACAAGGGGTCACTACAGTGAGTATGTCGCCAATCGAGATCCCAATTTTTTTGGTGATTCTAGTAGCTAAAAAAATTATCACTTTTTCGAATTTTAGTCGATTGGCCCTTAGTTCTTGAGTTATGAATTTTTAAAAATACTGTGGTGGGTTAACTGCTATTATTACAAAAAACCGTGGTGGTCTAGCGGTTAATAATTTGTAATGGTAATTCGTAGGTCGTTAATTTTTTAATTCCGATAATAAATTACATAATTTAAAGAAAAAAAATTTGCCGGGACTGGGATTAGAACCCAGGACCTACGCGTTACAACGTCTATAATGCTAAGCTTATGGTAAAACCTGCCCTTTCAAAAATTCATAACTCAAGAACTAAGAGGCAATCGACTAAAATTCGAAAAAGTGATAATTTTTTTAGCTACTAGAATCACCAAAAAAATTGGGATCTCGATTGGCGACATACTCACTGTAGTGACCCCTTGTCAGTTTTATTTGATCAAGCCTGGTATTCCTAATATAGAAACCGTAGTTTTTCTGCTAACAAAACTTTATAAAAACTTTCTACATTTGCTTGACTTCCCCGAGCAAAACAATACATGAATTATTATAAAATTAATTCAGTTTTCTTATAATTATTTTTTAAAACTCGGAACACGTTTTATCGCCGCAATACCGATTTCCTTTATCAACTTTACAAATGAATATTTCATCACTAAGTTAACTTGAAGACTAAGTTTCCACTTGGTAGTAGCAAATTAGTTTGCATAATGAAATAATTGGAAAGTGCAAATTGTTTCCGGGAAAACCTTTAACAATAATTTTAATATTAATTTGGGGTTGAGACCTTAAATGGGAGGTCAGGTTATTGCCTGGTTCAGGGACTGGCTAGACTTCTCCAGGACACTGACCGAGGATTTGAGAGTACAAACGAAGTTCAGATGAAAAACGGCACTCTTGATAGCTTTCGTTTAATGCTCTCACCTGAACTTTCATATTCCGATCCTTTCCTGCCTCATTAATATTCAAAATTATTTCGCTACTTTCTATTTGGATGTGGTAAACAAAACTTAGCGAAATTCTCTCATTAAACTAACATGAAAATTGCAAACAAAATCTGCAGGTCGGTAGTGGTTAGCGCTACCGTCTCACAACATCTGAGGGTGAAACTACAAATTTCAAATTCTTGTTCAGTTGGATGCATCTATATCTTGGGTTGATGACCTTAAAACGGGTTATATTATGTGAATCCGAAGTATCAGGAATACGTAAAACGTAACAATCATTCGGTGTAGCAAAACCCAGCATCGACGAATAATAATTGAAGCAAATAACAGTACAAAGCAATATTGCGTGTTGACCTGTACTCAATATTAATGAAATAAAATATTGGCAAACTGCTAACATTTTACTATTAAGCATTTGGGTCAAGGTTTGCACAACTCAACCAATACGAATTTTTCACTACTACTACTACTACAACAGTCGAAGAAGTTTTCACTTCCTGCTTACATTAAATTAAATAATAACGCGAAGATTATGCGTCAGAGTTGCAACACCGTTCGTTTCATCCAATTGATTCAATTTAAGTGGATGTGCAACATTGGATTTACACGTAACATTTTATGCGGATGCACCAAGCACTTTTCACCACGTGCTAATGACGTTTATTCAAAGTTCATTAAAAATAGAAATAAATTTAGCAGAATAAATATTTTACTAAAAATAGAAAAGACACGGTCGTCTGACCACTTATCAGTTAATAATTTTATCCACAATTGTATGCGAAACTTACGTAGTTTGTGAAATTTAGATTTTCAATAATTAAAACACAAACTTAAACTCTACTTACATGTTCAAATAATATTAGTCCACGATGAGGAAATTTTAACAGGTGTAAATGTAATGGAATTCTGCGCACGGATGGATTAACGAGATTTACATGTGTGGAACAATTGGAATCTCGTTGATGCTCTCTGTGATTACAGTAATTATTATACATGGTGTATACAAAATTAATACGAATAATTTTGGATTAACCACATTTTGATTTCGTTAGAAAAACATCACTGGCACTGGTAAATAATAAAATTAGCGTAAATTGATTAGTAAGTTTACAATAAATGCTTCACATCGGAGGATAAAATCCCAGCTCCATAATCATGATAAGGCTCAATGCCTAATCAAATTCTTCTAAATTATCAAAGCCAGTCATCACATAGATGAAGAAGGAAATTGGGCTAGTCCCATAACTGCTCCATTAAAGTCATAATATGATACCTGAGTAAGAATAAAGATCACAAAAGATATCTAGATAAAGATTTGAACAATCAACAACTCAAAACATACAGGAATCGAATATTTTGATTAGCGATACTAGAAATTTTTATTAGGTAAAGAAACGCACCAAAATAGGTCAAGTCTTTGCAATGGAACTTTGGTGTTACGTCATCCTAACCAATAAGGACACTTGTTTTTCTTAATAAGCTAAGAGCGGTGCTCATGTGGTGGTAACGTAACACTAAAGTTCCTTGGCAAGGACTTTACACCATCCTTGCAACCGAAATAGATCGAATGACAATCAACAAAATTAAGTTTACTAAACTCGACTACAGAGGGCGCTAATATCACCTGCGTTCTGCAACAATTTTATATTTACATCCAGTGCATCTGTAATTATCGGTATATCTGTACAAAAAGGGCAGTTGTGCTTCATTTCAACATATTTCTAAATATAGCATGGAATAAACATAAACCATTAGCTGTGTGGGTTACGGTGCTGAATATTCATATAGTTCGATACCTGGTAGATATCTTACCCGATTGATAATTGCGGGGTACAATCTTAGATATTTATTGATTACAATGCGCATATTTACAACCGCAACATTGAGCACGCAAATTGATAGGACAAATAGAGGGCTGCAAATAAGAGTATAGTTTCTTGTGATCATTTTGATTGAAAAAACACCAAATTGTTAAAAATAAAAGTGGATTTCTATTGGTTTGTTAGAGTTAACGAACGTTTTCTATTGGTTAACTTGAAACTTGCTAGAAAATCCGTCCACAGATGGATAGCTAGCCAATGGATCTCTTTTTTAGAGGCTTTTAACTGTCTTAATTTAAAAAAAAATGTAATTTCTTAATACTAACCCAACCTCGACCGTTAGATCTCATATAACGGCTAACAGGCTTCATTAAAAAAAATGGTTTCCTAATACTGACAATTTTAATTGTTCGCGTCCAAACGTCCTCACTTTCAAAAATGATGATGGGATAATTTAATACTACATTTATTGCAAATGCAAGTCAAATATTAAATTTTCTGGATGGAATGATCATCGAATTAACGGAGATAAAGTTGGACCAATTAGGTTGTCGGACAGATTAATATAGCTGGAAGACTCATCCATGGACGGGCAGCTCGCCAAGGTGGGAAACTCGAACTCAGGGGAGGTGATTTTAAGTTTTTACGCAAGTGCGATGCGTTTCCTAAAAAAAAAATGACGCGTTGGAACAGGAGCAGTATGTGGCCTTTTATTATTTTGGATAGCTAGGAGGCCCATCGAAATTTTAAAAAATTTTTAAAAAAACCTTTTATTTAAAATTAAAAAGGTGCACTAAGAAATAAAAAATAATTTTAATAAGAATAAACAGAGCTTCTTGAAAACATCAATATAAAAGCGTGGGGCTATGAATTTCGTACACCAATAGCGAGCCTGATTTTAATAAAATAGCCCCACGCTTTTATATTGATGTTTTCAAGAAGCTCTGTTTATTCTTATTAAAATTATTTTTTAGTGTACCTTTTTAATTTTAAATAAAAGGTTTTTTTAAAAAATTTTTAATTTTTTATTTAATTTTTATGTAACTATTCTTGATTTATAATATTATCATAATCTTGTATGAATTTTGTATGTGTGGTGTCTCCATGGGAAATAAAGTCTATTATTATTATTATTATATCTTTAATAATCGTAAGTTGTTCAACCAATTTCCAACTCTTATCAATCTAGCCCCCCCCCCCCACACACACACTCTAATACTAAACAACTGTTTATATTTTGCTTGAGAAAAGTGTTGATTTTTGATTGGAAGGAACACTTGACAACCCCATTTGATTCGATTGCTATGTTAACTATGACATATTTTAAATTCAGGTTTAGCGCCATGGCAGACACCAGTGTCCGCTGGATTTTTGATTATTTGTCTATTTTCACAGTCCCAGCAGACACTTTCTTACGAAATTCGTTATGCTAACCTGTTAATTTTTCGTTTTTAATATAAAATCGCAAATTAATTTAATCAAAATGATTCGAAAATTCTCCTCTCCGTTAAAAAAAATCATCGTTGTATCTACAACCAATTTTGAGCTGTTAATGAAGTTTTGAAATGGTCTTTAAAATCGCACCCTTAATAACTAATAGCTTAATTTCTGGGGAGAACACCCCCCTCTGACTACGGACCTGATTCTATTATTTTAAAAAATGTAAATATCTATAACAGGGGTGGCCAACCCGCGGCCCGCCTTGAATATTTTTCATTCTATTCATCACACTTTTACAAAATATATTTATTTTATAATAATTATAATATAAATTATAATTAGTATAAAAATAATATAATTATATTTTAACGTATAATAGGCCAGGTTTTCGAGAAGTTAATTATTTAAAAAAAATAGTTTTCCGCCCCTGTAATCAGAAAAATTAGCAGACATACATCTTTTTATAATTTCTAACTTCAAATCTAAGCTCTGTTGACCTTGAAAATCTAAATATTTTTGCCTGCGGCGCAATCTTTACCCCCCGCCCTTCAAAAAATTGTTTGGAGACGTGTTTTTAACCCCCTCCCCAAACTTTTGATAGTGTATCTAACATGGGGATATATAATTTTATATGCGGCCCGCGAAGTTTTGATGCATTTCCAAAGTGGCCCGTAAGATCATTTGGGTTGGCCACCCCTAATCTATAACATCGTTTCTCAACCTTCCGTGTGTCTCGGTAAAAAACAAAACAAAAACAGATCGCGACCCCTCGGGAACAGGAATGAACATTTTGCTTACCCCTTAATTGTTACCAGATCGTGACCCATATATAGCAGGAGCTGCATAATATGTGAGTCATATCGAATAATGGTTAAGGATTTAGTTTTTTATTGGTGGTTCTAAGATGAAATCACAAAGTAATGGTTTATTTCGAGGTTCTTCTCTTTTGCTGTAAACAAAATATACCTTATTCAAAAACGGCTCGATTACTTTAAAATTTGAAGAAGGTAAAACGAGAACGTAAAAAAACATAAAAACTAGAATGATTGAAAAATCGCTTATCAATTTTTGTCTTTTTCTTTTCAATCTAGGGCAGTGGTTCCCAATTAGTTTTGGCCGCGGAACCCTTGGGCGATGTAAAAATATTGACGGAACCCCAAGTCGATTTGTTTACTATTAGCTAAAAAAAAACAAAAGGGCATCAAGTGGTCGGTGAGCATAGGCGCAACTAGGGTCAAAAGTTTGGGGGGGCTAAAAAGTTTTCAAACTATTTTTTAATGGGGGGGGGGGGGTAAGAATTGCGCCGCAGACAAATTTTTTAAATTTTCAAGGTCAACAGAGCTTAGATTTGAAGTTAGAAATTATAAAAAGATGTTTTTGTACTAATTTTTGTGATTCCAGGGGTAGAAAACTATTTTTTCAAAAATAATAAGCTTCTCCAAAGCCTGGCCTTCGACGCTAACCTCATCGTTTGCTAATCAATTCAAGTTTCTATCCCCACTAAATTGAAGTATCATAATAACAAAAACAATTTTTTAAAAAGTACCATTATTAATTAAAAAACCAGTTTTAAGGTCCTAGATCAATAGCAATAAATAATAAAATTCAACAGATGTCACTAGTTATTTTATGCTATTTCATTGGTATATTTTATTGAGATATATTGATATTTACTTCTGATTGGTTAAAATTTGAAATTTCATGTATATTGCTTCATTTCTTGTGTCAAGTTCAACTCAAAAACGAATAATCGTAGAAAGCTGAAATTTTCAGAATATATTTAAAATATGATTTTACTTAACGTAAGCTATTTTTAACCCCCGACCCAAAAAGAGGGGAGTTATAAGTTTAACGTGTGTGTGTGTGTGTGTGTGTGCGCTCTTTGTTTGAGGACACGTATCTCCCAAACGGATTCACCAATTTGGCTAATTTTTTTTTTAAAATGTTCTCCATAGTCCAAGGATGGTTCTTACGGAGAGAAAAATTAAAAAAGTTGGCCGGAAAATTAGAAAAGAAAGAATATAATTTTTTATACCCCACATAAACGAGGAATTCCCAGTAAGCCGCATCTAGTGCGCATGCACTACATTCATTATTTGACATTTACATTTAAAATTTAAAGTTCAAACTAGAGGTTCAAACCATTATTTTATATACAGGGTGGAGTAAAAATTAATATATTATATTGAACATCGAAAAATAAAAATTATTTACATAATAGGTGGGAGTAATATATAAACTTTAAAAAGCACTAAATAAAAATTAAATTACAAATTTAAAAAACCCCCAACCCAAAAAAACTCTAAAAAGTAAAATAATAATTAAATCGATCTAACCGTCGCGTCGTCGTGTCGGGGGCCGTTAAGCAAATATTAACAATACCAAATCGTTCTGTGCAAATCCCGTCGGTCCCCCGACACGACGACGCGACGGTTAGATCGATTTAATTATTATTTTACTTTTTAGAGTTTTTTTGGGTTGGGGGTTTTTATATTTATAACTAAAGTGTATTTTATTGAAAACTGATAGCAAATTTTTTTTATATTAATTTTTTTACAATAAAAAATAGCTTATGTTAAGTAAAATCATATTTTACGTATATTCCGAAAATTTCAGCTTTCTACGATTATTCGTTTTTGAATTGAACTTGACACAAGCTCAGCGCCTATTGATCTGCCCCCTTAAGCATAGAAAAATAAGGGGGCAGTTACAGAAATCAACGAAGTAGGTGACAGATTGTCAACCCAATATAAAATTTCTGTGGAAATTCAGTATTTACTAAGACTGTAAGTGTTGTGAATATTAAGTTAATCGCTTCTTCATAATATCAGCCCCCCCCCCCTAGTTGCGCCTATGCCGGTGATGGATACAAATTCAAACATTATTTGTTATAAAATACTTACAATCAGTGCTATTCTGTAACTAGAAATGAAATTACTATTTTTAGCAAGTTGCTAGGATAATTATTTCTAGTTACAGAATAGACCCGAATATCTATTAGTGAGAAGAATGACATTCGGACACGGATTATATAAGCTTAAAAGCATACAGGGTACTCAAAAAATAAAAATAAAGTTAAAAAATATTTTTTAAGCGGCAAAATTTATTATTACGCCATTTTGAAATTTTTTTTGGAGGAACCCTTGGATTCCTGTAGGGAATCCAAGGTATGATCTAGGGCAGTTATGGCGAACCTATGACACGCGTGCCATTGATGGCACGCGACACAATATTTTGGGCACGTCACCGATAAAAAAATACACTATTAAATATTATATTTACTTATCTGATGGCACGTCTATGGCCTCATTAAACATTTATTTAGAAAAAATGGCACGTTGATACATAAAGGTTCGCCACCCCTGATCTAGGGTATCGCCCTCCCTTGAAAAAGTTGCTGGATCCGCCCCTGAAGCATAGTTGGACTCTCAAACTTTGAGGTAAAAATTCAGTAATAAACAAGATAGAACTTGGATGACCGCAGTTCTTAGGCTTCCACACGTTTTGAGTGATCAAGAGATCAATAAATCAACAGTTCAATTGGACGGGCGGATACGGAGACAATTCGTAACACTTCTATCCAAAAATCTCCACATCTTGCACTTTTTCAAAAATAATTTGTTGCTTATCAATATTAATCAAAATTAAAAAATTTATTGTACAATAAAATTTGTTATTACAAAATAGGTTTTGAAACTTATTTCCAATTAGTCTTGCAAATTAACCGATATAAAATGATGACAGCGCAAATCGGAAAAAAAATTACACAGAAGATTAATCGCGTCTGTAGTTAGTGAAGGGTCAATGACAAAACGAGACGCACTAGTTTGTTACCATTTTTCTAAATAATATAATCAATTACAAGATATAACAATTTTTCTGCCGAGAATCGCACCAGAGCCGTATCGAAAAAGGGAGTCACATGCCCCCCCCAATCAATCGTTGCTTTTTTTTCTAGCAATTCAAGAATAAAATTCATATACAAGTGCCCCCTCCACCCAAAGCCTGGGTTCGGTTCTGGATCATATACCGCGAAAATGTTACACTGTCTCGATTTGAATGTGGTTAAAACAATAACACCGAAGACAGACCTGCATGTCACAATTTTAAAGACAAAAAAATAGAATTTGTTAGCATGAAAACAAAACATAATAATAAACATAAATAAATTAAAGAAATTACAACTTCCGTCCTAACTAAATATACAGGGTAATAAGCAAGCGTGAAATTAAATTATTATAATGAGGCTTAACCAATTTGTTGGAAAAATAGGTTATCGGAGGGATAGTAAACAACACTCGGGATGCAATCAAACCTTGGATCTCTGTACTTTTGTATACACACAAAGTCCTATCTTCAAATTTCACACACAAAATTCAAGATACTCGAGCACCGAAAGTTCACAATAATTAACCGTTGACCCTCAGATCCGGCCCTATGCTATCCTACAACAAAGTGACGTCTCATACTACGGAATCTTCTTTTGTTGTTTACCTTTGAAAGTGTAACATCCAAGAATAAAATTTGGTATCGACACCTACGTCAACCTCAAAAATTGTGTGTCAACAGAGAAGAATATTAATAGGTTACATAAACAAAGAAATAGTTAAAATCATAATGTAAATTGCGCAGTTAGACGTCAGTAAAACTAAAATGACATTTTAGGGTTGAAAGTTTACTGCTCGTGTATTTCGAATCCTCCTGTTGTCATTATCAGCTGATCTCCTTTGTTTGCTAAAATTTTCCAGGGTCGATGACACACGCACTTTCATAAATAAAACGCAAAAATAAAATTATATACGACTTTGATTTAAAGTTATAAGAGGTGAAAAATGAAATTTGTAGTATGACAAGTGTTTTATATAAAGTTAAAAAAACCTTGAACAAAATCCTACCTTTGTATTGAACACGCAAATTACTATGGGATAGACCAACGTGATTTACTTTGTTATTCGAAGCCCACGATCTAGGCAGTGGTGTCTTCCCTTCGTCCACTAATGGATACAATTTGCTCAAACGATCCTCAAAACGATTAATTTCACTCGACGTAGCCATCGCACCACGCTTTACACCACCATCAGCCATTACTAACTGACGTTTTTATTTTGCTACTGCGCATATGTGAGGGTTAACAGGTTTGACAATCAGCTGGCAGATGTCACAACATACGTCGTCTCCATGACTACGTCTTCACGTGCTTACAAATAATTTTTTTTGTTATTAAGACCGAAAATTGCACAAAACTTCCATTAATTTTATGTTTTGTGATAATAGAAAATGGCTTCAGAAAAAGGATAAGAAGAGTGGTCGTTTTTCAGTATAAATGCGCTTATCAACAAAATGGCTACAGTTAGTTTTGTTTTTATTTACAGATTTTTTGTTAGTAAACAAAATAAAGTAAGCGGTGGCCATTTTGATGGTAAACATGCGCACTGAAAATGATCACTCTTTTATCTAGTTTTCTGATGCAGCTCGGACTCCGACCTCGCACTTCTGTTCCTCTCCTAACCTAACTCAGTCAGTTTAAACAGCACCGTTTTATTCGCAAACTAGTGACTGTTTTTTACCAATTGTTGGGGGGGGGGTAGAAATCCTCAATTTGTCAACTGCATTAATTAGAAAAGCATTCCCTGCCCCAAAAACAACTCACTAACCCCCTTAACTATTACTAAAAATAAGACCACTCCCATATTAGCAACAAATTTATTTTAACTTCTTATTATTTTAACTTGTGTAACTTCAAATTTCAGGCCCGAGAGTAAGAGCTTTGACGGCCCCCTCGATTGAGAGGTGTGCGATCTAAAAACAAAATAATGCAATTTAAGAGGGTCCAAAGCATTGGGCCTGGGACCATTCCTCCCTCTGCCCCCCCCCCACCCATTATTTACGCAACTATCCATAACTCCCCAAATCCTAGGTTGCACACTAATTTCTTTACATTTTAAGGTGTTTAGCGGGCTTATCCACCCTAGAAAATAGAAAAAACTCTTCAAAATGAGATAAAATTCGGACCACCGGTTGCCGACTGCTGCTATAGAGTACCCCTCAGCCGTTATAATCAAAATATGTTTTCTCAAGAATTAAATTTGCGTCTTTATCAATTTTGAAAAGTTATATCGTTACTTCAATGTGCTGGGGGGTATTCCATACCCCCCTGTTTCTCGTCCATTTCAGGGGAATAAATTAATTATAATTAACACTGTTTTTAATTGTATAAATAAATATTTAAATTAAGCGTACCCGTGGCAAGCGGTTTATTTGCATTACACCCGGCCCCGTTCAAATAAAAGATTTTTTTTTAATAAAAAATCAATTAAAACATTGTTAAGCAAAAACAAAATTATTCTCTTGAAATGGACATGAAACCGGGGGGTCTGGAATACCCCCCCATTACAAGGAAAGGTACACAATAACGCGGATCTCTCTTTAAACGGTCTCTTCATTTAAAAAAATCGTTTCCTAACACTAACCTAAGCTCGACTGGTAGATTCCCGTTGCCGAGTTGTCCGTTTCCGGCTTGCACAGGCGCTTTTTACCCTCGTTTAAGAATTTTTTACATTGCTTCGGGTCCCTAAGATTTTACGGGCCGTGTTCATTCGCACACCGCGCACACTGATGGTAGTTACGCCACTGACATATACTCAAATAAGTTTGGAAAAGTAATAGCTTAGGTTATATTTGTTATATTATTTAGTTTTTAAAGTAAATTCGTGGTAAATAATCCATACGGATTCGTTTGGAATATTATTCACAATTGCTCTTTTTCTTTAAATAAATTGGTGGTTAGTGAATGAGCGGTCGGTTGCGGGAATCTCGTTAATCTGTTCATGCGAGTCAGTTGTGTACACAAGATCCAAAAATACTAATAGTGAAACTTACATTTCGAGGACTGCAGTGTATTTTTAGGCTAAAATTTTAGTTAAAAATATTCCTTTTTCTTTCAGTCCTCATAAGCTCCTAATACGGATTTAGTGCGTTTTTGCAGTAACCTACGGTTTAATGTCTTTCATTGTATGAAAATGCAAAAATTATTAAAGAATACAAGAAGGAAATGACCGTGACTGCTATTTCCAAAAAAAATATGGTGTAGTCAAATCAACAATTTGTGCTATCAACAAGAAAGATCAAATTAATATCGAATTTCTACTGTAATTAAATTTCCTAGAGAAAAGTCCATGACAGCATATTTTTCTTGTGGAAGGCATTTAAAACCACACGTTTTAATTTTTAACGACTTTAAATGTCTTTCACGGCTGAACAATCTTATTGAAGATATTATAAAGATGCCGTCAGGGACTTTATTGTAGAAAATTTAATTCTTTCTATAGAGGAAAATTTCACAATATTAGAAGAACTTAATTTTCAAATTAGTGTCCCGGGGGGGGGGGGGAACTTAGAGTGTGTCATAATCATAACAAAATTAATTAGGTAGAAAATCCGCAGCTATTGTAATGCTAACTTCAAAGTGACTACACAGGCGGATGGTCTTCTCCTATCGTTCTGATAAGCTTCCACAAATCAATTAAAATTGAATTTGAAATAGTAATTTTCTTTATTTTTAAACATATTTTACTCCTTCCGCGCACGTGTTTCTCCACTTTGATTGTGATTATTTCTCAATTTCCTGCACAATTTATGTAAAAACTTGCAATATCCGGCGTAAAATTCATTAGTAAAATGCAAATTTGAACCAACAATTTGCTAACGGTACTTTAGAATTTAAATATATTTGGTTGTAGTTCCGCTGAACCACTGCCAATTAAATAAAAGAAATTTAAATTTACACCAAACTAAAATTTGATTTTTAATGTTCCAATAAAGAGTTTTCGATATTTTCAAAATTTCACTAACGGCGCGACGTCACAAACTGTTCCAGTTCGAAATCCTGGTAGATGAGATGGCAGTGGTTGGCAACGCGTTGGTGGACTAGGTGATTTTACGCACAGATCCACATTCCACAAATAAATAATCAATCTACCTTGATGGATAAGACTCATCAGCGCTGCCTGTTTTTATTTTCACTGGTCGCCAGATTAATTAACAGATGTCGCCAACAAAAGAAATGAATGATCTTTTTTCTTTTGTCCCCTGTAGGGGACACAAATCTCCATCTACGCCAATGACGGCAGGGCTGTCGTCTTGGCGTAGAGGGAGATGTCCCCTACAGGCAGGGGTGGGCAAAATACATGAAAATATGTATTTGAAATACAAAATACATTTGTTTTGGGTATTTGAAATTCAAAATACAAAATACATTTGTTTCAAGTATTTGAAATACAAAATACAAGATACAGTATTTCAAATACAAAATACATTACATTTTCAGATTTTTATGTTTTTGAGGTATTTACAAACAAGTTGAGCAATTCTTTATTAAACATGATTATGTATTTAAAATACATTATATTGGAGTATTTAATTATATTTCTTAAATATAAAAAAAATTTTGAAAATTTTTCCGCCAAATTTGCACGTGTTTTAAACTGCCTTTGCGCAGGTCTGTTTTTTTAAGTATCTTGATAAATCGATTTAGATTTACAATTTAATTAATAATGACGTCTTTCATTGGTTGAAAAGAATGAAAGAAAAATTTCATTGGTTTCATAAGGCGCATCTTTTGAAATCATGCAAATTATGGTCGAAGCGAGACTTCATTTTATAACACTTACAATTCTTTAAATTTAAACAATTTCAATTAAATACGCGTTTTTGATATAAAATCGCTAATTAACATAATCAAAATGTAACCCGTTATCAAAACAAAATTAAATGGAAATTTTTTTCAAAAGTCAATAACCTTATCGATTTTAAAGTATTTTGTACAGTATTTTTTAAATTGTATTTGAAATCGAAAATACAAAATACATTTGTTTTGGGTATTTGAAATACAAAATGAATTTCAAATACATGTATTTGAGATACTGCCCAGCCCTGCCTACAGGGGACAGAGGAGGTTATATCTTTCCCTGGCCTCTGTTATTGGATTTAAGTCAAAACCAGATGTGGAAACACTGATGGGATCTCCTGCAATCCACACCCTTAACGGAACTTGGAGAGCAAAAACACAGCCTAAGGCCCATCTGAGAACCTACCCATAGAGGTAGTGTAGCGCCACTCTGGTGTTTTTCTGGACCACCCTTGAAAAATTTGAGACCAAATCGGGGTCTAGTTTCGAACCACCATGCAGAAGGCTTAGTGTGGCTTGTGGCGTGTAAATAAATAAATTGTACATTTAATACACTTTATAAAAAAAAAACCGTTGGCCACGCCCCCTTTAAAAAATGTTCGCCTGTGGCAGTTTTTTTGATAGCGCCCCGGCACTTTATATTTTAGGACTGCATCCCTGGATATCCTATCACATCTACTAAACGCATGGATGAAAAGGATGTGGCTGGATATGGATTGGTTGAATTTGAATGATGTTGTGAAATGTCATAGATACCTCATATGCCAATTGTGCTTACAGGACAACACTGGCACATTCATCTCCCTCCACCTCTACTGTACAAGAAATTAGTCATACCTGGTCAAGTTAGAGTGGCCGAACTCTACTCATTCGAAGCAGAATTTAATTCTCTTTAATTTGTCACATCGTAACTATTTTTCTAGGATGCACCGTTTAAGAGTTATAGGCAAAAAACCAAAAAAGTTTGTCTTTGTAAAAATTATTACGCAAATTATATAGAGCGTTTCAAAAATTTAAAATATTTCGTTACTGTTAAATTTTTGTATATTTATAAATAATGAAAAAATATATAAACCAACAATTGAAATTATCGTCTCGATTTCTTTTTAAGTCGTTTCTTCATACCAAGAGATGCTTCGGTGTCATCGTCGTCATCATCTCCACCACCTCTCTTCCTTTTATTATTCTTATTTTCCGCAAGAATTTTAAGTTTCTAAAAAATGTAAAAATTAAAACCATTTGCAAAGTGCAAATTACAAAATTTGTGAAGCAGTTACTTACCGTATTTGCTTCACGTTGTGATTCAGCAACTCGTTCTTGCAAAACCATCACTTCATTTTGATCAACTTTATATAACGGAATCTTTAACTTGATTAGTTCCTCAATACGAAGAAACAATTCAACATCGTACTACAAAACAAAAATTTAAATTACAAGTAAAACTTATGTCGCTCAAGTGACCACGCATTATCCTATAAGATTTACTTTACCTGCGTAACAAATGTAATAGCATTTCCTGAATGACCAGCCCTTGCAGTTCTACCAACTCGATGAATATAATCTTTACTGTGCGTAGGAATATCGAAATTTATGACCACATCGACACCGGGAATATCCAAACCTCTACTTGCTACATCGGTTGAAATAAGTATAGAACGATCTTTCGCTTTAAATTTTGTTAAAGCAGCCAATCTTTTATTTTGACTCATTTGACCGTGTAACGGAACTGCAGTGAATCCAAGATGCCGTAACATAAGTGCAGTCCTCATTGCATTATTACAAGTCGAACAAAATACCATAAAAATTTTACCAGGTAGTTCATTTAAAATGTGGACCAAATTAACATCCTAGAAAATTAAATTATTTTAACCTCATTTCAGTTAGATACAAAAAAGTTACCTTAAACTTAACGGGAACAAAAACATAATATTGATTTAATTTCGCAACGGTTTGATATTTACTGCTCACTTCAACTTTAACTGGATCACATAACGAAGCTCTTTGCAATTTCTTGACTTTACTGGTCATGGTGGCTGAAAATAACATTGTGCGTCTTTGTTTTGGAATAACTTTCAAAATCTTGTTTACTTCCACTTCAAAATCCATATTCAATATTCTATCAGCTTCGTCCATAACCTAAACAAATTATGTTTTATAAAACCGTTCTAATATTTCCGATGTAGGTATTTCGATGCTCACCAAATATTTTAGTGCTCTCAAGTTGAAACCCTTCGAATTTTGTAAATGATCCACCAAACGACCCGGTGTTGCAATAATAATGTGAGGTTTTTTAGATAACGCCAACGTTTGAGCAACCATATCCATTCCACCTACGATGACCACCGATTTCACATTAATACTGGCACCTAAAGCTTCGATTTGTTCGGATATTTGTACTGCCAATTCACGTGTAGGCGTTAAAATTAGAGCAAAGTAGCGTTGAGGTGATTTCAACAATGCCTGCAAAATCGGTAAGGTAAATGCTGCAGTTTTGCCGGAACCAGTCTGGGCCAAACCGATTACATCCTTCCCTTCCAATGCTAGAGGAATCGCCTCCCGCTGAATTGGGGTTGGAGCTTTCCACTTTAGTTGTTCGCAAGCAGTGCATAACACGTCGATAAGACCCTAAAAATTAATAAAAATAATAGCTTCAATTTTAGAGGTTAGGTTCCACATGTGACAATTACCAAATCTTGCCAAGAAAGTTCTTTTTCGGGTTCGACAATATTTTCTTCGACATTTGCTGTTGTTTCTTCATCACTTTCCTCATCTTCTTCCGCACTAACTGGCTTTTCTTCGGAAAGATCTTCAATTTTGTCTGAAGACATGACGTTAGAAAAACAAGGTCAGATAAAATAAAATCACATAAAATGTTTTCCTAACCTAACTAATAGAATAATAATAAAGTGACATATTTTATACCAAGTACCAACCTTCGGCCGATTTCACATTTTGACTTGATTATTTTAAAAATGGGAAAGTAAAGGTGTGTTCACAATGAAGTTGGGGGCTTGCCTTGCTTTGATAGAAAGCTGGCAAGAACCAATCAAAACGAACAATTTTTAATTATAGAAAAGGGTAGAAGAAAATACGTTAATCTAATTGGTTCTTGCCAGTACTCTAACCAAAGTAAGGCAAGACCCCAACTTAATTGTGAACACGCCTCTAGAAACCCAGGCAGGAAAATTATTATAAAATCAAATCACTTCTTTTTTCTCCGGAATCTGTCTTACTAAATTTAACTTTTGTATTTTCCAAAAACACATTGGCATTCAGTTCATGAATCCAACTCCACCTCTAGATAATATCGACAAGCTATCGTGGAACACCAAAAACAAATTTCTCATTTCCAAAAATTACCCAAAAAATTATATTTGCCAAGGCAGCAATTTCCAAACTGGGAAACGCGGACTGCTGCAAAGGGGGGCGAGAAACTCTTCCAACAAACTTCAAAAATATTAAGTGAGATCTCAAAAAAAAAAAGTAAATTAAATAATTTCAAATACTTTATACAACACATTTATTTCTTAACTTAAAAAAAAACAACAAATTGTTCCAAACTCACTAAATTCTAGGTTTCTTAGGTAACGAACCAAAGGCCGAAATTACAGTTCCTTTGGTTCCAGTAGCACTGCTCGTAAGTGACGGTTGTACTAATCCAGCTGGCTTGATGGTTTGAGAAGGACCACTGTTACCGCCAGGTTGATCCCATTTACTTTTCCGTTTCTTAGCATCATCGTCTAATTTCTTAGTTCCCGTCATAACTTCCACCTTGGATTTTCGTTCCTTTTCCCTCTTCTCCATTTCACTCTTTTGTACCTTAGCAAGTTCTTCGTAGAACGATTCTTTACCCCAACGCAAGGGATCGTAAATTTCGGGCGGATAATTCGTACCTAACTCGTTAATCCCACAAAATTGTATTAATTTTTCGTAAATGCTGGGATTTCTAAAATCCTTCCGTTGTTGAATAAGTGCGTTCATGTCGAGTGCGTTGTTTTGCATTTTTTCGTGAAACTTGCCAATTTTATCTTGCAAGTCAGTCGAACAATGACCGGGTGGTTCTGGAGGTAATTGAATTCCATCGTCTTCGATAGGTTCCACTTCCGGCACTGTTGCACTTTCTTTCACCATTTGTTCCACACCACTGTTTTCAGGGTAATCATCTGCTTCCCCATCTTCGTCGGATGCTATCGTATCGTCATGATACGAAACCAACTTGGCGACCCTCGAAGTCACCTTCGAAATTGGCGAGTTAGTTGACGTCGGTGTGGATTTTGCAGGAGATGTGGCGGGGCTTAAATTTAAGGTAACCAAACCTTGATTCTCGTTATCTTCTAATGCGTCGTCTTCACCTTCAGAATCGGTGTAACTCGCTGTTAGCGAAGCCAAAGCCATACTTTGCGACATTTTTCAAAATTTTTAAATCGGCCCCGCCTAATATAAAAACTGACCAGTTAATTCATTTACCAACACAAATATTAATCACTATTTAACTGGAAACCATGTCGGGATGAAGTACAAACCCCGTAATTTGAAGTTACTGCACCACAAATTTCTACAACCACTTTGACAATCCGACAAGAAGTTAGGTTATGTTACATTTTTAAGCTGTCAGCGTTCGCGCGAGGTGTGATTAATTTTACTGTTATTTAAATTTGAAACCACCGTATCGATAAAGTTACATAAATTTTGCGAAAAAACTGCACATAAGAACCGAAGTTTATAAAAATGGTAAGAATTACTTAAATTTTGTGATATAACCTCAAAATTGACACTTTTCGTGATGTATAGGATGTTTAACAATTTTATGACATTTTAGAGTACGAGGAATTTGGAATTGAACGATTACGAATATGAATCGTCTGAAGAGGATGTAAGTTCGTTTACAGAGCATAGTCTACTTGCAGAAGAAAAAATCAGGGGTGATGATGTATATATTTTACACACAACAGCTACTTTGTAAGTTCTCCTTTTCTTGGTTTGCAAAATATTAACGGTTAAAACTTAGGGATTCAAATTTTAACGTTGCACTTGGACTGTCCAATCATAATTGCGAAGTGTATCATTTTGATGGTAGTCGTTTAGTAAATCTTGATGTCGGTGTGGCTCACTCTGATTCTATAATTGGTTGTAAATTTAGTTCAAGTGACAATAATTTGTTGTATACAGGATCAAAAGATGGGAGTGTTAAATTGTGGGACTTGAGGTTATCTAAAAAATTGGTTTCCGAATTTCAAGGTAAGGTGGAAGTTGTTATATACAATTCCTTTCAAGCTGAAGTTAAAATTTTACAGATATTGTGGGCGAGGATTCCAAAAAGAAGAAGAAGAAGAAGGTTTTTAGTTGTTTTGACACATCTCATGATGGTAGGCTTTTGACTGTTGGTACAGAAACATGTGACGGTGATGCTTTTGTATTATTTTGGGATCTTCGAAAAGTCAAGGTGCTTGGTGGTTATTGGGAATCCCACACAGATGATATCACTCAGGTAAGCTTTTGTAAAGAATTGGTTTAAATATGTACTTTGATGTGTAATATTGCAAACAATTTTTAAATTTCCCGCTCACATTAGCGAAGTTACCTAGATTTACAATTTAATTATAAATGACATCTTTTATTGGTTGTAAAAATTGAAAGAAAGATTTAATTGGTTTACTAAGCCGCTAAATTTAAACAATTTTAATGCAGACTAATATTGTATTGTAAAATTAAGTTTCAATTAATCGTACGTTTTTGATATGAAATCGCTAATTAACATAATCAAAATATTAATCAGTTATCAGCTGATTTTTGAAATTTGTCGAAAACTATTTGTACAAACGAAAATAATTTTTGCACAAAAGACTATTTTGAAAAAATTACAATGTTATTTTTCGTAGGTAAAATTTAATCCAAATTCTGATAGTTTGATCTCTGGATCTACTGACGGTTTAATCAACGTCTATGATCTGAATCAATCAACAGAAAATGACGCATTAACTGATACATTTAATACGGAATCGTCGGTAGAGCAGTTGGTTTGGTTTAAAAATAACAAAAATAAGGACTGTGTTTGTTGTATAACTCATACATTTGACGTCCAATTGTGGAAGATGGAAGATGCTGAAGCATATTCCCATTTTAGGCGTTCCGATATTGTGAAGGCTATGAAGGTAAAACTCTGCACGCTAATTTCGGTGGTTACTTATTTAAATTTTTTAGCAAAATTCTGAAGCTCATTGTTTTGTTGCTGGTGCACATCAATGTTCACCAAATGAAGTTTTAATTTTAAGTGGATCAACTGGAAACAATAACTTAAAATCTTTGACAACGGACAAGAAGCAATTGGTTCCTGTGCACAGTTTGAAAGAAAATAAGCAAATAGTGAGAAGCAGTTGGTATAACGAACATGTAAGTGAATTTTTAGTTAAAAATTTTAAAATATACAGGGAGGGTGGGACAGATGGGGGTAATGGCCCCTACTTAATTATTAAAATAATAATAAAAATTTGTTTTAGCTCAAGATTTTATTGACCGGTGGAGAAGATGGAATTTTAAATGTGTGGAGTTTATGATTTTAATTCTGTAACTAATGAAATTTTTTTATTAAAATTTTATTTTTTTAATTTTGTGTTTTAATAATTATCTTCTTGTTAAAATCAGATTTTATTTCTAAAATCCAGAATAATCCCTGAATTAAAACTTTCAAAAAAGATACAAAACTGTTAGCAAAATTTTATACAAAAATTATTAGGTATTAGCAGAATCTTATATAAAGCCCATGTTTTTGGGATGTCTGTTCGTAATGGCTTAATAAATTTTCTTTCCTTTTTTAGAATCATTAACGAATCATAATCAGGTCAGGTCTAATTTTAAGAATTAAAAAAAAATTTTAATTTTAAATTAAGTTCCCCCTTTGAACGATCAATCTTTGTATCATTTTTGTCTCTATGAAATTGAAATATTAAAATGACGTACACTGTACAGCAGGGGTGTCAAACTCATTCTAGCCGCGGGCCATTTTTTGACAAACGAAATTTCCGCGGGTCGCACTGATGACTTTTGTTCACCCACCGCCATTTTTGAACGATATATTTATCGTAAAATATACAATATTCCCAGAAATATATATTTTTTAAGGGGAGTAAGTAAAAAGAAATGTTTTTATTTCACTTTGGACACTTCGCATTTGCACAATCCGAATTTAATGATGAAAAATATATATTGGACTGTGGTGGAAACGAAACAACTAAACCTAGGTATTTACTCGTATTTAATATTTTTAAAAGTACAAAACAGTATGATGGGATCTACAGTTTAACGTGGAATCCAAACTACGGCATCATTCCGTGATAATAACTCACTATCTCTTAGTAATGGGAAAACGGCACTATTGAAAGACGAGATTGTTCTATTCGTGAAGAACAATGGATGACGCACAGCACGATTGAGTTTACGGAGTATATTGGGAGCGCAGCTCCCTTGACCGCTCTCATCGGATAAATAACTGCATTTCTACCAATTTCTTCTTCAAATTCTACCAATTACCAATTTCTATCTTCAACTAAGTGCTGAATTCATTTAGACTTCAGAGCCGCTTTAAGTTAAAATTCGTTACTGGAGACCGACGCGACGCTTCCATTGGCATCTTCTGAGAAAGCAGTGGGGTAGTAGAAGTCGATGTTGCGAAGATGAGGACCGTACTGATTTTTGAGGAAAGCTCATCTTGGAAGGAAGGACGGATGCAGTTTTAGGTCGTACCCAGGACCCTACAATGACCGATTAACGACTATGCCTCGAATCCTCTTAATCTGTAGGAATGCACTGTATTCTTCTTCTATTAGTTGTGTATCGTGGTCAGTGATGACGATTTCTAGTTCCTCTGTAGCATCCGCTTTGCGGAGAGTTTTGAAAGGAGCATTCAGGATTTCGGTTTGTGGAAAAACCAGTTTTAGTGGTTTTTCTGTCGGCGATCCTGAAGGTCGTTGGATTTGATATCGCCAGGGAGTCATATCATGGATTGCTTTGTTGAAGTTGATATGTTCTTCTGAGCATCCCCTGAGCTCCCCCCCCCCCTTCTGAGCATCTAAGAATTTTTTTTGAAGATGGTTTTGATTTCAGGAGTTCTGATGAGTTTGATGGTGCAGTTGTGAACTGAGGTGACATTGGGTTCCTGGTTAGAAGGCCCGATGGCATCGTGTGAAGAAGCGCACGAGAATCCTTACAGTACGGCAAGGAGCGGTCTGAGGTTCATTTATACCCTTGGTGTTCCGGGAGGGATTGAAACGGTTGAAAGCGATTTCTGGCGAGGAGATCAGGAAGTCGGAGATGATTTCTTAATTAATCGAGACATTTTGGAATGAACCATCAGGTATGCACAGTGGTCGAAGTGAGGGGGTATGGCATACCCCCACTTTTTTCAAATTGCAGAAACGTACCCTAACTTATTTAGCATCACGAGACGCGTACTTTTACGTACCTCAACTTATTTTTATGCTATACGGAATGATTAATTTAATTATTATTATGCTGTTTATTACATCATTACATCAGGAAGACGGGATGCGGATTACACCAGATGTCTAAAAAGGCAACAAATAAAACATAATTCTGAATATGAAGCGATTTGGAAACACATTTAACCCGTAACTACTACTATCGGGTCCTCAGGACCCAAATTACCATGTTATTCAATGAACTAAGTAGCGTAGTAAACAATTATTAATTATTCTGGGACCAGCCAACTTTTTTTGGGGAGGGATTTGCCAACTTAATTGCCAACTCTTTGTAATTGTCTATTTTTCTTATTATAGGTTTAGCGGCTTTTGCCAACTTGACCAAATGTTTAGTGATTTTGCAAACTTTTTTTCAATTTTCTAAATTATTAGGGGGGGACCCGTAGGCACGTCCCTGAATACCCATACCCCCAGTAATTATTTTCCACTTCGACCACTGGGTATGCAGGTTTAATTGAGTGCGGTGGTGCCCAAGACAATGAATTTGTTTGGTGCTAAGACATCGTTAAAGTGGGGGAGAGCCTCCTCACTGTTTTGAGGAGAGAACTTTGTCGTTAATGTCCATATCATCAATGGAGTCGTCAGTTTGTGAATTTGGCTTGCTTCCCTTCATATTATGACGTTGGATTTTTTGACATTGGGCAATTTAAAGGGCACTACAGATCAGAAAATGGCATTGCAGCCTGATTAATGAAGTGAAAAGAAAAGAAGAGGGGGAAGTTTCCTTCATCTGATAACTTGTCTTCTTCTTAGTTATTGTCTGCGTTATTTTGAAAATAAATTTTGTTGGTATGACTTTTATTTATGAAAGCTAAGTACACCTCCATTGTGTAGTACGCTCTCGGAATTGTCGCATCTAATCCATCTGTACGATGGATGATTGTAACTTGTTTAAACCACGCATTTTAAGAGGAATCCTTAAAGTTGTAAAATACACTTTCGCAATTAAATGATATCTTGCTTATTACTCAAGAAAATTGCACAAAAGTATATATTTTTTAAAAGAGAACACTTGGACGCACATCACTGTGTTTTTATTTTTTTTAAATTCAAATTTTTTTCAAAACTTTTTTTTCAAAAAATTTGAATTAAAAAAAAATAAAAACACAGTGACCTGCGTCCAAGTGTCCTGTTTTAAAAAATATATACTTTTGTGCAATTTTCTTGAGTAATAAGCAAGATATCATTGAATTGCGAAAGTGTATTTTACTACTTTAAGGATTCCTCTTAAGTTACGAGAGAGGCGCGCGCCTTAAAGGTTGCGCAGTTAATTACAGTGAACAACAATAAATATTGCTCGAGTATTTCCGAGTTTTTTATTTTAAATTGAAAATTTACCTGAATGCTGTTTGTTTCACACATGGGAGGATCTAGGTACAGTTCATGGGAGACGGGGTAATTACCCCCCCCCCTTTGACAAGCACTGATTCAGACCTCGTTGACGATTCTGAGAAGGAAAAAGGGCATTTAAATGTAATAATTGCGTTGTAGACGAAAAATTTGAATATTTCATGGTCAAATCGCCTTAAAGAAATAATTACCCCCCCCCCGCGCTTACGTGGATCAGCGCTCTTCTATTCCAAACTATTATAATATTATTTTTACATTTGACGTGATTTTATAATCCATATTGTGCTGTACTCTCAACTACTGCTATTATAAAAAAATAAAAAGGTATGGGGAAAAATTTATCAGGCAGTAGCAGAGTAACAACTTGAATTACCACGACAAGCTCTTGTAGAAATCAAAAACAAAATTTTAATAAATGCTAAAGGATAAATTTTGTGCATAAATAAATGAAAAAATTCAACATCTTAATTATAGGATTTGAATTCATAAAACATAGTTTATAACCAACTGTACCCTTCCTTTGCCTCTCAGCAGATATTTAAAATAATCTGCCGCTTAGACACACAGGCAGGAAAAGTTTATAATAAAATCAAACGTTGGGTACCTTAATTTATTCCAATCTTGATCCAAAATTTTGTAGGGACATGAGGCCCCCAAAATAATTTATCCAGTCTAATCTTTAGTATACAGTAAATTCAGAATGATGTTATAAACTCAATAGACCAAGGAATTTCCGGTATTTAACTCGATTTCCAACTTAGTTTGAGTTTCAACATTCACCACGCTATAATGGAACGCCAAAACCAATTTTCTAGTTTTCCAGAAATACTCAAATTGCTTCCCACACTTGAATTCAACACTCTTAACAAAATTAAGTTAAAATTTGGATACTTGGAAAACAGAGGAAAAACGAAAAGGACGTCTGTCCTCCTTGCAGTCCTCTTATCTTCCCAATCTGCCAAACCAAAAATTTCCCTTTCATTTCCGGGTAAATCGCGAAATTTCCAACTTATTTCAAAAATTTATAAAAGGTACAAGCGCCTCATTGATAATGGGAGTGTTGAAATAGTTTCCCCAAAAATGGAAACAAAATACATAACAATTTGAAAAATGTATTCTTAAAAAAAATAAAAATTAATTACTTTAAAATTTTAGAAGTGAATATAACTTTGAAAATTAAATAAAATAATTTTTAGATTAAATTGTTAAAATGAAATAAGAAGCCAAAAATAATTGTAAGAGATGTACTGGGAAAACTGGAATTTCCAAAACTAAAACGCTAAATCCACCACCATTCACAAAGTTTAGTAAGAAAAAATAAAAGCAGAAGATTGTAATAGCAGACACTTTTATTTCAGTACGCCACTGAATTTACATTCAAAATATTAAAATTTTCACAAACAAATGTCTACAAATTAACAATTATATAAGCTAATTTTTAGAAAAAAATTCTGTTAAAATTACGAAAATCTTAACAACTAATTTTTAAATCTAAAAAGAGGCTATAAAATCAAAAAACACTAATGAAACCTAAATTTCTTTTTTTTAAGTATAAATAAAATATTTTAAATATAAAAAAAATTAAAAATAAATTTCACTCTAATTGAAACAATACAATAATAAAAATTAATATAAATTTGCGTTTGTTACGCTATTAAAATAAAAACTATTTTTAGGTAAATAAATAAAAATTACTTTATAATAAATATTTTACAATTTGTGGTAAATAAAATTATTATTTGATTTTAAATTAAATTAATTCTCAGTTTAAAAAAAAAAGAGAACGATACAATCGTATCACCCTGTACATACGAATATACAATACATGCTGTTACAAAAATTGGAAATTATTTAATTACACTGTGGTTATACAATAGAAAGAACTAAAACGTCTTAAATATTAAGAGATCCGTGAATTAAAAAAATTAAAATTGTACTTTTGCTGCCTGTTTTGATTAAGCCATAATTATATAAAAATACTTACTACTGTTGTGGACTCGTCATCATAATATTTTAATGAGGTAAAATTATAAAAAAGAAATAAAAGAAAACTATAAGTGTATAATACATTTTTTTAATTCGAAGCTCTTGGTTTCTAAAATCGAGAGCACATTTACTTGGATGCTAAGAAGAGTATTAATCTGAAAGTTAAATAATATTAGGATATAAATCATAAAAGTTAAGGCGCCTCTCTTGCCTTAATGTTAAAAATACAAGTCAAGATTGTCCTGTTAATAATAAATATTTTTAATGCTCCAAACAATTTTTTTTAGGTAAAACATAAAATTAATTTCAAAATTTCAAGTCTGTACCAAAATAGTTTTATATTTTACCTACATAATTTTTTTTTAACCACTTCAAAATATTTATTATTGACTTGTTCAAAAGCGACACTAACCTGAAGTTTATAAGTTTCGCCGCTAAAAGTCGATTGCATTCGGCGCTGTCGGATAATGGAATGGGCATGTAGGGACTTTCGTTTTCCTGATCGGTGAATTCATGTCTATATATTTTTGGTTGCACTTTCATGTCGCCGAATGGACCGTGTAGCATAATATAATGCATCACCAAGGGGGTGGAAGTTTTCGATTTTAAAATTAACTGGTAAGTCAACTCGCGTACGGAACTTTGAGTAGGGTCCTTCTGCATATTATTGATGCGGGCTTTCACGGCCCACTGAGAATTGAACGCAGAGAATCGAGAAGTTTCGTAAAACAAACGATGGACGAATTCGTCCGTACGATATGGCTTCAGTTGTAGGTCTGTAAAAGAAAAGTTACGTTTGAATCGAGTTACAGTAAATGGAGGATCATTGTGCACCATTAAATGTAATTTTTTCGTATCCAAGTAATTCGAAGAGAGAATCGAATAACTTTTGTTCAATTTCTGTTTGCTGATCAATAAGCTGCAAGGATTCCATTATGTCTGCTCCTTTACGTTGCGGATGATTACAATCGAGCTCATGTTGTTGACTTTCGTGTAAAGGACCACGCCATGGACAACCAATGCGGCTGTACTTGCATCCAGATAATCTGAAAGTTTTGTTTCTACAGTAACGACAGTAAGAACCATGCAATTCTCTGGTATGAATTAGCGGGATGAGGAACGACTGGTGAAAGTTACAGGGACATAAAGGAGATACTAAAGTGAAAAAAAATTAATTTTGGCAAATGGGCTGCAGAGACAAAGTAATTTAATATTGTTATCCGCACATTTAATGAATTGCCCAACTCAAGCTCTCGTGACTGCAAGATATAAAACCCTAGACGGTCTGTCCACCGCACTATTCATGGATCATCGGGGCAAGAGGTTCGAATTTTTAATCTGAAAGCTTCGATTCTGCAGTAACGACTGTAAGAATCATCATGTAATTCTCTGATATGAGGAGCGACTGGTGAAAGTTACAGGGACATAAAGGAGATATTAAAGTGAAAACAAATTAATTTTAGCAAATGGTACTGCCTCTTGACAAGTAATTTAATTATATTGTTAGAATCGTGCAACTTGAGCTCTCGTGACTGGAAGAGGTAAAACCCTAGACGGTCTGTCCACCGCACCATTCATGGATCATCGGGGCAAGAGGCTCGAATTTGAGCAAATTGTGCTTTACTTTCTTGGCGCCCAACGTGGGGATGGTTGCCTAAACAGCCTGGCTTTAAAAACGTGATAATCAAAGCATCAGGGGAACTAAACTGTATAGTTAAATCAAATGTGATTACCTTTCTTCGCATTCGTGATCTTCGTGCTTCTCTAAAGTGTTGCGTGGATATTCCTTATTGCAAAACTGGCATTCCAATGGTAACTCGGAAACAGCGTTTTCGACTGCTAAGTTACGAGTGGCGGAAGCTTTGCTGATCTCCACACGACAATTTGGACAAGTTGCCATTTCATCTCGGAGACGTGCGTCAGCAAGGACGTGTGTGAAGCAACCAGCACACATGAGATGCCCATTACTACACTGCAATACGCACGTATTATTGTTTTTCTCGTCAAAAATATACTTAAATCAATTTTTTTAGAATGATCAGGTGACTATCCTAACAGTTTTTATTTTAAAAATTAGGCGACTGAGAATAATAAAGTTTACTTTTTTTTTATTAGAAAAAAGGAGGAAGCAAAATTTTTATTATTCTTAGCAAGTAGATTGTAATAATATAATCGTAATAATGAGAATCCTGAAATGTTTTAAAAACTATCATTTTTTCACTTACTCACCAAATCTTCTTTTCTACCCTGGAACTAACATAAAGGTATCAATAATACTTTCAAAAATACATTTTACAAAAATTAAAACAAAAAGTTGTTACGTATATTTACCTCAAGTTTCACTTTAAATGAAGCAAATCAGTGAACGAGAAAATCGTACCACCTACCTTTGGTACGGCTTTGAAAAGTGAATTTGAGAAAATGTGTAAAAGTGAGTGATAAAATTAACAATAAAATATTTTGACCTATCAGAATTACGTCGTGACAGCGTCACCGTTCACTGATTGGTCAAAAAAAGTAAGTAAAATTCTCGGCGAATCGGTGACAACTTACGTCAGCTTTTATTGATCAACGTTTCGCCAGGACTTAAAATTCGTTAGCAACCTGTATATGAAAAACTAAACAATACCTCTTCCAGAATAAATAAAAATACAAATTTGATTGTTGAAAAATTATTTTTTTTTATTTATTAATTCTGACAAGTGAGGAAGGGAATTACTATACTAATAGAACGAATAATTACTAAATATTTTAATATTCATCGATTTATTTTCAATTCTATAAAAATATCGATCACTAATTATTTAACCTCAATCTAATAATTAATTAATTAATAATAATTATAAACATCGAGTAGGTATAAATACAATACGTTAAATTAAATATATCACAGTAAATTTTATATTATTTTAAAAAAATAATAAAAGTTATAATACTTAAAAGATACAAAAATAACATTGCAGAAGAAAGCAGTGGCGTAACAAAAAAAGGAGAACGCATTTCTTTTGTTACGTGAAGGTGTGCGGTTACCTAACGGAACCGTCCGTAGTTACGCCACTGGTGAATTACAAAATAATCGCATTATAAGAATTATAGCAGGAAAAATGTACCAAATTTTGAACATTTTTTTTGTTTACAACAAATGTGTCTCTTTTAATCGAACACAGAACCTTGGAAAAGAAAGAATCACAAATGTTTATACAGACAAGACAGACGACACAAAAACAAAGTTCAAAATTCGTTATCTACTACGGAGTCGTCGTAGTTTTATTTCAAAACCGAGATAAATAAATATCAAATTTATTTTTAGAGGATGAAAAACACGCAGTCTACGCTGGAGAAGTGGATTCACACAATGAAAATAAAAATTTAACTTTTTTTTTTGGTTGAATTTTAAATTTTACGCAATTTTAGTGGTAGTAATAAAAAAATTAAAATTTGAAATATTAGGTCAAATTTTCGAATAAAAAAAAAACTATGGGAGCAGACCTGGGAAAAATAATATTTTTAACTGCGTAGTTACAGCTGAAAATAATCAATACAGGGCGCCTGCGGCGCACTGCACCAACCAGAGAACAAAGAAATAAATTTGCTTGGTCGTGGAGCTATTGCATAATACAAAACAAAAATTTTTTTGCTACCACTAGTGAAAAGATTTTCTAAGAAAATAAAAAAAGTGGATTTATGAAACGACATACCTGATAAATGGCAGCTTTAGGTAGGTCCAAACAAACTGCGCAACATAAAATTCCTCCCAAACGATGTTCTAATTTAGCTGGTGGTTTGAGATCTAAAATTGTTTTCGACGTCGATAATTTGCGCTTTTTAGCTGAAGGCTCTGAAAAATCGTCAACAATTTCGACCGTTTCGGAGGGTTCGGGAGGTATTTCGCTGCTAGACGTGGCTGGTTCACTCTCTGCTGACATATTTGTTTTTATAATGCGTCACAATCAAAATATACACAACACCCTCAACAGCTGAGTACGAAATGCCAATGTAATGAATACCACAAAACAGCTGACCTAATCTGACGTTTTGTATATCTGACACTAGGCGTCTGCGTCTACCCCACTCATTTCTAAATTGATACAAAAAAGATCAATGAATGCACAAGATGACAAGACCATTACCATTACTATTACAACAAACGCACCAATCTTATAATTTTTTTCATATTTGCATCTTCTCAAGAAATTGCATCATCCTAAAAATTATTGATTTCTGCAATTTTATACAATTTTTCTTTTGTTTTGGGATTCTAAAGTAAGTAAAAGCTTACAAATACGAGGGACGTTTGTTACAAGTCTAACAAAGCGTCGGGTGATTCGATTTGCGTCGCAGTTTTCCAGAACGTGACCCCGACGCACAGCGATGCCGAAGTGGACAAATAGGTTTTTTCTTACAGTATTGTAAAAATTACAGTAATGTTGTTAATTGATTATTGTTAGAAACAGGAATACAAAAAGTTTTTTAAAAAAACTGCATAGAAAGCTAAATTTAGAATTAAGCAAACTCAAGTCATCAAAATTGAAACCAAAATCTTATACCTTTACAAAAATTATTTTAAATTACTAAAAATTTGGAAAACTTAGAAGCCAAGATGTGGCAAGTAACTTGACACTTGCCCCCCCCCCTAAGGACGACTCAGACTGCATAGAAAGCTAAATTTAGAATGAAGCAAACTCAAGTCATCAAAATTGAAACCAAAATCTTATACCTTTACAAAAATTATTTTAAATTACTAAATATTAGGAAAACTTAGAAGCCAAGATGTGGCAAGCAACTTGACACTTGCCCCCCCCCTAAGGACGACTCAGACTGCATAGAAAGCTAAATTTAGAATTAAGCAAACTCAAGTCATCAAAATTGAAACCAAAATCTTATATCTTTACAAAAATTATTTTAAATTACTAAATATTTGGAAAACTTAGAATCCAAGATGTGGCAAGCAACTTGACACTTGCCCCCCCCCCTAAGGACGACTCAGACTGCATAGAAAGCTAAATTTAGAATTAAGCAAACTCAAGTCATCAAAATTGAAACCAAAATCTTATATCTTTACAAAAATTATTTTAAATTACTAAATATTTGGAAAACTTAAAGCCAAGATGTGGCAAGCAACTTGACACTTGCCCCCCCCCACCCCCCTAAGGACGATAAATAAAATAAATAAAATTTAGAAATAAATATTCTAAACTTTTGACCAAAAAATAATTTTTGAGGGAGGTAAACAAATAAAAATTTTGGAACTCGGTAACGTAAACATTTGAATTTATGAACAACGCGGTCTTTTAAACGGCCAATTTTTTCTATGACTACTTGTTTACGTGAACTATGGAAGTAGAGATTTATTTTTTAGCGGAAATCTCGTTCGTCGGAGACGGTCGGAGCATAATGGTAGAATAAGTTGACTATGAACGCTAAATGCCCGGTTCGAATCCGGGTGAAGTAAGAACTTTATTCTGGCCGTCTCTCTGGTCCTCCAGGTTGGGGGTTCTACGTCGGGCTTGCTCCTCGTCTAGGTAAAAAATGTAAAATGCTAAACAAACCAAATGCCAATTCGCAAGGTTGGTAGTTAGGTATCGGATAACGTCGCAAGACGTTTCAAAACCGACTATATAATAATAATCTCGTTAATCCATTGATGCACCTCAGTGGTGGATATACAGGGTATTTTATTATACATACGGCAAAAATTCCATAAATTTTACTAGGGGAGGCTGGAGCAAGCTTTGATAGGTTTGAAAACGTAGGAGATAAATTTGTGCCTAATATGCAATCGATACGTTTGGAATATTATTCAACTTTGCTCTTCTTTTTAAAATAAATTTGAGGTCAGTGAGCGTCAGTGGTGAACACATCATAACAGATAAGATACAAATTCAATTTTCTACGACATCTTTATTAGAAGTGCGAGTCCGCAGGCCGAGCTATACTGTGCGATACAGGAAGTGCGAAGGCCGCCGGTTGAACTAAGTTAGGAGAAGATCAGAAGCGCGAGGCCGGAAGCCGAGCTATGTTTTGTGACTATGGAAGTGGGTCTCAAAAATGAAATAAGAAGAATGGTCATTTTTCAGTGCGCATGCTTACCAACAAAATGGCTACTTTGTTTTGTTTTCATTGGTAGATTTTTAAACAAAAAAAGTAAGCAGTGGCCATTTTGGTGGTAATGCGAACTGAAAAAAGAACCACTCTTTTTATGTAGTTTTCTGATGCCTCTCCTCATCATCACGAAGCATAGCTCGGCCTCCGGCCTCGCAATTCTGCTCCTCTCCTAACATAGCTCAATTAATTTACAAAATAAACATTCAGTTAATCCATTCATGCGCGTTCTCGTAACTGATACGATCCTTTTTTGTTATACAGCACCATTTTCATCGCAGACTAGTGACGAGTTTCACCAACTGTTTGGGGGGGGGAGGTCAATTTGTCACCTGCATTACCTAGTTAATATTTGTCAACTTTGTCTTGTTAGTAAAATCACTCAAAAATTAGGGTTTTTGTGGGATTTGGATTTTTGTGTTCACATTATCGAGTTTCTATTGTATTTATATTATCAATTTAAACGCATCTCGATAAATTAAACAAAAAAATTACTTCGTAGTGACAAAAACTTTTTAAACGCCGAACGAGAAGGCAGTGCGGTTCTCAAACTTTTTTAACTGTGTTTTAACGTTGAATCCGAATTTTGTGACTTGACTTTGTTTGAGGGTCACTGCGTCGATTAATCATTTTCTACTTATATACTTACTATTACCCAGTGACGTAGCAAGTCAAGCCCGGGCCCTGGTGCAAGATCCACAGCGGGCCCCCTTCATTATTTTATTATAAAAAAAATTTAAATAACAATGTTATTGCACAAAAAACATGAAATTGACAAAAAGGCATCGTAGATTTCCCTAAAAAGATTTTCTGGTGGTGCGAGATCTCAATTCCCCCCCACCCCCAGGACTAATGAAAATTTAGCACTTATGAAGCTTTAGGCGTAATTCAATTTTGAGGTCCCCCTCTAAATAATTTAACTTCCGGCACATGGGGGTGGGGAAAGTAGCGTCTTTTAGCGCCGCAGGCGATTTTTGTGGAAAATACTAAAAATGTCTGTAAATAATAGAAATCAATTTTGTCCGTGTACCGGGCCCCCATGGGGCCCGGCACCACCTGTTGCTACGTCACTGCTATTACTCCAAAAGTTGTAAAAAAATTGAAATCGTCAAGGTGTAATTATTGAAGGGGTAAGAAATAAAAATTTTAAAACTCTTTAATAATTATTATAGTATTAATCTTAAACTTGTGAATATTACAAAAATAGGGAAAAAATCTAATTACTAAGGGGCAATTTTGAGGGGGTGAAACATACAAATTTTGAAACTATATTTAAGAGGAATCCTTAAAGTTGGAAAATACATTTTCGTAATTCAATGATATCTTGCTTATTACTCAAGAAAATTGCACAAAAGTATATATTTTTTAAAAGAGGACACTTGGACGCACACTACTGTGTTTTTATTTTTTTTTAAATTCAAATTTTTTTCAAAACTTGTTTTTCAAAAAATTTAAATTAAAAAAAAATAAAAACACAGTAGTATGCGTCCTATCATTGAATTACGAAAGTGTATTTTCCAACTTTAAGGATTCCTCTTAATTATTCAGTGACCTCCAGAGGGTCGCGCCCCATACTTTAAAAAGCGCTGCGCTAAGGGGTAAATTCTGAGGAGGGTAAAAGATAAAAACTTTTTTGAAAAAGAAAATAATTTTGAACCTCTTTCAGTACATTGATAATCAACTTGTGAATTATCCAAAAATAGTGAAAAAAATCTAATCGTCAAGGGGTAACTTTAAAAGGTGGTAAAAACTAAAAAATTTGTTTAAAGTGTAGCGGTTAAGTGCGTTAATTTTTAATTCTAAATACCCGGTTCCACTTAGGGTGATGTAAGAACTTTATTCTGATGTCTCCCCTCGGAAGGCAGTGGCAAACCACAGAGGGTAATCTGCCAAGAAAGCCATTAATATTAAAATTAATGGTCATGACGCTTCTGTTAAGAAACATATGAAGAAGAACGAGGGTAGAAACTAGAAAGCGCCTGTGGCATTAACCCCATCAAAAAGTACCTTCCAGATTAGGTCCCAAATAAGCATTAAAATCAAAAATAAGTAAACAATCACAAAAAGCAAACCAAAAAATTATGGACCAAATTTAATTTCATTAAAAATCACCCCGTAGTTTGGGGTGAGCAAATTAGTGATTCTGCTTACGCCAAAAAATTTCCATATTGCAAATTTTGAATATCAAAGTCTTAAGATTGCAATCATATTACCTACATGAAGTCATCTCTGATAAGATTACGAGTATCAGCCTTGTTGTGAAATTTTAAACCTTGAAAGTACTATATTGTAATAATATAGTATTATCACTCTTATCAATTAGTACGTGCACAAATATTTGCTAATGCAGAATTGTAAAAATATTTATTATTCATTCGTTGACGCAAAAATAATGAAAATACACCAAATCACACATAAACAGCTACCGGATTAGCTTTTGGTGTCACAAAAAATAGTAAATAATATGTGAGAAGCTCATTATCCTTTTTTTTTCTTAAAAAAACTTCACCAGTCCAATTAGCAAATAAATTGAGCCAAAATAGGAATAGTGAAGAGGTTGATGGGTTTTTGGACGTGGTGTGGAATAAAATATAGATTTTCTTGATCCAATCCGTGGGAGAGTTGGTACATATTCCAATGCAGCCTCATCGGAAAGCAGACAGCTTTGGAATCAGAAACGAAGAAGCATGCCATTGGATGAAGATGAATGTAGCTGGTAGACCATGGGAAGTAGGCTTCCTTATGGATGTGTGCGTGGTGAGCCCTCACTGTGTTGATTGGAAGTATCCCAACCCAAACTCTCATAAAGAGTGAGACTTCTGGTCGAACTAATGCCCAAACTACTATTTATTTTAAATTTCAGAGTTTTGATCAAGTAGTATTTTTTCGCAACCCAATCATAGCCCAATTTTTTATTATCCAAGGTGCTATAATTTTATCAATAAACACTAACGTCATATTTTATTTATTCTATACATAATATACACAATAATTTACAGGCCCAAAATATAATAATGGACGGAAGTAATAATTTCAAAAATTTGTTTTTAATAATATATTTAACACGCTTACATTATAGTGAACGAAACTGCCGAAGAAGAATACATTTTGGCCATGCGGACGACAGCATATAGGGAGGATTCCGACACATGGAGAGAACGAAGATCCAAACCATTGAAAGCAGGCGAGGCAACATTAAGCGGTCGCAGGAAGACAAAAACCAAATCTCTCCTGCCGATGTCCGATGATCACACAACTAAAGTTTTGGCGTCGCTGGTTCCGGACGAAATAATTTACAACGTCAACGATTATTCAAATAGGAACTACGACTGTTGTCTCCTTTTTGGAGATGTATCTGGTAAGTTGCACTTGATCTCTCCAACCATTTTCAGTTCGTCAGATAAAATTTTGAATACCGTCACCAGGTTACGTTAATCCTGCAAACTACTTGATCTAAAAAAGCTAAATTGTAGGATTCACCGATCTCTGTGAGATGTACAACAAGACTGGGAAAGGTGGTCCATCCAGATTAACGGTGGTCCTTAACCATTATATAGGAAATATGGTCCAAGAAGTTATATCACACAATGGGGACATCCTCAAATTTTCGGGTGACGCTTTTCTGGCCATGTACAAATGCGGAGTTAACGATTCAATACAAGATGTGGTGCACGAAGCGGTGGATTCTGCAATTATGATTCAGAAAACGCATGGAACCTATGAATCCGATGTTGGAATAACCCTGAGAGGTACAAATTCCTTGGAAGAAGAATATTTTGACTTGCATTTTTTATTCTAGTCAAACTAGCAGTGGCAGCGGGACACGTAATATTTTCGATTATTGGAGATGCCCGAAATTCCTATTATGTTGTGGCAGGACAACCCATCATCGACGTAAAAATGGGAGAAAAAAAATCAAGCGCCGGAGAAATTATAGTAGCTGCTTCTGCCTGGCATTATGTCAATCCAAGTGAATATTTATATGAGCATTTGGGTGATGGAGTACATACAAAAGTAAGATGGAATAAGTCCACTTTGATGCAATTCCATATACTACATGAAATTATTTTAGGTGAAAGGTGTCGGATTAAGTTGGAGAGCCACCCATAGAAATATTGATAAAAAAGGTGAGTCCACACCAGTTTGAGTTTTGCGGTTTCACAAAAAAAGTTTATTTAGATGAGATCGATATAGACGATGATGTCAGTACTTCAAGTAAAGTATTTGAAGACGAGGAAAGCATGTTGGAGTTAAAAGAAAAAAACAAGTACAAATTGGAAGATATTGCACGTAAGTTAAACTTACGTTTTCACTTCTTTCTAAAATTTTCTCATTTTTTTCTTAGTCCGACCAAGTATTAATTATGCCGCCAAGATGAACCTGAAAGATGATTTGCGCAAGTTTGTCATTGCCCCAATTATGAGAGGGATAGATTTGGACGAACCCATTGATTATTTGACCGAAATGAGGCAAATAGTTATAGTTTTCATTAATATCACTACGAGCAAGATAGATTGGGTCGATTATGTGAAACTGATTGATACCATATACAAGATTGTGTGCAAGTAAGTTCCCAATTTAATTTTGTTTCTTGTCTAGACCGAATCGTCCATTTATTATTCCAATCCAATTACTTCTATCGTTTATGGTCTTCATTTCATGGTGGCCAGGACCAGTCTCCATATGACTGAAAGCGATAATACATCCCAAACCACTAATTTTCTCCTTTTATAGTGTTGTTAACGACATGCAAGGTTGCGTAAACAAAATGTCACTCTTTGATAAAGATTTGATGTTTGTCGTCCTATTTGGTTTAAGAGGTTTTAAAAATGAACTGGAGAGCCAAATTGGACTGCGGTGTGCATCCGAATGCCACCAAGCCATATGCAAGTTACACACCGTAACGTCAGCTTCGATTGGGGTCACCACAGGAGTCACATATTGTGGAGTCGTCGGCCATACTCTACGGAGGGAATACACGGTCATAAGCTTAACCGTCAATAAAGCTGCACGTTTAATGTGCGCATATCCCAACAAAGTGACTTGCGACCGAGAAACCTTTCTGCACAGTAAACTAGAATCGAGAAATTTTATCCTACAGGAACCGAAACCTCTGAAAGGCATTACAAACGTTGGACCCGTTTACGAATTCAAAGAACAAATCGATTTGAAATCCAAATATGTTTTGAATCCATTTCCACTATTAGGAAGAACGGACGAAATACGACTCTTCAAGCGCTTACTCGAAGAAACCCTCGAAGTATCCATGGGTAAAGGAAAAGCCACAACTGCGCAAATATTAAATCACCACAATACTTTGGTTATAAAAGGCGATACCAGAATTGGAAAAACTAGGTTATTGGACGAGCTAATATTTTGCATTCCATCAGATGTGCCAATAAATAGATTCAGTCTTACGAAAAGAGAAGGAAAGGTAATTATTTTTGCATCAGTTCGATATTGTCTAATCAATAATCTTCCCATTTGAAGATTCCATACCAGACAATCGAGTATATTTTTACTGCACCGCTTGGGCTGACCGATCTATCAGCTGTGGAACGACAGGCCAAACTTCTAACACGACTGCAAAAATTGAAAGTTCCAGATTTCTATTGCGCAATTAACCAAGTTTTCAATGTAAATTTCGAAAAGACGCCAACTTATTTGTCACTCACAAACAATCAGAAAGACTTAGTTTTGGATAAAGTCATTATGCAGCTGTCTAACATTGTAGGTTGAATGTTTTAAAAATTCTTTCTTCAAATTACATTTTCAGGTCTTTACAACATTTTGGATAATTGCAATAGACGATGCAGAATTTATAGATGTCGAAACGTGGAAATTTATGAATAACCTCGTGGAAATGGATGTTGTTTTCATCATGATGACCTTTTCCGCTAGTTGCGAGCTATGTAGGGAAGGATTAACCGTTTTGAAAAATAGAAGAGTTCAGGAAATTATTTTGAATCCAATAGATAAATGGTATCATGCAGGTTTGGCCTGTCAAATTTTGGACGTAAATGCAATTCCACCAGAACTAGAAAAGTAACACAATGTTAATCATAACTACCTAAGTGTACAACAAAATTTGTAGGTTAATTCAAACACGTAGCAAAGGAAACCCCGGATGGATAGAAAGCTTTTTAGTCAGTTTAATCCAAGCTGGAGGATTGGTCATTCAGTCACTCTCAAGAACTGATATACACGATCTTGGCTTGGTTTCTCCACCTGTGGATATGATGGTTAGGTAAGTTGGGCATCAAATTTTCGTTTTTGACTCTTGGTATGGAGATGAGTAAATTTTAGATTATCGTCAGATGAAACTAAAGAGCTTGAAAAAAAGAAAGAACATTCGCAAGAATCACAAGATGACTTAATCTCGCATGATGACGGATGGAAAATGTATCAGTTTAGTTATAGAGTGAGTAACCAACAAGTCTCTCGTGGAAAACCGCGGTTCTATTCCTGGCTCACACCTTTCCAGTGAACTTTGGTGTTACGTCCTGATTGATTGAGTTAGGATTACGTAACACCAAAGTTATTTGGAATCGTCAGGCCAATTTAATCGCCTATCCACTGCATACTGTTTGAAGAACAGTTACGGGACCAACCCCTTCCGTTGGTTGGTGGAACCTTTAAACATTCATCCACTAATTTTTTTTAACAACTTTGATTAGGACAGCGTAATAAATTTGATGAAAGAAAAAATTAAAGAAAAAAGGCGTCAGTTTGGAAGTAAAATTCCGGTTTGCATCATAGCTCCATCTTTTAAATTAGAAGAAGTGGATCCCGAATTGTCAATGGATGGTAAGTAAAGTGAGAGGTAGTACTAAAAATATGTTTATGAAATATTGCGTGCAGTTATGATCATCCAAATGTTTGACTCCTTAACATCTTACGAACAGCTCTTGTTAAAGTGCAGTTGTATATTGGGAGAATTTTTTCCACGAGATATGCTTCTGTATATTATGGCTTCCTCAACACCACGAGCTACTGCATTGGGTTTGTACAAATTTGGTCTCTTTGACCTCAGGAATATCAACTTACTTTCCTTTATAGCTGTCCAAAAATTGTTTGCTCTTCGTATATTGGGTTGTGCAAAAGGCGATTTCACTCAAGGAGATTCTGGTATGATGTTTACCCAACGTTTAATTAATCCGAACAACGATAATTCCATCATATGCGAATGCAGAGGAATAATAATTCAAGGTTCTTGCTAAAATTGCATTGTTAACCGAGAGTAACCTTTTTTTTAGATCAGGCAATAGATCTTCCAAAATACGCGTCGTGTGGATACTTAAGGTTTCGACTTGAAGTGTTTCGCGAAACGACGTACAATTTGTTAACCGACAATCAGAAGAAAGAATTTCATGCTCGAGCGATTCGATATCTGGAGAAAGAAACGCGAAGGTGTCGCTCGTGTGGTAATGGATTTTTCGTACGGATCCTAGGAGCCAGACACGATGATGTAGAAATATAAATCTATTCCAGAATATTTTTATCATTGAGTGTTATAGGGGCTTTCTAACAAAAGAAAATCACGAATGGAAAGGATTTCTACCGTTGGAAGACCAAGCCTTGCATCAAGAACAAGCACAGATGCGTCGCTTACTACTAACATGGAATACGGCAATAACACAGCCAGCATGGTAACTTCGCATAGTAAAGTCGTTAGTCGTTCCTTGTTTACGGAGAGCGATATGATGTCCAACAATATGCCCATCGATTATTTTGATACTCCCTATTGTTGTGGATTACGGATGATCAACAAGCTAAAGCGCAGTGTTTCGTTAGCACGAACTTTTTCGTATGCCGATTTTAGTTCGTGCCAATGTTCATTAATTTTAAACACCATGTATACTCAAATGTTGGAACATTGCAAAGGAGCAGGTAAAAAAAAACTGCGAAATAAGGCAAGTCTGCCGTAATTAATTAATTTTTGTTTCGCGCAGAACTAATGGATAAAATGATGGATGCATTGCTGGAATACGCATACATCTGCATTATGTCATACAATATTCCTCAAGCGATTAAAATTCTGAACGACGCCATCTCCATTTTAGAAGTAAATAAAAACTGTAGTTCCAAAATTGAAATTAAATTCCATTTTTTAGACTCCAAATTTCGTAAAAGACGACGAAAATGGTGAATCGCAGTGGAAAATTCCTTTGATTAGAGGAAAAATTGAAACATTAATTGGACACTCTCGCTTGGAACTTGGGCAAATGGAGGAAGCTTTCTTGTGCTTTCAAGAAGCATTACATCACTATGGTTACAAATTTCCTACAAAATCGTCTGCGATAAAACTTCAATCGGTAAAATTGGAACTGAAGCATCGCATGGGAATGTATTTCCTTCCTTCGCTCATATCTTCCAATGCGGATGGATACGAAGCCGAGTTTTGCGATATGGTTTCGGAATGCCTATCGCTTTTGTGCAAACTATTCAAGGTTTCCCGAATTAAATTGTTTTCACTAATTTTAATACAAAATTAATATTTTAGATGTACCATATGTGGGAACATGCGGAACTCGCTGCGGCTTGGAGTCTTAATAAGGGTCTCCAATCGGACAAAGACTTTTTTGGTCTTTGCAATGCTTACGCAAATATGTTAGAGGTTGCTAATCATTTCAAGAAAAGAAAGTTTTGCATGGCTTTAGAGGTTAATGCGCTGCGTTTGTGTCACCGCAAACGGTCAAGCGTGGAAGCGCAAGAGCTAAAAGCTGTAGCAATACTGTACGGATGTATATTTTGTTCCAGGTAGATATACTATGATGATTCGTGCGCAACAGTCACATATGAATTATTTTTCAATTCAAAGGTCAGCAAGAGCCGAAATTGATAAAGCTATTCAGTTGGGAAACGTAACGATCCGAATATGTACGGCTGTTCATTCAGTGCAGATAATTCTTCAAGTAATTCCAATCTTGACCCAACTTCTTTTTATACAAGGCAGAATTGCCGACGCCGTACAGTTGATTTTAGAGCTCGAATATTACTCGTTCGAAGATACTGACAATTCAGGTATTGGAATTAAACGATAATTTTTCGGAAACCTCTATACCTCTCAATTTAGGACGGACCTGGTACTTTTCCCTTTGCGTTGGACTTCAATTAGAGTCTGGTTACACCCTGGTACCGGTGAAAAAGTGCGAAACATTTTATCAGGTCGAGCGCGATACAATAGGAAACATCAGAGATTCTGATGCTGAGAAACGTTTCTACACTTGCATGTGGTTATGGTACGTAAGAAACGAAGAATGGGAAGCTGCTACGCTTTGGTACACAAAATCATGCAATTTTGATGGCCCGAAAGAATGCGATTCCTTATACAATATTTTTACGGCTCTGTACTTATTCGAGGGACTGCTGCTCTATTTGGTGTGCAAGATAGATAAAAGAGATATGGAATCCATTGCAGAGGCGTATACTGAAATCGATAAACTGATTAATTTGTTGGAACATATTAGCAAAGATGCGAAAATTATTTTACCAAGGTTTTTCATAAGTAAACTCAAAACTTCTAATTCTAAACTTTAAATTTTAGATTAGTTCACTTGCAAGCCTATTATAAATTTATTCAAAACGATGAAACGCAAGCTTTCAATTTGTTGAAAAAATCGAGAAAAATTGCTGAAGAACAAGGTAATATATTGGAGATCACGTGGGTTGACCATTCATATAAGGCTTGGAACAATAATTTGACAGCCATTTTGGCCGACTTTTGGAAAGAACATTGTGAGCCCGATAATTTGTTGGATTATCACGAAGTCGATTTAAATGATGGAAAATTGGGGTTGTTTACGTTACCCGTTCCGATGTTTTATTAACGAAGCCGTTGCGAATTAAACTTGTTAATTTTACAAAATAAAATACTTGAAAAATAAGGGCTAATAATTTTTATTTACATAATCATCATCATTAAATAAAGTAAATGGCGTAAAAATATTATCCATAAGTTAAAAGTGTAACAGTAACTCGTACCATAGGTAAGTAAAAAAATTGCTTAAAAATAACTAATTACATTAAACAATCATTCTGTATATCATAATAAACATTCAATAATGTTAAGGGAAGGTTGAAGGGTTCTTAGCTGTGTAGAGCTGTTGGGAGTTAGAGCGCTAACCACTAGCGCCTAATTGTTGCATAGCACATGAATCAGTAGAAAATTTCACTATTTGGATGTTTTAAGCCAATTCCGAGCGGTTTAGTTAACTGTGCGGGTTGCGGTGCTGAAGGTTCAAGATCCCTTTTGCAAATATTAGTAAGTAATAGTAAAACATTTATTAACAGATGAAATTTTTAAACAATATTAGTAGAAAAGAGAAGTGTGGATTATATTTAAATGACACAAATAAGAGTTTAAAAAATTGTTTATAAGATAATTGAGTTCATAAATTATCTACTACGTTTTCATCCTTACACCACTCGACCATTCTAAATCTGAATTTGAATCTTTTATTGCCCATCAAATAGTTCGATCAATTCGGAAATTGTTTGAATTTAAAACGGTAATCTAATTAGTCTATTTACAAAGGATGAAGGAAACTAGAAAATAAGTGATAGATCTGATTTTTCGCTTTATGCTGTACATAAATCAGATTTTCGTTAATTAGGAAAACAAATTTTCATTTTTCTGTGGGGTTGTAGAAAAATTGGGTAAAAATGACTCCTTATCTTTTGTAACCACTTTTGATTTCAGTATCAGGACAATTAAATGCATTTCTGGTGTAGCTAGGTACAGGTACAATACAGAAAAGTATTACGCGTCACCCATTTTAAGGGACACCCATTTTAAGGGTTCATGTAGAGAAATTTGATAATAACCATATCTGTATTTTAGAATTATAAAAAAATGCCCTCGGGATCCGCTTTTGAGCTGCTATTCGGGATTCAATTTTCGAGAGGTCAAGGAGTGAGGTTGAGGCTGACTTAGGGTGACTTGATCACCCTATCTTTTACCCTTCTAAAGTAGTTTTTAGTATACTTCTGTCTCTTTTAATTTTCTCATTTACGTAGTAAAGGAAAGTATTGTGATCGAGTCAAAAACCGACTTCGCGTAGACACATCAGAGTTTCGATTCAAAGGTATCATTTTGATCGTGAACGATTTTTGGAATAATGTCTGAATCTGTGTGTGGTCTAAATCTAAAATGCCAGGAAGAGCTTCAGAATACTATGGATCCAAATTTGCATTATGGTCAAAAATAATTTTTAACTTTTTCATTGTAACTTTGTGATTTGGGGCGCAAGAGCAGGTGGCATCGGCCCTGCCTCTATGTAGTTTTGTGCATTGCATTTCTCAAGTTTTGAGTACATTTTTAGTTATTTAAAAATACAGATATGATAAAGCCTGATAACGTTGACACAATGAGACTATCTAATCTGGAGGATTTATCCAAATAATTACAACAGATTTGAGGACAAAAAAATAAATAGAAACGTTGACAAAATATGATTGTGCAAGTGTGCAATAACCACATTAGAAAATTGCATTGGAATGACATAAAAAAGAAACCATTGTGAATATAGGGTTGTGCAAAATCATCTGCTACGCAATGACAAAAACTTAAAAATCTTTGTAGTGTAAATTCATGCAATTAATATTAGCAATACAATAATTTTAACAACCATTTTGGTTACCATGTAAAAATTAATTAAAAATAAGCCGATAATAAAGTGGCAAGTTAATATTAGAAGTCAGATATTTCATCGTGCCACTTTCTTAATAATTCAAAAAACTGTACAATCTACCTCCGATTATAAAGGATAAGATAGTTTAACCTTACCAGAGCTTTGAAAACAAATCTTAACAATAACAAAACAATTAATCACGCAAAACTCCCATAAGGTTGGTGTATCTGATACCATATAATCAAATCTATTCCATATTATTAAAAGAATAATGACAACTCAATAATTTCGACTGTCTTGGTTTAAAATTTAAATACCTTTACTTACATACCATCGCGTCTTGTTCTAATATCACAATAAAAAATAACTTTTTGACACTTAATAGCGTAAAATCACTGGGAAGTTGCTTTTCGGGTAACCATATTTTATGACTGATAGAGAAGGTATTCCTTAAGCATTTTTGGTAATGGTAACGAAGACACAGCATTTTTGGTGATGTGCTGTAAAATTGCATCTCTGCATGCCGACTGTAATGTGGAGACTAAAACAAAACATGTTTTTAACGTCAGTGGGTCACAGTTTCGCACACTTACCTCCATACAACTGAATAATTCGGACTTGTTTTGTAGTACCATAAACATCCACAACCACATGAAGTGGTTCCGTTTTATAAGGGATACGTTTAACACAGGGGCCTAAATCTTCACCATTAACAATGTAATGCATATCAGCCTCATTGTCAGTCGTTGGTACGTACATGATCCCTATTCGACTTCCCTTGTCGGTAGGTAAAATGTTTCCACCACTTTTCATTGTTCGTAGAGTACTCAACGGCACAACTCCATGAATAGACATTATGTTTCCAATACTGCGAGAACCACGCTGGGTGATCTCGGTTGTACAATTCCCCTCCCTGCTATACTCAAAAAAATTGCTGTGTGCCTTCGTTATACCGTAAATCCAAGAAGTAGCAATGTTGGCTAAATCGGGTAAAGCATACTGGGGAACCCCATTGATCTTAATTGAAGGTGGATCCATCTGTGTTAATCCTAACCGCATGTGACCACTCCATCCGGGTTCGTTTTGTTCAATTTCAAGTAGAAAGATTTCACCTGGTTGAAGAGGTTTTTCACTAAACGTCAAAGCGTGAGCAAAGCTGGCTTTCCTGAAAGCCACCGTATTATCGTCCGATAAAATTATGTTCTCTCCACAATACGGATGAAATCGCGTTAAAGACATCCTATTTTTTAGTAAAAGTACACTACACTTCACACTGTTTTTTTGGTTATGTTTAAAACCTTTTATCCAATATTACTCATTCCATAAACATTTATAACGTCACAATTACAACACTTCCAAATAATATTAAATTGTTAGAAAAACAATTACAAGATTGTTAATTCGAAAATATTTACTTCTCAAAAGTAAATTCTGGATTGAACGATTTTTGAATAATTGGTGGGATTTTAGTGTAGTGGTACTTCAGTGAAGTTTTTTTTTATCGATTTTATTCAAATTCTTTTGTCCCAACTACGTTTTAATCTCGGATGAGTGAAATTGCGTTAATATAAAATTATCCACACTAATTTCCTCTGGTTAAAGCTTGATAACAACCGCAGAAATTGTAAATAAACAAAATGTTAGAAACCTAACCTCACATTTCAAGAAATTGTGTCATGTATAGGATGTTTCGCAAATAAAGGATTTAAGTACTAAAGTTTAATATTTGATGTTTTGCAATGAACTGGCCTAAATATGAATTCAGCACGGAATCGCAGGCCGAATTACAAGAATATTTACAGGTGGTTGCAGAAAAATCGAGCAATTTTCCTGTGGATTTAGATTTTCGAGAAGCATGGAAGAAATTTTTACCTTTGGTAAATATTTTTGTTTTTTTATTTTAAATAATAATTAAGGTCTACGACGATTCGATGTAAAAGCGGCCTGAGTTGACAACTCATCCGTCCGTCGGATTGTGACGGACTCTCTCCGTTTGAGTCAGCCCTCTCATTAGGGGTTGCGTCTTAAAGGGTAGTTTTCGTTTCAAGATATCTCTGATCTGGACGGTTGCTCTTTTGGCCAGTAATCTCACATGCAAACCGCAGGGATTACTTCCCAGTTATTAGATAGGGCGCGGCGGTCAGACTCTTGATGCTCTTCTGCATATCAAATTTCCCTGGCTCTAAAAAGTATCACTTTGCTTCCTTGTAACATAATGTACCATTTCGCTTTTTGGGAGTAAAATACAAAAAAAGAGGAAGTCTCCTAGTAACGGGAGGAAAAGAGTTGAATTACCTAGCAATAGGAGAACATCACAAAAAGAGGATGAGGTTGCTTTTTCATTTTCATGTTTTGTTCATTAAGGATGAAGAATTGAAGGACAAATTTAAGCACAATGTTAGCGTTCCAATGGATGTAATCGAAATTGAAGACGACGATGAAGAAGAAGAAAGAAACGAAAACGTCCCAAAAACTTCTAAGGGTGAGAGCGAAGATTTTTCACTTCCAGAACAAAGTTTTATGCAGTTGTTGACGAACGAACCGAAACAAAATGTCACAACGGAAGACCTCCTGGACACGGTCCGAGAACTACTGGAAACAGAATCCGAATTACCCTGCGCTATTATTAAACAATTTGGAAGCAACTCCCTCCAAGACCAAATGACCGAAATGTTTGGTGTATTTGCTTTGGAATTAAATATGCAGTGCACACTAAAATTATGGAAATCAATTCTGGAATCCAATTTTTTAGAACGAACTGCTGTCCTTAAAACATTTTTGGACCAAATTTTAATGAAAAAAGTAAGTAAATTTGCACGATTTGGGAACTCGGAAACGGAGTTTTTTTGCAGGTCTTCATAGAACAAGATTCGACGTTGAAGACTTTGTTTGCAGACACTTGGAAGGAATTTCCGGAAGAAACGAACGGGCTGGTGCGCGTACATTTAGTAAAAAATAATCCTGTTGCGAAAATATTTAAAAGCAATCTTCGTTCTTTGCCGGATGCGTACAAAAACATTTTATTGAAGTAAGCAGTTTCTTGTAAGTGAATGAAGAAGTAACAGTTTGATTTTTAGGTCGTTCGTAGAAGATTGCGAAAAATTAGAAACTCATCAGTTGGATACGGTTGCCTGCTTGGTAACGTCGTCTTCAGAGCCCAAAGATTTGAAGATGTTAATGGAACTTATGTCTAGTGCGGCGAAGGATTTTGTTAACGAAAAAAGTTTTGGAAAATTGTTATTGGAAGTGCTTCAGTGTATGGGAGTCTCCGTGTTACAAAATGAGCAACAAATTAATTATATCATCCAAACTCATAAGTCAATTTTTAAAGCACAAATTGTAAAAGTATTTAATAATGCGTTACAAGATTTAAAACTTCTCTCACAAAGTTTAAGGGCTTAATTTTTTGCTAATAAAGTATTTTTTAATTCAGAATTTAATTTAATATCCACTGCGCCAATTTAGTGATTCGCGAAAATCTCTAAATTTAATGTTGCGAGGGCATAATTTCTTAATTTGGGACTGCAGTTCCGGCTATTTAAATTATATAAATGTGAAGCCAAAAATCACACGAAATATTTTAGCAATTTTACATATTTTTGAAACAAAAAATAAATGAATGATTAAGAAGCAGGTGTAAATAATTGAGTGGCTAAATTTTTATTATTTATTTGTAGGCACAATTTGCTAGAAACCTACTCATGAAATGGCATAAATTTAAAAAGATAAATTTAGCTGGAGGTAATAGAATTTCATCTTTGTCTGAAAATTATGAAAAGTATAAAATTAATCCGTGGTTAAGTAAAAATAATACTTGGCAGATCGCAAAAATGATTTTTATTGCACACTAGCTAAATTTATAACCAATTATTATTATAATTAACTACATGAAAATACAGTCGTTGGTGGTGTCCAAAATAAAATGACAATTTAATGAGGTGATTGGCCGTGATACTGAACGTAAAAATAGTTAATGTTGGTAATGGGTTTCTGTAAAAGTAACAAATTTAATTTAAAATAAAATTTAATTTCTCAAAACCAATCACCTCGGTAGCGTAGTTGGTTGTAATGCTAAACTTCCATTTAATCCAAAATCTTATTCTCCAAAAAATCACACCTTTTATGCTAATGAAAATAATTTTGGGGAGCTTCAATTTTTAACGTCGTATCTCAACTAACTAAAAAGGTAAAAAAAATAAAAAGATATTAGTGAACTCAAATTAGCATGTTCTTCCTCATAGGTACTTACTTTCGAATTTTGAAGGGGTGGAGGAACTTCAAAAATATCTGAAAATTTTATCTGAAAGCCCCGACAAGACTCATCACAAGAAGCCACGAGATTCTTCTTCTTTAACTTCTTTTTAAATCAATGATCTGTTCTTTACCTGGAAAAAGAATTAAAAACCTGATCATTAAAATTAATCTTCTTCTTTTAGATCAATGTTCTGTTCTATAAGCAACTGTGTCAAGATTCCTTGGCACAATTACCACTGGGAGCATATAATTGCTTTACATCTGGTAGGTAGCTTGCTGGGCTGGCCTACAGATGTGCCTATATCCTGGTTTTTATGTTAATGTTGGCAATTCACTAACCCAGGAGGACCACCGGCTTAACGTGCCTTCCGAAGCACGGAGACTAGTCATGAGAAAGTTTGACCCTTCCCCGGATTTGAACCCGGTACCCTCTCCCCTCGGCAGGCAATGGCAAACCACCGGGGTGTAATCTTCCATGAGAAGCCTTTGTTAAAAGGCTCACCACACCCTCTTTAGGGTAAAAGGATTGAGAAGGAAGGACTTCGCATTCTCTCTAATTTTCGAATTCGAAAATTCGAATTAACCTTAATAAGTGACCGGTTTTCAGTCTATCATCATTACATTGCATTCGAGGTTGTTTTCAAGGGTTTGTTGAATTATTCACGGATGACGAGCTAAGTTATATTTTCTTATAGCAATATGAGTCTAAAGAGGTAAATTTCACGATGTTACATGAATAATACCAAAACCAGTCACTCATTAAGGTTAATTTGAATTTAGGTTCACCTTCGATAGCCATCCAAATTATCACCATTGTGTCTTAAAACTGGGTAACTTTATAAAAATTTTGAAAACAAACGATCTTTTGGGTTTGGATCCGTGTCCACACCATAAATTAAAATCGACAGGTTCCAAAAATAAAAATTGTTGATAAACATTACACATAACTGTCTTCCTTCATTAGATCAAAGAAGCATTTGATAAGCATTTAAATACACAAACTGACAAAAAATCTGGAGAGGTTCCAAGTTTATTAACAATTTTGCATAGTGAGAACAAATTTATCAAGTCGAATGTCTCATAATTATGATGCAACTGAATATAGCTAAGGTACCAAAGATAAATTATAAGTATCGAATATTGCTGTTGTTATATTACCACTTTTTTTCTAATAATAATAATTCCGAACAATTACTTTTCTAAAAAAATAAACGATGCTGTTTTTGGACCCGCTCCAAAAATTCATTATAATCTGATAAATAAATCTAAAATACTTTTTATTGACTGGTAAGTTTATTTATTCATTAGGTAATTTAACGATCCATTAGCTAAATCGTTTTTGGTTTACAGAAAGTTCCTAAACCGGATCTGGAAAAATTTATTTATAATATCATCACGAGTGGAATTCTTATCGATAATTTTATGGCTTCATCATCGTTACATTATAATTTACTGTACAATTTTCAAGTTTCTTTTTGATGTCGATGGAGCCACAATGATAACAAATTTTGTAAGCAGCCGAGTAGCTCTTGAATAGATTAAAATTGAATTATTTTGGATCAATCATGATCAATTTTAAGGTGATTTTTTTGTTATAGTTTGTACAAAGGAATTTTAAAACTGTGAATGCAAGGATAATCAAAGAATAAGGGAGCAAAAGCAGAAAAATTGCAACAATCCAAAGATCTACCAAAGATAACTTTGTATATTTCTCGCAGCTAAATTCAAATGTTCTGCACTTCCTTCCGTCCAAAAAACTGCACGTTGAAGAGATGCTTCTGGTTGGCCCCGAAACCATTTAGACAGCAGCTACAAGTTCTTGGTGTGACTAAAACAAAATGTTGACTCACTTTTTGGATTTTGATGAGACTCCTTACATTGGATTCCAAAAGGTTCCAAAAAAGAGACCTTTTCGTTTCCGCACAAAACTGGATCCCTATTGAAGGAATCCGTAAAACATTGGTTCCTGGCTTCCTAAACCTCCATCTTCTTCTTAGTTTAAGCCTTAAGGCTTGTTATTACCAACATCTGCGTCGTTTCCTTGGCAGCGTTGGTTCTGTGAGCATATAAATATTTTACATCATCAGGTAGCTTGCTAGACTTGCCGTCAGATGTGCCATGTATCCTGTTTTTTTTATGTTAATGGTGGCAATTCACTAACCCAGGGGACCACCGGCTTAACGTGCCTTCCGAAGCACGGAGACTAGTCATAAGAAAGTTTGACTCTCCCCAGGTTTGAACCCGGTGCCCCGCATTTGCATCCAACTGCGTTAGCTGCAAGGCAATGACCGTCTCTAAACCTCCATCGTGAGTTATAAAAACTTTGGTGTTTGAATGCCCTAAAATTTTTTCATCAACTTTGTGGAAACCACTTCCTGACTATCACATTTTTTGGAAACTCAACTCCATCGGCTTTAAATTTCTATACCACAGTTTCGTTTTTCTTTGCTGGGACGATCGTAAAGCAATTCCAAGTGTAAATAAAATTACACCATCTTTTGATTCGTCCAAAATTGTTTGAATGTTCAAAATAATCTGATTTGGAATTAGTGCGGAGGAATGAAACCTTGTGAACTTCCATCAGGTACAGGTTTTGGATGTGGTACTTGCAATACGAACACATTCCCCTGATTTCTACTAGTTTATGGTTTCGTTCAACACGGTCTTGATACAACACGGGACGAATTAACCGTGTTATAAGGAGAACTTTTATTTCGACATTCCTTAAATTGTTTTTCCTTACATTTGTAGGTCAGTCTCACCTAAAACTTCCTTGACCTGTTATTAACCTGTGGTTGGCAGCGTTAAATTTGTTTGTATAATTAGTATTACTATAATTAGAAAATTTAAAAAAAATAGGATACAAATTTGTCCTCAAATTAGAAAAATACTTGAGAACTTTGTATTCAAAACTGTTACATTATGTAAAACTATAATTTGAAAATAGAAATCAGTTTAGGTCAAATTACTTTGAGTATTAGCCAACATTTAAAAAATACTTTCCACATCATAGGTACAAATTTAGTAAATTAATTTCATCCATAAAACCACAGTTTGAAAACCAAAAAGTTTTTGAAAATTGAAATTCCAAGCAAACGCGTTAATTTTGGAAGAGGGACCCCTTACCCCAAATCGAAAATATTTTTCGGTTTTTAAATTATTGAACCGTTAGTAAGTGTTACTTAACAATTATCATTGTGAGCCAACTTTTCAAAATTTTGTTTTACTAGGTGGACACAAAATCTATTTTAGCACATGCGTAACGTAGAAGTTCCTAATAATAAATGCATATCTCCCTGCCATTTCTTCGTTAAAAATATCGTCAATTTTTGTAATATCTAGTTGAATCTATCACGCGCTTAAATACTTTTTAAGTTCACATTTTTTGAAATGATAAAGTTATTCTTATTATTGTTTGTTTGTTTTCAAAATGTTTTAAGTGCTAACATCCTTTACGTTGCTCCAATTGCATCCCCCAGTTTGCAAAGATGGAATACGGCGCTTGCGATGGGGTTACGAGCCAAAGGTCACAATATTACCATGTTAAGTCACGACACCGAAAATGAACCACTACCAGAAAATTTTCATCTTATATTACTGGAAGGTCACTTTTTTTTATTTAAATACTTCTCCAAATAATCCATTTTTTCCAGGCATTTACGACAAACTTAATTTCAAGATCGAAGCGAACGAAGTACAAGAGAGAGTTGCTACGAAAGCTGTTAAAGCTTTGTTTAAACACGTCGAATTTTGTTGCGAACACGATTTTAATACCACTGGTTTCCAAACCTTGATGGATTATCCAGAAGACTACAAATTTGATTTAATCATCTTTGATGCTAGTTATGGACGGTACTTTTATCCACTCATTCTTAGGTTCAACAATCCTCCAGCCATTGCAGTCACACCTTACCGGTTACCTCCAATTTTGGCAAACTCTTTTGGAGCTCATCTCCATACATCTTACGTTCCTTATTACAACACTGAATTTTCCACAAAAATGGATTTGTTCGAACGCATTTTAAACTTCTTTTACACGTACGTCGAAGTCATGTACCGAAAGAATTCGTTCTCCCCAAAAGAGAATAAACTTGTCAAAGACCAATTTGGAGAAGAGACACCAGCACTTAGGGACTTTGAAAGAAACATCAGTCTGCTGTTAACCAACGTGGACTACAATATGGATTTTCCCATGGCACTTCCTCCCAATATAATTCCCGTGGGTGGATTACACTTAACACCCGGCAAACCTCTCCCCAAAGTAAGTACAAGAAAGTGGTAGAACAAAAAATAAAACGGTTACATTTCAGGATTTACAACGCATAATGGATGAATCCAAACAGGGAGTTATCTATTTTTCACTTGGTTCCCTCCTGAGGTCCGATAAACTGAGCACAGTTCAAAAATCGAGTTTGATCGAAGCATTTGGAAAAACTTCCCTTACCGTTTTATGGAAATACGAAAGCGCTGATTTAGGGGATTTACCGGAAAATGTAATCGTTAGGAAGTGGTTTCCACAAAATGATATTTTAGGTAAGAAAAATAGCATTTGCTAGGCTAAGTAGCTTTCCAGCTGGGTGAAGCTAGCTGTCAGCTGGTCTGCTGTAATTGCTAAAAAGCAGTGGAAAATCATATCAATTTGTTAGCTAAAAATTGGGTGAATTGATTTTTAGGCCATAAAAACACCCGATTATTTATAACCCACGGTGGAATCCTCAGTACTCAAGAAGCGATGTACCATGCGGTTCCGGTGATTGGTATTCCATTCACTTCCGATCAACGTGCCAACGTACGGCGGATGGAACGACGACAGTTGGCTAAGGTATTAAGCTACAAGAATCTCACCAGTACCAACATAGTAAACGCCATGAACGAATTGCTGAACAACCCATTGTAAGTGACTTGGGCGCGAATCCAAAATGGTCACTTTGTTTGTTTTAGGTATGCGAGAAACATCATAAATTTGTCGAAACGCTTCCGCGATCAACCTCAACCACCGCTACAAAGAGCAATCTATTGGATTGAATATATTATGCGACATGGAAACGGCGAACATTTGGTCTCACTGGCACGTGATATGGATGCTTACCAAACTGGAAACTTAGACATTTTGGCAGTTGCGTTATCAAGCATGATTGGGGTTTATGTCGCATATCTGTTCCTTCCAACTGTTTACGCATCGTTCTTTGGACAAAAAGCAAAAGATACCAAAGAAACAAAAGGGGGCAAAGGAAAGAAATAAGAACCTCCCGATAAATGAGGAGAACAACAGTTTTTTGCCATTATCACATCATGCTTGTACTCGGTTCTGTAACTTATGAAGAAACTGATACGTTCTTGTATGGGAATTTGATTTTTTCAAACCATCAAATCAAAAAATGGAAGAAATAGATTCCCATGTAAGAACTCACAGTGAAACCACTACCCCTACCGTCAATTTCTGGAAGTTTTATTAAACCTAGTCGGGTAGAACTTAAAAAGTTATGTTAGCATGCGCGTGGTGATCTCCCGAACTGCACGGCTCGTTTAATCAAGCGACTAATAATGGACGTAGTTATACAAAAAGGAACCCTTCTGCATTTACGTGGTTCCTTTACGCATAACTACAACCAACCGAATTCGTGGCGTAATTTCACTGGTTTATTCTAAATTTCTTCAAAAATTACAGAAAAATTCAAGCAGAATGTGTTGGTAACCGAGCCGATCTTTATTTGTTCGAAAAATTGTGCTTTAAAAAATATAAAATTAAAAGTGATTCTGAATAATGAAACAGAAATATTGGATATTTATTCTTGACATCAGTGGCGTATCTTTAATTTACGAATTCCAAAATTTTATAAATTTTTATACTGCAACATCGGTATTTTTTGCAGCGGTACGCCACTGGGAGTCAAAACGATATTTTTATATTGGAAGGTAATAAATATTTTGGCAAAGACACTTTTGTTTCTACACACGCAAAAAAAATTATAAAGCATTTTTTAAATTGATTCAACCATGGGTTTAAAAATTAAGAAGCAATTTTGTTATTAAATTAAATGCGTTGTTATGTAAAAATGTAAAAATAAATTTCTGTTATATTATTTTGCTAAATACGAACAAGAAAATTTATTTTCCCCTTACCCTTTTTTGTATTTTTTTTTCTTAGAAGAAGGGGTGTGTTACGTAAATATAATATGCTTTCGACCACAGAATGCGCTGGAAAAAAAAATTCAAAACCTGATCGTTAAAAATAATCGTTTCCGTTTTACTACAATGAAAATCTCATAAAAATTAACTAAATTGGCACGAGAATAATTTACAAAATAACACTTCATTGAAACTAATGATTGTGGTGGGTGTTTTTTCTTATTAAGAACCGACCACAATACTCAAGAAACGTAAGAGTAACATCATTGTTGTTTTGTTAAAATGAAGACCTTTTTAACTTTTTTTCTTTTACTAACGTTTGTATCGTGTTCCAATATTCTATACCTCAATCCAATTGCTTCCCCTAGTCACCATATGTGGAACAAAATCGTCTCGTTGGAATTAGTTCGAAGGGGTCACAACGTTACCATGCTCTCACACGACGAAGAGGTATCCACACCTAAAAATTTTACGGTCATTACAATCAAAGGTATCAATTTCTCCTCAGAACTTTTAGAATACTCACGTTTATGTTTTAGGAATATACGAACCCATCGAAAAACTTTTTGGCATGGAAGAAGTTGCCGAAGAAAGCATTTTAGGTTCCATTGTGGAAACATACAAATTTTTACTCTTTTTAACCAACTACGATTACAAATCTAAAGAACTGGATTACTTGATCAACTACCCAAAAACCTTCAAATTTGATTTGATCGTTTTTGATGTGACTATGGCACGCCACTTGCTTCCGCTAGTTGAACGATTCGGTAATCCACCTGTGGTAGCTGTAACTCCGTTTCTGTTACCACCAGGGGCAGCAACAATTTTTGGAAGCCCAATTTACACCTCCTTCATGCCGTTCTATTCCACGTCGTTTACAGATTCCATGAACTTCAAGGAACGTGTTCTAAATTTTCTGTACACTTACATCGATATATTTTATAACTTTTACATTTACGGACCCAAAGAGCAAAAGTTAGCAGATGGAAAGTTTCCCGAAAATGTTCTAACCATAAATGAGTTATCCCGAAAAATTCACATATTGTTAGCAAACACCGATCCAATTTTGGAGTATCCGCTAGTTTTACCACCGAATATTATCCCCGTTGGTGGGTTACACGCAAAACCATCAGGTACATTACCAACGGTAGAAAATCATTTTCCCAAAATTGAATAAATAATCCCGTCCGTATTTTAGGATCTCCAAAACATTTTGGATAAAGCAAAACATGGGGCGATCATATTTTCATTTGGAACAAACTTGCAGTGCCATAAGTTTGACGTGGAAGTTAAAAAAGCGTTTTTAAAAGCATTCGCCCAAATTCCGCAAACGGTTATCTGGAAGTACGAGTCGGATGATATAGCGGAGGGCTTACCCAAAAACGTTTTTCTTAGAAAATGGCTTCCACAAAACAACGCGCTAGGTTAGATCTCTTCCGTTTTACTCCAATTTAGAGAACGAATAATTTTAGGTCACCCAAATGCAGTTTTGTTGATCAACCACGGTGGAGCTTTAAGTACACAAGAGGCGATATACCACGGTGTTCCAATAATTGGGGTTCCTCATTTTGCGGACCAACATATTAACGTTCGCAGGGTGGTCGATAAAAAAATTGCTTTAAGTTTAAACAAAGATGAATTAACATACGAAAATATTTATAAAGCGTTGACTACAATTTTAACCAATCCTGTGTAAGTATAATTCCTAGTCTTCAGCACCGCAACCTGCATATTAATTTCTTGCAGGTACAAGAAAAATGTGAAGGATTTGTCCGCAAAATTTCGTGGTCAATCCGAAACACCGCTCCAGAGAGCTGCGTATTGGATCGAATATGTTCTTCAGTACAAAAATTTGGAACATTTGGATGTTAAATTGCGCGATAAATCGATCGTACAGTCGGCCAATTTAGACGTTTTATTTATTTTGGGCTTTATTTTTTTGGTTCCAATTTTGATTATTTATAAAATTTATACAAAGTTATTGAAAAATACTAAATCAGTGAAGGTGAAAACAAAATAATTTTTCGTCAACATTTTTCCATCATCTTCATATCAAAATATAAAAAAGTTTATGAAGTTTGCAAGTTTGAGGTGCTGATTTTACTAGGCAATTTCAAAATGTTATTATTACTGTATTTCATTATATCATTTTTAAAGATTCTAATTTTGCTTCAACGAAGAATTTTTCCTAATCGATGCACTTTTCAAAAAATATTTATAATCATCATTATATTAACCAGATTGCACAGGCTGTGCGGACTGCCGGCCGCACTAGAACAATTTTTAGGTTGTCCAATATTGGACGCGCACTTGTTTGTACCGTCAGGTGTCTATTAGGTGCCAGGGGATCTTGCAGGAGTATCTGGACTGCCTTCCTCTCGGAGATAAAATCCCTACGCCGTTCCCCAGGCCTTTAGAACCCTGAGACACTCCCTGGCCCGTCTCTTCAAATCGGCTGTGCTTTTGCTCGGTATAGTTAACATTATTCTGAAAACTGATAGATTGCTATTATCGCACTAGCGATACGAAACGAAACGGCTAGCTCTTAGATCTTAATTACTCTTCTTCCTAGATTAGATTAGATTATTTGGAACTTAATTTAGTACTATTATTATCAGTTGCTATATTTTCACAAATTAACGCAATGTTTATTAAAAATTTTCTGATTTTATTGACTTATAATGCAATTGTTTCAAATTGTGCTAATATCCTATTTGTGACCCCTGTGCCATCACTTAGCCATCACATTTTACACAAAACATTGGCCTTGGAACTTGTACAAAGAGGTCACAATGTCACTATTCTTACACACGAAACAGAAAAAGAGGCACCTCCAAAAAATTTAACAGTTATGACAATGAAAGGTGTGTATAAAATTAAACTTAAGATGGTACTGAAGAGCTCCATTTTAGGTCTCGATGAGGAAATGATAAAGTTCGACTTCAAAGAAATGGAAAAATTAGGATTATTCGAAGTCCTCAATCATTGGTCAAACATTGCTTTGATGACGATGGAGTTTGATCATTCTACCGAAGGGTTCCAAACTTTATGGAACTACCCCAAGGATTACAAATTTGATCTCATCATTTACGATTCAACAATGGGCCGCTTTATTTACATCTTTAATGAACGATTTAAAAATTCACCCTCAATCGCATTAACTCCATTTTTGTTACCACCGCCCATATCGGTTTCATTTGGAAGTTTTCCTTTTACTGTCTACGATCCTTTCTATGGTTTATCGTTTACCGATGAAATGAATTTTTTGGAACGTATTTACAACGTTTTTTATACGTACCTTGATATAATTTATAATATACATGTTCACCAACCCAAAGAAGATGAAATTGCAGCAAAACTATTTCCAAAAATGGAATCGACACTTGAAGAGCTAGAAAACAAAGTTAGTTTGCTTCTTTGCAACACTGATCCAGTCCTGGATTACCCAAAAATTTTGCCACCGAACATAATACCCATTGGAGGATTACATGCAAAACCATCTCTTCCTCTTCCAAAAGTAAGTTGCTATTAAGATTATCTCCAAATAAATTAACATTTTTTAGGATCTTCAAGAAATAATGGATGCAGCCAAGTCGGGTGTGATTATGTTTTCACTAGGAACCAACGTTAGATCCGATCAATTGGATCATTCCGTTATTAAGTCACTCCTAGCTGCTTTTTCCAAACTTAAGCAAACGGTTCTCTGGAAGTTTGAATCCGATTTAGAGGATGTTCCAAAAAATGTTATTATTAGGAAGTGGTTGCCCCAAAATGATATTATGGGTAAGAATTCTTCAAGTATGAAGTAGATTTTGGACGTTAAGATGGACGGTATTGCAGGTCATCCAAACACAAAATTGTTTATAAACCATGGCGGGGCCCTCAGCACACAAGAAGCATTGTACCACGGTCTGCCTTTAATCACCATTGCATTCTTTGCTGACCAAAAAATTAACGCCCTTAAGGTAACATCCAAGAAAATTGGAATTATGTTAGATATCAATGAACTAAACGAGGAAGTGATTGGAGAAGCTATAAACGAGATTTTGAACACCGAAACGTAAGTAAAAAAAATGAAAATGGAATTTTTTCAAACAATTTTTCTCCATCAGATACACCAAGAACATGAAAACTTTATCTGCGAAATATCACGATCAACCTCTTGGTGCACTGGAGAGAGCAATTTTTTGGGTGGAATATATGATACGTCACGGGAATGCCGATCATTTATCCCCACCTACAAGGCGCTTGCCGTTTTATACAATTTTTCATCTAGACATTATAGGAATTTTCATAAGTGGTTTCATTTTTATTATATTTGCTTTTATTTTCTTCATTCGTTATGCGACAGCTAAAATGACTACTAGCAAGAAAATTAAGAAAAAATTGAATTAATTTTCTAACAATGTTTTAATAAATAAATGTTAATTTAATTTGTTTAGAAATTATTTTTATTTTTATCTACAGTCAGAGGGGACCTACAGTTGAAATCAGGCTCATGAAGCATCAAATACTGAGAAGTAATATTTTTTGCATCTCAAAAATGTTGCTGGTACTTTGTGGGTAGGAAAAAATCCGATGTACCTACTTTATCGTACTGTACTTGAGAGGCCCTAGGCGCAATTCAATTTTGAGGGCCCCCTCTAAATATTTTAACTACTCCTACCCTGTACAGTATGCATTCCACGCGCACGTTTCGAAAATCCGCCACTGTCCTGTTGCGACTTCATAATATTATGTCTTTTCATTTTTGCCGCAGACAACCGACCAATTTTATGATAAGCCTGCTTACCAGATTCGAATACCATAACTATCTTTCAAATATCTAAAAATTTAATTTTAGCTGTTATAGAATTGAATAATGCACATTATAAATTACATAATTGCAAGAGATTGCAATGAAGCTATCTGGTGTCAAGGTTACGTTTTAGTTTATTTAATAATGATTGACCTCAATTACAACAATCACTGCATGAAACAAATTATTTATCAATCAAGCGTATCGTTACATAGCGCTAAACGCCAAACGACTGGATTATTTATTTGTATTGTTATGTTCATCCCAGAAGATCTGAAATAATTATTTTGTAAAATTATTATTTACTTTTGCAAATATTTTAAAAGAAAATCCTGCTGTTTGGCAGTTATTTACAATACCATAGCGCGAGAATGGAATTTTGCGCTGCATGCAAGGTGGAGTTAACTCCACCTTCACTTCTGGCCACTGTAACGCTCGAAATATTATTTTTCACAGAATTTTTATTTAGATTTTTGTTCCTATTCATTAAAATAATATCACAAGTTCACTCTTCGGGAGGTGGTTTTGAATAAAATTAATAATAAATAAACTCACGATATTTTTCTGATCTTTTTTGGAATAATTATTAAAAATTGATTACAAAGTGAAATATTTTACAATAATTAATCTTAAGGTGGCCGAGAAATTGTTTTTTTTTTGTTCGAAACAAATCTTAAAAACGAATAAATTTAAAAAAATTCTAAAAACAGATTCAAAAAGCCTAAGTTTGAAACTACAAGGTGAGTGATTTTCAAAAAAAAATATCGCGAAAAAAAATTTTTTTTAGAGAATTTTTACCTATATTTTTTTCATCTTAAATTTTTAAAGCCCAAATTTGGATTCTAGTTGTAGCGTCAACTTTGAAGAACATTATTTCACAAAGTCGGTATGCTAAAATTTTCTATTTTTTGAGTTTTGGGTCGAATGGAAAATGTCTTTTGAAATCCTTATAGTAACTCATGTATGTATGTTTTTTTAAAAATAACCTGCTGGATCCCTAAAGAAAGGGATTGTTTTAAACTATGGGTAATTTCAACCCCTCAGCTGCTATGGGGAATTCGCGCTACAGTCGCGGCACCTAGCGGATTTAGTGTTTTTAAGTGAATTTCTCGGCCACCTTAAAGTTTTTCTTAGCCCTCTTTCAATTTTTTCTTATTTTTCTTGTTAGTCATTTTAGCTTTCGTGTAACGAATGAAGAAGATAATAGCAAATATAATAAACATAAAACCACTTAGGAAAATTCCTATAATGTCGAGATGAAAAATTGTATAAAACGGCAAGCGTCTTGTAGGTGGGGATAAATGATCGGCATTCCCGTGACGTATCATATATTCCACCCAAAAAATTGCTCTCTCCAGTGCACCAAGAGGTTGATCGTGATATTTCGCAGATAAAGTTTTCATGTTCTTGGTGTATCTGATGGAGAAAAATAGTTTGAAAAAATTCCTCTTCATATTTTTACTTACGTTTCGGTATTTAAAACTTCGTTGATAGCTTTTCCTATCACGTCCTCGTTTAGTTTATGGATATCTAACATAATTCCAATTTTTTTGGATGTTAATTTAAGAGCGTTAATTTTTTGGTCACCAAAAAATGGAATGGAGATTAAAGGCAGACCGTGATACAATGCTTCTTGTGTGCTGAGGGCCCCACCATGGTTTATTAATAATTTTGTGTTTGGATGACCTGCAATACCGTCCATCTTAACGTCCAAAATCTACTTCATACTTGAAGAATTGCTTACCCATAATATCATTTTGAGGCAACCACTTCCTAATAATAACATTTTTTGGAACATCCTCTAAAACGGATTCAAACTTCCAGAGAACCGTTTGCTTAAGTTTGGAAAAAGCAGCTAGGAGTGACTTAATAACTGAAGGATCCAATTGATCGGATCTAACATTGGTTCCTAGTGAAAACAAAATCACACCCGACTTGGCGGCATCCATTATTTCTTGAAGATCCTAAAAAATGTTAATTTTTTTGGAGATAATCTTAATTGCGACTTACTTTTGGAAGAGGAAGAGATGGTTTTGCATGTAATCCTCCAATGGGTATTATGTTCGGTGGCAAAATTTTTGGGTAATCCAGGACTGGATCAGTGTTGCAAAGAATCAAACTAACTTTGTTTTCTAGTTCTTCAAGTGTCGATTCCATTTTTGGATAAATTGTTGCAACCATTTCATCTTCTTTCGGTTGGTGAACATACAGAGTGTAAATTATATCAAAGTAAGTATAAAAAACGTTGCAAATTCGTTCCAAAAAATTCATTTTGTCGGTAAACGATGCACTGTAGAAGGGATCGTAAACGGTAAAGGGAAAACTTCCAAATGAAACTGATAATGTTGGTGGTAGCAGAAATGGAATTAATGCGATTGAGGGTGGATTTTTAAATCGTTCAGTAAAGATGTACATAAAACGACCAATTGTTGAATCGTAGATGATGAGATCAAATTTGTAATCCTTGGGGTAGTTCCATAAAGTTTGGAACCCTTCGGTAGAATGATCAAACTCCGTCACCATCAAAGCAATATTTGACCAACATTTGATAACTTCGATTATTCCTAAATCTGCGTATTCATTGGAGTCAAACCTTTTGTTCATTTCCTCATAGAGACCTAAAATGAAGCTCATCAGTACAATCTTGACTTTGATTTTATACTCACCTTTCATTGTTATCACTGTTAAATTTTTTGGAAGTTCCTTCTTTTCTGTTTCGTGTGTAAGAATGGTGACATTGTGACCTCTTTGCACAAGTGCCAATGCCAATGTCTTGTGTAAAACGTGATGACTAGGTGATGGGATAGGAGTTACAAATAGGATATTAGCACAATTTGAAACAATTGCATTGTAAGTTAATAAAATCAAACAAATTTTTATAAACATTGCGGTAACTGGTAAAAAAGATATTGATATACTAAATTGATTTCTAAATTAACTAATCTTTGTACATTTTCTGTTATGTCATGATAGCCTCGATTTATAATTAGTTTTACTATAACAAATTGTTGTAATTGGCGTAACCTTGAGTCAAGATCAGTTAATTTGAAATATTTAATGTAATGTGAATGAATTTTATTTTGAAGAGATTAGAGCTTGAAATTCTCAAAATTCTGAAGTGATGGGTAGATATTATTTTCTTTCCTCGGGGTTCTTCTATAAAACGGACCCGTACTCACTGAAAGCCACGCCAATTTCGAAAATCAAAATACATTAAAAATTTACCTTTTTTGTAAAAATTCGAAAATAAGTCTATTATAACCAAACCACAACAACGACAGACATGTTTCGATCTTGTTAGATCTCATCAGTGACGTACAGTTATGGATTTGGTTATAATTGACTTTAAGTTTTTACCTATATAGCATTTTGTCGACAAGATTAATTGAATTATCCGATAATCCAAAAAATGACATCAACAATTCGCGCAATGCTAATAGGTAAAGACTTAATTGACTTAAAGTCAATTATAACCAAATCCATAACTGTACGTCACTGATGAGATCTAACAAGATCGAAACATGTCTGTCGTTGTTGTGGTTTGGTTATAATAGACTTATTTTCGAATTTTTACAATTCTTGGCAACTGGTTAAGTTGCGCCATTTTGACCTCGCGAAGGGTCTTGATTGAAGGTTTATCCTCAACATATTTATGACATGTCTTCACGACCTCTCGGAAAAGTGCTTCCACATCACATCCGTGTGTTTATTTTATTACCTTTTTTGGCTCTCCTACAACAAAAAGCTTCCAACGTCTGATCTATACTCAATTATACTACAAACAATATTATAATTGCACAAACATGCATGCAGTTAACTATTCTGCATCCTTTATGCATTACTAAGAATCTCGTTAATCCAATCAAGCGCGTCGGCATCATATTGAGGTTTCCTCGGGGTTTTCTTGAATATTTCAAAACATATTTAAAATATTATGGTCTATAATATTTGCTATATTCTGTATAGCATGTCTTCAAATTTAGAATGGTGGAGGGGATATGCACCTCTTTTGAAGTTGGCTTGGAGAATATAGCTTAAAATGAAAAATTTCTTACTGATGAAGAATTAAATTGAATATTTTGAAAAACCTTTGAAAATCAAACTAAATTAGAAAAATTAGATGTGGAGTGCCAGCATCCGATAATTTTAACGGTTGCCGAAAACAATTTAACATACAAGACTAATGCTTTTTCACAAGATTTTTCATTTTCATTTTTCATCAATGTAATTTATGGGCATTTTCTGCTATGTCATGACAAAAAATATAACCCTTGAAGCAAGATTACTTAATTTGAAGTATTTAATTTAATATGAACGAATGTTATTTTGGAGAGATTAGGGCTGCATAATTTCAAAATTCTGATCTGATGGGTAATGGATGGGTATCAGTTTTTCCCTTGGTGTCTCTCTTTTAATGGTTCCCCCTCACATCGAGAGCCACGCAATTTAAAAAATCATTCAAAATCTGTACTGTAAAAAAATACTTTTCCATACCATGTTTGGTAAAGTAAAAATGAAATATCGATTATTAGAATTTGAAAGCTAACGTTTTTGTAAAATCCGACGAAAATTTCGAAGTCGTTTTTGTCATTGTACTATATGGCCCATTTGGGTGCGTACAGGTGCAAATATCGCATTTTCAGCTATCTGGAACGAAGGCCTCTTTTTTTCCGCTTATTTTTCAGAATTTTGGAAAACAAAATTAAAATATAAGAATTTGGTGCAAGTGAAAGCTTTGTGCCAAATTTCAGCTCTCTAGGACATCGGGAAGTTAGTTAAAAACAGCATCAAAAACGAACGATGGACTACCCGCACACCAAGTTAAATAAAAGCTTTTAATAATAATTAATAAAAGAAAGATTCTCAATTAACAAGAATGTCGATATAGCCCCTACCAAAGAGAAAACGGAAAATAATTTTTCCACAAAATAATGGCTGTCTGAAAAAAAATTCATTTTTCGACTCTTTTTTTCGTAATTTTTAATTTTTTAAAATAATAAATAAAATAATTTTGACACAAAAGTGGTAGGGGCGATAGACAGTTCGAATATATTGTAGGTATTATATTCTATATATTTAAAGTTGGTACAAAATTTGAAGTAAATCGGTTAAATAGAACTTGAAATATCATGTCAACCATGTTGAAAAATGTAGTTTTGAGAAAAACGCGTTTAAAGTTTCAGAATGTCTAAAGTCATAGCAGAATGGTACGTTATACCTACTTAAATAGCTATAAATTGGTAAATTACTGGAATTTTAAAATTTTCTCTCGAGAAGATATTCTTAAAGGTCTAAACTTTAAGAATATGCAAAAAAAAAAACAAGAAATTGATTTTCTTTTAAATTCTAAACCAGAAGACCGCCTTAATTCAAAAAATCGTTTCTGGCCTCCACTATGATACGACGATTGTGTGTGTTACCGCACACTGCATCATTATATGACCGCTATTTAGGCCCGCACTGGTTCCGTTGGGGGTCCTCGGGTAGAAACTGAGGAGTGGCCCCTTTACCAAGAGGGGAGATTTTTGAAAATCACATTTTCCGCTATGCTGAGTAATAAAAAATACAAACCACTTTTCTTGAGGCCCCTTTGGGTCGGTGAACCGACTTGGGCAGTCCTGGCCTACCCTTTGATACACAATTTTGATATATTTTGACCTGATAAAAATATTTAGTTAGTGCTATGAAATTGCCGTCATAGATTGTCTCGTAGAACATTTCCTCCACCCTGCAAGTTGCAAAAAAAATCTAAATAATTAATAGTTTGATTTTTTTTATTAATCAAGACGACCAAATGCGCAAGGCTGAATACCACAATCTTTTCTTATCTGACTGGACTCTGGTATGTTTGCTCACTCGGCTCCGGCTCTAAGAACGTAAAAGTGCTCGTCAGAGTAGGTACTCAAGTTCGAATTCAATTTGTTTTGTGATACTAATTCCAGTCTAAAAATACATTAAACTTGATATTAAAGTAGAAAAATTTAACTTTTCTTATCGAAAAATTTCATATAATTACATAATCTTTAGATACAGATTTATGTTTAAATATTTTAAATGCAAAATAAATCGTCGGTTATCTCTAAATTCTAATACAATACAAAATTGATCTTAAAGTGTTTTTTAGCCCTCCTTCAATTTTTTCTTAATTTTCATGTTACAAATTTTAGCTTTCGTGTAACGAACGAAGAAAATAATAGCAAATATAATAAAAATAAAACCACTTAGGAAAATTCCTATAATGTCGAGATGAAAAATTGTATAAAACGGCAAGCGTCTTGTAGGTGGGGATAAATGATCGGCATTCCCGTGACGTATCATATATTCCACCCAAAAAATTGCTCTCTCCAGTGCACCAAGAGGTTGATCGTGATATTTCGCAGATAAAGTTTTCATGTTCTTGGTGTATCTGATGGAGAAAAATTGTTTGAAAAAATTCCATTTTCATTTTTTTTACTTACGTTTCGGTGTACAAAATCTCGTTGATAGCTTCTCCAATCAATTCCTCGTTTAGTTTATTGACATCTAGCGTAATTCCAATTTTCTTGGATGTTACTTTAAGAGCGTTAATATTTTGGTCAGCATAAAATGGTATGGTGATTAAAGGCAGACCGTGGTACAATGCTTCTTGTGTGCTGAGGGCCCCGCCATGGTTTATAAACAATTTTGTGTTTGGATGACCTGCAATATCGTCCATTTTAACATCCAAGATATACTTCCTACTTGAAGAATTGCTTACCCATAATATCATTTTGAGGCAACCACTTCCTAATAATAACATTTTTTGGAACATCTTCTAAATCGGATTCAAACTTCCAGAGAACCGTTTGCTTAAGTTTGGAAAAAGCAGCTAGGAGTGACTTAATAACGGAAGGATCCAATTGATCGGATCTAACGTTGGTTCCTAGTGAAAACAAAATCACACCCGAGTTGGCGGCATGCATTATTTCTTGAAGATCCTAAAAAATGTTAATTTATTACGAGATAATCTTAATTGCAACTTACTTTTGGAAGAGGAAGAGATGGTTTTGCATGTAATCCTCCAATGGGTATTATGTTCGGTGGCAAAATTTTTGGGTAATCCAGGACTGGATCCGTGTTACAAAGAATCAAACTAACTTTGTTTTCTAGCTCTTCAAGTGTCGATTCCATTTTTGGATAAAATTTTTCAACAATTTCATCTTCTCTTGGTTGGTGAACATGCAGATTGTAAATTATATCAAAGTAAGTATAAAAAACGTTGCAAATTCGTTCCAAAAAATTCATTTTGTCGGTAAACGATGCACTATAGAAAGGATCGTAGACGGTAAAGGGAAAACTTCCAAATGAAACTGATAATGTTGGTGGTAGCAGAAATGGAATTAATGCGATTGAGGGTGGATTTTTAAATCGTTCAGTAAAGATGTACATAAAGCGACCAATTGTTGAATCGTAGATGATGAGATCAAATTTGTAATCCTTGGGGTAGTTCCATAAAGTTTGGAACCCTTCAGTAGAATGATCAAACTCCGTCAGCATCAAAGCAATGTTAGACCAACTTTTAATCATTTCGAATGGTGACAAATCTACGAAGTCTTGTGTGATGTGGAACCTTTTGTACAGTTCTTCATAGAAGCCTAAAATGAAGCTGATCAGTACCATCTTGAGTTTGATTTTATACGCACCTTTCATTGTTATTACTGTTAAATTTTTTGGAAGTTCCTGTTTTTCTGTTTCGTGTGTAAGAATGGTGACATTGTGACCTCTTTCTACAAGTGCTAGTGCCAATGTCTTGTGTAAAACGTGATGACTAAGTGATGGCATAGGAGTTACAAATAAAATATTAGCACAATTTGTAACAATTGCATTGCAAGCTAACAAAATCAGAGAAATTTTAATTAACATTGCTGGTAACTGATAAAAATATATACTAAAATAATTTCCAAAGAATCTAATCTTGGTACATAGATAATAATTGGTTTAACGTCAATTTTAAACAAGATTAGGTATACTTATTATTTGTATTTGTGATACTAAATGTACTGTACTATATTGAACTTGTTATTAAAATAGAGAAATTCAACTTCTTAATTTCTTATCAAAAAATTTCAAATAATTACATAATTTTAATAGATTTATTTATAATATGAAAATTGAAATATTTTTAATTCAAAATAAAGTGAAGGATCGTGGGGACAGTTTTAGGCAAAAATAGTAAACTAATTTTGGTGGGTTGTTGTTGTCCCCCTTTTTCTAGACCGATGTTAACTTACTTTCAACAGGAAAGCCGTAAACTGTGATTTAAACTTTAATAATATAAGCATTTTCCCCTTTTAAGAAATTGTTGGTACGAAAGAGGCAAGAATCAACCAATCACAAGGCTTCTTTGGTAATATAAGCAATGGTGGGTGCTTTGCATGCGATGACGTAATACCGACCTTCCGTGGCAATGACTATCAGTTTTCTGGCTCAGATTAAATACAATGATTTTTTAAATTGAATTGTTTTAAAGATGAAATAATATTAAGTACGGCTCTGTTGGGAAGCAATTTGCCACCAAATTATTAGAGATTAAACTATTACACAATTTGTACTCTATATTATTAAGTTTAGAAGGTTGTGCGATCCTACAACTACCGGGTTGCGTTTATCCATTAGAAAATCAGTAACTTGAAATTTTTCAAGAATGAAATTGGAACTAATTGGTTTGTTATTATTAATAAGTAAATGTTTGGGGGCTAATATATTAGTGATGTCGCTATTAGCCTCTCCCAGTCATTATTACTGGCATAAAATGTATTCCATGGAATTAGTACGAAAGGGACATAATGTTACCATTGTCTCCCAGGAAACAGATAAGGATAAAACAAAAATCCCAAATCTTACCACAATAACGTTGGAAGGTAGGTCATTATGTTACACCCATAACTCCCAATTTATTTACAATTTTTGTATTAGGAATTGTTGAGAAATTACACGAACTCACTCAATCGTCGGAAATGGAAACTCTTAACCCCTACGAAACCATAAAAATGCTGTCCGATTGGGAGGTGGTGTGCTGCAAATTAAATTTAGAAACAAATGGCCTAAAAACCCTAATGAATTATCCAAAAGAATTTAAATTCGATTTGATAGTATGGGACATATACAGTGGAAAATGTATGTATCCCCTAATAGATCGATTTGGAAATCCAACTCTACTAGCCACATCCCCATTTGGTGCCCATCCACCTATTGGACATATTTTTGGACATCGAATTTCTGCCCACATACCCTTCACAACGTTGTATTTAACAGAACAAATGGATTTCAAGGATCGATTTTTAAATTTTATTTACACACACCTCTTCAATTTTTACTTCGTGTACGTGCAGTATCCGTTACAGCAAGAACTGGCGCAAAACTTTTTTAAACATGACATCGCCACCATTGCGGAATACGAAAGGAGGTTTAGTTTAATGTTAGTGAGCAGTGATCCAATTTTCCACTACCCAGAAGCTTTGTATCCAAACATGATACCAGTTGCCGGACTCCACATAAAACCAGCGAAGGAACTTCCACAGGTAAAAATATCTCTAACCCAAAACGAGTCGTAAAACTCGGTTTCCTTTAGGATATAAAAGCGATATTGGACGGCGCAAAACACGGAGTTATATACGTTTCTTTTGGAACCAATGTAGACTTTTACAAATTTGATGAAGCTAGAAAAACAGCATTTTTGGACGCTTTCAAACGACTCCCCCAAACTGTGCTAATCAAATCGAGCGGTCCAATTGACAATGTTTCCAAAAACGTTATTGTCAAGAAATGGTTACCACAGAACGACATGTTAAGTTAGTTAAATTCGTCTTCGATAAAAATGTGTTGCAAAAACTTTGGTTTTAGCCCATCCAAATCTCAAGTTGTTCATAACGCATGGAGGAGCTTTGAGTATGTTAGAGGTTCTGTATCACGGAGTTCCAGTAATTGGTGTTCCATTCTTTTTGGACCAACATCAAAATGTGGCCAAACTTGCCAAAAGAAAATTGGGGTTATATATAAGACCGGGAGATATTACTTCCAAGTTTGTTTATGATTCGATTACGGAAATATTAAATAACGACATGTAAGTTGATTTTTTGGGGGGTTCAGAAACGTCTTGTTTCATTTTCTTTATGTCTATTTTAGATACAAGAAAAACATGAAAGCAAGGTCGGCAAAATTCAGAGATCAGCCGCAAACGCCGCTAGAGAGAGCAACTTTCTGGACCGAATATTTACTTCGTCATGGACCTGCGGAGGAAATGAATCCATCAATCAGAGATATGAACTTTATTCAAAGTTACGAGTTGGACATTATGGCAGCATTGTTGGCAATCATCTTTGCAGTTTTAGTAATAATTTATGGGATTTTTAGAATAGTATTTGCAATGTTGTTTGGTAGCAAAAATAATAGTAAAAAATTGAAACAAAATTAAAATAATTGTAAAACAATGTGAAATAGGAGGAAGTTCAATTATTAATAAAATTTAATAGTCTTGAATGTGGTGGTCAAGGCAGCATAAAATTAAATATGTATAAATAAATAGTTTTCAATGTCACGTAGCTAAGAATCCAAACCTTTCACTGTTAAGCAGAGTAGGACTGATGAAATTTGTTCCATTTTATGAATTCCCAAAATTGGTTGTTAATTTGATTTAAAAAAATTATTTGAATTTTCTGAAGACGGCTCTGAATTAATAGTAGCCCTACTTAATCTCAACATAGACAAATAATAATTATTTGATAATATTTTATATCTAATCAGTTTTTTTATTAATAATGTCAAATGTTGGCTGAATCGACGCCACGAAAATAAAGATAAAAATTTGCGGATCATTTCTTCAAAAATAAAAAAAAATTTAATTAAAAAAAAACAAAATATATCTCCTTAATCCATTATTGGGCGTCGTTTCCACTATTCAAATGGACACCAAAAACAATTTCCTAAAAACAGAACTACTACGAACTACGTTCTGACAGTTAAAGTTTTCCTTAGGACTAAGCGCAGCTAATGTGCAGAAACGAATATTTGTCAGGACGAGTCATGTTGGTGTTAATTGGTGGAATTGGGTGTCACGCGTTTTCCTTCCGGGAATTTATTTTGACTCCGCCTAGCCACTAAGGAAAAAATTTTACTCTAATAGGCAATAGGAATTTTAATCAAAATGATTTGAAAATCTAACTTTAGTTATGAAGTTTTTATCTATTATTATTTATCTTAAATAAAAATATAATTATTATCCCTATTATAATTAGGAGGCTGAACTTTGTGGTTTAGTTATCAAAAAGATTTACATAACTTTTAAATCACATGATGTTTTTTTAATGTCAAATACAGTGATGGATCCATTGTTAATTGCCTTGCACTTCCAAAAGTAAAAGGTACCACTTTTTATACCTTATCTTCACGAACTAAGGTGGGACCTTTACTTTCTTAAGGATTAAAACTTCGGTTTTTCAAAATGATATAGTGGAAGTGCCAAAAATAGTATTTTACCAAAATGTATGTTTCTTTCAAGTGCTCTACAAACAAACAATGATCAATAATTATTATTGACTGGAGAAATTGTTTTTCTCAGAACAGTTTTTATTACATTTATTAACAGTAATGAAACGGGAATCTCGTTAATACATCGGTGCGCGTCATTCCCAATATAATCCATTGCATTTCACGTATGTTTCAATTACATAAACGATACATTTTTAATTTTTTTAAACAAAATTTTTAATAAAATTGAGTACGCGCCTGATCAGAATTTGTTTAGAATATAAATTGGATTTTATGTTCAAGTGTAAACTTTGTAGTAGGTTATGTGATCTACACTGTTGCGTCGTGAATTAATATTTATCGTAACTATAAATTTTAAACATGAAATTTGAATTAATTTGTTTGTTCATTTTAATAACTAAATGTTTAGGGGCTAACATATTGGTTATGTCTTTGTTAGCCTCTCCAAGTCACTATTACTGGCATAAAATCTACTCGTTGGAATTAGTACGAAAAGGACACAATGTGACCATCGTCTCTCAGGAAGCAGATAAAGAGAAAGTGAAGATTCCAAATTTTACGACAATTACATTGGAAGGTATGTATCCCACCCATAGCTTTTAAAAAGTTTTCCCTAAATATCTTTGAAGGTGTTATCCAGAAATTACACGAAACAATAACATTAGACGGAGTTGACTCCCTTGGCGAATTCGAAACTATCCAAATGTTAACAAAGTGGGAGGTGGAAACCTGCAGATTTAATTTGGAAACAAATGGTTTGAAGATTCTCATGGATTATCCAAAAGACTTTAAATTTGATTTGATTGTATGGGACATATATAGCGGAAAATGTATGTATCCCTTAATAGATCGATTTGGAAATCCACCTCTACTAGCAACATCTCCATTTGGTAACCAACCTCCTATAGGCCACACTTTAGGAAATCGAATTTCTGCAAATATACCCTTCTTAACGACATATTCATCAGAAGACATGAATTTTAAGGATCGACTTTTAAATTTTATTTACATCCACAGTTTCAATTTTCACTTTACGTACGTGCAAAATCCGTTACAAGAAGAACTGGCGAGAAACTTTTTTAAACAAGACGTTGCCTTCATCGAGGAATACGAAAGGAGATTTACTTTAATTTTAGTGAACAGCGATCCAATTTTTCATTACCCAGAAGCTTTTTATCCAAACATGATACCAGTGGCAGGCCTGCACATCAAACCAGCTAAGGAACTTCCACAGGTAAAAACGGCTCTAGCTGAAAACAGACAGTTCTATTTAGTATCCCTCAGGATATAAAAGCGATAATGGACGACGCAAAACACGGAGTCATTTATATGTCTTTTGGAACCAATTTAGACTTTAACAAATTTGAAGAAGATAAGAAAAAATCATTTTTGGACGCATTCAGGCGACTACCCCAAACTGTATTGGTGAAGTCAAGTCAACCAATCGAGAATGCTCCCAAAAACGTTATTTTTAAGAAGTGGTTACCTCAGAATGATATTTTAAGTAGGTTGAATTATTTTTCACAAGAAAATGTACTACAAAAATTTTGGTTTAGCTCATCCAAATCTAAAATTATTCATCACTCATGGAGGGACGCTCAGTATGCAAGAAATAATTCATCACGGAATTCCTGTAATTGGAATACCATTCTTTTTGGATCAACATCAAAATATGGCAAAAATTGCCCATAGAAAAATGGGAAAGTTTATGAATCTGAAGGATATTTCATCCGATTTGGTTTATGATTCGATTACGGAAATTTTAAATAATGACATGTAAGTAACCCAAATGGAGCAACAACATTAAATCTTTACAATTAACTTGTTCCCATTCAAAATTGATAAAGTCATTGAAAATTCGAATGCGGCTTACATTTGAAGTGTTCGTTACTCGGGCCCAAATGAAACTACACCTCTTTTTGGAACTTTTTTTAAACCCTTTAAAATGGCGTTTAAAATGAGATGCCACTTCAATTTTTTGAGATTTCCAAAAAATGACATCCCACTCTGAGAGCTGTATCTCAATTTAGACAGCTTATAATATTGGTAACTTTTCCTTACTTACTTGTTTTTAATTGTTTTCCCGCAACTGACAACTTACTCTATTTTAGATATGTTAAAAATATGAAAATGAGGTCGAAAAAGTTTCGAGATCAACCACAAAAACCTCTAGAGAGAGCAATGTTTTGGACCGAATATATGCTTCGCCATGGATCTGCAGAAGAACTAAATCCATCGACAAGAGATATGAACTTATTTCAATTTTACGAATTGGATATTATTTTGGTTTTGTTTGCAAGCATCATCCTAGTTACAGTAATAACTTATGGAATTGTGAAGATTGTTTTGAAATTATTATTGAGATTGTTGTTTAGTGATAGCGAAAAACTGAAAAAGAATTAAATTAAAATAAATATGCATGTAGTAGAGTAAAATTTTTCGTTAGTGGTTGGGAGTGGCTAATGCGCAGAAACGTATATTCGTTATTTCGGTTCTATGCTTGTGTCAATTGGTGGAATTAGATGTTACGGGTGTCTCCCTCCACATTTGTCGCGCAAGCCCAAGTCACGTGCCAACCACTAACGAAAAATTTACCTCTACCAACGTATGAAAATAAAATTACCAATATTTCGGAAAAAGAACTTTAGTTTAAATGAGGTTTACCCTTAATTAAATAGAATGTATTTTTAACAATTCAAATAATGTTAACATCTGGGGTACTGTATACTATGAATTATAAAATATTCTAAATACAATCAGGAAAAAATAATTCACTAATTACTGCAATATTATTTTTATTACCAAGAATTCTATTAATATTATTTATGAAAGTAGGAGTGAAGCGAAATCCTTCTTTCTCTATTTAAAGTTTTAGCTAAAACTCAGGTTTTTAATGACCTTAAATGAAGTTTGGGCTCATAACCTGTCGCATCCTTATGGCAGTTGATAATAAGATAACTTTAAAGAATTATTCGAATGAATACAGCACCAAAATAAAATAATAAATAAATTAATAAACCAAGTTTCATTCATTTCGTCTTCTTTATCCTCCTTCTGAAGTACAAATTTTTACCTGCTTTAGAAAAATCCATTCGTCTTTCATACGCTTGTTATGCTACACTGAAACAATTTTTTCTTATAAAGTGCCTGTGATTTATAACCCTTAACAGCAATTACTAAAAAATATAAATTAATTAAACTAATAAAAAAAAACATTTTTATACCCAACTGTCGTATTTACATCATGAAAGTCGTAAAATGTAATCTAAACTTCTACGCAATCTGCATGGTATATTTTTAGGTTAAAATTTTGCTGCAATTAACAAAAAGATTGATATAAGTAGTCAATTTATTGTACAAGTAATCGTAAACTGTGGTAGTCCCTCCCATAGTAAATATTGTTCAAGTATTTACATCGAGCGTACGTACCGTCAACAGAATGCAGCAACTGAATAGTTTCGTCTTAAGAAATCGAAACTTTACAATTGATGATTTCCAAATATCATCGATATTTGACGATTGCCTTTAGCTTAGCCGCCTAAATTTTAATGTTATCTGTCAGATACCGTGGAGTCATTTTTGTAATTAACTTCAGTCTATTAACTAATTACAAATTATTTACACATTTAAAAGATATGTAATTTTGCCCATATACCGAGTGACCGAACGCCGAACTGAACATAGGAAACTAACATAGGAAATTGATTTTTTGCCTTTCCGGGAGTAAAGTGGTCACTTTACTCCCACTTTTGCGGGAACAAAGTGCCACTTTTCTTAGGAGCGGGAGAAAAGTAAAAAGTAACGCCAACTTAAGTTGGTATTAATTAATCAATAATAATCAGGGCCGTACTTCATTAATGTCATGTACAAGTCTGGCTCTAGGCTGTATGGTTTGGTAATTCTCGCTTGTTCTAACAAATATTTGCTTTGAATTTCGTAATTGGCTTTCGGAAAGGCAAAAAATAGTATATTCGCGCTCGGGATTAAAGTGACTTTTCGTCCTTCGGGTAATTTATTTCCCCTCGGCTGCGCCTCGTGTAAAAAACCTTTACCCTCATGACGAAAAGTGGCACTTTACTCCCTCGGTGTATAATATACTATTTTTAATTCCTGCTAATAACAAAATGACAAAATAGCGCTTTTAAATAGATATTAGATGCCTTGTTTGAAATCACTGCCATTGTTGTTGTTTGAAAACTAATATTTCCAACTAATTACTCTGACAGATTAAAATACATTCGGTTAAAAATGATCTTTAACTCAACTTTGACAGTTCAAACATCCACAGATGGTCTGATTCTTTAAAATCCGCATATATTAATTCTACATTTTTAACAATAACTAAAGAACAAAAAATCCACTGCTGGTTATCTTTAGACGCGGAAAATAAAATTCTTTAAATTGATACATCTTTCTTTCTTATGTGTTATAATGGAAATCAGGAATTTAAAAAAAATCAATTTCCCATGTTATTTTCCTATGTTCAGATCGGCGCGGCGCCGGCGGCCAGTCGTGACGAAAACTATGTTATGTTTATTAATAATAATAATAGTATCAGAATTTTTATAGTGCCGTTTTAGTGATCACATTTAGGTGATCACATTTGCTGTTTTTGCACTGAATAGTATGTTAAAATTCCAAATTATTGATATTATAATTTTTAGAAGCAATTCTGTTAAAGAATTCTCTTCTAGTTTAGTCCTGTCATTTCCCAACATCTGCGTTGTTTCCTTGGCAGTGTTAGCATAGTATCAGCATATAAATATTTTACATCCATTAGGTAGCTTGCTAGGCTGGCCTTGAGATGTGCCTGTATCCTGGCTTTTATGTTAATGTTGGCAATTCATTAACCCAAGAGGACCACCGGCTTAACGTGCCTTCCGAAGCACGGATGCTAGTCATAAGAAAGCTTGACCCTTCTCAAGATTTGAACTCGGTATTTTTTTAATACACCGTGTACATTTATGTGTTTTAATATCTATTTTCGCAAACGCACTTTGGAATAAGAGAATATTATATCACTTTTCTCTAGAAAGATTAGTATCCGATTTATAGCCGAGATTATTATTATAACGATCTGATATATTTATCTCTAGTTTGAATATTTAATAAACTTGTTGTGGTGTAAGCTGTGCTTTGAAATTAACTTCACATTGAATTTCCAAACTCCATGCCATCTGTCATCTGTTGAACTGCGAAAGTTCGCGTATTGCGTGTAAATTTTAAAATAAAGCTTATGCCCGTATTCACAAACGTTCGTAACTGATTTAACGGCCTGTTAAACGTTACGGACCGTTAAATAGTCATATTTTATTTCTTAATCGAGCATAATAATAACGAGAGCTCCTTAGGTCGTAATAAAAATAACAGTCCTGTAATACAATGTCACGAAAGGTTTATTTAAAAGTGAAATTAAACGATAAAGTTTGTTAAGAAGGAAATCGAAGTATGCGCGAAGTTTCTGAAATTTTCACAGTATATTGTTTGCATAATCAAGCACATTCTGGCAAAGTTTGAACTTAATCTACCTTTTAGTTATCGAGATAAAAAATGTCAAAGTTACTGTTTCGTGACACGTTATTACATTGCGTTAATGGACGCGAGTGGTTTCACATTGATTCAAACGTCATTAACTCTGCAATCAGGTGCGTCACCATTACCAAAAATTGCCACAATATTTATGAAGGTCTTATAAATAAGTGTACTAAATTTTAAGAAAGTCTACCTTTTAGTTTCTGAGAAAATTAAATTATTATGCTAAAAAATGATACAAATTTAATAAATCGTCATTACGTTTGGCAACGTCGCCGCTTCTCACTTTTAAATGCACTTTCTTTGGTTATGTTGACAGCCATGACATCGATATGTAATGTAAACATAAATGTAAATACCAATAAATAATGAATAGGTAGATTAATTTATTTGTTTTGAATGTTTTAAATTTTATTTTTCAAAAGTTTGTGTTTTTTTTGAAGCAGTTTATGCTTTTTAGGGCAAAATTTCGTGCTTTTTGAAGCGCCTTTTTCTGGATTTTTTGTGCTTAGAAATCCGCTTCCTACTTATGACAGCGATTTGACACGTAAATAATATAAATACCAACAGCAGAAAGTATACAGCGTTGCCGCACTTTCCACATCAACTTAAAAGTGTTTTAAAATACGTAAAAAAATATTTAAACTCTTTAGATTTTAGAAGAATAAGATTTAGTACTATATTATTAAAAACTATGTATTTTTAATAAGAAAAGCCTCTTTTCATTAATTTTACTTATTAAAATTTTGTTTATTTGAAGTTGGCAAATTTTGCAAAAAAATATTTTTTCTTGCTTTATCCTCTCTATTTAGCAAAGGACAGAGACGCCACTACAACTTACTCCCACTCCTCTTCTAACAACCAACGATCCGTTACGTAATCGTTCGTTATACGTTTATTTGTGAATACGGGCATTAGTATTTTAACGCAATACGCGAACTTTCACAGTTCAACAGATGACAGATGGCGTTTGGAAATTAAATGTCAAGTTAATTTCAAAGCACAGCTAACACCACAACAAGTTTATTAAATATTTAAACTAGAGATAAATTTCTCAGAGCGTTAAAAATAATTTAATTAAAAAAAATCAAATATTTTATGTAATGCCAAATTATCGTATATCCCCCGTGGACTAGTGAGTATCTCCTAAATTCACTATTTATAATATGAAGTTATTGAAATATTTCTAAATCGACTTTTTGGAATAAATTTTGATATAAAAATACCCAAAACCAATTCTTCAAAAACAGAACCACTACAAACTACGCTCTGGTAATAGGCAATGGGAATACGAATCAAAACGGAGTAACAATGATTTGAAAATCTAACTTTTGTTATAAAGTTTATAATGTATCTATTTATTATATTTATCGTAAATAAAAATATAATTATTATTCTTATTATAATTAAGAAACTGAACTTTATAGATTATTATTTATCAAAAATATTTACATAACTTCTAAATCACTTGATTTTTTGGGGACAAATTTTCAATGCCAAATACAGTGATGGATTCATTATTTCTCGATTGACGACCTAAAGTGGAACATTTAATTGTTCAAGGATTAAAACTTGGAAAAAGGAAAGTTCAAAAAATTTGGATAGTACTAAAATGTTTGTTTCTTACAAGTGCCCTAAAAACAAAAAACATAAATTATTGACTAAAGAAATTGTTTTTCTCAGAACAGGTAATCTCATTAATCTATTCTTGCGCGTCATTCCCACTGTCCACACTATAAAAAATGATACATTTTTAATTTAGTTAACTAAGTTTGTAATAAAATTAATTACGGGCCTGATCAAAAACATTTGATTAAGTTGTTTCGAATATTAATTGGATTTCATGTTTGAGTGCATACTTTGTAGACTTAGTAGTAGGTTACGTGATCCTGTTGATTAGTGAATTAATATTATCGTATCTAGAAATTTTAAGCATGAAATTTGAAATAATTTGTTTGTTCATTTTAATAACAAAATGTTTAGGGGCTAACATATTGGTTATGTCTTTGTTAGCCTCTCCAAGTCACTATTACTGGCATAAAATCTACTCGTTGGAATTAGTACGAAAGGGACACAATGTGACCATCGTCTCTCCGGAAGAAGATAAAGAGAAAGTGAAAATACAAAATTTTACGACAATAACATTGGAAGGTATGCACGGTATCCCATCCATAGCTATTAAAAACTTTTACAAATATCTTGGAAGGTGTTTTCCAGAAATTACAAGAAACAGTAATAATGGATGGAGTTGACTCCTTTGGCCCATTCGAAACTATCCAAACGTTAACAATGTGGGATGTGGAAACCTGCAGATTTAATTTGGAAACAAATGGTTTGAAGACTCTCATGAATTATCCAGAAGATTTTAAATTTGATTTGATTGTATGGGACATTTACAGTGGAAAATGTATGTATCCGTTAATAGATCGATTTGGAAATCCACCTCTACTAGCAACATCTCCATTTGGTAACCAACCGCCTGTAAGCCATACTTTAGGAAATCGAATTTCTGCTAACTTACCCTTCGTAACGACGTATTATTCAGAAGATATGAATTTTAAGGATCGATTTTTAAATTTTATGTACGTCCACAGTTTCCATTTTCACTTTACGTACGTGCAAAATCCGTTACAAGAAGAACTGGCGAGAAACTTTTTTAAACAAGACGTTGCCTTCATCGAGGAATACGAAAGGAGATTTACTTTAATTTTAGTGAACAGCGATCCAATTTTTCATTACCCAGAAGCTTTTTATCCAAACATGATACCAGTGGCAGGTCTGCACATCAAACCAGCTAAGGAACTTCCACAGGTAAAAATGGCTCTAGCTGAAAATAGACAATACAATTTAGTATATCACAGGATATTAAAGCGATAATGGACGACGCAAAACACGGAGTCATATATATGTCTTTTGGAACCTTTGTAGACTTTAACAAATTTGAAGAAGATAAGAAAAGCTCATTTTTGGACGCATTCAGGAGATTACCCCAAACTGTACTGGTGAAATCAAGTCAACCAATCGAAAATGCTCCCAAAAACGTTATTTTTAGGAAGTGGTTACCTCAGAACGATATTCTAGGTAGGTTGCATTATTTTTCAAAAGAAAATGTACTACAAAAATTTTGGTTTAGCTCATCCAAATCTAAAATTATTCATCACTCATGGAGGGGCCCTCAGTATACAAGAAATAATTCATCACGGAATTCCAGTAATTGGGATACCATTCTATTTGGATCAACATCAAAATATGGCAAAAATTGCCCATAGAAAAATGGGAAAGTTTATGAATCTGAAAGATATTACATCCGACTTGGTTTATGATTCGATTACGGAAATTTTAAATAATGACATGTAAGTAAAATATGGTTTTTAACTAAATTTTAGACTGATTTTGTTTGAATTCGTTTTAAAATATGAATTAAAACAAGCTATTACGTGTTGTTACAATGTTTTCCCGCAACTGACAAGTTATTCAATTTTAGATATGTTACAAATATGAAAATGAGGTCAAAAAAGTTTAGATATCAACCACAAAAACCTCTAGATAGAGCAATGTTTTGGACCGAATATATGCTTCGCCACGGATCAGCAGAAGAACTGAATCCATCGACGAGAGATATGCACTTCTTTCAATTTTATGAGTTGGATATAATTTTGGCTTTGTTTGCAAGCATCATCCTAGTTACAGTAATAACTTATGGAATTGTGAAGTTTGTTTTGAAATTATTATTGAGATTGTTGTTTAGTGATAGTGAAAAACTGAAAAAGAATTAAGTTAAAATAAATTTGCATGTAGTTGAGAGAAATTTTTCTTACTTGACAATCTTCTTCGCAGTAGATGTGGAGGGAAAACGATTGATACCCAATTCCACCAATTGACACCAACATGGACCCGACCGGACAAATATTCGCTCTACCAACTTATGAAAAGAAAATTACCAATATTTTTAAAAAAACAACTTTAGTTTAAATAAAATTTACCCTTACTTATTATAATAAAATTTAATTTCAACAGTTGAAATCAGGTCAAATAATTACTGCAATAATCGACCAAGGATTCTTTTAATATATTTATGAAATTCGGAATGAAGCAAAATTTTTCTCTTTCTATTCAATGTTTTAGCTAAAACTCTGGTCTTGAATTTCAGAAAATAATTTTAGATAACTAATTTCTTCAAGTCTAAACATTTTATAAAAATAATAATTTATTTGAATAAATTGAAATATTTTAATTTATGGTCCTGGGCTCATAACCTGTCGTATCCGTATGGATGTTGCTTTGAGAAGTAGTTTGAATACTACTCACTATCAAGCCTAGGATTGCGACTCATCCTTGTCAAGCCTATCTCCTGTCACCATTCTGGTACAACACCAATTTAACCCCCCCCCTCCGGAAGAGAGATTGGGCACCTTCCGTCATCCAGATGCCGTTAAATGAGGTCAAACGCGCCGACTCCAGTTAAAAGGTTAGACGATCAATTGAACATTTTTTTAATAACATTCATGGAGAAAATTGCGACCTCCTAAGAAGAAAGGCGATTTTACATCGTAACAATTTTTTATTTGTACTACGCTGAGTATTTTTTTTTGAGCTAGTAAAAACAAAAATATACATCATACAAAATTATGGCACACTTAAAAATATATTTTTTTTAAATTACAAATTTAAATATTCGGGGTCAGCTGCGGCCTGCCGCCTGTACCCATGCCTGTACCTATAGGCCCTGATTAGAGGCCACCTGCAACATCCGAACTTGTACAAAGTATCACAGAAAATGTAAAAAAGAACTAATCCCAACAACCAAGAAATAATTGTGTACAGTCGATGGATTTCACTCGCGAATTTTGGTTTGGGAGTTTTCGTGGGAGGAACTATGGATGAGGGCGATGTTAGTCTATGCATGTGGCCTTCTTTACGATCTTCGTACCATTCCATGCTCTTGTTGCACGAAATTCCACCGATGGTAGGTTCTTCTGGATGAGCATCCCTTCCAATTTGAATAACTTTCGTTTGGTTCAAATCCTTCCAAATGGTGTCCAATTCAACACAAGAAAATGGATTATCACTTATATCCAACAGCATCAAATTTGGAAAACTTACGCGCACACCAATAGCGTTAAACTTCGTCAAAAAATTCTTGCCCAAATATAGCTCCTTCAATTCTGCAGTGAAAGCAAAATCATAAGCAGTATCAAATCTCTCCAAAGCATTATCGGTAAGATTCAATGCGGTAAGGTTTTCCATGTTGTGCCAATCATCGGCAGCGGCGTAAGCAATCTCATTTGAATTCAAAAACAAATATTGCAAACTCGTAAAATACTGAAACGTTTCGGGAACTATCTGATATAAACCATTGTGACTCAAATCCAACAACTCTAGGCTATCCATTCCAGAAAACGAATCGCCGTGCAGCATCGCAATCTTATTTCTCGTTAAATTTAAATATTTCAAGTTCCAAACCACCATAAAGACATATTCGGGTACCTCCTTCATCAAATTATCTCCCAAATTAAGTTGACGTAGATGAGTCAATCCATGAAACGTTTCCCTGGATAACTTTTTGATCAGGTTATTGGATAAACTTAAGCCATGTAAGCAAGTCAACGAATAAAACGAATTGTCATCAATTCTGTTAATCTTCTGGTTCTCCAAATTCATCTTAAAAATAAAATCGGAATCAAGAGTAACAAAAGAATTTTTCATCAAGCCATCAATTTGCGTTTCGATATCCACGTTGTTGCCTTGGAAGGTTTTGTTATCTGGATTAAAAGAAATTTTGTTATTTTGAAACTCCACCAGCGATCTGAACACGCGAATTTTACCCGATTCTTTACACTCCTTAGTTTCTGCAATCGGCGGTAATGATGTAAGTAACAACACACATGCAAGAATTGAGGATGCGATGAATTTTGGAAAAACCATCATTGTTACGTTTAGATAAAACTGGACGAGGGCGAACACACAAAAATATCAGTTTCACCTCAAATTTGTTGTCCAATATTATCTCCTTAATCCATTTTTGGGCGTCATTCCCTCTATTCGTATGAAATTATTAAAGTTTTTCAAAATCGATTTTCTGGAAATTACACAAGGATATAAAAATAACCAAATACAATATTTAACAAACAACTCTGGGATGAGGCAATAGAAGTTCGAATCAAAACGGAACAATAATGATTCGAAAATCTAACTATTGTAATGCAGTTTTTATCTATTACATTTATCTTAAATAAATATAATTATGATTCCTAATATAATTAGAAAATGGAACTTTGTAGTTTATTTATCAAACAGATTTTTCTTAATTTCTAAATCACATTATGTTTTGGACAATTTCTCAATGCAAAATACGGGAATCTCGTTAACAAATTCGCGCGCGTCACTCCCACTTTCCATATTATGAATTACTTTCCATTGGACGTATTGTCTATTTACATAAATGACAAAATCTTAATTTAATTAGCAAAGTTAGTAATAAAAATTAATACGGGCCTGATCAGAAAACATTCGATTATATTGTTTACACTAGGTACAATATAAATAAATGTGAATTGTAAAATTAAAGTAAATTATTTTAAAATTGTTGAATAAATTGTAAAATAATTTACTTTAATTTTAAAATTTACACGCGATACGCGAACTTTCACCCTTCAACAGATGGCGTTTGGAAATTAAATGTCAAGTTCATTTCAAAGCTCAGCTTACACCACAACAAGTTTATTAAATATTCCTATGCAATAGGAATTCGAAGTAAAACGGAAATTTTAATCAAAAATATAATTATTGTTTATATTATAATTAGGAAACTGAACTTCGTAGTTAATCTATCAAAAATATATACATAACTTTTAAATAGCATGATTTTATTGGACAAATTTTCAATGCCAAATACAGTGATGGATTCCATTATTAATTCGTCTGCCCTTCAAGAGTAAAAGTACCACTTTTACCTTATTTTCACGATCTAAAGTGGGACTTTGAATTTCTCAAGGATTAAAACTTCTCTTTTTCAAAATGCTTAACTGGAAGTACGAATCTCGTTAATCCATTCGTGCTCGTCAATTTCAAACTCCATTTTGGACGTAATGTAATTAGTGATTGTGGCACCGCCAAGGTAATGTAAAACGCGAATAAATAACTTACCATTGCAAGTATGCTCCAATTACATAAATGAATTTTAACCTTGGTTACCAAAATTTGAATTAAATTTAAATACGAGCCTGATAAGAAAACATTAAAATAAATTGTTTATAATATAAACTGGATTTCATGTTTTGGAGTGTATACATTGTATATTTTGTAGTAGGTTACGTGGTCTACAGTTCTACACACTGTTGTGTCGTTAATTACTATTATCCCAATTATAAATTTTAAGCATGATGAAATTTGAATTAATTTGTTTGTTCATTTTAATAACAAAATGTTTAGGGGCCAACATATTAGTTATGTCTTTGTTAGCCTCCCCAAGTCACTATTACTGGCATAAAATCTACTCGTTGGAATTAGTACGAAAGGGACACAATGTGACCATCGTCTCTCAGCAAGAAGATAAAGAGAAAATGAAGATTCAAAATTTTACGACAATTACATTGGAAGGTATGTATGTATCATTGCACGTACCCAAATCAATAGCATCATAGGCGCAACTAAGGTCAAAATTTTGGGGGGGCTAAAAATATGTTTTCAAACAATTTTTTTAAGGGAGGGGGTAAAAATAACGAAAAATTGGGATATTTTGGGGGGGCTAACTTGAATTTTGGGGGGCTTAGCTCCCCCCCCTAGTTTCGTCTATGAATAGCATTCAGAAAGTTTTACAAATTTCTTTGTAGGTGTCATCGAGAAAATGCACAAAACAATTAAATTGGAAGGAATAGAATCGTTTAATCCTTTTGAAACTATCCAAATGTTAATAAACTGGGAGGTGGAATCATGCAGATTTAATTTAGAAACAAATGGTTTGAAGATTCTCATGGATTATCCAAAAGACTTTAAATTTGATTTGATTGTATGGGACATATATAGCGGAAAATGTATGTATCCCTTAATAGATAGATTTGGAAATCCACCTCTATTAGCAACATCTCCATTTGGTAACCAACCACCTATAAGCCACACTTTAGGAAATCGAATTTCTGCTCACGTACCCTTCGTAACGACGTATTATTCAGAAGATATGAATTTTAAGGATCGATTTTTAAATTTAATATATATCCACAGCTTTAGTTTTCTCTTTACGTACAGACTAAATCCGCTACATGAAGAAACAGCGCGAAACTTTTTCAACGGTGACATTGCTTCCATTGATGAATACGAAAGGAGATTTACTTTAATGTTAGTGAACAGCCATCCAATTCTTGATTACCCAGAAGCAATTTATCCAAACACGATACCAGTGGCAGGCCTGCATATCCAACCAGCTAAGGAACTTCCACAGGTAAAAAGTGGCCCTAGCCGAAATCAAACCATACAAATTTAGTATCCCACAGGATATAAAAGCGATAATGGACGACGCAGAACACGGAGTCATATATATGTCTTTTGGAACTAATTTAGACTTTAGCAAGTTTGAAGAAGATACGAAAAATGCATTTTTGGACGCGTTCAGGCGACTACCCCAAACTGTACTGGTGAAGTCAAGTCAACCAAGCGAAAACGCTCCAAAAAACGTTATTTTTAAGAAGTGGTTACCTCAGAATGATATTCTAGGTAGGTTGCATTATTTTTCAAAAGAAAATGTACCTACTACAAAAATTTTGGTTTAGGTCATCCAAATCTAAAATTATTCATCACTCATGGAGGGACACTTAGTATGCAAGAAATAATTCATCACGGAATTCCTGTAATTGGAATACCATTCTTTTTGGACCAACATCAAAATATGGCAAAAATTGCCCATAGAAAAATGGGAAAGTTTATGAATTTAAAGGATATTACATCCGACTTGGTTTATGATTCTATTACGGAAATATTAAATAACGACATGTAAGTATGTTATGGTTTAAAATAATCCGCGTCCAGATGTTCAACTGGAAGAAGATAGTGGCAGTGTGCTTCGTTTCATTGGGACCGACTTCTAACTAAATAATATCCGCTGTGTCAAACTTTGGTGCGTGGCGTATAGAATTGATGACGACTTTAAAATGGTTTCCGATGGAAACCAAAAAATCATTAATATGTCGGTTATTCATGATCCAATTTTAATTTTCAATGACTTATTAAAAATAGTTATCGGTACCACAAACGTTGTTATTACAATACTTAAGATAAAATTAATGGTATTCGAGATAATATAAAATTTATATTGAAATTGTAAACTTTTAATGTATACCAATATAATATTTATAGTCCACTTAATTTATCACTTGATTTAAAAGAAAAATAATGATAAAACAATCAGTAAATATTCTTATGACAAACTTTCGTAGTAAAATTTCAAATTTTGAGCACCGAAGAGTGAAAGTATAATGCTTCAAAGTTGCCTAAATCGTACCGTTTATCTAAATACAAACAAGGTACAATTTACGCAACTTTTCCCTACTTGATTTTAAATTGTTTCCCAAAACTGACAAATTATTCTATTTTAGATTAGCGACAAATATGAAAATGAGGTCGAAAAAGTTTAGAGATCAACCTCAATCACCTCTAGAGAGAGCAATGTTTTGGACCGAATATATGCTTCGCCATGGATCAGCAGAAGAACTGAATCCATCGACTAGAGATATGAACTTCTTTCAATTTTACGAATTGGATATTATTTTGGTTTTGTTTGCAAGCATCATCCTAGTTACAGTAATAACTTATCGAATTTTGAAGTTTGTTTTGAAGTTTTTATTTGGATTGTTGTTTAGTGATAGCGAAAAACTGAAAAAGAATTGAATTAAATGAAAATAAATATCCATGTAGTTGAGCGAAATTTTTCTTACTTGACAAACTTCTTCGCGGTAGATGTGGAGGGAAAACGATTGATACCCAATTCCACCAATTGACACCAACATGGACCCGACCGGATGAATATTTCTTTCTGCTCAATAGCTCCGCATAGTCAAATCAGAAAAATTTCGCTCTACCAACTTATGAAAATAAGATTACTAATATTTCTAAAAAAACAACTTTAGTTTAAATAAAATTTACCCTTATTTATTATAATAAAATTTAATTTCAACAGTTAAAATGAGTTTATTACTGCAATAAATTGACCAAGAAATCTTTTCATATATTTATGAAATTTGGAACAAAGCAAAATTATTCTCTTTCTATTCAAAGTTTTAGCTAAAGCTCTGGTCTTGAATTTATAACTTGAAATATTTTAATTTATGGTCCTGGGCTCATAACCTGTCGTATCCGTATGAATGTTGATAATAAAAATAACTTTAACGAACGATTCAAATAAATACAGAAACAAAATAAAATAATAAATAAATTAATAAACCAAGTTTAAGTCTTTCCCCTTCTGTATCTCCCTTCTGATGTACTTGGTTTAGAAAACTCCATTCGTATTTCAAACGCTTGTTATACTGCCGAAACAATTTTTTTTATAAAGTGACTGAATTTTACTATAACCGTTAAAAATAATTACTAATATAAGTTAATCATAATACTAATAAGAAAGCATTTTTATATTGAATTAGTAATTAAAGTATGGTAAGTTATGGGATGCTCACATCTGAATAATCCGATGTCGCACACAGTGAGGCCGTGGGCCGAACAACCCCATCCTATATCTTTTAAATTGACATGGCATTTGGTGCGAGCGGGGTCCTGTTAAAAAAGGGACATCAAGGAAAAGAAATAATATTCGTACTTTACCCATCACATCAGAGTTTTGATAAAATGAAGCTCAAATCTCTCCAAAATAAAATTCGTTCACATTAAATTAACGTCAAATTAAGTAATCTTGTTTCAAGGTTACGTTTTTTGTCATGATATAACAGAAAATGTACCAAGATTAGATTATCTCGAAATTAATTTAGTATATACCGCTCCGCTCCGCACGCTCCAGAGCCATTTTGGAAGGACTAAACTCATTAAAAACATCCCCCTTGCCCTAGAGCCTTCCAATTCGGCAAATTGTGCTACTTTAAAGGGGGGTGAATCTCGTTTTTTTTTTGCAACTCTGTCGTAGGTGGATGTGTTGCCAAAATTGACTTCCTTCACGTTCAACCAGTCGCATTCCCTAGTCCTGCTCCGTAAAATTTTAAAGAGAGAGCAACTTCTTGAAACGACTATTTACGAGCATTTACTTCGTCATGGACCAGCAGATTGAACTGCATCCATCAATCAGGGATTTAACTTTTGTCAAAGTTATGAATTGGACATTATGGTAGCATTGTTGGCCATCATCTTTGCAGTTTTAGTAATAATAATAATTTATGGAATTTTTAGAATAGTATTTGCAATGTTGTTTGGTAGCAACAATAATATTAAAAAAAATTGAAATAAAATTAAAATAGGTAATTGTAAAAACAATGTCAATCAAATAGGAGGAAGTATTAATAAAATTTAATAGTCTTGAATGTGGTGGTCAAGGCAGCATAAAATTAAATATGTGTAAATAAATAGTTTTCATTGTCATAGTAGCTAAGAATCCAAACTTTTCCCAGTTAAGCAGAGTGGGACTGATGAAATTTGTTCCATTTTATGAATCCCCAAAATTGATTTTTTATTTTGATTTTAAAAAATTATTTGATTTTTCTGAAGACGGCCCTGAAGTAAATAATTATTAGATAATATTTTATTTCTAATCAATTTTTCTATTAATAATGTCCAATATTGGCTGAATCGACACCACGAAAATAAATATACAAATTTGCGGATCATTCAAAAATTTTGACTAATTATATAGTCAAAAACCGTAAAAATTATAATATGAGAGTATCGTATTGGATTTTTTCATAACTTTAACTCCGCCCACCTCTAAGTTTGATTTTTGTGTGTTTTAATAATGTACGTGAAGTTAGCACTGCCATTTTCGAAAATCGTAAATTTTTTTATTGTGCTATTTTTTTTTTTTTAATTTTTTATTTTCGGATTTTATGGACATAGCCGATTTTTAGGGTAGAAGTTAGCACTGCCATATTCGATAATCCTAAAAATTTTTAGTGTGCTGGATTGTGCTCGTAGTGTGCCGTAAATCATAAAATTTTATTTTAATAAATACAAATTTTATGGGCCAAAATCGAAAATCGAAAACGAAGTTAGCACTGCCATTTTCGATAATTCCAAATTTTGTTGTTGTGCCGGATTGTGCTCGTGGTGTGCTACAGTGTGCCGTAAATAATAAAATTTTATTTTGATAAATAAAACTTTTCTGGCCCAAAAACGAAAATCTAAAACGAAGTTAGCAGTGCCATTTTCGACAATCCCAAAACTTTTTATTGTGCCGGATTGCGCTCGTGGTGTGCTACCTTGTGCCGTAAATTAAAAAATTTTTTTTTGATAAATAAAATTTTTATGGGTCAAAAACTATTTTTTTGACGCACATGAATGGATTTTTACTGATTTTTACTGATTCTGAGATTCTTACTGTACCAACCTACTTTCTAACGAAACTACAGCCAAGGGAATGGGCTTGGAAAAATATGGGGGGAAAGAAGACCCTGTTGAGCTTGACTCTAGTGCGGCATTGTTAATAATTATTTTAATAATAATTAAAATGTTCTTCAAGATTTGCATAAATTTCGGAATTTTTTTCATAGAGTTATTGCAAATTTATACTCTTTTTTTAACAATTTAACAATGTTGTTCCGGCGACCATAAAAGGGTGTAAAAATCGGATTAATAATTTTTTGACCTGTTACAATGTTATCCCAAAATATAAAAGCTTTAGCAATTTTTGTCTAAATTTTCACTTTTTAAGTCCCCAATGACTGGCCTAATAAACTTAAAGCCTTTCCTGGAAAGTCGGTACGTAACCCGTATCGCGATTGGAGTGTAATGGGGAAATTTACATTTACTATCTGTAAAAACCACCCTATTCGCTGGGTGGGTGACATCTGGCCACCTTTTTTTGCACAATTTGTCCGCAGCGGAAGCTGGCGTCGTTTACGCACCCAGCCAATGGGTGCTCGCCATCTGACCACCTTTTTTGTACAATTTGTCCGCAGTGGACGCTGGCGTCGTTTTCTAATACCCCCACTATGCACTTCGCACCCAGTGAATATAATACAGACTGACATAAAACCTGGTGGCATATTCCACCATCCGGTGGATAAAACTTGGTGTCGATAAGGCGGCAAAACACAGAATCGGCAAAAAATGAAAGTTTTTATTTTATTAAATATTATAAATTTTATTTATCAAAAAAAAATTTTTTAATTTACGGCACAAGGTAGCACATCACGAGCAGAATCCGGCACAAAAAAAGTTTTGGGATTGTCGAAAATGGCAGTGCTAACTTCGTTTTCGATTTTCGTTTTTGGGACAGATAAGTTTTATTTATCAAAATAAAATTTTATTATTTACGGCACACTGTAGCGCACCACGAGCACAATCCGACACAACAAAAAATTTTGGAATTATCGAAAATGACAGTGCTAACTTCGTTTTCGATTTTGGCCAATAAAATTTTTATTTAGTAAAATAAAATTTTATGATTTCCGGCACACTGCGGCACACCACGAGCACAATCCAGCACACTAAAAAATTTTAGGATTATCGAAAATGGCAGTGCTAACTTCTACCCTAAAAATCGGCTATGTCCATAAAATCCGAAAAGTTATAAATTTAAAAAAAAAAAAAAAAATACGGCACAACGCGGCACACACCGGGCACAACTCAGCACAATAAAAAAATTTACGATTTTCGAAAATGGCAGTACTAACTTCACGCACATGTTTTAATATCTTTTTTCGTAAACGCGCCTGAGAACAAGATAATAATATTATATCAATTTTTTTTCGAAATATTAAGTATCTCCTATAATGTTTAAAAAAAAAATATTTTATGAAATGCCCTAGTATATCCACTAGGAATCTCTTTGGATTGGACTAGTGAGTATCTCCTTAATCCATTATTGGGCGTCATTTCCACCATTCATATGAACATCAGAAACAATTTCCCAAAAAAGAACTACTGCGAACTGCGCTCTGATAGTTCAATTTTTCCTTAAGACTAGACGGAGCTAATGTGCAGAAACGAATATTGGTCAAGTCGAGTCATGTTGGTGTCAATTGGTGGAATTGGGTGTCACGCGTTTTCCTTCCGGAATTTTTTTTTTACTCCGCCTAGCCACTAAGGAAAAATTTCACTCTAATCTAGGCAATCTAGTTTAAAAGCTAACTTTAGTTATAAAGTTTTTAATATCTATTATTAGTATTTATCTTAAATAAAAATATCAGTATTATCCTATTTTAATTAGGAAAGTGAACTTTGTGGTTTAGTTATCAAAAAGATTTACATAACTGTTAAATCACATGATGTTGTTTAATGTCAAATACAGTGATGGATCCATGGTTAATTGCCTTGTACTTCCGAAAGTAAAAGGTACCACTTTATTTATACCTTATCTTCACGAACTAAGGTGGGACCTTAAAATGGGACCAAAAAATGTATATTACTATAATGTATGTTTTTTTCAAGTGCTCTACATACAAAAAATCATCAATTATTGACTGGAGAAATTGATTTTCTCAGGACAGTTTTTACTACATTTATTAACAGTAATGGAACAGAAATCTCGTTAATCCATTCGTGCGCGTCATTCCCAATACCCACACTATAAAATAACTTTAAATTGCATTTCATGAATGTTTCAATTACATAAACGATACATTTTTAATTTAGTTAACCAAGTTTGTAATAAAATTAAGTACGCGCCTGATCAGAAAACACTCGATTAAATTGTTTAGAAAATAAATTGGATTTCATGTTCGTGTGTATACTTTGTAGACTTAGTAGTAGGTTATCTGATCTACACAGTTGCGTCGTGAATTAATTTTATCGTAACTATAAATTTTAAACATGAAATTTGAATTAATTTGTTTGTTCCTTTTAATAACTAAATGTTTAGGGGCCAACATTTTAGTTATGTCTTTGTTAGCCTCTCCAAGTCACTATTATTGGCATAAAACCTACTCGTTGGAATTAGTACGAAAGGGACACAATGTGACCATCGTTTCTCAGGAAGACGATAAAGAAAAAGTGAAGATTCAAAATTTTACGACAATAACATTGGAAGGTATGTATGTCATCATTGCACGCAGGCCCGGACTGGCCAGGTAGGCTAGTCGGCGATCGCCGAAGGCCCCCAACCCAAGGGGGCCCCGAAGAGGCCTCAAGAAGTGGTTTATAGTTGGGGTAAAAGTGATTTGTATTTTTTTTATAACTTCCAAGTGTCAAAATAGCTGAAAATGTGATTTTCAAAAACCTCCACTCTTAGTAAGGGGCCCCCCTCAGTTTCTAGACGAGGGCCCCCAAAGGAGCCAGTCCGGGCCTGATTGCACGTATCCCACATCAATAGCATTCAGAAAGTTTTACAAATTTCTTTGTAGGTGTCATCGAGAAAATGCACAAAGCAATACAATTGGATGGAATGGAATCCCTTAATCCTTTTGAAACAATCCAAATGTTAGCAAACTGGGAGGTGGTATGCTGCAGGTTTAATTTGGAAACAAATGGTTTGAAGACACTCATGAATTACCCAGAAGACTTTAAATTTGATTTGATTGTATGGGACATAAGCAGTGGAAAATGTATGTATCCCTTAATAGATAGATTTGGAAATCCACCTCTATTAGCAACTTCTCCATTTGGTAACCAACCACCTGTAAGCCATATTTTAGGAAATAGAATTTCTGCCCACGTACCCTTCTTAACGACTTATTATTCAGAAAATATGAATTTTAAGGAACGATTTTTAAATTTTATATATGTCCATAGCTTTAGTTTTTACTTAACGTACATAGAAAATTCGTTAAATGAAGAAACAGCGCGAATCTTTTTTAAAGATGACATTGCTTCCATTGATGAATATGAAAGGAGGTTTACATTAATGTTAGTGAACAGCGATCCAATTTTTCATTATCCAGAAGCTCTCTATCCAAACATGATACCAGTAGCAGGACTGCACTTCAAACCGGTCAAGGCACTTCCACAGGTAAGAATGTCCAAAGCCCAAAACAAACCATAGAATTACATTTTTCCGCAGGATATAAAAGCGATATTGGACGAAGCAGCACACGGAGTCATATACGTTTCTTTTGGAACCAATTTAGATTTTGACAAATTTGAAGAAGATAGGAAAAAAGCATTTTTAGACGCGTTCAGGCGACTACCCCAAACTGTGCTATTGAAGTCAAGTCAACCAATCGAAAATGCTCCTAAAAATGTTATTTTTAAGAAGTGGTTGCCTCAAAATGATATTCTAGGTTGGTTGAATTTTTTTTAAGGAATAATGAATATTTAAATTTTAATTTTAGCTCATCCAAATATAAAATTATTCATCACGCATGGAGGATCATTCAGTATGCAAGAAATAGTTTATCACGGAATTCCTGTAATTGGAATACCATTCTTTTTGGACCAACATCAAAATATGGCCAAAATAACCCATAGGAAAATGGGAAAGATGATGGTATTGAAGGATATTACCTCAAAGTTGGTTTATGATTCGATTACGGAAATATTAAATAATGACATGTAAGTAAAAGAAAAAGGTTTTAAAAGTTAAAGAATTTTATAATAAACAAATTTAGTAGAAAAATTTCAAATTTTTAGCATAATATGGCAAGGTTGCCTAAATCGTACCGTTTATGCAGCGGTACGATATCGGTAACTTTTCCGATTTTAAAATGTTTCCCAAAACTGACGAGTTATTCTATTTTAGATATGCAACAAATATGAAACGGAGGTCGAAAAAATTTAGTGATCAACCACAATCACCTCTAGAGAGAGCAATGTTTTGGACCGAATATATGCTTCGATATGGATCAGCAGAAGAACTGAATTCATCGACCAGAGATATGAACTTCATTCAATTTTATGAATTGGATATTATTTTGACTTTGTTTGTAAGCTTCATCCTAATTATAGTAATAAGTTATGGAATTTTAAAGTTTGTATTGAAATTATTATTGAGATTGTTGTTTAGTGATAGCGAAAAATTGAAAAATAATTAAATTAAAATAAATAAACATGTAGCAACCACGTTTAAAATTAAAATTATCAATTTTTCTAATAAAAGAACAAACTTTAATCTACAACTGGGGTACGAGTCTTTCAAATATTCCGCATAGTAATAAGGGGGGGGGGCAGCGGCGGTGCAAGAGTAGCTAGGGCCCGTAAGCAAATATACATAAAGGGCCTCTAAAAAAAAACTTTTGTAAATTGATTTAAATTTTTGGATAAAAAATAAAGTTTGTTCAAATATACTGCAACTGCATAAAACTATTGATTACAACCTAGTAAAGCCAGGAAAAATAATGAAAAAATTCTAAACCAAAAGTTGTCTTTAATTTCCGATGATTATTTGGTTTCGGAGCGATTTTTGATTTAAATTTAATTTTTGGATAAAAAATAAAGTTTGTTCAAATATTCTGCAATTGCATAAAATTATTGATTACAACCTAGTAAAGCCAGGAAAAATAATGAAAAAATTCTAAACCAAAAGTTGTCTTTAATTTCCGATGATTATTTGGTTTCGAAGCGATTTTTGATTTAAATTTTTGGATAAAAAATAAAGTTTGTTCAAATATTCTGCAACTGCATAAAACTATTGATTACAACCTAGTAAAGCCAGGAAAAATAATGAAAAAATTCTAAACCAAAAGTTGTCTTTAATTTCCGATGATTATTTGGTTTCGGAGCGATTTTTGATTTAAATTTTTGGATTAAAAATAAAGTTTGTTCAAATATTCTGCAACTGCATAAAACTATTGATTACAACCTAGTAAAGCCAGGAAAAATAATGAAAAAATTCTAAACCAAAAGTTGTCTTTAATTTCCGATGATTATTTGGTTTCGGAGCGATTTTTGATTTAAATTTTTGGATTAAAAATAAAGTTTGTTCAAATATTCTGCAACTGCATAAAACTATTGATTACAACCTAGTAAAGCCAGGAAAAATAATGAAAAAATTCTAAACCAAAAGTTGTCTTTAATTTCCGATGATTATTTGGTTTCGGAGCGATTTTTGATTTAAATTTTTGGATTAAAAATAAAGTTTGTTCAAATATTCTGCAACTGCATAAAACTATTGATTACAACCTAGTAAAGCCATGAAAAATAATGAAAAAATTCTAAACCAAAAGTTGTCTTTAATTTCCGATGATTATTTGGTTTCGGAGCGATTTTTGATTTAAATTTTTGGATTAAAAATAAAATTTGTTAAAATATTCTGCAACTGCATAAAACTATTGATTACAACCTAGTAAAGCCAGGAAAAATAATGAAAAAATTCTAAACCAAAAGTTGTCTTTAATTTCCGATGATTATTTGGTTTCGGAGCGATTTTTGATTTAAATTTTTGGATTAAAAATAAAATTTGTTAAAATATTCTGCAACTGCATAAAACTATTGATTACAACCTAGTAAAGCCAGGAAAAATAATGAAAAATTTCTAAACCAAAAGTTGTCTTTAATTTCCGATGATTATTTGGTTTCGGAGCGATTTTTGATTTAAATTTTTGGATTAAAAATAAAATTTGTTAAAATATTCTGCAACTGCATAAAACTATTGATTACAACCTAGTAAAGCCAGGAAAAATAATGAAAAAATTCTAAACCAAAAGTTGTCTTTAATTTCCGATGATTATTTGGTTTCGGAGCGATTTTTGATTTAAATTTTTGGATTAAAAATAAAATTTGTTAAAATATTCTGCAACTGCATAAAACTATTGATTACAACCTAGTAAAGCCAGGAAAAATAATGAAAAATTTCTAAACCAAAAGTTGTCTTTAATTTCCGATGATTATTTGGTTTCGGAGCGATTTTTGATTTAAATTTTTGGATTAAAAATAAAATTTGTTAAAATATTCTGCAACTGCATAAAACTATTGATTACAACCTAGTAAAGCCATGAAAAATAATGAAAAATTTCTAAACCAAAAGTTGTCTTTAATTTCCGATGATTTGGTTTCGGAGCGATTTTTGATTTAAATTTTTGGATAAAAAATAAAGTTTATTCAAATATTCTGCAACTGCATGAAAATATTGGTTCTAACCAGCGGCGGTGCAGAAGTAGCTCGCCCGTAAGCAAATATACAAAACGGGCCCCTTATGATCCCGGGCCCCTAAGCATAGCTTACATTCGCTTACTCATATCACCGCCACTGGGTGGGGGGGGGGGAATTATTGTATACATCTTGTTAAGAAAAGCAGTTTTACTAACAATACTGAATTAAATTTAAAATATTTTAATATATTTACTGCAGCATAATTAGATCAATCAGGAGAGCCTTTAATATTTTAATGAAATCTAGAATGAAGCAAAATAATTTCTCTTCCTAATTAATGTTTTGACTAAACCTCAGATCCTTAATTTTAGAAAATTATTTTCGATAATTAAACATTTTTAGCAAGTCTAAACATTTTATAAAAATACAAATTTCTTTGAATAAATTAAAATATTACAATTTGTTCTCCTGGGTCCATAACCTGTCGTATTCTTAAGAAAGTTGACAATAACTTAAACGAACGATTAAACCGAATACCGCAAGAAAATGATAAATTAATAAACCAAGTTTTAGTTTTTCATTCGCCATTCAAACGCTTGTTACGCTACTGAAGCAATTTTTTTTCTAGAATGTGACCGTGATTTCTATAACCTTAACAGTAATTACTAAGATATACTAATTGAACTATAACTTGACAACATTGATAAACTATTTTATATTAGTAGATACTCGAAATATCTATGATTATTATAAATTATGAAATTTCAAATTGTTTATTATTTTTCGTTACTAATAAGCACAAGTTTTGGTGAAAACATATTAGTGATTTATTTATTGGCATCGCCCAGTCACCACCTTTGGCACAAAGCATATTCGTTGGGTTTAATACAGAAAGGTCACAATGTCACCATCGTATCCCACGAAAGTGACACAGAAGAAATCAAAAATTACACAAACATCCTATTGGAGGGTAAGAACCAAAAGTTAAACTTTTTTTTTTCCACTTGTCTTCTATTTTGCTTCATTTTTAGGAGTTTCCGAAAAACTACATAGTGATTTTGATTTGGAAAATGAAGTGTCTTATGGTCCGTTTCAGAGTATTAGGACTCTAACGGATTGGGAACTGGAAACATGTAGATTGGATTTTGAAACGAAGGGCCTGCAAGTCCTGATGAGTTACCCTAAAAGTTTCAAATTTGATTTAATAGTATGGGATTTTCACAACGGAAAATGTCTGTATCCATTAATCGAACAATTTGGATCACCCCCTCGAATAGCAACATCTCCATTTGGCAATCAACCATTTATTGGGTACGTTTTCGGAAACCAAATTTCTTCCCACATTCCGTTTTATCTTTCGCATGTGACAGACGATATGGAGTTTTGGCATCGTTTCTTCAACTTCATTTACGTCCACGCTTCCAATTTATGGAGAAGATATATGCAAAATCCTGTGGAGGAAGAAATGGGAAAGAAGTTTTTCAAACGGGAAATTAGGTCGTTTGATGAGTATGAACGAGGTTTCAGTTTGATGCTAGTCAACACGGATCCAATTTTCAATTATCCGGAAGCTTTGTATCCAAACACGATACCAGTTGCAGGATTGCATATCCAACCGCCCAAAGAGCTTCCGAAGGTTCGAAATTGAACTAAGAAAATATTTTGTGTAACTCCATCTCTTTCAGGATATAAAAAATGTTGTGGAAGAAGCACAACACGGTGTTATATTAGTAGCATTTGGAACAAATTTGGACATACTAAAATTTCATGATAAGCAGAAAAAAGCCCTCTTCGATGCTTTTGAAAGGCTTCCTTACACAATCCTCATTCAATCCAATGGTTTATTCAACCAAGCTTCCAAAAACGTTATAATAAAGAAGTGGTTACCTCAAAATGATATTTTGGGTTAGAAAAACATTTTTATAACAAACACAAAAATGTAAAACTATTTTTTTTAGCGAATTCGAACGTAAAGTTAATTTTAACGCACGGAGGAGCGTTAACCGTCCAGGAAGCAATGTATCACGGAGTTCCAATTCTTGGAGTTCCATTCTTTTTGGACCAACATTCTAATATGGCAAAAATTGACAGCAGGAAGTTGGGAAAACTTGTCCATTTTGATGACATAACCTCAGATTTAATTTACAACTCGGTTTTGGAATTGATAAATAATAAAGTGTAAGTTTCGGCACTTTGATAGATCATATTAATTTACATTCCAGACCAGATCCCACCCAAAAGCTTTTCAGTTCACCACGTTATAGATTTACATCTTCTTCATTAGCGTTTTTTTTTTTACATCCATTTTTGGATATACGCCTCTTCAAGTTCTCTCAATTTAGAACTTGAAGGTTGAGGCCTTACCATTCCACGCTGGCCTAATGCGGGTTGGAATGGATCATAGTCCACAGATTGATTTTGGACTTTTTTAGATCACAGCACATCCGACGCAGTCAGGATTAGAAACCGCGGTTTCCCGCTCTCTAGTTTATCCGTGTTTGACTTACGCCAGACTGCTTGCGTTAGATTACATAATCTGTTCAAATTTGAGATGGATCGGTTCCATAGTTACCGAGTAATCGTGTAATTAAAATATATAAAATAGGAGAGCATGGGGTAAATGGGGTCATTAGATAGGAAGAGTCCGCTGTAATTTCTGATGTCCTTGTGTTACCATTTGGTGGCACAAGTAGGTACAAGTACATTAAATACCATAATGACCCCATTGATGCACTTTTTTCTAGAATATGTTTGGAACAGGATAGAAAAACCGTCGTAAAATTTTCAAGAGTTGTATAAAAATTATATTCAATTTCTTTCAGATACAAAGAAAATATGGGGTCGAGGTCTAAAAAAATTAAGGATCAACCGCAGACGCCTTTAGAAAGAGCAATTTTTTGGACAGAATACGTTCTTCGCCATGGTGGAGCAAATGAACTGAGTCCGTCTACCAGGGACAAAAATATTTTTCAGAGACACGATTTGGATATTTTGGCAGCATTTTTTGTTATTGCTTTTTTTATTTTTCTACTGTTGTGTGTAACATATAAAATTATTACCTCTCTATGGAATCGCAGTAATCGAAAAGTGAAACAACATTAACTATATAAATATTGTTAACCTTTAATTAGTGACGTGAATCTTTCCTATATGCATTTCAAATGGGAACTTTGCCTCGGAGGCGCCCACGTCACTAACTAAAGGTTAAAAGTATAAAATTATTATCTCTTTATGGAATCGCAGTAATCGAAAGGTGAAACACATTAAATATAAATATTGTTAACCTTTAATTAGTGACGTGAATCTTTCCTACGTACATTTCAAATGGGAACTTTGCCTCGGAGGCGCCCACACGTCACTAACTAAAGGTTAAAAGGATAAAATTATTATCTCTCTATGGAATCGCAGTAATCGAAAGGTGAAACAAACATTAAATATAAATATTGTTAGCCTTTAATTAGTGACGTGAATCTTTCCTACTTACATTTCAAATGGGAACTTTGCCTCGGAGGCGCCCACGTCACTAACTAAAGGTTAAAAGGATAAAATTATTATCTCTCTATGGAATCGCAGTAATCGAAAGGTGAAACAACATTAAATATAAATATTGTTAACCTTTAATTAGTGGCGTGAATCTTTCCTACGTACATTTCAAATGGGAACTTTGCCTCGGAGGCGCCCACGTCACTAACTAAAGGTTAAAAGGATAAAATTATTATCTCTCTATGGAATCGCAGTAATCGAAAGGTGAAACAACATTAAATATAAATATTGTTAACCTTTAATTAGTGACGTGAATCTTTCCTACGTACATTTCAAATGGGAACTTTGCCTCGGAGGCGCCCACGTCACTAACTAAAGGTTAAAAGGATAAAATTATTATCTCTCTATGGAATCGCAGTAATCGAAAGGTGAAACAACATTAAATATAAATATTGTTAACCTTTAATTAGTGACGCGAATCTTTCCTACATACATTTCAAATGGGAACTTTGCCTCGGAGGCGCCCACGTCACTAACTAAAGGTTAAAAGGAGAGTCACTAGAAAATTTATTATGTTTAAATTTTAATTGTTATTAAAATAAATAAATAAATAGAAAATAATATTGTGTAAGCAAACGATAATTAAAACTAATAATAAATACCTTACTTTGTAAAATAGGGTAACATAATTTTCTAATTTTAATATTCCATAAATATAAGTTGACACGACGGATATGGATTGGATATGGAAAAGAGTTGACAGGATGATATGGATTAGCATCTTGCGTGTTTGGAATTGAATCCTAAAATGGTATAATTTATCTTTGTTCAACTTTCCAATTAACCAAGTTGCTAATCATCCTTTGTGATTACAACTGAAACATCTAAAATTTATTTCGACACTTTGCATTTTTTTACTTATTTTATCAGACCGAATTTATTGCAGATTCACATTTTACTTCGCTTACGTTCTGTATTTCCGCCTGGATTCCAATTCGCAGTTTGAGTTCGTCTTGCATTAGGTCTAGACCAACTACACTGAAAAAAAGCTGTGTTTAAAGGTAGCACAAATTAGGAAAAATAAATTGACAGAAGTTGAAATTGTGTTAATATTTTGTACAATTAATTGTACTCCTTTCTAACCCAATTGTGCATAATTTTAACACAATTTGGATTTGTAGACAATCTAGACCCAATTTCCCGTTCTATTGGTTTTCAGGGTATTTAAATATTTTATGTTTTATTTTTAATAAATAGCGAATTAAGGAATAATATTAAAAATTTTATTTTGAGCTTTCGGTCTTGCATTAAGACCTTCGTCAGAAAATTACAAATAATAATTGGTAAACATGGAAACAAACATACATTGTTTATATAAATAAAACTTGTTAAATAAAACTTTTAATATTATTCCTTAATTCGCTATTATATTAAAAATAAAACAAACCAATTTTAAATAATTTACATTCTAGGTAGCTACAGGTGTGCCTGTAACCCTGGTCTTTTTTGTTAATGGTGGCAATTCACTAACCCAGGGGGACCGACGGCTTTACGTGCCCTCCGAAGCACGGAGATATTCATAAGAAATTTGAATCTAGTATTGATAAAATTTGATTAAAAGTTGATTAAAATTAAAATTCAATGCAATTTTTCTTAAATTTAGGGCAAAATGGAATTTTTGAGTAACAAAATAAAAGAATTCAGCTTAATTTGAACATTTAACTATTTGACTACAATAACCTGTAGCTACCTAGAATGTAAATTATTTAAAATTGGTTTGTTTTATTTTTAATAAATAGCGAATTAAGGAATAATATTAAAAATTTTTAACTTAATTAAGTTACTTAATTTTATTTAAGTTATTTAAGTTATTTAATTACTTAATTAATTTGCAAACTTTCTAAGAAAATTAGTAATAATTTACTGTTTTGTTTGTTAATTAACTAAAATGAGCCCTTCGACTCCCTAAAAACCACACCAAATAAGTAGAATTTACTAATTTTAGTCGTGTCATATTAATATAATCACAAATTTTCAGAATATTTCAACAAAATATTAAATTTAATTGAGAACTTTAAAATTAAGATTTTTGGATACATTAACAATTAGAATTTTCTAGTTAATTTTGCTCGTATTGCCATTTTAGGGTAAAAACAAATTTTTAGAAGAGTTAAATAAAATGAAATTTTTTATTAAAAAATATCAATAAAAACATTCAAATTATCTACACTTTGGGACAAACCAGAACTTCAAAATTAAGTTTTCTTAAGGGCCCGATCTATCATTTCGACGACAAATTTTTGAACAGGTGGCGCAGTTACCTTTATTATTTATTTAAATTACCTTTAGATTTAGAATTGACGTTTTCGTCATACTTGATGACGTTCCGGTCATGCATGCCGAGGTATAGGAGGTATAGGGAAGGTGGGGTACGATGGGTCATTAGGTAAAATTGTTACACTTTTATTTGTTAGCCCATTTGGTTGCTAGCCTTACCTAATAACTCCATTTTGTCAAACACATCCCTAAAAAAGACTGTAAAATTAAATGTTCAATAGATATATAAAAAATTATGTATTTTTTCATTCAGACACACATAAAAATAAGGAAATTTATAAAATTATTTACGGTCTGTTCAACCGAAATAACCGAAAGGTGAAACGACATTAAACAAAATATTGATATAGGAAGATTCGTCTTGTTTACTTTATATATTACGTCCTGCAATATTTTTATTCCCAACATTTCGATCGATAAATGAAAGAAATAACATAAAACAAAAATTAATAATGACTCTGCTCAGATAGACAAATACTTTATTTTGTATTTAAGCGTAACAAAATTTTCTAATTCTAATTTCCCATAAACACAAGAGGATATGGATTAGCGTCTTGCGTGTCCGAAATTGAATCCAGAATTGGAATAATTGGTCTTTGTTCAACTTCCGTGCTTCCAATTAGCCAGTAAGTTACTAATCGTCCTTTACCTTTCAGTTCGACTTCTCCGCGCAATTCTAACTTGAAAGTTCCGAAAATATCTAAAATTTGCTTCGAAGCTTCGCTTATATGAATTTTCAATGCTAAAAGATTTTATCAGATCGAATTTACTGCAGAATTAAATTTTACTTCGCTTACGTTCACCCGTGCTTTCCATTCTACTGGCCGTGTTGACGGTGTCGCCGAAAAGACAGTAATGCGGCATTTTTTGACCAACGACTCCTGCACAAACGGGTCCCGAGTGGATTCCAATCCGTAGTTTGAGTTGGTAATCTGGATTGTGTTTTATAGTAAACGCACGTACCGCATCTAAAATGGCCAGAGACATCAGTCCGATTTCCTTGGCATGATAATTTCCATTTCGTTCCGGTAATCCAGATACGACCATATACGCATCCCCAATTGTTTCCACCTGCAATGTTTGGATTGGAGTAATAGTTTTGGGTATAACAAGCTTGGTTACCTTGTAGACGTCGTAAAATCCAATTATCCTGTCGAAAGTGCTGTAGAGATCGTTAAGAAAATCGACCACCTTAAAGTAAACAAAATTTATTGAGGAGCCCTTGTAAGTCATAATAATTAATTGTGTGCTTGATTCTCGATTCCGAAGTTAATTACAACTTTAACAAATATTTAATTTTCGAGAAAGCAAAGAGTTTTAGGCATATAAAATGTATTATCAACATCTTCGAAAATTAAAAGTAAATACGACAACGTTTTCGTGAAAAAACTAACGTTGAGCACCAATCACTTAAAAAGTTACTGTGAAATCGTTCCGCCCTTTCAGGAACGACGTTTCACTGTGATAAATTCTCTGTGTTTATTTTTAGAAAAACAAGTAAATGATCAATTAAATTGTTTGTCTAATTGATAAAAGGCGCGCAATTAAATTTTACGAGGGAAATTTTTGTAAATCACCTGCATGGGGGTACTTTTTGTGCACAAAGCTGTGAATCCCACGATATCGCTGAAGTACACTGTAACGCATTCGAATTGCTCTGGTTGAACAATTTCTCCTGCCATTAACTGCTGGGCAACTGGTCTCGGTAATACCTAAAAGCACGGTCACTCATTAAGGTAATTTGAATTTATTTTGTAGTTACTTTCTTACCTGATACAAAAGTTCCTCTGATCTTCGCTTTTCCAAACTTAACTGCTCCGTCTTTTCCCCAACCAACGCTTCCAAATTATTAGCATACTGTTCCATCCTTCTCAACAAATCGTCCATTAGATTCTCGCAATATCCCCTAAAATAATTTGAAAATTGAAAAATTTAACTTTACCTTACTGAATAGACCTACTTCATTATGCATTTTACGTTTACCCGAATTGTTTCAAATGTGGGCCGATCTTCAGCGTTATCGTTCCAGCATTTCTCCATCAAATCTAACAAATCTTCGGGACAATCGCGTCTTCCAGTTGCCGGTCTAAAGGGAGGGGTTTCTCTGGACGCAACTCGACTTATTATTTCTTGTGGTTCCAAAAATTGTCTAGCCGCTTTAAACGGTCCCCCTCGTACAATTATCTCTTCCAAAATTATTCCAAAACTGTACACGTCTCCCTTTTGGGTGGCAGGTGTTCCGGGAATAATTGTTAGAGGTAACAACTCTGGGGCTACCCACAGCAGTTCTAAAAAATATGGTTCATTAAATAACTTCCTAACTGTCACATTTTGCTCACTTTCGTAATATTTAAAGTCTTTCATCATTTCAGCAGAGGTCGTAATGGTGGTTAATCCAAAATCGGAAATCTTTAACACAAATCTTCCATCAATTAGACAATTACACGACCTCAATTTTCCGTGTACCGAAACTTCGCTGCTATGTAAATATCCCATTCCCTAAAAGCGTAATTTTATCATTTGCGTGAACTTAATCGTGACATTAAATTTTACTTTAACGATGTCGTGTATTAAAGACATTCTAAAATTCCAGTCCAGTTGAATGGCTTCATTCTCGAGAACGTCTTTAAGACTCCCTCGTGGGCAATATTCGGTTAAGATTAAGACTGTAGGGCACTCAATACAAGCACCGAGAAATCTTACCGTGTTCTCGTGCGTTACATCTCTAACCTGACACAAAAATTTAAGTCGCAATTACAAAATTCAATTATAAAATTGGATTTTCTCAATTGTCAATTAAAAAGTACTGTAATGATTTTCTTTGCGACGCTTATATTTAAAAAATTAATGCTCATCACCTGACAGGTTAAAGTGATAAAATTTATTACCACGGAAAGCACTTACTTGTTTGATTTCCCAGAGAAGTTTTTTATTGATGTCGATTTTCTTCTTAGTTACTTTTTTTATTGCGACTCGACTTCCTTTATAAACCCCAACCGTAGTAAAGGCCTGTGTAGGAAGCAACGAGCTGCATGAAGTAATTGAACACCTATCGCTTCGAAGTCCGAAAGTCTGAATGAAATAATTAAATCAATTTCATCCCTTTACTTGCTAATGCATCAACTGATTGGATTATCTTAAGAAAATAGCAAAATTACCTCTTGAAACTTTTGTAGGCCCAATTTCGAGTCGAAAGGTTTCCCGACTTCGATTAAAACCTCTTCCGGTCTGATACGCCACGACATGTTGTTCAAATCGGCTGATAACCGCATGTGCCTAAATTTTAGAAACAGAATGTACTTCCTGAACTAACTAAACCCAGGGCGGACTGGCAAGGCGGATATTTTGAATCGGTAAATTTTGTTATGTTTAAAAGTCAGATTCTTCTACCAGACTCTTAACAAATCAGCATATTACGTTTTAAATTCCCACTAGAAATTGTTTAAGGCAGGAGAGTCAAACTCATTTCAGCCGGGGGCTATTTTCTGACAAACAAAATTTTCGCGGGCCGCACCCACACCCATCTCCATTTTTGAACGATATAATTATCGTAAAATATACAATATTCCTAGAAATATATTTTTTTATTATAATACAAATAACCACCGAAGTTTATTCGGGCCGCAAAAATATACGTGGCGGCCCGCCTGTTTGACATTCCTGGTTTAAGGCATACCCTAACATACTCTGGGCAGGATCATTAATAAGGTCAGTATTACCTTAAGGTAGGGTAAGATTAAGGTAAGAGCCTGGTCCGGCAAAAATATGGCGAGCCCTATTCGCTGTGTGCTTCATCCTGCTGCCCTCTGGGTGCTCAATAAAGAAAATGAATTGGGACTGTTTTAGCAATAGCAACTGTTTTAATTAAGGATTTTTGAGGGAAATTTAAACATTGTTTAAGAGGTCGATTATGCTAATCACATAAGGCATAGATAAATAATAACAATCAATAGATAAATAAGTCCCGTTTCCCGATCGGTTTTCGTATCCCCTCTTCACCCACGCACATAGCGAATAGAAACAGTCATGACAAGACCTGATATTTGCATGATGTGGCTCCACTAGGTCAACTGGATTTGGATCTCATCGAGTTTAATCCACCTATTATGGACTCGATTGTATTGGAGACCCGCATATAGTGGACGAAGTTCTAACTATAGACAGCTCCTATAATTTATATTATTATATTAAATTATTATCAACAAATTAATTAACGATTCCCAGCTCCCCCCCCTCTTTTGAATTTTAAATCTAAAATTGTCTAAATCGTTTTTGATTTGATTGTTCCTGTTTGTGTAAAAATTATTGTTGTTTGTACGCAAATAGTATTCGAGATATTTCAAAAATTAGCTGAGGGGAGGGGCTTGAGACTTGAGTTTCTGAAATTTTGAATTCAAAATAATCTAGATCAGGGATAAGCAAAGCAAGTAATTAAATTCAAATTTTAATACATCCATTTTATCAATTTCCCGAGATTGGCAAAACCGCAAGTCTGATAACCCGCATCAAGCTAGCGCCGCCACTTTCGCGAAACCTAAAAAAAATATGTTGAGAATTTGTTGCTAATTTGTTGCTAATTAGGTAATTAGTTGCGGCAATCGCGAATTTGTTGCTCTTACCGTTCGATAGTTACAGCCATTTAAGTCGCGCATGAATGGATTAACGTGATTCCATCTGGATTAACGAGATTCCAATTTGTTGCTATGTTGCTAAATTAAAGTAAACAGTCATTTTAAATGACTGTTTACTTTAATTTCTGTGCACCCCTGGGTTTCTTTACCAATTATCTCCAATTTATTGAAAAGTTGAAAAATTTCAAATTATATTCCTAAGGGCACCTTTCTTGCCATTCCGTAGATGGGGGCGTGCTATGTTTTATGCTATGCATGCCGCAGCTATGCCGCAACTAATTAGCAACAAATTGGAATCTCTTTAATCCATTTGTTAATCCAGGTGGAATCTCGTTAATCCATTCATGTGCGTCATGTGCGCCTCCACTTAAATGCCTGTACCCATAGGCGCAACTAGGGGGGGGGGAGCTAAGCCCCCAAAATTCAAGTTAGCCCCCCCAAAATATCCCAATTTTTCATTATTTTTACCCCCTCCCTTAAAAAATTGTTTGAAAACATTTTTTTTAGCCCCCCCAAACTTTTGACCCTAGTTGCGCCTATATGGCTGTAACTATCGAACGGTAAGAGCAACAAATTCGCGATTGCCGCAACTAATTAGCAACAAATTCCCATATACTTATTTTTTGATTTTAGTAAATTTTTGAGTGGTGGCGGCGCTAGGTTGATAATTCGCGAACGGTAAGAGCATCAAATTCGCGATTGCCGCAACTAATTAGCAACAAATTCTCAACATATTTTTTTTAGGTTTTGCGAAAGTGGCGGCGCTAGCTTGATGCGGGTAGTCTGATACTATAAACTAAAAGGGCGCTTGAAAATTCTTACATTTCATTATCACAAAGGTAGTTGTACAATCAAGTTAAAAAAAGATCGAGGTTTTTTGAAAATTGGTGAGTAAATATTTTCATAAAACCAATACGGGTCTGAAGATATCAGATTCACCAGTAGAATCGTGAATGAGATTGAAACATGTAATCCGGTAAGATGTTCTCTGATTTTTCCTGCTAAATTGTTCAGATGAACGTCGAATCTTGAAGATGGCCGTGATTGTGGCTGCCTTTGTTACAATGATTTGTAAGAAGTAAAAATTAATATCTACCTGTAGATTATTTAAGACCTATTCTAAACTATAAGGGCCAGTTCCACCAACTCTAATCACTAATCACAGATGAAAATACATGGTGGAAAGTTTTGAAGTTAACCACGGTTAAATATTTCTAACCGTGATTAGTTAACCAACAATTTAATCAGAGATGGTGGAACTGGCCCTTATATAGTTTGTGTATACAGGAATACAATAGGATTTAACCAGGAAGTAGTTAAAGTTTGGTTTAGGTTATGTTTACGATGGTCAATTTTTAATTTGATAATTTTACTAAAATTTGAGCCTAAAAAAAGTATTAAAAATTGCCTATCGATACTCTCCGCAGGTTTAGGTTAGGTTAGATTAGATTCACGTTAGGTTAGGTAAATTAATGTAAAAGATTTTGAAGGGAGGGGATATGAAAAATGTTGCAAATGTTTAAGGTCGGGATGAAGATCAAAACAGTAATTTTGAAAAATTGTTGTTGGTTTGTTGTTAAAAAGTAATTATTTCAAATTTCACATAATATTTTTACATAAAAATCTTACCAAGGGGGGGGGGGCTTCCAAAAAGTTTCGAAATAATCCTTACGTAAGATATATTACCGTTATTTTTTGCTACTTAAAACTCAGGGATTTGGAGCAGACTCATTTTTGAGTTGCTCCGCTCCGAGAACAAAATATATGCTCCTACTCCAAGCTCCGCTGCTCTTCAGATAAAAGTGGTTGGTGCGATATAAAAAATTTAAAAATATTCTTTGGGGATACATCCAAAATCTTACAAAAAATTATTGTTTAATAATATCAATAACAAAGTTGTCTTCAATTTTTAATTAATTAAAATATTTGTAATAAATTTTTTTAAATAGGTCGTTTGATAATAATTAGACCAGGGCCGGTATTCTGAGGTCCTCGCTTTTAGAGGAGCGGAGCGATATTGCTGTCATATGGCTAGAGCGGCACATGAGAATCAATGAGAATACAAAATTCACATCTTCTAATTGGTATGGGGGGGTGGGGCTTATGACCCGCCCTAAAAGTATGGAATTTAGCCTGCGCTACGGCTAGCGATGTCGACAACCGGAAAATGCAAAAATTTTTGTGTAACAAATGACTTGGAATTTTGTGTCAGTATCTCCTGGTCTAAATCTTTTAGCGAAGATTAATTTGTGAAATTAATAATATAATGAATAATTACCATTAAAAATAGGAATAAAAGTAGCCATGTTTAAATCGAAATAGATTTTCATGGCCCAATCAAAAACGAATGAACGGATCAGTTTGAAATTTTGATATAAATGAAATGCACCCTTATATTTTTAAGCGTAACAGTTTTTGTTTATAACAATAATAATAATAATTTTAAATTAGTGTAAATTTACAATATTAATAATATTTAACTTGAACAATCTTCTTCTTCAAGAAGAAGAAGAAGAAGAAGAAGAAAAGAACTTGAACATATAAACGTAAATGAATTATTCATACTATTTTCATTTTCAATTCATACAATTTTATAAATTATAATTATAATAATAATAATAAAGCACTGGAGACACCCTTTACAATTATATTCAAATTGGCCAGAATAACGGAATTATCAGAAATCATTTGAAAGGATGATTAGAATCCAATCAAAAGTAAAAGAATATACAAAATCAGTCTCAAATATTTGATATAAAAGTAAAAACACTTTGCAAATAACGGTGAATTTTCTTTCTTTATTGGTGAAACCATAAACGAAGCCTATAGATGAAAATTAATTTAAAGCTCTAAAATTTGATTTAAATTTAAGCGGGAATAAATTCCTGTCTGATGAAAAACAGATACTATTATTTTTCACCATTTCAATTGCTAATAATTTTCTTATCTTACTTTACTCCCGCTAATAGATTAGCTCCTACTTTTACTCCAGATAAGTAACACTTTGCTCCCAAAAATTTGAGCAAAATATTTTATAGCCCAAATTTAATAGTGAATTCTGGATTTTATTAAAGTTTTACTTCCAGTCCACCCCTGAGGAACCCTGTGATAATTTTGTTAATTTGTTCACATTTGAGACTTTTACTCAGGGATGAAAATCTGATACTTACTTATATGTTATGCAAACCACCGTCGAGGTGATCGCAACAAAAAGTCCAAAGGCGAAAGATCCGTATAAAATCATTATGTATGCTTCTTTTCGATAGCGTGGACAAAATTAAAAATACTATTTAATAAATGTCACCCCCGATTTCATAAAACTTTTAACAAATTGTTAAAACTAACAGATGATTTCTATTGGTTATTTAAATTTAGCGCTTTGTTGTAAGTTTTATGAAACCTGGCATCAATAAAGTACAAGGACATTGATTATTATTAACAAGAAAATTTCTATGAGGACCTCGCAAGGCTTACCATTATTGTAGCATTCTGGATCGTTCCCGATGAATCCGCAAATTGGAACGTCAGGTGGTGGCCCTTCTGTACCGCCCGGCCAATGTATTTTTTGCCCAGACACCGAGGAGTACCTCTTATCCACTCCGTAGTAGTGAGCAACAACTTCAAATTTTCCCGTTATAGGATCCAAATCCAAAATTGAATAATCCGCGTCGCGATCCCCATTAGCATCAATACGAACATGACCAGTAATACCTAACGAAAAAAATACATTATAATACAAAAATAATTGCTGCTCATTTTAAAATTTGAAAAAAAAATTTATTAACTCAACTTAAAAAAACCTAATTAACGTATAAATTAGTTTAGAATTTGTAAAATAAATTCGAAAATAAGTCAAATTATATCCAAACTACAACAACGACAGACATGTTTCGATCTTGTTAGATCTCATCAGTGACGTATAGCTGTGAATTTGGTTATAATTTGACTTTATGTTTTTTCCTTATATAGCATTTTATAAATAAATAATTATTAAATAAATAATTTATAATTAAATAAATTTTTTAAATAATAAATAAAATGCTATATAAGGAAAAAACATAAAGTCAAATTATAACCAAATTCACAGCTATACGTCACTGATGAGATCTAACAAGATCGAAACATGTCTGTCGTTGTTGTAGTTTGGATATAATTTGACTTATTTTCGAATTTATTTTACAATTTCTTAGCAACTAGTTAAGTTGCGCCACTTTGACCTCGCGAAGGGTCTTATTGATTGATGGTTTATCCTCAACATATTTAGTACTGTCGTAATGACATGTCTTCACGGCCTCTCGAAAAGTGCTTCCACAACACCTCCGTGTGTTTATTGTAGTTTAGAATTTGTTTACCGTGAAAATCTCGTCCCCACATCCTTCGTGTAATTTCCTGTCCATTTCTAATATCAGCACCCTCCGACAAAGTTTCGTTCAAGGCCATTCCTAACAAATAAACTCCATCGTAGAAAGCCCCAATAACAAAATTTACCTAAAGCAAAACAAAGTTTAATATTTTATCGATTTTCTTTTCCGTGCATTTTCAACATTTTACCTCTTCTCCATCGGATATGGTGTAGTTATAATCGATGAAGGCTCTTTTTTTGACGTTATCCGCAAAATCTTGGAATTTATCGCTGGTGGGCTGAAGAAGAGAAACTCTCAATAAAGATTCGTAGGCTTTCCGAGCAACCGAATCGTATTGGTCGCCGGCTTCCCAGTTGTGATTGCCCCAATATGCACCCTAAACGGAAACAATTTAAAAAAATTAGTCCATCAAATCCAACGTTCCTCTAAATCGAATTCCTACCTGAAATATTTCCACATCCAAAAACGCCCATTCTCCCTTCGTCATACCTAGAGAATGAGCCGCTAACATAAATTTCCGCACCAGAACACCACGGACGCTAAGAATAACAACTGAAAATTCAAAAGTTAATTTTCTTTTTTTGGATTTAGTAAATCACAAACTTACCCCTAGCGTACATACTGGCATCCCTAAGATAATTATCATACGGTTCTTCATCATTTCCGTTTAATTCCCTAACAAATGCCAATAGGCCTTCTTTTTTCAAACCATTTTCCAAATTTTTACCTGTAAAAAAGATCAACTTGACTACTTTTCTGCATTGTGAGCGAATTGTTCTACATAGCCTCGGTAGCGCAGTAGGTAGCGCGTAAGTCTCATAATCTTAAGGTCGTGAGTTCGATCCTCACCCGGGGCATTTTTTTTTTTAATTTCAATTTAAGATTGATTAAAAAAACGAATGAATATTTTTTTCAAAATGTGCTAATGTTGTAACAACTAAATGTGGCATTTAGAAATCAAAAACTACATTTTTTATAAGTAAAGATCTCAACTTCAACCAACCCTTGAGTAAAAATTTTTAAACATTAAAATAATGTAAGGTCATAAATATAAAATATAATATCATTAAAATGTTGATATGGTCTTTTTAAAGAGAATCAATAATTTTGTATACTAAAAGCTACTTAAGCGCGAGTTGCAGAGTACATCATTGGCTGCTGAATGTAACAAATAATTAACTATTTATTTTTATTGATTCTTATCCAGTTAAATTGCTTTTAACATTGTTTTGCAATAGTGCGGAGTGTAAATTTTTATTTCTTTCTAAATGTTTCATCCACAGCTCTTGTTCGCTATTGCAGTTGATCCATCCGTGACTGTCAAATAGTCGGCTAACAGCTGGATGATTAACTTCTACGAGCAGCTAACTAGCAGAACCCTATAAAAACTAGCTGGCAGCCAGTTTAGGAATCCTAATTTATCTACCTGCCAACAAACTATATTAAGCAGCTGGATCTGACTCGTAACTGTCAGCTGGCAGGTAGCTATAATAATCACCTGGCTTCAGCTATCTGACAGCCTCTAATACTAACAGCAGTCATATTACGCCCAAAATAATATTTCAGAAGCAAACTTTTTCTACTTAAATTATTTATCATAACCCAAATCAATTAGAGAGCGATTGGTAGATAGCATAGCAACATATTATGTACATAATAAATTAATATGGTAGTAGGTACTGAATTTGAGCAAAGTAACTCAAAATATTATAGAACTCTCTTAATTTAATTTAAATTCTACTTTATAATTTAAAAGGTCCAATGAATTTAAACTGCGCGGTTGAAAAGTACAGACTCTCATTAAAGCCGTATGTTTGATTTTCAAGCCCTACGTTGGGCGCCATTTTAAATGTACTGCTTGACTTTTCATTTTTCAATCCATTATTTAATAATTCTTAATTTCTGATTATTAAATTGGTTACCTATAACAGTTAACTGTAGAGAGTTGCATGTAAAAAGTATAAAAATTGATATTAACCGGGGGTTTGGGGGGTCTAGGCTCTAGGGGGTACGGGGTACCCTCCAGGCTGGGGTAAACCCTTTTGAAAAAAAGGAACATTAATTTTATCACATTTATATGTGGTATTTATTTTATGATGGACTAAAAAATTCTTTAGAGTAGGTTCCATTAGCTTCCTGCTCCCTTTAGCGTACTCGACTTCGCCTCGTGTTTCAAACTTGAGCTTTACAATAGACAATATACTATTATTTTAAAAAAAAGCGGTATAGCAAAATCGATATGCAAATGTAAAAGTTATTTATTTTCATAAACATAAATAATTTATCTATCCGCGTGTCCGCAAAACTCAAAGCCAATCAGAATGCTCCAAATTATTAACCTAATATATTGATCTTGTGATACCATTATCCATTGAGCACATTAAATAGAATAGAAGCCTAAGAACTGCAGTCGTTCGAGTTACAACTTGTTTTCTTTATTGTATTATGCTCAGAAATTTTGCTCGTACGTGACTTTTTGCGTTATCATCAGATGGTTAAATATAAAAACGGACAGACAGATATTGAATTTCATCAGTAATATAATATTTATTCTAACCCTGCGTTCTGGGAGAAGCTACTTTCGCTACCAAACGCTGCCAAACATTTCTTTTTTTTTGCTTCTTTCGAGCTTACAGTCACTTCCAAACGCTTTGGCTCCGCCCCTTTCAGTAGCTACAAACGATACAAACATTTTGGTGGGGAGCCAAAGCGTTTGGAAACCACTGGAAGCTCGAAAGAAGGAAAAAATAAATGTTTGGTAGGGTTTGGTAGCGAAAGTAGCTTCTCCCCGAACGCAGGGTAAAAAACACCATTAAAAATGATATTCAAATAATATTATAAAAATTGTTTGGATTTAAATAAATTTCGGTCGTATGTAACTTTCTGCGTTAGTAACAGACAGACCTTTCATTTTATTAGTATGGATTAGTTCAAATGAGATGAAGGTTATGAACAAAATCATGAATAAGATCGAATCAATGATAAATCGGTAAGGTCAGGATTGTCATGCGTCCGGGTTTTACTGGACTCCTAAGAGGAGGAATTTTTCATATTACATTTTAATTTTTATATTTTCATTTTAAATTGTAACTGGTGAATCTAAAATAGAAGTAACAGCGATTTAAATCGTAATTAGCAGATCTTTAAAACTAAATGTGAAAATGAATTAATTATGTGACAATTTTGTAAGCTTTTTTTTTTTTTTTTTGACTAATTTTGAAGTTTGTACCTATACCAAACAAATTTATGAAAATAAATTCGACCTTCGATGGCCAAAGAGCAACCATATCAATCACGTACTACTAGATGGTAAAAGAGGACCAGACACCTGCGCATCTTTGTGTCTGTTCGTAGCGCATCTTTGTGTCTGTTCGTAACGCACCTTTAACTGGTTAGGGTTACATGCATTAGCACTATTTAAATAAAAATTTGCATATGGTTGCAATTTCCTTAAATGAGGCCGAAGACCGAACAACCACACGCAAATGACACACTAGATGGCTAAAGGCCAAATTTTTTAATTAGATACGGCCCTGATTATTTTTTTTAATTCTTTATGGTGCGTTGAAAACCAAAAGCCAGAAGCGTAACCATGGGTCTGATGCTCTGATGGCTAAGTCTGTCCAGGACCTGGGAAAGTTAAAGAAAAGCCCGAAAAAGTAATCCATATGTATATACAACGTAATTAACAACGGTAGTAGTACCTGATTATAATATTAATATGCAGATTTTTTTATGAATAAAATAGTAAAATCTTATTTTTGAGCATCCCTAAACATAATTTAAAAATTTAATTTAAATATTTTGCTTCTGTTAACAGAATTTAAATAAAAGTTTTTTGAAAAAAAAAAGTTGTCAGAAGTGGGATTCGAACCCACGCCCTCAAAGAGGACCAGAATGCTCTGTTATCCGTTTGAACGGACAAGGTAAACCTTGAGTCTGGCGCCTTAGACCGCTCGGCCATCCTGACTTACTTATTATAGTTGACTTTATTAACAAAAATATAAGTAAATATTTTATTTAAAATAATGGTGATGTAATTTTAAAAAACTTTTCTAATAAATTGGAAAATTCAGTTACGTATTATGAAAATTTTCAAATTATTTTCTATCATTTTCCAGAAACCACAATAAAAATTCGTTCTAATTTGCAGATTAAAAGTAAAATTTACATTTTGTTTATTAATAAATTATGGCTAAAACAAAGCATTATAAAATGTGTTTTCAAAAAAGTGACGACGAGGATGGGATTCGAACCCACGCGGGCAGAGCCCATTGGATTAGCAGTCCAACGCCTTAACCACTCGGCCACCTCGTCCTTGCGTAACAATTTGATGAGTAATCTTTATACAGAAATTTCACAGTTGTCAATAATCTCTATTTATGATTAATTATTATTGTAATTTTTTGATCAATACATAAAAAATATAGTGGTTGTTAAAAGTTAAAACCAGTGACGGCGACAGTACTTAGTCGCAAAAACAAAAAAAGGTTATCAAGGATAAAATTTTAAAATATGGTGCAACCTCAATCACTCGAATTTACTAACACGGTTATTTTTCGATATAATTGTGTGTTGTGTCCACCACAAATGCGAATGAATGAGATTCCCGCTACTGACCGTTTAACAATAAATTAACGTTAGCTCTGATGTTAAAAAATTGTGGTGATTAAGAGGTCGGTAGCGGAAATCTTGTTAATCCATTCATGCGCAGCATAACGGATAGATCAAAATTCGCTATTCGAAAAATTGACAATAGGTTTTCAACTTCTTTTGTGAATTATAAACCTTGGATGCCGAGTGCCCGTTTTAATTTAACTAACCAATAGAATGCGTTCATTCGAACTAACGTCCAATAGGATTCAACCGTTACTTTTAACGGTTTGTTAACAGTTTTATGAAGTCAGGGGTAGTTGAGAGAGGAGACCTTTCGTTTTAAAAATTAAATTTCTAAATGGGTACTTACCCACGGTAAGAGAAAAAAGGTCAGATCGATCCAATATGAGAGCGATGTGTTTCCAACCAAACTGCTTGAAAATGCTGGCGAATACTAACTTCAGTCTACATTGACAATATGACATCCTTGTAAGAGTCGGATGAAATTTTCTCTTGTCCTTGTAAATGCTCTGCAACTAAAGAACATTCATTAGGACTTCTGATTAACGGGAGCCTTTCTGTTATCTGCCCATCACTGATTAACGAGATTCCCGCTATAGACCGCTCACTGACTACAAATATATTTAAAACAAAAGAAGAGTAATAATACTCCAAACGTAGTTAGTGAGCGGTCAGTAGCGGAATCTCGATAATCCATGCATGCGCCTCAGTGGTGGTCTGATAACGGAAATTATTCGATTAACGCAATAACAACATTGCGTTAGACTTTCCGAGCATACGTCTCAACTGTCAAAACTTGATATTTCTTTTGTTTTTAAATGTCTAATAATAGAAAAACAAAATTTGTTTTGAAAACTCACAGCTGATCCATTTTTGTTCCACTTGTGCAGTCGCCCTAAGATTCCCGATGTTACAGACAGTTCACCATCGGAGGGTGGCTGAAAAAATGTCATATTAAATTTCTCGAACGTTCGATGATTTACGATCTTGGCACAACATTCACATACATTTGGTGTGATTTCTTATTTATCTATTAAGTCCGTCAAATAATATATCGAGATGTGTCAATATTTGAACGGCAATAATGATGAAAAATAATAAAGGTTCTGATTGAACTTGACCTGATCCACTATTATAACAATCGAGTGGATTTTAATTTCCCTAAGGATTGATCAAATTTAGAATCTCTGATACCTGATCGCCCATTCCTGTAATTATAGGTGTGTTCCAATAAGCTGCGAGGCGAGCGACGGGCTCTAATGCGAAAAGACATGCAGGCCCAATGAAAGCAATTACGTCGTCACGGAAATGCATGTCTGCTGCTAATCCAGGTGCTCTATCTCCACTGCAGGAGGGGTAACTGCAACAAAGATAACAAAATTGGTTTAATTAATTTTAAAAAAATAGGGGGCACCCGGGTTTGAACCGGGGACCTCTCGATCTGCAGTCGAATGCTCTACCACTGAGCTATACCCCCGCATACAAATTTTGATGGAAGCGAAGATGTAACGCAGATATTTGTGCAGCTTTTTGAAAACATTGTGGGCGAATGGTTTATTTTTAGATGAGGACTGACACTGACTGAGATATTACTATTTTACAATAGGCGGACAATTTAATAGCAATTTTAACACTTGAGTTTTTTTATGTGCTTCCAAATGGAAAAGTAAACTAAAGTTTCTAAATTTAAGTATCTTTTACATTGTTAAAGACAAAATTAAAGACTACCTGCATTGGTAATACATTTTTATAATCAAAATTTTGCAAAAATGTGCAAAAAAAAAATAAATTTTAAATCGCCTCTTTTTATCAAGCAACAGCGCCGCAGGCGATTTTCTGACGAGTACTGTAAGACAACTACACTACCATTTTGAGAACCATAATCTACTAAATTAGGCTAAAATTATTGAGTTAATAAATGTTTGATTTTAAATTCTGTAGAACTGTAAAATGCGCGTCACTACCACTCTCAAGGTTTTTGTCAGTTCAAATCAGCTTTAAGTCTCAATAAAAAATTACTAAATAATATTACATTTTATTGTGAAATTCTTATTGGTTTGGTAGGTAGAGTGCACACGAAATTTGATAACCTCAAGTAATGTAAATCTGTCAAAATATGAAAATAAAGACTTTTCGATTCGTAAAAGTCTCTGTGGTATCTCGTTAATCAACTCATGCGCTTCACTCCAAATATTTGATGATAATAATAAGCTTCCTCTCCAAAATCATTTGTGGAAAAATTAAAAAAACGTAGTTTCATTTATCAAATTAAGGCTTTAGTGAAAATACGATAACGCATTTAATATAAATTATTTTGAATCCTAGTTTTCGTATCTTCACAAGTCGAAAATTGAAATAAAACTTAATATTATATGGGTTATTCCACCATTAAAGTCCAACTCAAAGTCTCACCACCGCGGATTTTTTTCAAATTTTGTGGAGTTATTCTCTGTATAAATATAATGACTCACTGAAGATTTTGGCTTCAGTGAGTCTGTAATGATTTTCGTCGTAATGATTTTTTGAATTTTGACAAAATTTTTTTTTTGAACTTTTTCATTAATTTTTTTGAAGTAGAAACATTTTTCATAAAAATTCGAACAATACAGTTTCTTTTGTCAAAAATTCTCAGATTTTCAATGAAAATATTCATTTTTTATTATAAGCAACAAAAGCCCCTTAAAAATTCAATTAGTCAGAAATGCGATTTTTCTGACAGTGCGGCAAGTTTTTTTTCAAATTTGATATTATTTTCTGAAAGCTAAGAATTTTTTACCTAAAATATGTCATTTTCACGATGTGCATATTTTTTGTTTAAATATAAATAAATAAAATGTATGCACTATACCATTCGAAAATTCAAATTAAAGTCAAAAAAGCGATTTTTCTGACAGTGCGGCAAGTTTTTTTTCAAATTTGATATTATTTTCTGAAAGCTGAGAATTTTTTACCTAAAATATGTCATTTTCACGATGTGCATATTTTTTGTTTAAATATAAATAAATAAAATGTATGCACTATACCATTCGAAAATTCAAATTAAAGTCAAAAAAGCGATTTTTCTGAGAGTGCGGCAAGCTTTTTTTTCAAATTTAATATTATTTTCTGAAAGCTAAGAATTTTTTACACAAGATATGTCATTTTCACGATGTGCATATTGTTTGTTTAAGTTCAAATAAATAAAATGTATGCTATAAGCTATACGATTAAAACACTTTCATTTTTGAAATTATCTCGGTTTTTGAAGTTTTATTTCAAATTTGATATTATTTTCGAAAATTTTTTACACAAAATATGTCATTTTCACGATGTGCTTATTTTTTGTTTAAATACAAATGAATAAAATGTATAATATACCCTATACGATTAAAAATATTTTATTCAATAAAATAAGCCAATCGTGAAAATGACATATCTTGTGTAAAAAGTTCTTTGCCCCCAAAATTCTAATTAGCCCCCAAAAATTATTAGTTTTTAACCCTCCGTTAGGCGCGTGATTTACGCTTGTAGACCAGTCCTGTTTCAGAACTAATAAAACCAATAATTTACCACTTTAAAAGTTCAAAAACTACTGGATCCGAAAGATTGACTAATTTTTGTCAGCTACTCAAAGATGCAACCGATATAATTCGAACTGTTACGAGCTATGGCGGTTTAAAGAAGGCTTAAAAAAGCATGGTCTACGATCGTAGACCACGCGACCACTGGAGGGTTAATGGATCTAAGACTGTTAGTTACTGGTTTTGAGTTTTCTACAGATTTTACGACACGATTTTTACAAATATTTACGCATTTGACGACGAAGGTTGTTTGTTTTTCAAGTAAAAATTGTTTGAAAACTTTTATTTAGACCCCCCCCCCCCAATTTTTGACCCTAGTTGCGTCTATGAAAATTGTTCTGGTAAAATTTTAACTTAAACCTCAGTTTGTGCACGCTCTTGATTGTAAGTTTTTTAGATAATATTTTTTTCTTCATTTATAACATCAAACGTCCATTATTTTCATTTAATCCTTTGAACACGTTAAACGAAAAATAAAATCGCATTTGAAATTTACGCTTCCATGGAGTTAAGCACGCAATTTACTATGATCCAGAATGATTGCATAAGATGGATATAAAAAATTTCATTATCAAATTTGATGTTTTGTACATCTGCAAAATCACGACAAAATCCGGTATCCACTTAATAAAAACCAAAACTGACAGATAACGCACAACCTAAACCAGTGGGTCTAGAAGCATGAAATTTTGCACACGAGTTCCTTATATGACGTAGGTGAACACTAAGAACGGGTTTTACGGAAATCCTATCCAAAAGGGATTTATCAATTATCACCCACTATCTAATTAGTAGTGGCGCACAGGAATGGTTTAACGAGATTTCCACTGTTCCTCAACCCTGTGAGGCCGAAGGCCGAACAACCACATCCGACATTCATAGGAGGTGAAGGCGGCCGAACCGCCTAGTAAAGGTATAAAATACTCCTACCTCTGTAGAGTTCAAAGGAGGAAATTTTAAATATTTACTGGTTTATATTATTATATATTTAGGAGATATTTAAATACAATCAGCTAAATAAAATTCCCTATGAGCAGCAACTTTAAATTCGCAATGACCGTAAGCGTTAACATAAGCGTAGGGTATAAGACATAAGAATTAAAAATTAAAGTATTTGAACTTGCGTTGTCGTCGGCTTTTTACGAATTAAAGAATATTTTAAATTATGGTTTTTAATAGTTCATTTATAGTATACGGCATAGAAGAGGACACTTTACTATTTGAAAAGAGCCGAAGGCGAGTTCCATAACCTCCGATTCAAAAGCGTAATGCGTATCTTACTTTTTCTCCAAGCAAAACTATATCAAGAACATAAGGTACCTAAACCTCAACAATAAATTAACAGCAATTATTGTAAAAAAAGTTCATTAAAGTGTTTAAATTTTTTCTTATTCAATAAAAACTACGTGAAAGCGTTTTTCTCTCGAGTCGAGATTTAATTTGTAATCGAACCGATTTTAACTTTATGGTAATGCTTCGTAAACGTAATAAGTTAAAAAATTGTTAACCCCAAATTATTAAGTAAACTATACAATGTAAACACAATATATTTTTGTTACGTTACTGTTTGCTTTTGAAATTTGCACACAAAGTAGTTTCCGAATTATTTTGTGTTTATTTATTACTTTTTTAAATTTGGTTTTACGGAGAGTGACTTTTAACGTGAAAGTTGGTCCAACCATTCTCAATAATTTAAAAAATAAAAATTTTGTTGAATTATGTACAACATTGCGCTACTTTGGTCCGTAAATTATAAAATTTTATTTTGAAAATTAAGTTTTAAAAAACCTTGGTTTTAAGAGATTTCAATTGATGAACACGATTGGATTAACGAGATTCCACCAATCTTTAACTGTTACCCCTTCTCCTGCTTCCCCAACTTAACTCCCTAATTAAAGATAAATATAATATCGTTAGACCATCCATGCGCATCACTTGAAATACTTCGAAGCAATAATTTTAAACTTTAGTTTCAAAATAAAATTTTATAGTTTACGTCACAAAGTGGAACATAACAAAATGGAAAATTAAGTTAAAAACCCTTGGTTTAAGAGATTTCAATTGATGCACACAATTGGATTAACGAGATTCCACCAATCTTTAACTGTTACCCCTTCTCCTGCTTCCCCAACTTAACTCCCTAATTAAAGATAAATAGAATATCGTTAGACCATCCATGCGCATCACTTGAAATACTTCGAAGCAATAATTTTTAACTTTAGTTTCAAAATAAAATTTTATGTTTACGTCACAAAGTGGAACACGACGAGCACACTTAAAAGAGTTATATCTAGGAAGTCAGGGAAGTGAAGAATATAATTTTCCTGCCTTGTGATGTAAAGGACTGTTCAATTATTGCCGGACAGAAGACAGTAAAGAAACTTATGTGTAGGAGAGCCGACTGTTAAAAGATTTGTAATTAGCCTACCAGAATTTGCATAATCCCACGTTTCTTGTCAATAAGGAAAACGTGAACAATATTGTATGTAAATCAATAAGGAAAAGTCGGTATTAAAAATGTGAATGCAAAATCCAATTACTTTTTCGTTGGTATTTCAAGTGCTTTATTTTTCTAAAATACATAAAAGTTGAGCAACAGCGCACGACTTCTCCAATCGGTATTCATCCATCCAAATCTCAATCGAGACCGATTTTATCTTTCATTTTTGATTTCAGTATAATCAAGTTATCGAATAATAATTAGCGCACTTGATGTAACGCAATAATTATTATTTTCGTGCCAAAAGTCAAGCTTTTACATTTTTCGAAATATTTTGACTTGCTGCTATTTTGATCAAATAAATTAGAGTACAATTTTCTTGATGATATTTCACAAACAGGTAACTATTTATGATTACATTGATAAAATTGAGAATATATTAATTTTTTCTTAAGATTCAATTATTTATTTCAAATTTGAAAATTTGTGATACATAAAGAATTTCCCCTTTTAAAACATCTTTGCCATCGAACTGTGTGTCGGAGCGAGGCGCGAGTGGTGGGGACTAGTGCCTGGTTAATGGAAATTCAGTCACAATCACAATGGAGCGCTTTACGGGTGAGCAGCGTGCATTTTGTGTAAAACATGTTTACAAAAATAGTAGCAAAATAAACAAATTTAAATTAAAATAAATAATTGGGAAATTTAATTTTAAAAAATTAAATCATCCAGATCTGAGCCACCTCGATGCAAGCACTCTTTGAATCCTCCTCTTATATCTTCACATGGAAGATATAACTTCGATAATTGCTTCCTCCATTCTTGTTGACCTTGGAGTCCCGGTCGCTTCTGATTTAGTGTTGAACCCGTAATCTCAAACTTTCTCACCCAAGACCGAATCACACTTTCGTTGGGACATTGATTTAAGTCATGTAATCCATATTCAGAGTGAAATAAATGCGCTCCGTCTTCACTCCGCTCCGATCGATCCGTTCGATCGAAATGACATTTTAGAAAGGGAAATTCTTTATGGCCCACTCTGTACTTAATTTGAAAACCCTTCATGTACGATTTAAGGCATAAAATTCAGCATCTATCATCATCAATATTATTATTTTTATAAAATAAAAAGATATTTTATACTCAATTCAATATTTTCAAAATATAAATTAAAAAAAAAGTATTGTTATGTTCAAAGTTATTGACCTTTTCTGTAGCAAATTCCTTATCTAATATTATATTTAATTTCGTTTCCTTATTATAATCGCAACCTCTCGAGTACGCTTATTAAAATTAAATCTTGTTCAACAATGCAGTCTAACATTTTAATCAAAATTATCTTAACTACAGTAATTATTTTATTTAAAAATGTGTTATGTGCAAATATTTTGTATTTCGCACCTTTGGCTTCACCAAGTCACCATATATGGAACATGGCTTTTGCCAAAGGATTACTACAGCGAGGTCACAATATTATCATGGTAGGACATTTACAAGAAAAGCAACCCATCTCGCAAAATTTTACACTTATTTTATTGGAAGGTACGAAAATTATTTATATCTCGACAAACAAATTTCTTATCACATTACGTACAAGAAAATATTTTGTTTTCAATGCTTGAATGCTTTTATATCTTAAGAGCACCAAGTGATCTGATGACCCCCCCCCCCAAAAAAAAAAGTATTAGAAAAATGAACCCAATTTTCTTTCTTCAGGGTTATTCAAGGGTGACGAAGAAGATACACAATAGGATTTGTCGACTTTGTCGACTTTGGTGAGTGCTGGCGTGTTCCATGAAGTAAATCACATGTACGAATGGGGAAATTACATTTGCCTCCACGATTTAACCACCAAAGGTCTCAGCACTCTCCTCAACATTCCGAACGATAAATTCGATCTCATAATATTCGATATCACATTAAGTCAGTGTTTATATCCGGTTATGGAAAAGTTCAATAACGCACCCGTGGTGGCGGTTACGCATTTTTTACTTCCACCAGTATTGGCCCACTCATTTGGAATTAATTTGTACACCTCCTATGTTCCATTTTATGGTTCCGGTTTTACCCCAAATATGAACCTAATGGAACGATTTTATAATTTTATTTACACTTACTACGAAAATTTATATCATAATTACGTGTTTTTACCACGGGAAGAAAAGGCAGCAAGAGAATTTTTTGGTGAAAAGATTACACCACTAGAAAAATTGGAAAAAAGATTCAGTTTGTTGTTATCCAACGTGCCGCCCAATATCATCCCCGTTGGAGGACTGCATTGCAATTCAGCCAAAAGTTTACCGTCGGTAAATATCTTGAAATTTTACAGCCGGAAGGTATAATAACCGCATTTAATAAAGAAACTATTTTTTTGGGAAGGATTTGGAACAAATTATGGAAGAGGCTAAACAAGGCGTGATTTTATTTTCGCTGGGCACAAACGTGAAGTCGGAACATTTGAGCTTGGAAACGAAAACCATCCTATTAAAAGCCTTCTCTAAATTATCCCACACAATTTTATGGAAGTATGGTCAGGACGATTTACAAAATGTTCCAAAAAATGTGATCATCCGGAAATGGTTACCACAAAACGATATTTTGGGTAAGGATAATTATTATTTGTATTTTTTAACGAAAAATGTTTTAAATTTTAGGTCATAAAAATGTTGTCCTTTTCATGTCTCATGGTGGTGCACTTAGCACCCAGGAAGCTATATGTATCACGGGGTTCCCGTACTTGGAATCCCAATTCTCTACGATCAACATGTTAATATAGCAAGAATGGTTAAAAAAGAATTAGCTATTCAGTTGAACCTAAATAATCTTACCGTGGAGGAAGTGTATGATGCCGTACGAGAGGGAACAGAAAATCCAGTGTAAGAATTTTATTAAAAGATTCCTCTTGGAACCTATTCGCTGGGTGCGAAGTGCATAGTGGGGGTATTAAAAAATGACGCCAGCGTCCGCTTGTCCGCTTGTCCGCAGCGGACAAATTCTGCAAAAAACGTGGTCAGATGGCACGCACCCATTGGCTGGGTGCGTAAACAACGCCAGCGTCCGCTGCGGACAAATTGTGCAAAAAACGTGGCCAAATGTCACGCACCCAGCGACTGAATTCTTTCGGCTGATTCCGCTGTGCCAGTTTTAAGTTTAAAAAAATATTTTTCAGATATTCCGAAAATATTAAGAAGGTTTCAAGATTAAACGGAAGCCAAAAAGAAACAGCTTTGGAAAGAGGAATTTATTGGGTGGAATATATTCTACAGCATGGAAATTTGGATCATTTATATCTACCATCACGTGATATGCCAATATACCAGAGAATTAGTTTGGATGTTTTTATTATTCTTTCCTTTATTGGAATTGCGTTCTTGTATTTATTCTTATTTGCAATTTTAATGTGCAAATTTTTGTTTAATCTAAAAAAACACCTAAAGCAGAAATATATAATTAAATGACCGCATTTTATTGTTAATACACCAGGGATTTGTGGAATAAAGAAAATTAATATAATAAGAAGTAATGTATAATTAAAATGTATTATTATATTCTCGTGAAATAACTCGTAAAATATAATTTGCTATTTCATACATTGTACGTACATATATATTTTAAGGTATAATTTAGTATGGGGTAATTGGTATGCTGAGTTGAGGCTGAGGCATGAATAAATCAAAAAACCTAGGGGAATGTTAAATAATTTAAACCGCGCGATTGAATATAAATTTCAATGAGGAGTCAAATTTATAAAACTTTTACGTTTTTTACTTGAGAGAGAGAGCATTGCGGGTGAAAGCTCTTATTTTCTTATCTATTATATTTTTTTGGCAATTCATAAAAATGTGAATAACCATCAGAAGTGTTTGCTAGGACAGGGCAATCTCTAGCACAACTTCCCCATTTTTGTTGCTTCCCTAGAAATGTATCTATTCAAGACAAAATAATCAGGTACGGTACAAATTAAAAGTGGAAAGGATGCAGACAATTCCTTATGATAAATCTTGGCCGCTGACCGCTCGGCCATTCACTAACTGAATGTGAATACATTATTCTATTTTTGCAAGTTCTATAATTAGAAATTATTCTATATTATGTACTAAATACATTTTCCCCAAAATGGCTTATCTTGAGTTTATAAAACACCAAATTCGTAGGAGAAGGTGGGGTCATGAGTAAGACGGGGTACGCTGTTATTTACTATGCTAGTGCTACCATCTTGCGATATTTATTATATTAAGGCTGGGATATAGACAGTAAAAATGATAAATACTGCTGGAGGATAGCACAAGGATAGCAAATATCACTGGCACCCCATCTTACCCCAATTAACCTCCTTATTAGGTATTATTTGAGGTGCATGTCGCCAGCCCCCCCCCCATGTCGAATTTTGAATCCAAAATAGTCTCAATCGTTTGTGCATCGTTTGTGCCTGTTTGTGCAACCATTATTTTCGTTTGTACCCAAATAGTTTTCGAGATATTTCAAAATTTCGCTGGGGGGGGGGGCTGAAGACATGCTAGCCCCCCAATTCGAATTTTGGATCCAAACTGGTCTCAATCGTTTGTGCTTTGTTTGTGCTTGTTTGTGCAAACATTTTTTTCGTTTGTACCCAAATAGTTTTCGAGATAATTCAATTTTAAGTTGGGGGGGGGCTGGAGACATGCTTTTTTGAAATTTCGAATTTCAGATTTAAAATAGTCTAGATCGTTTGTATTTGGTTTGCGCTTGTTTTTGCAAGTATTATTTTCGTTTGTACCCAAATAGTTTTTGAGATTTTCAAGAAAAACATCAGCGACATCGACGCGCATGAATGTATTAACGAGATTCTCCTTACCTCGTGGTAACACATTCAGTTTTTTTAAATTACGAATTTCGGACTCCAAATGGTCTAGAACGTTTGTGTTTCGTTTGTGCATGTTTGTGCAAGTCTTATTTTCGTTTGTACCCGAACAGTTTTTGAGAATTTAAACGAAAACATAAAGGACATGACGCGCATGATTGGATTAACGAAATTCTAGGAAAAACTTACAGCATGAAGACCAAAATAGTTTCAATCGTTTGTGCTTCGTTTGTGCCTGTTTATGCAAACATTTTTTTCGTTTGTACTCAAACAGTTTTTGAGATTTTTCAGAACGCTGACGTGCATGATTGGATTAACGAGATTCTGGGAAAAACTTACAACATGAAGACCAAAATAGTATCAATCTCTTGTACTTCGTTTGTACCTGTTTGTGCAAGTTTTATTTTCGTTCCCCAGGGGGGGAACTGGAGACAAGCTCAAACGTCTCCATCTGATTTACAATTGATGCTTTCTTAATTAAAGCTTGAAATGGTGTAGAGGCTCTAACGTTTACCACCAATTTCACCCCAAAATTCAAAATAAGAGATGAAATAGATTTCGCAAAGATTTCGCGAATAACACCGCTACTGTTGAGGTTCAAATGAACAAAATGGAAGAATTGGTTTGACACCAATTTCACCCTAAAATTCCATTTGGAGGGGGGAGCAATTCAACGTGTCTATTTTCAGGAACAGCGTTAAATTTATTAGTTACTGTAGACACATTGCCCCCCTCCAACTCGAATTTTGTGAAGAAGTTAGTGTCGTTAGAGAATAAATGAGCCTCTATTTTTTTCTTTTGAGCTTTAACCGTCGCAAAGTTGTTCGCAAAATCTTGGCAGGGGGGGGGGGGTTGTAGACTTGTTTTTCTATTTGCGCTGTAAAATTTTTTGATGAAATTTGTGTCAAACGTTAGAGGTTCATTACAGTCTGAATGAGTTTCCATTTTCATAATTTTAATTTCATTTTCTACAAAGTTACGGGCATTTCAAATTTTCGAGTCCTCCGTGCAAGTTTCGTACGATAATCTTCAAGTTTAAATTTATTTGATTATATTAAATCTTGTTTCGATTAAGGATAACTTGCAGTCAGAGGTGTGAAAAAATAGACATTTTGAAGAATTTATTTGAACTGTTGTATAATGTTTTTTATTTAATGCATAACACAAAATTCTTACAATTTATTATTGTATTAATTTTAAGTAACTAAGTATTACGAAAATTTAAAAAAATAATATTTATTCTGGACCAAGTTATGAATTCGATTGTATACCCCTTTGGCCCTTTGGAGTCGTCCATTAATTACTTGAGGTGTTTTTTTCTAAATATGTACACCCCCTTCCCCCTTGGTGAGATTTGATAAGATGTGGTGGGAACCCCCTCCCCCTCACGTGAGATTTACCTTATAATATTTAAATAATTAAATTTATTTGATAATATGTTCATGTATTTTGCTTCATATAGAGCATTCTTATCGATGAACGTCAGCTTTGCATCCTTCCACAAACGATTAACTTCTTGCTGGTACATTTGTTTTGCCTTTTATTGGCATGCCACTTAACATACGCATTTTAAAAGTTTTGATACAAATCCATGTTGAACACAACCAATAACATCGGTTTATGCGTTGCAGATATCACGACTGACCGACCGACCGAAGCAGGGAATTCCCCGAATGAAATGTAACACTTGTGCGGCGCTAGCTACTAATCGGGGAATCCCGGGAATATTTAATATGGGACAATTTTTTATATTGTTAATCAAATCATGCTCATCAATGTCTCTTGAAAATCTTAGAAACTATTTGGGTACAAACGAAAATTAAACTTGCACAAACGGGTACAAACGAAGTACAAGCGATTGAGACTATTTTGGTCTTCATGCTGTAAGTTTTCCCCCAGAATCTCGTTAATCCATTCATGCGCGTCGGTGTCGCTGATGTTTTTCTTGAAAATCTCAAAAGCTATTTGGGTACAAACGAAAATAATACTTGCACAAACAAGCGCAAACTAAATACAAACGATCTAGACTATTTTAAATCCAAAATTACAAAAAAGCATGTCTCCAGCCCCCCCCCCCCCCCCAAATTAAAATTGAATTATCTCAAAAACTATTTGGGTACAAACGAAAAAAATGTTTGCACAAACAGGCACAAACGATTGAGACCAGTTTTGATCCAAAATTCGAAATGGGGGGGGGATAGCATGTCTCCAGCTCCCCCCCAGCGAAAGTTTGAAATATCTCGAAAACTATTTGGGTACAAACGAAAATAATGGTTGCACAAACAGGCACAAACGATTGAGACTATTTGGATTCAAAATTCGTCATGGGGGGGGGCTGGCGACATGCACCTTATTATTCGTTTTATATTATGTGTACATATAATTAATAATTAATAATAAATCTAAATATGTACCTACTTAAGTAATTCAATAATATGTGGATAATTTCATAATTTAAAAATAATAATCAAATAAATTTAAAAAAAGCATATCATTAAAGTTATCATCAGACACAAATACAAACTTAATTGGTGTTTTAGTTGCACGAAATCTATACTATCTTTGGAATTTCGCTATTATCGTATCCTCTGTTTTCAATCAGAATCTAAACAATTTCGTTCTATCGATCGAGTTAATTTTATCCGTCTTCAGTTCATTTCAACAATTTAATTCTAAATTTCAATGGATAAGAAAAATCTGTTATCAATATATTTTTTGCAAGTATTCTTTGTTGAGAGGTCAATTTTTTTTATGTAAGTCCGAATAAGTCATTACCACATATTTAGAACAAATTCGAAATTCGATATTTAAGAAAACATTTGATACCTACGAAGCTACTTTTGCTGTTATGAAGTTTGTATAAAAGGATCAAAAATAGACAAACATTACTAATAGTGAAAATTCATTAATGAAACAGTTAAAAAATAGAATCTGCTAAGCAAATTCAAATAAAACGCGGCGTAGGCGATTCAATTAATATTAGTACTATGTAATATTAGCAATAAAACAAACAAACTCTATCTTATTATTATTATTGATATATTATGATCAAGATCTCCTGATATTATAATAAATTTACAGGTTAGGAGAGATCAGATTAATCTGGTTTGTAAGTTGTTGTGCACCGCCCAATATACGCTAATTCGAAAAAAACTCTTAAGTGTTGCTCTTACATGACATGAAGTTTTCTTTATATATGGATTATCTCGCATATTAACCGGTCTATCACGTTTCGAAACGAGACGGTTCGGGGTGACTTATTTTCAGCGCAAATTAATTAATTTATCCTAACTTAACCAGGCCAGCTACAGGTCCAAATACGTAAGGAGTCTCTAAGACACCTGATTAAAATGTTTAAAGTTTTCCAACTATTTCCAGCACGAAATCTTAAGCAGCGTTCATATCGAGGTCCTTATCTTGCCTTGCTTATACAGAAGCTAGCAAGAACCAATCAAATTGCAGTATTCTTCTATCCTCTTTTATGTTCTTGCTAACTTCTACTCAACCAAGGCAAAATAAGAATCTCGATGTGAATGCTACTTTAGACTGTCTAAATGTAATTCAACGAGCTGAGTCGATTTTTGCAAGAAGAAGTGGATTATCTCGCATATTAATACGTGTTTATGTGGCATCAGACCGAGTTACCGTTCAGGTTATATCACCCCACTGAAATTTATTAAAAATGAGATGTGTTTGTCCAATAAAGATCACTGCTCGTCAAATTGTGATATTTTCAATATTTTATTATCGATTTAAGAGTGTTTATAAAATTGTATGTATTCATTCTATGATTGTCTTTTATTTCATTCGCATCAAATCGCATTATTGCTTCGATGAAAATTAAATATTGCCACATATTTACAAATAGTAGTGTAATCCAATATCAATAATGCAGTATAAACCTATATATAAAATAAATATTAATTTTAGCTAAAATTTTTGAAATTGGTTGCGGTGCAATACTCCGAAAGTACCCTCTGTTCAAACTGACAGCAAAAGTAAATTTGTTGGTGAGATTATCGTTTGTATTACAAAGAGAATTGTATTATCCAATATAATAATTTGCTACATATTCCTTCCTTGTTATTTATATGCGCGTCTTTCATTTGATCATTCATTTATTACCAGCCTAAAACAAGTTTACTACCTACGAGATAGGTGTTTGTATTTGATTTACAGTAATCCTTTCGTATGAGGCCGTAGGCCTAACTAACTGGAGTGTATTCCATACCCCCCCAGACCCCCCGGTCGAAATACCACGATATGTTGATATACTGACCGATATTTTGACCATCAAAATAAACGAATGCATCTGAGTTATCACAATCGTCTTCGAGTGAGGCTGAATACCGAACAACTATGGTATGTACCTGTGGTCGCATTCTCCCTGAGAACAACCACATCAACTAAGCACTAGATATCTAATCGAAAATAAAGTAGTAAAGTTTTGCGTTGTAATATGAAATTTAATACTTAATCAAGATTAGAAAAGAAATTGTCAAGTTAGCTTGTTTAAAAATTGACCAAATCCAATCTGAGGATTGAAGAATTTCTTACAAGAGTTGGTTAACTATAACTGATTCTGCAGGAGCCACTCCATGACTGGAAACAAGGATAGTCCTACACTTCCTTCATGGGGCTGGTTAGTACCTGGAGCAAATTTGATCTATCGTTTGACAGAATCCAAACCACGACACCATATCCGGTTATATTCATTAGCTTCTTCTTTTGTGTTGTATTGTTAGTAAAGGATTCGGATATTGGTAATTGTGGACATATAAGCTGCTTTTAAGCAGATAATCTGAGTGGGGTTAAATCCTATCACAGTGAAATCTCTCACTTTTTCATCAAGGATAAGAGTAATCTCCTTAAAATAAGCAATGCAACCAAATGCAAGCATGCAATTTAGCTTGCATTATATTGAAGGTTGTTCAAAATGCAGAAACGCCCTTATCAATATTAAATAAAAATGTTTAGGTACTAAGTAAGTAAAATTTATGTATTTTACGTTAAGGAAGAGGTACTAAATATTTATTCCACAAAGTTAGTTTCAGTAAAATGTCAATAAATTGTATGGGGTTGCGGAAGTTATCGCACTCTTCAGTTTAGTAATCAATGAAGTTGTGAAAAAGTAGTGGCAGCGAATTGCAATAATTGCGTCAATATTAACAAAGTTTCACTTTATGATATTAAGGTGGCAGGATTATCTATTTACTTGGGGAGATTAATAGAACTTTCTCGGTACAATGAAACCGAAATCGAACAAAAACAAAGCAATTCAAAACTTTGCGACCAGGAAAATTATAAACTTGAGGAAAATTTTTGCACGAATATAAATACGAAAATTTTCAAGCTTTCATCAGATCATCCAAAATCGGGATTGAGCTCTATTTTTAGTCAGCAGTAACTCGAAAGGCGTCACTTCGGTCGACTTGCTTTGTCTCATTAGTTTTCAGTATTGGGCATTGAATCGAAAAGTAGTAATTTTTTTAAATGATAAAAACGATTTAATTACATGGTGGCTGTACGTACATGTGAATAAGCTTCTTAATTATTTTAACCTTGAGCTTTGCAATAACCAATAATTTAAACTTGATACACGTATTAAAATTAACTATGCACATAAATTTCCTTTAATTTATTCTACACATAGTTTACTACACAGTTCATTCTTAATTAGTAAAAGTGAGACGAATATATATGGAACTGTATATACTGCTAATAGAGTCGCAAACTTCTTTAATTACGAAGCACATCATAGAACCAACATTGCATGGACGTCTGAATATATTAGGGCCTGAATATATAATAATTAATTGATTGACCTATTCATGCAAAATTTGCATTCAAGTTTATACGCAAATTTCTCATTCCGTATGTTATTGCAACAATGCATTTATTTTCATTGCACATTCTCGGGAGACTGTATTCTCATCAGTAATCAACAATGATTTCGATTAACCAATTATTTTACTTGTTGATCTGTAACAAGTGCATGTTCAAAATTTATTCGACTGAAGATGAAAAACGATGACGTTAGGTCAGGATGCGAGTAGAGCAAGGTGAAAAGATGTAATAAAATTTTCATCTTATCCAACTATAGCTTATTTATATTACCAACTTTAAATTGAGTGCACGTTGCAGTTAGGGGGTTGTTTTCAGGCGACACAAACCACCCTCTTTCAAAACTCACACTTTCTAAAGAACTTTTGAAGTTCCGACGATTATACGATACAAAAAATGGGGAAAATTTCGTAACCTTTCCCATACAAACATTGCATGAATTTTTTGTTGCATTAGTTTTCTTTCATAATATAATAATTTTTCAAAAAAAATTAATGAGATTTGGTGAGGTTTTTGGATTTTTAAAATTTGGCATTGAAAAATGGAATCGAATCGTAAAATAATCATCAACATTATCGTATGACCATCACTTTCTGAAAATTAAAATCCAATTAAGTAGTTTATTATATTTTGTGCTAATTTTGTGCTCCATTCACAAATTTCATGATCCAACAGATTCGCAGTAAAATTGATTTTTAATGTGGTGGTTGTTTGATGTTAAGCTGATAAATTATTTTTAATAATATTTTTATCAGCAAAGCCAAAAACCTTGCGTTGTCATACGTGTAAGCCATAGTTTTTCGGCAATCGGTCTTACTTGGTGGGGATTGTGATAAATTAGATGTCCAATTCGTAGATCGAAAATATTTTTTAGGTTGTTCATTTTTTTTGTTGGTAATAAATAGAGATGAGATTTTTAGGTTTTTACCTTTTTTTTATTTTAGCTCCTATTTAGATGTTATTAGTACCAAAATTCGTTTCATGGAAAACTACATCATATAAGCCCTATTTGTTTTTGCCCTTTTTTTACCTTTTTTGCCTTTTTTTAATTTTTACGACCTTTTTTGGACTTTTTGGACAATTTTCTTTAATTACTAGTGAATTTATTGAAAAAATGTTATTCTTGACTATAATTTTACTAAAAATATTTATAAAAAATATTTTATTATATTTAATTTTTCTCTATTAATTTTTTATTTGAAAAAAAATTTATTTTTATTAAAAAAAATTAATTATTTAATAAATTAAGGCCATTAAAATTTTAATATCTAATTGGTGGGTTAAGAAACTATGAAATACCAACCTAAAATAGCTTTTTTAGTGCCTTTTTAGGTACCTTTTTTTGACTTTATACGACCTAAAATAGCACTTTTTAGGACCTTTTTAGGTACCTTTTTTTGAATTTTAACGACCTAAAAATCTCATCTCTAGTAATAAATGAACGAACAAATCAAATATGTGCTTACTAACAGTGGTGGCGTAAGGTACGCGACCGCGTACGGCTTTGTGCTTGATTTTGGGCCTCGCAAAATTATACATAAATAGTTAAGGTTCCTAGTCATCATTTTGCACCACATTTGAAAAAAATCCGAGGATATTCCGAGAATTGGCAAAACGAGTGCCCTCTAAGGGAAGGGGCCTCGCCAATAATTTACTTTACGTACAAGTTTACACCGCAACTACCCACAAATGACATTTATTTGTGCTTAGCAAGACCAAACCCCCGTAATTCTGTATGTGCTTGGAGGGTATTCTATATCCCTAAATTATCAGGTTACTAGCACCTATTATTATTATTATTGTCATCCACCTGCATGGATTGTGAGGTGGAGACCTATTAGATAGATCTCGATGACTACCTCGGTAACGAACAGTGTGGATGTCCTCTGGTAAGCCGAGCTCTAAGAAATTCTGTTCGGGTTGGTTCGCGTTGCCTTCCGTTCCATGTCCCCCCCCCCCGAGTTGGACACGGCCCGAAGGTATAGGTCCACCTATGCCCCTCCCCCCGGTCGTATCTGCTTCGTAAGGCAGATAATGTACGACAGGGTGACCGGGATCACCTGTCCGCGATTCGAACCCAGAATGTTCGCTCTGAACTCAACCAGCGATCACATCAAGCCACCACTGCAGCTTTACCAGCACCACTACAGTTTTACGGTAGAAACACAGTGGAAGCTGGTCGCCGAAACCTGCTTACCCGCTTGAATGTTTTTATTGAAATACGAGCTTCGTTTGTCCTCGATTACATTAATTCATGTATTATTTATTATATTATTAATTATATTATATTATATTAATTAACATAATTGAGGACAAACGAAGCTCGTATTTCAATAAAAACATTCAAGCCGGCAAGCAGGTTTCGGCGAGCAGGCTCCACTCTGCGCATAGCCTGACCAGTACCGATAGCTTTGAAAACGGTAAAAAGTGAAAAAAAACAATAGTAGGATGAAACCCATTGGAAAAGGAAGAGAATATATAAGAACAATGAAATAAAAAATAAATTACGGGCGATCTGAGGTCGGGAAGTGGAAGGGGGTGAGTTTTTAAGGGTAAAAAGCGGTTTATCTCGATTTCCCGCAAAACTACAAGTCCTATGGAAAAAAGTTAAATAGCAAAGTTGTATAGGTAATAAGAAGATCTACAACTTTTGTATTTACACTTTTTTCACATAACCTCAAAATTTATGTGAAAAATTCAAATAACCAAGTTTTTGGTTTTTTATTTTTATCTTCTACAAAACAATTTTTTTTTTCACGAAATTTGGTGAAAACTTACCTTTTTATGTCCCAAACACACTGTAATTTTTTTTATTTAAAATATTTATTTTTTCACCTTATTTTGACATAATATCGAAAAAGCACACTAATTTTCAATCGAAAATTCTCACGTCAAAAAATAAATATTTTAAATAAAAAAAATTACAGTGTGTTTGGGACATAAAAAGGTAAGTTTTCACCAAAAATAAAAAACCAAAAACTTGGTTATTTCAATTTTTCACATAAATTTTGAGGTTATGTGAAAAATGTGTAAACACAAAAGTTGTAGATCTTCTTATTACCTACAACTTTGCCATTTAACTTTTTTCCATGGGACTTGTAGTTTTGCCGGAAATCGAGATAAACCGTTTTTTACCCTTAAAAACTCACCCCTTCCACTTCCCGACCTCAGATCGCCCGTAATTTATTTTTTGTTTCATTGTTCTTATATTCTCTTCCTTTTCCAATGGGTTTCATCCTACTATTATTTTTTTTGGTTTCAAAAATTATCGGCACTGGTCTATGTATGCCACTGATTTAATTAAATCGAAATGTTTTTGTTTTATGAAAAATAATTTTATGTACACAAAACCATTTTAAAACCCATATGGACATATGGCATACAGCTGTGAGGTGCTGCCTGCGATTCCAGAATTGCGAGAATCCAGCGCTTCCAAAATAAGGTGCTGCGTAGCATCTGTAATGCCCCATGGTACGTCACTAACCATAATATTGCTTCTGATTTACAGATTGACAGCATAAAAGAGGTAATAACATCTCTGAGTAAAAAGTACCAACTAAGACTAACAAGGGGTCACTACAGTGAGTATGTCGCCAATCGAGATCCCAATTTTTTTGGTGATTCTAGTAGCTAAAAAAATTATCACTTTTTCGAATTTTAGTCGATTGCCTCTTAGTTCTTGAGTTATGAATTTTTGTTTTAATAAGCTTAGCATTATGGACGTTGTAACGCGTAGGTCTTGGGTTCTAATCCCAGTCCAGGCAAATTTTTTTTCTTTAAGAGGGCGCCTTTAAAAAACAGGTTTCAACAGGTGGCGCGCCCTAAAATATTAATCTTTTCTACTAATCTGTTCACCAATACAGAATTCTAATAATTTATAAAAGTTATATGAATAAACGATAACTAATTTAGGTAATGAGGAAGTTTGAACTTCCAATGTTGAATATTTACAAGTATATTCCAAAAAGATATTCATATTTGGAAATATTGAATATTTTTAAAAATAGTTAACTTTGAAAATTCAAACTTCCTCATTACCTAAATTAGTTATCGTTTATTCATATGACTTTTATAAATGATCAGAATTCTGTATTGGTGAACAAATGAGTAGAAAAGATTAATATTTTAGGGCGCGCCACCTTTTGAAACCTTTTTTTTTAAAGGCGCCCTCTTAAATTATGTAATTTATTATCAGAATTAAAAAATTAATGACCTACGAATTACCTTACAAATTATTAACCGCTAAACCACCATGGTTTTTTGTAATAATAGCTAATAATAATAGCAGTTAGCTCACCATAGTATTTTTAAAAATTCATAATTCAAGAACCAATAGCCAATCGACTAAAATTCGAAAAAGTGATAATTTTTTTAGCAACTAAAATCACCAAAAAAATTGGGATCTCGATTGGCGACATACTCACTGTAGTGACCCCTTGTAAGTGATCATCCCAACGTCCTAGTGTGCGACCTACTCCTTGGACTCCCGACGAGGAGATTGAAGAGGTATTTATAATGAAACCTGAGCGTCGCGTTGCCATCTCTGTTATGTATTGGAATATGTAATAATTACTAAAGGAGGCTTGCCAGTGGGCTGGCTCTCCACTATGCCATGTATTTAATCAAGTCAAACAATTTTGCTTATCGTCTACGGGCGGATTGTAATCACTCATGGAGTCAATAAAAAAAAATGTACACAATCTCCCAAAAGTAAGTTAAAAAAAATTAAATTTAAAATATTTTTACGTATATTTCTATAATAAATATATTTTGCAAAATAAATATTTGCTTACTGCGAAGTCTTTACAATTTGATATAGAAAGTGTATAAAAACTTTAATAAGCCGATATAGAAAACAAAAAGATATTGCAAGGTTTAGTACACCCACCTTTTTTCAATGTACCATCAGTAAATTAAAATTGCAAATTGAAATTTTTTTGACAAACTTGCAACTTTGCTATCTTTCCTGCAATTTGAATTATTTTAATATGAGTTTTCGTAAAATGGAGAAATTCAAACATTTAATTACCGAAGAACGGCAATTATTGATCATGAAGCTGTATGTTCAAAAGAAAAAAATGCAAGAAAAAATGCTGAATTATTAAGTAAATCTACCACTTCAATTTTTAAAGTAATTCATGCTTTTCGAATGGAAGGTAGAGTAGCACCAATAAAGCGCCAAGGCCGGCCAAAAATTACCACGAAAAGGCAAGATAATAAAATTCAAACAATTACTAATACTGGCCCAAATTTATCTCCAAAAATTCGTGCTAAACTTGAAATAGAGTCTTTAATTAATGTATATCTACTCACAAATACGACGTCGACTCTATGCAGATAAAAAGCACGTTGGAGTTCCACGAAAGATCCCGTTCTTAAGCAAGATAAATACTTATAATGAAAAGATTTATTTATTTTAATAGATGTGTGGGATTCGTTCCTATGGACCAAGAATCAAAAGGTTTGTTCCAACCAGCCGAAAAACCTTACAATGTACGGTCGCTCCTGTTCAATAGATAAAAAGGCATGCTTTTTATCTATTGACATTTACCTATTGATTTTTACGTATTGCGCATGATCGTGACCGTACATTGTACGATTTCTCGGCTGGTTGGAACAAACCTTATGATTCGATTAAAATATAGTCATGGGAGAATCTACGTATGCCGAAATACAACTGAAGTTTTGTCTTGTAAGTATAGAAAACCTACCTTAAAGTCGTTTGACAAAGGTATTATGGTTTGGGGATGTATGTGCTCAACTGGAGTTGGCAAAATAGTAATTTCTGTAGGTAAAGTTGCCGCTGTATAGTATAATTGAATCGTTTATTGCAAAAAGGTAAGTACTACAAACTCAATTTTTCGAGATACTCGATTTAAAGTGTCTGCTGTGTGTAAAATTGATCTCTAAATTGTATATTTTTTTCACAATCCTTTAGAAGTATATTTTTTTTATATGAAACGACAAAAAAATACAATTTTGAGATCAATTTTACACACAGCTGACAATTTAAATCGAGTATCTCAAAATGTTGATTTTGTAGTACTTACCTTTTCGCAATAAACGATTCAATTAAAACTATTAAAATATGTAATAATGCCTGAAGGAAAGGGGTTAATTGGTGAAAAATTTGACGTTAACGTCAATATCCTTTTTTGCTGGCCATTAATGTTATTGTCCGGCCTTTATATAATGTAAATAATGTAAATATTTTCATCTGATTGTAAAAACCACAAAAACCACATTTGAGCCTTTAAATGTCAACGTAGCCCAAAATGCGTTGTGCTTGATGGCCCGGCGTTAACTTCAATATCTAGCTTGGCATGGTCTTGATATCAATAGCCGGACAATGACGTTAATTGCCGAATTGTCATCATGTACCGTAACATTATAGGAACCCACATAATAAATTCCTTTTTATTAGCATTGTGCGAATTATTGATGTCATTTTTTGGATTATCGGATAATTTCAATTAATTAATTTAAAAAATTTAAAAAAATTAATTTTATCGATAAAATGCTATATAGGTAAAAACTTAAAGTCAAATTATAACCAAATTCACAACTGTACGTCACTGATGAGATCTAACAAGATCGAACATGTCTGTCGTTGTTGTAGTTTGGTTATAATTGACTTATTTTCGAATTTTTTAATAAATGGCCAGTCATTATATCCAAAAAACCGACCTTACCCGTGAATAATTTCTTAGTGTTTTTTTTTTCGCAGCTGTCTCGGGGGGGGGGTCACTGGGAGTGTATATTGAAAATCTCGACCAAATTATGCTTATGAACAAAAATTGTAGGAAATTTGATTCTCTACAAGTTTTATCCTCACAATTTTTCTTCTAGGATCGATATTTTTGGAATTGGACCCGAGAAGAGCGACAAATTCAAAATAATATCATTATCTCTTTTATTTTCAACTTAAAGGCATAAATGAAGAGGAACAAACTTGTAGAGAATCAAATTTTGGACAAATTTGGTCTCCACCTGTTTTTACAAAAATCGATATTTTCGGAATTTAACCTAAAAATATGTACCCATTTGGAAATCTTCCCATTATCCCCTTTATTATCAATTTTACAGTAAAATTAATAAGGCGAAAGTTGTACATATTTTTAGGTTAAATTCCAAAAATATCGATTTTTGTAAAAACAGGTGGAGACCAAATTTATCCAAAATTTGATTCTCTACATCTACAAGTTTGTTCCTCTTCATTTATGCCTTTAAGTTGAAAATAAAAGAGATAATGATATTATTTTGAATTTGTCGCTCTTCTCGGGTCCAATTCCAAAAATATCGATCCTAGAAGAAAAATTGTGAGGATAAAACTTCTAGAGAATCAAATTTCCTACAATTTTTGTCCCCACGGTTTTTATGTAAAATCAAAAAAAAACGTTTTTTACGAAAAAATCCATTTTTCGAATATACGCAAAAGCATAATTTGGTCGGGATTTTGAATTTACACTCCCAGTGACCCCCCGAGACAGCTGCAAAAAAAAACCACTAAGAAATTATTCACGGGTCAAAGTCTATAATGACTGGACCAAAACTGCTCAAATTCAAATTTCAAGGTCAAATGACCTTAAAATTTCTCAAACATTCGCCTGCGGCGTTTTTCTATTATGACAAGTAAGGTAAATTTTATTATTTACGTTTACTTTTTCTTTTACGGTCTAGATTATAATATTATTGTCCTAGAGCAGTCACCGGTAACGCAGGTCGCGAAGGTTTTTTCAAATTTTTAATTTTTTTTGTCGTTTATCAGTTAATTTTCTTCCATCGGCGCGGGAAAAAATAAAGCGCTACTGTCTCAAAGGGGGGCATGTAGGGGTCCGAAGCTTATTATGCTTGAGGACAAGGTACAGTCTACCTAAAAACGGGATTGTCTGTAATTTCAGGGTTTCAATTTTCGTTACAACATCAAAAATCTAATGTGCATCGGTGTGATTCAATATGAGTCATTTTGTATAAAATTAAACTGGTTTAGCGCCGTATGTATAATTTAACCACTGCAATTATTAAATAAAAATAATTTTTGGTCATATTTATTTAAGAATCAAAATTAGTTAGGGGTCGTCCATAAAGGACATCCATGCCTGGGGAAGGTTCACAAAACGTGACCAAGTGTGACCGGGGGGCAGCCAAATGTGATGTCTGCGTAAAAATTTAATTTTTGCTATTTGTAAGAAAATTGTGCTATTTAGACTAATTGAGGCAAAGGGGGGGGGAGTCAATAAGTCAAATTGGGTAAGTTCTTATGGACGACTCCTTACACAATTTCAAAAAATAAAATACGTTTTATTAACATTTTAATAATCAAGGGCGTAGCTAAATGAGAGCAAATAGAAAGGCGACGCCTACCCTGTAAAAAATATTTTAAAAATTAAGGATATGCAGTTCCCTGACCTGGAGGGTACTCCGTACCCTCTACACAATTTACACACGTCCTCCTACAACGTGGAACCGTAGGTTCCTCTAGCAATCTCAAAAACTACGCCCCTGCATGCAATTTTATTAGCTTTTAATGCAAAGTTATAAGAAATAATATATGATTCGATTTGCGTTGTTTCGATAAAGTATAGCAACGCAACCCTTTAATTACGAGGTATTACACATTTGCATAATTTGGGTGCCGATGTAAATATTAACGAATACTTATAAAGGGGGCCCAAAATACAATTGGCGAGGAGGCCAAAAATTCCAATTAAGTAACGCCATTTGTTGATAATTTGATATGAAAAACTACATTTGGCAAAGAAAGCAAATTTTAGAATTTTTAATCTCTCGTTTCCATTCCTCCCATATTAAATGGTTTTCTACTCTTTCATCACTAATTCAAACAAAAGCCATAAAAAACCGAGGGAGCAAAGAGACAAATAACCCCCCAATTTCTTCAGCCCGCAAGGCTCTTCATCCCGGGCCCAAAATTTAAAGTTACGCCATTGAAATTTATGTAAAAAATTTAATTCTTCCGATTCGACAAACTAGTAAGTACACATCGAACACGATTCAGAATAACATGGAATTTTTAATAGATTATAACAAATTAAAAGAAATATTATAATTAAAAAGCAAAATAAATAAACAACATAGAGCGGAAATGACGAATATTTTATTCGTTTCTGCACATTATAGCCACTTCCAACCACTAAGGAAAAAACAAGCTCTAACAAAATATAATATTTGGTTAGATCGGGGTGCTGGGGTGTGTTTAACCGTCACATTTGAATCGCATCGCCCTATATATAAAGTGGTTATTTGAAAACTCAAACTTTTTAAATGCATTAAATTAAATTATAGAAAATACAAAATAAGGAATATACCTCAATTAAAGTAAAATTTATAAAAATACAAATATCTGCTGATTATTCGAAAATTCTTTATTTTTAAATATTAAAATGAAAATTGCAATTGCTTACCGTTTCTTCAAGAGGAAAATCATTGACGTTTGACTTCAGGAGCCTAAAAAAGTGGAAAATTTTCTCTTAATTTTCAGAAACCATTTCGATAAAACCACAAATTTCATCGTTAACAATCTCAAAAACATAATTTAAAATAATTTACCTTCTAGAATGTCAAATCTAAGCCATCCACCCAAATTTCACAAAAATCAGTTTCCATCACTTTTGTCTTTCAATATTTGAACAAAATAATTACCGAAATACAATTAAGACACCTTAGGGTTTAATTGACCCAAATTTTAGCTTCACAAACACTTTATTCGCACAAAAATTTTAATTTTCTTGCAACACGAAAATCACCCGGCCACTGCAATTTCTAACTTTCAAGTGAAAACAAAAACGAATCGGTGGTGTAGGGTGTAGGTACTAATTTACTGAATCACACTTATTTGTTTACTGCAATAACGAAGTGGGCCGGATGTAACTTGCACTTTTTGTGTTTTGTTATTTTGTCGAAATTCTTAGAAAACGTTCGATTTAATATTACACCACCGACCGATGCGCTTTTGTTTTAACCTCATCAAGACGCCGAAAATTTGCAGTTGGCCGTGCGATTTTCGGGTTGCAAGAAAATTCAAGATTTTGTATGAAACAAAGCGATTCGTGAACCTAAAATTTTGGTCAATTGAACCCACAAGTGTCCTAATTATATTCCTGTAATTATTTGGTTCAAATATTGAAAAACAACGACGATGAAAACAAATTTTTGAAGAATTTGTGTGGATGGTTTACATTTGACATTTAAGAAGGTAAATTCTTTTAAATTATATTTTTGTTAATGATGAAATTTGTAGTTTTGGTATAAAAATACTTCAATTGTAATTTGTTTGGTTACATTTTCCGAAAGGTAAAAGACAATTTTTCATAAATATTTTTTTTACAGCCACCTGTTGCGTCTCGGAAGTCAAGAACCAAAGATTTTCCTTAAGCAGAAACGGTAAGCGATTGCAATTTTTTATTTTAAATAATCATAAATACAAAGTGATTCAAATGTTTCGGTTTAAAGTTTAAACGTTTCCGATTTTAATATCACCAAAAGAATTATTAAAATCACTTTTATTTTTGCTGCTTTTGATTTAATTTAAAGCAAATGTGAAATGGCTTCAAATTTTGCTCCAGTTTTTTTCTTCATTCTGAAAAGTGTCGCTTTGTTTCCTCGCTCCCTACTTTGTACAATATCAAAGATGATGTGTATATGGAGGGACCAGCGAGTACTAAAAATTGAAATAAATATGTTGCAAATTTTTTAATTCGGCTGATGAGTTTCTGCGCCTCCTGTCGGACAGAATTATCACTATGTTACAATAACGCACCTGTCATTGGTTTATTCGTTTATTCCCAACCTAAAATAAATTTAAGAACCAATCAAATATGAATTATTGTAACAAAGTGATATCCTTGCCCATCAGGGGGGTGCAGAAGAGCCATCTGTAAAATAAAAAAAGTTCTGTCTTTTTTTAATATTAATTTGTGTCTTGAATTTTAAATTTGTTCTATTTTCAGGATTGTTTCTATTAAGACGATTCGTCTTTGTGGCAATAATTCGAAAACGCGATTTTCGCGGTTCTCGCGGACGGAAGTGAAAAGTGTCGAGTACGAATGTTTGAAAAAAAGCTTAATGGAAGCTGTAATTATTGAGAATTAATTTTTTTCTGAAATTTTTGTGAAAAAGTAGTGTCTTGTGTTCATTTTAATTTATTTTTTCAACCGTAACCGCGTTAAAAAATGTGGATGTGCGAAATGGTGGTGTAGTGGAGTGGACTGGATGGGCTGGAATGTAGAAAGATGGTGACTTCGGGCAAAAGAAGAATAAGGCGGAATGACTGTTGCTGTAAAGGTAAATATATTTTTTCGCCAAGCATAATAGAAAATAATCGTTTCATTCGGAATTATATTTACGAAAGTGACATATTATTTTATAAATGAGGCTTCCCCAGGCCCCTGGCTCTTGGATTATAAATAAAAAAATTTAAAACAAATTCAGTAACACAGACAAATTTTGATGTTTGATCTCTATCAACTCGTGAGACCTCAAGGAATGTAAATTCTTGAGGATCAAAACAATTAATAATTATTTTTAAATTATTAATAAGCATAATAATCTATTTTTTAAACCCTGCTAGTCAAGAATATATGAAGAGAGAAATTTGAAAAAAGATCGGAAGACCTAGGGTACTAGAGTAAATTTTTTCCTTAGTGGTTGGGAGTGGTTAATGAGCAGAAACGAATATTCGTCATTTCGGTTCTATCTTTGTGTCAATTGGTGGAATTAGGTGTCATGTGTTCTCCCTCCACATTTGCCGCGCAAGCCCAAGTCACGTGCCAACCATTAAGGAAAAAATTCACTCTACAATAATGCAGTTTACATCTATTTTCTTGTTAAATTTTACTTGGAGAAAAATTAACATACTCACCTCTCCTAGAAAGGAAAATTTTACTAGTACCGGCAAATCACAAAACTCGCCTTGGGCTCTTTCCATAAATCATCTTCCTCCTACTCAAATGATACCTTTCCGTTTTGTTTGTTTACGGGAGGGGACCTAGTACACATTTTTCATTAACACAAAAATTAAAAAACTTTTTTTGTTACAGGTAGGACCTTTACAGGATTGAGCAACAGAAAAGGTTAGTGAATTTTGTTTCTGTTACGTAGTAGGCATAATAAAAAAAGGTAACCAAGTGCAAAAAAATCTTCTCCTTAAGCTAAAAGTTTTGAAAAATAATCTTGATTTCAGAACTTTTTTCGGGTGATTTTTTAGGGTGGGTTAAGAGATCCTGTGTCCCCTTTAGCGACCAGTCTATTTTAGGGTTTTATATACTATTTTTGTCAACTTTTCGGCTTGAAACAAGTAGCGTACGCGATTTCGAACGTTTTCCAACGTCGATTGTATTAATCTCAAAAGTTTTAATCGTATATAACTTTTTGCGTTACGAACAGATAGATAAATATAATAACACATTAACAGATCTGCGATTTTATTAGAAGGTAATTTAATATTTGTTCTAAAACAACTTCAATAAAAATCAAAATTCAAATATTGTAGAAGTTGTTTACATTTAAATGCATTTCGGTAGTACCTAACTTTTTGCGTTACTAACAGACAGACAGATACTTAATTTTATTAATATGGATTAGTTCAGATGACATGAAGGTTATGAATAAAATAATGAATAAGATCGAAACACTTGTAATTCGTTAGGGTCAGGATTGCTATTCGTCCGGGTTTTCCTGGACATACCCTTTCTTAACGTATCGCGGCACGTCCTAAGAGGAGGATTTGATCATATCCGGAATTTTTAACAATTCAAAATTGTTATCTATTATTACAAATCCCATTTACTAGTAGTAAATTACTACAATTCTAATCATTACATTATCTAACGCTTCATTGCTAAGCCGAATAGAAAAATGGTTTAGAGCCGCTGCTTAGAACGGCTTCAAATTGAAAGAATACACTTACGTATAAGTTATATACTTAAATAATAATAAATAATAAACAATGGAAAAAAGTAGGAAATAAAATAACTACAATTCAATAATACTAAAGCTACAGTTACGAAAATTTTACAGATTGTTCATCAAAGCTTCTTGTGTAATATATTGAAATATGAGATAATTATGTGTATTAGTTTTTGCGTAATCATTAGATTACGCAATACGCATGCGCAATACGTACCATCACTTTATTTCTTTAATTATCAATTTAATAATTGTTTTTTACGCCTAATATTTTAATTAGGAAACTTTGAGGAACAACCTGTAAAATTTTCATAACTGCTGCTTTAGTGTTATTTAATTGTAGTTATAGTTGCTTCTTATGGCCAAATCACATGTAAATCGGTCACCTTGACACGGCTTTTACAAGTGCTTTCAAAAAACTTACTTCAGATGCAGGCACTTATGAAATTAAATTACAAACATTAAATTTAATACCCATTTCAAAATTCAAACTTCATAATATCAAGTTATAATTTTTTATTTCTTCAAGCGGAGATAAAACATGTCATTTCGTTACTATGTATGCAAGGCTAAAGTTTCGATTTCTCGCCTCACAGTGGAATATAAATTTTAAATCATTATTTCAAATTTATTGAAATCTCAAAAATATATTGTATAATTATTATACAGGGTGGCCCTTTGAAAACGAAACAGACGCGATTGTGGCGAGCAGACCTTTTTTTTCAAGAAATGCAAAAATACGTCAATTTTATCATCGAGGGGGACAACTTTTGCGACCAGTGTCACTCCCGTATTATTTCATCCCTTCGCGCTGTGATGACAACCCCTGAAATGTTAATAGGGATGATATGTCAAGTGACACCTCATTTGACAGGTCTTGCTTCCCTGAATTCAGCGAAATAATTTTTTTGAAGTTTTATCAATTATTCAACAACAAAATTGAAGCTGCAAAAATGCGAAATAAATCCGATATTTCAAGACATTTAAGAATAAAAAAGTGAAAAACGCTTGGACAGGTTGATTTTAATTTCAAGGGGGTTACTTTTACTGCTATTCATAAACATTGACAGTTCAACCCTGAAGGTAAAGGGCAAACCACCCTTACAGTCTTGAATGCATTGAGGAATTGAAACAAATCTTCCATTGAAGAAGCTGGTGGTGAACAATTTGAACATATAATTTGATTAAACTGATCTTTTTATCAGACCCATATTTTCATTTAAAATTCTAAGGGTGGTTTGCCCTTTACCTTAAGGGTTGAACTATCAATGTTTATGAATAGCAGTAAAAGTAACCTCCTTGAAATTAAAATCAACCTGATAAAGCGTTTTTTACTTTTTTATTCTTAAATGTTTTAAAATATCGGATTTATTTCGCATTTTGCAGCTTCAATTTTATTGTTGAATAATTGATAAAACTTCAAAAAAATTATATCGCTAAATTCAGGGAAGCAAGACCTTTCAAATGAGGTGTCACTCGCTATATCATCCCTATTAACACTTCAGGGGTTGTCATCACAGCGCGAAGGGATGAAACAATATGGGAGTGACATTGGTCGCAAAAGTTGTCCCCCTCGATGATAAAATTGACGTGTTTTTGCATTTCTTGAAAAAAAAATTCTGCTGGCCACAATCCCGTCTGTTTCGTTTTCAAAGGTCTACCCTGTATAATACTGCGCTGCGGTCATTAAGATCTCATCAAGTTATTATTTTTTAGTTTGATCAATGATAAGATCCATTATTTCAGATAAGATTTTCTATATAAATCGGTAGCGTTGAGTTTTATATACCTAAAATCACCAGAAATAAATATGATTTTCTTAAAGACTATTTTAATATTTGTAAATGAAATCTTTGTAACATCTTTGTATGGAGTTTTAATTAATTATTTCAAATTTATTGAAATCTCAAAAATATATTGTATAATTATTATATAATACTGCGCTGCGGTCATTAAGATCTCATCAAGTTTTTATTTTTTAGTTTGAACAATGATAAGATCAATTATTTCAGATAAGATTTTCTATATAAATCGGTAGCGTTGAGTTTTATATGCCTAAAGTCACCAGAAAGTGAAATGATTTTCTTAAAGACTATTTTAATATTTGTAAATGAAATCTTTGTAACATCTTTGTATGGAGTTTTAATTAATTATTTCAAATTTATTGAAATCTCAAAAATATATTGTATAATTATTATATAATACTGCGCTGCGGTCATTAAGATCTCATCAAGTTTTTATTTTTTAGTTTGAACAATGATAAGATCAATTATTTCAGATAAGATTTTCTATATAAATCGGTAGCGTTGAGTTTTATATGCCTAAAGTCACCAGAAAGTGAAATGATTTTCTTAAAGACTATTTTAATATTTGTAAATGAAATCTTTGTAACATCTTTGTATGGAGTTTTGGCATCTCTCACTGATGAGAGAAGGTCCTGCCGTAAGGACCTTTTTAGTTGGGAATTTAACGACCTTACAAAATAATTTTTACATAAATTACTGATATTTCTTATGGTTATAGTAGTATTTTGAATACAATGTTGCAGTTCTCTTTTCAGTTTTTTGGGTGCTTTGCGTATTATCTGGGCTCTAATTTCAAGCATTTTTAATCTAAAATTTGTTAAATTCATCACAGTTTTTTCTGTGGTCATCATCAACACCATCCCTTCTTTTTTGTCTGTTACTTTTGATTATAGTGCTCTTGACCCTATTCTATTAATACAAATAGAAACGGTTCGTCGTCATAGATGGTTGTTTAAAATATTGTTATTGGCCTCCACTAGCCTGATAATAATTTATCGATTACTTGGAACAGCAAAATAAAATAATTTCAGCTAAACTTTTTCTCTATTTACGCTTGTTCTAGAGATTTTCCGGTTTAGGACGGTCAAAATTAATCCAATCGTGTTTACGAATGTAAAATATTGTATCAATCTCGGATTTTGTTTCCATCACCCTAATTTGACATTATTACTTAATATGCAGCACAGAAACCCACAATTTGATTTTTTTGTGGACAAATTGTTGTCACACCATCAAATTTGATACCTACGCAAAGATGTGGTTAATTCCAAAAAACATTATTTTCTCATTAACCTATTGTAAACTAATTTATACCTACATCAAATATCGTAAAGCGATCCATACTAATAAATTTACAGCTAAAATTGCTAACAACATTTTAGTTTATTATTTCATCAACCTAATTGAATTTTAAAATCAGAAACGACGAGATAACCTGAGTTTCGCATTTGACACCAAGAAATTTATTCGTTTGATCGTTAGAAAAGGTTTATTTCTAAAATTTACCTCGATAACAAGCAAAAACATTTGCTTCCAATTTTTATCGAAAAAAATAAGAGAAAATTGACGTAACGAAAAGTTTTATTAATCAATCAATCTCGAATTTTTCTGTGGTATAGGGGTGATTGGGGATTAAGGTACAAACAGTGTTGTAGGGTGTTCTCAAATTATGAAACATAATACCTATAATGAACTCGCTTTGTTCAGATTTACTGAAGTCTATTATAAGCGGATTATTTTGTAAAGAGCTTTGTGCTCTTTAATTTTATCCAGTTTCGAACAGCAGATGATCAAAATGAAGCGTAAAAATTTAGTTTTCGTAATAAAAATTATTTTGGCATTTGAATTGAATATTTTGAAAGAAAAACAACTGAAAAAATAAGTCAATTAATTTAGCTTCAAAATAAAGCACCCAATTCTTCCAAACCATTTTGTGATTTCTTACAATTGAATTAACTTCCCATTAAAAGAGCATGAACACCCTAAAATTCGAAGGGAAAAGCTCATTCAATGTTCATAAAAGTTACAGCATTTCGAAAATGTTTTGATTAGCATTGGCACATTTCCAATGTTGGACACAAACTTAAAAATTTATACCTGCTCCCGCGCGTAAAAGTTTCAGTTGTAAAATTGTTTTTCTTTTTTAATCAAAAATTTAGCCTACCTTCCTTGAACCTTCGTAAGTCGTATTCTGTGTTGAGAAAGAAACTTCTCGTTGACCTCTTCTAAGGCCAAATCGACTGCTGGTCCACATCGTTCCAAATCAAATGGTGAATCCAATCGAGAAGCCATTAGAACACCCACATTAAAATATTGAAAACTTCCGTTGTTAACGTCATCTTGAATTTTTTCACAACTTGTTTTCAACACACACGAAATAGTCAAAATTACAAAACTTTTTAACCTAAAGCAAATCATTTCAATTTTCGCACTTTCATTTACTTTACAATTATTTACTTTTTAATTGCGTGATTAGTGTAAGTTATAATTCGAAGAATTAAAGTTTGAAATAACATTATACAAAAATTAGCTTTTTGTAAGGTAGCTGAGATACGAAAAAAATAAAATTTTCATTATGATTCTACTAAGTACGACCAATTTTCTCAAAATTGTGTGCTGTGCTTCCCGAAAGACTGGCGATTATTAAATTAGGTATTGGATAAAATCGAAGTAACTTCAAAAGTGCATTACCGAGTAATTTATTAGAATTAATTTAACCTCAATTGTTTTCCTATAATTAAATGAAACTTTTCAAATTTAATTAACTTTGTAATTTTGTTTTAGTTTTTATTAAAAATCGCCCCAATAAACTGTGAAAATTTTGTTACAAAAATTTTTAATTTGCACTTTTAACTTAATCAATTAGGAAGGATGTACGGAATTACGTACTCAGCGTAACAAACAAAATTAGTTGCGTGACTGTTATATCCAAGCGTCGCGACGCGTCTGTGAAACCACCTGCGGCGTTCGTCTGTATCGGAATTTTAAACGTTGTCTTTACACGAAGGACTACGATTTTGTACGACAGGATTAAAGGATTCGTGTTGATTTTATAAAATGATTTAATCAAACGTATTTCGCCTTAATGTTTTCGCGCGCGGCGCCATAAAATGGGATTTTATTTAAAATGAAAACATTTTTATAGCTTTAAAATATTCTGCGCTGAGGTTTTTACATGGTTTTTACTAAGTTGATGCATAATTTCAGGAAAGCTTTTCCATTGTCTGATGGTGCAAAACAAAAATTATAATCGCTCACAAATTTTCATTGCTTTCAGCAGCTTTTTGCTGCAAAAAAACCAAAAAAATAAATTATAATGAAATTTTAGGTATTTGTCTGCAATAAACAGAACATTTTGAAAGTACCTTAGAGATAAAAATAAAATAACTTAATTATTTGCATAGTAGTGCAGGCGCTGAGAGACATTCTGTATGAAAAAACCGCTGACCGCATTCTGATTGAAGATTTAAGTTAAGAAAGACATAAATAATAAAATTTTGGATGGTGCCGGACGAAATTAGTGCCAAAAAAAATAATAGGTGGCGCTATATGAAATCATCGAAAAACAATAAAAATTGTTGCTTTACTATTTTAGATTTTGCTCAAACTTTGTGGAAATGTTCTTTAGGCTTCCAACGACCAAACTCCATAATGATTTAATTTTAGTACGCGCCATTTCCGCTCCACGCAAAATCAAGCAATTGAAAAGTCGTATTTTTGTGCTTTGCTGTTTTAGCTGTAAAAATTTTTCTATTCGAGATATCTACGCGACCAAGGTGGCATTTTAAAGCTGAAAGACGGTAGTTTCTAAAAAAAAATATAAAAATGTTCATAATTTATATACCTGAATCATAACATGGTATTGAAAATACGTGTATTTTATCGATTTCTTATGATTTTCAATTAGCTCCAGTGTCTGCGCTGTTGAATGTAAAGTTTTAACCATTCTCAGATATCAAAGTGCACATATCGTAAGAGAATAGAAAATTAAAATAGTTTGGTTCAATCAACTCGTTATGAAACAAAATTTTCTTTTGAAATTGTTTGAAATTTTGAAATTTTAAAAGATTGTGTATTTCAGCTTACAATTTGGACGTGTTTGATAAGAGATAAAAATTTTAAAACTACAGTATACATATTTCTTACCCTTAACTGTACAAAATTTCAAAGTCCTTTGAGGGATTTCCTTCTCTCGCGGATGTACAGGCGTTTAAAAAGAAGCAAAAAATATAGCGATTTGTTCATTTATTCTGTGTTTTTTTTTTCTTATTTTGGCGTATATTTTTATACTAGCCTGAGTAGTTATCCGCGAATAATTAATTGTGTAAAAATAAGTATTAATAAAGTAACCACGAAGACTTACAAACTAAAAAATTAATTTTACTGATAAAATATTAAGACTTTCTGGATCTTGTTTTGTCCACAAGAAAACTGTTATAGATTTACTTGAAAGTGTAGTAGGTTTGAATGCAAAATAAACAAAAATGATTTTAAATCTAGAGCTTATTTAATTCTAAGTTAATTTTTTTGACCGGGCACGGCGAGAAATTACGTATGCAAAAACCATAAACCAAATTTTGCAATCAATGGTCATGGGCACACTGTGCACGCCGCACATATTTGAACCTTTTGACCTTGAACTTTTTGAAGTTAAGGGTAAGAACTAAGTATCCTGTAAATCTCAAGATTTTGTCTCTTATCAAACACGTCCAAATTGTAACCTGAAATATACAATTTTTTAAAATTTCAAAATTTCCAACAGTTTCAAAAGAAGAAATTTTTTCATAACGAGTTGATTGAACCAAATTATTTTAATTTTCTATTCTCTTACGATATGTGCACTTTGATATCTGAGAATGGTTAAACTTTTACATTCAACAGCGCAGACACTGGAGCCAACTGAAAAACATAAGAAATCGATAAAATACACGTATTTTCAATACTATGTTATGATTCTGGTATAAAAATTATGAAAATTTTTATATTTTTTTTAGAAACTACCGTCTTTCAGCTTTAAAATACACTTTATTTTATTTTAACAGCTACTACACTTTCAAGTAAATCTATAACAGTTTTCTTGTGGACAAAACAAGATCCAGAAAGTCTTAATATTTTATCAGTAAAATTAATTTTTTAGTTTGTAAGTCTTCGTGGTTACTTTATTAATACTTATTTTTAAGTATTAATAATTTTTTTAATTTAGTATAAAAATATACGCCAAAATAAGAAAAAAAACACAGAATAAATGAACAAATCGCTATATTTTTTGCTTCTTTTTAAACGCCTGTACATCCGCGAGAGAAGGAAATCCCTCAAAGGACTTTGAAGTTTTTTACAGTTAAGGTAAGAAATATGTATACTGTAGTTTTAAAATTTTTATCTCTTATCAAACACGTCCAAAGTGTAACATGAAATATACAATTTTTTAAAATTTCAAACAATTTCCAAAGAAACATTTTTTTCATAACGAGTTGATTGAACCAAACTATTTTAATTTTCTATTCTCTTACGATATGTGCACTTTGATATCTGAGAATGGTTAAAACTTTACATTCAACAGCGCAGACACTGGAGCCAATTGAAAATCATAAGAAATCGATAAAATACACGTATTTTCAATACCATGTTATGATTCAGGTATATAAATTATGAACATTTTTATATTTTTTTTAGAAACTACCGTCTTTCAGCTTTAAAATGCCACCTTGGTCGCGTAGATATCTCGAATAGAAAAATGTTTACAGCTAAAACAGCAAAGCACAAAAATACGACTTTTCAATTGCTTGATTTTGCGTGGAGCGGAAATGGCGCGTACTAAAATTAAATCCTTATGGAGTTTGGTCGTTGGAAGCCTAAAGAACATTTCCACAAAGTTTGAGCAAAATCTAAAATAGTAAAGCAACAATTTTTATTGTTTTTCGATGATTTCATATAGCGCCACCTATTATTTTTTTTGGCACTAATTTCGTCCGGCACCATCCAAAATTTTATTATTTAAGTCTTTCTTAACTTAAATCTTCAATCAGAATGCGGTCAGCGGTTTTTTCATACGGAATGTCTCTCAGCGCCTGCACATAGAGCAAATCGGAAAAAATATTTATTTACGAATATTTTTGTAAAAGAAAAACTTATATTTTATTGTTCAATCTTACATTTATTTCTTTGTATTAAGTTAACATTTTTCAATTATCCAATAATCTTCTTACCTCTTTATTCCATTAATCTTTAACATTTTTAAATTTTTTCTCACTAAACTTTTGCACTATTATTTTTACAATTTTTATTTTATTCATCTTTATAAACTTTTGTACATTTTGAGTGTCATTTCACACATGAAAATTAAATTTACCGCAATTTTAAATTATGCGGTTTACGCTGCATAATTTTTGTTATCTCAATCCTATCACGGAAGATCACCTCATCCAAGTCCTTTAAAATATTTTCTTTACTACAACGGAAGTTATTATCAAGCACATATATGCGTATATCATTTAAATTGTTAAAACGTCTCACCATGATTTTTTTCAAGTTCATCGCATATTTTAAGTGAGCTTTAAAGATACTAATCCGCTCACTTTTGGTTCTAAAAGTCCTTACTGCATGTAGATAATCAGTCGCATATTGATTACATACTTCTTCGTAATCAACTATCCCTACCAAAACGGTTGTTAAGACGATATCATTATCCAATGTATTGCTAACCGTAATTTGATTAAATAATTTTCTATCATATGGACAAGTAGGTCCAGATAGTTGTGATTGTGATACTATTGCCCAATTCTTGATGCATTTATGGCAAAATTTATGGTCGCAACTGTCTAGGGAAGCTGTTTCGTCATTTTTAATTGTGCCTAAACAAATACCACACTCTGGTGTTACTTCTTTTGTTTCGGCCCTTTCTGCCATATCTTTGTTACTTTTGTCAATTTCTTCCGATATTGTTCTGTTATTAGTTTTAATTTTAGTAAAATTAATAAAGTTATATTATTGCTTATATAGGAAATATGTAATAACAACGTTAAGATTAACGTATCAGATTAAACTTCTATCTATGCTGATTCAGGGAAGATCATCCATAAACTGATCATACGTCAAACGGGACGGCCCCCTTTTTAGTTAACTTGTTCCGTTGTCTCCAAACGCAGCTTAGGGACACCGAAATGTCCCGTTTTGGAAAAGAGCAGCAGTTTAAAAAAAATCACGGTATGCATTGCATGGTAACCCTGTATAAATATATCACGACTTTATTTTTTCATCTCCTCGTATATTTCACGATATTATGTCGCAACAAGCAAGTCCTTGCTTATTAGTACAGCGGCGGGCTGAGTAAAACAAAAGATCGATGTCAGTTTTTGAACCCAAAACAAAATGTTCACGTTATCACTGTAAAAAAAATCCATGTAAAATTACTGATAATAGTAGGCTAATTTTACTCCTACTATTATCATAGTAATTTAAGGTCTATAAAATTCCTTATGCATTATGTAAAGTTACTTATACATGTGTAAAATTGATAGTGCATTGTATAAAGTTACATAACACATGATCCGTCAACAAAATATGTTACCATTATTAAATGTAAATTTCCGCCACCGATATGTAAAATTACCAATCAAAGGAGGAAGTTTACAAACTTCTTTAGTAATATTACCAACGTTAAATGTAAATTTTCGCACCGCATTATGTAATATTACCTATATCAATGGAGAAACTTTCCTAAAGTTTTCAGTAATATTACCATCATTAAATGTAAATTTTCGAATTGCATGTGTAAAGTCACTAATCAAAACAGTAATTTTCCATACGGGTTCTGTAATTTTACAATCCATTTATGTATTAAAAATCTTACACTTAAAATGTAAGATTACACAATTGTAATGTAATTATTCGCTGAAATTGTGATTACACACTTTCTCTGTATTTTTACATTTCATATGAGTGATATTACATAAGCATGAAGTAAATTATCATAATACGTGTAAGATTACATAATTGAAATGTAATTTTTGTGTGAAATTGCGATTACATACGTTTTCTATATTTGTTTTACAGTTTATGAGTGATAACTGATAATTACATAAGAATCAAGTAAATTTTACATTATATACTTGTAAAATTACACAAATTGAAATTAATTATAATTTTTTATTCAATTTTTAATTTTATACAATCAATTTTTATAACAAAATTAAATATTATATTATTCTTCTTAATATGATTATTTTCTTCTTTATAGTCACAGGTCAATACGAACTAGCCGCATACAAATCTTTTTATTTCTCTAGGAAATCGAGTTAGGATTCTTGCGCCACCCTGTATAATATGCACGCACTGAATGACTGGCTACCAACCTAAAAAACATACAAAGTCCCTACAAAAAATATATTATTAATATTTATGTTAATTACCACATAATTATATATCATTTCTCAATTTCTATGGCCACACGACTGTATATCTATATTTGTTAATAATTATCCCTTGTTGAAAATGTTTTCTTTTACTAAAATTATGTTTTGGTTTGTTCCAAATTTGTTTTTCCTTTGCTATAGGTAAATTTGTTTTCGTTTGTTCCGGCCGTAAAGTGAGTGGTTTACGGCCTCATTTGCGGTACGAAAAGTGCATTTTTACGGCCCAGGGAGGTTCAATATTTGTCCGGCTTCTTTCGACGTAAACGCACTTTGCGTGGAAGAGTGCGCCTGTGGCGCATTAACAATCTTCTGGGGGGGGGGGATCTGCAAATCCTAGAATTTTGTCGGAAATCTGTGTGAAATTAAAAAAATGTGTTAAAACGTGTAGGTACTTAAAACGGGATAGTGCTACTTACTTTAGGACCACAATGTGGTGAAGCTATACAATGTGGCCAACTGTAAAAAGTAGGCCAATAACGTGTCCTCATTGAGGTTATGTACCTCCACATTAGTGGTCTTTCAAAAAGCCCATTAATTTCTCGTGTACTCTTTCCTATAGGTAAATCACTTTAGACTTCGTAGGTAACGACACTTTTTTCGCCTCACTGGCCGTTTCTGCAATACTTTTACTAGCCATAGTACACACACAACCTTACACCACGACGTCACAAATAAAAAAATGACCTAGTCCCAGCACAACGCCGGGACTAGGTCTAGGTTAGACCTAGGTTTCAAGTGGTTTACACCAACGCGGTTCGATTGGTCCCGGCACAACGAAAAGCGGTTTACAGTTTACACCAACTCGGCCGTAAAATGAGATTTTACAACCGAGGGGCGAAGTTTCGTAGCCGAGGCGAAGCCGATTTTACGTTGTGATATAAACTACTATTTCAGTTGTTGCAAATTGAAACACGCTCCTCCTCCTCCTGCGTGTCATTTTTTTAGGACACGCGTAGAACAAAAAAAACAGTAGAAAAATGTTTGTTAAATTTACTTTTTTCAAAATTTTCGGAACAAAGCGGCTCGGCTTTTCAAAAATCACCAAAGAACAAAAAATTCATAAAATAGTCTAGGAAATAACCACTTCAAATTTAACCGTAGATTTAATAAACACACTGTATAATGAAAACTGCAGGAAAAATCGTAATTTCACACTGTTATTCGTGTAATATTACAGAACACGGAATGTAAGGTGATTTTTTTTGCAAAAGTTACACGTTTTTTAATGTACATTTACATGCACTTGTTTCGGTGGCGTGAATGTACCACCACCAAAAGTAGTTTTACATTGGCGATGCCAAAACCTGGTATATTTACATTCTTAAGTGTATTTTTACTCTTTCTTTTAGTAAAATTCCTTAAATTTCAAGGTAAACTCACATAATGTAATGAAAAGTACAGGGAAACCGTAATTACACACAGTTATTCGTGTAACATTACAGAATGTGTAATGTACATTTTCCAGAAATCGTCAATAGGTTTGTTCGTTTGTATGAACTAACTTGCTCGGTTCAAGTTAGTGCAAAGTACTGTGTTCGTTTGGCTGTTCAGTTCATAACCGAACATGAACTTCTTGCTCGACCTCCATAGGAGGAGTAGGCAGTGCAAGTTAGAACACTATCTAACTTTTGTGGTGGGAGTATTTTGTCTCGAAAGATTACCCAGTTCAAGTTAGTTCATACAAACGAACAAACCTATAGAAACAACACTTCCCTGCGTATCTGCGCGCAGGGAAATTGAATTATACTGACTAGTCCGGTAATGTCAGTAATTGATTTTTTCAATGTGTTTTGACACATTGACAAACTTGATTTTTGCCAATTTTAAAAATGTTGTTCAAGTTTTGACACATTGACAAACTTGATTTTTGCTCATTTTAAAAATGTTTTTCATTAGTGTTTTAAAATTTCGATTTTTTACGATTTTTGGAAAAATTTAATACAAAATACGTCAGGAAAATATCTCACTTTACTCGGAGCTCTAAAATACTCGGCACAAAGTGCCTCGTATTTCAATATTGCTCCTCGTCAGTAATATATCATTTTCCTGACTTTCATGTAAATAACTATTACATACACTAGTTTCGATGGTGTAAAATTACCACTACCATAAGTAGTTTTACATTCGCGATGCCAAAAACCGGTAAATTTACATTCTTAAGTGTACTTTTACTTTTTCTTTTAATAAAATTCCTTAAATTTCAAGGTAAACTCATATATATAATGAAAAGTACAGGGAAAACGTAATTTCACACTGTTATTCGTGTAATATTACAGAATATGTAAGGTAACGTGATTTCTTTTGAATAAGTTACACGTTTTTTAATGTACATTTACATGCACTTGTTTCGGTGGTGTAAAAGTACCACCGCCAAAAGTAATTTTACATTCGCGATGTCAAAAACTGGTAAATTTAGATATTTTTTTGTAATTTTTACTTATTTTATGTAATACTCCTCAACTTTCAAGGTAAAATCCCACAAATAAGTAAAATTACCAAGAATCAGTAACGTCACACTATTATTACTGTAATATCACACAATATATGTACTTTTACATGAATTTTACTGTAAAAATTACTCGTTTTTTACTGTAATTTTACGTGCTTTTTTACAGTGAGTCATACAAAAAGATTATTCTATAAACACAATAATTTCCTACATATAAATAGAACAAATGTTTATTTTCTAATTTTATTCTAATAAATATGTTATAAATCAAACTTATATTAGACATCTACCAGAAATTTTTTGTTCCAATTGCGCGATGCTTGACTCAAACCATATATTCTCTTTCAATCGAAAGGGAATTTTATTTGATCCATCTTTCAAACATAAATTACAACCAAAACCAGGCTACAACAATGAAAATATTTACATTGTTGTAGTTTTACAAAATTATATGAAAAGCAAACTCAATTTTAATCAGTTCTTTTAATTAATCAGCGAGTTTCATTTTCTTTAATATCGGTAAGGGGCAAATTTTATAAATAAGTTTATTTTTAAATAAATTTTAAATAAGTAGGCAAGAGGTCAAGTTGAAGGCAAATTGCAACCTAACAATTTGTAAACGTGCACAGCACACCTAGTGTTCTTTTATAATGTCCTTAGTTGTGTTTATAAAACGACTCAAGCTGTTATTAATATCATCTATACTCAAACGATTACTTTGTCGATCCACATACATAGTACACATATTATCAAAATCATTACTAAGACGTTCCTTCACGAGTTCTTCAAAGTCGATAAAAATTCCTAATAGGGTATCATAGTAAGACAGCGATCGACGGTTATCTTCTCCAAAATTTGCTTCAACCAAATGATCATCCACATATTTGTTCAAATCTTCTTCAAAATTCACTGTTTCTACTAAAATTGTTCTTAGGACAACGCCATTCAATTTGTTGCTAATTGTAATTTTAGTAAATGTTTTTCGATCATACGGACAAAAAATCTTCTGATGTGATTCCAACTGACTATTTGCCCAACGTATTATGCAATCGCCACAGAATCTATGGTCACAACAATCAACAGAGCCTATTCCTTGATTATTATCAAGTGTGTCAAAACAAAAACAGCACTTTTCTGTTTCAACATCTGTTTCGCGTAATTCAACCATGGTTAATCAATTTTTATTTTAGTAATTTTTTTGTTGGAATAAATATGCTTCCAGTTTTGAGGATAAGGAAAATGTTGGTAACAGAATAGCACTAAACTAATAAATGCACTATACAGGGTGTCCCCGCACTCACTTTACATAACTTAGGTGGTGATAGAGGACACTTTTCTAAGAACAATATTTAACAAAAATTTTTTTCTAAATTCAAACCCTCGAGAGCTAGGCCTATTTAAAGCATTTTTTTTAATTTCCACCTTCACGTGGCCATAGCGCCGAAAATATTGATTTTGTGGTAAAAATGGTTTAGTACTTTTTTAAAGAGCGTGAAATAATCTACAAACTAGATTTAACCCTTTTATTATCTAAAATCAACGGCTTTTGAGTTATGAATTAAAGTAAGTTAAAAAATGTCGAAAAATTTGAACTTTCTTTTTTTTTGTTTTTTTTCAAAACCCTGTATCTTTTAAACGAAAGATTTTACAAAAAATCTGACGCCCCATTCCGGATAGGAAATTTAACGGACTACAACTTTTGTCTAGTAAAAATTTTTGAGAAACCAATCCATTTCACAGAAAATCAGAAAATAACAAACGAGACAGCTACAAAACATAAAATTTAATTCACAAAATTTTTATTTTTTTTGAAAAATTATTTTATTAATTAATTTTAAACTATTAGATTATTTAAGTAAATGTTGAAAATGACCATCCTCATTTTCAATACACAGTTGTGATTGTTTTAAAAGATGTTTGTCGAAACAAATCGAAAAAAGGCGATTTTTCGACACTTTTAATCGCAGAAATTCGAATTTTTGACACTTTTCACATTCACGGATTGACCAAAATTGGCCTCGTGATCGACCGGTCAATCCCTCGACCTTGTTGACCACCCCTGCTATAATGGATTTTTAAAAAACAGGAAATTTTATAAATAATACTATAAAGCATATTTTAAAACGAGCACGATTGTGTATTAAAAATGAGGGTGGTCATTTTCAACATTTACTTAAATAATCTAATAGTTTAAAATTAATTAATAAAATAATTTTTCAAAAAAAATAAAAATTTTGTGAATTAAATTTTATGGTTTGTAGCTGTCTCGTTTGTTATTTTCTGATTTTCTGTGAAATGGATTGGTTTCTCAAAAATTTTTACTAGACAAAAGTTGTAGTCCGTTAAATTTCCTATCCGGAATGGGGCGTCAGATTTTTTGTAAAATGTTTCGTTTAAAAGATACAGGGTCTTGAAAAAAACCAGAAAAAAAGAAAGCTCAAATTTTTCGACATTTTTTAACTTACTTTAATTCATAACTCGAAAGCCGTTGATTTTAGACAAGAAAAGGTTTGAATCTAGTTTGTAGATTATTTCACGCTCTTTAAAAAATCACTAAACCATTTTTACTGAAAAATCAATACTTTCGGGGCTATGGCCACGTGAAGGTGGAAATTAAAAAAAATGCTTTAAAGAGGCCTAACTTTCGAGGGTTTGAATTTAGAAAAAAAATTTTGTTAAAAATTGTTCTTAGAAAAGTGTCCTCTATCACCATCTAAGTTATGTAAAGTGAGTGCGGGGACACCCTGTATATTATTATTTATTTATTTATGGAAATATTCGAAAATAAGTCAAATTATAACCAAAATACAACAACGACAGACATGTTTCGATCTTGTTAGATCTCATCAGTGACGTATAGCTGTGAATTTGGTTATAATTTGACTTTATGTTTTTACCTTTATATAGGTAATTTTATATAGGTTATTTTTTTGGATAACTCTGATTTATCGGATTATTCATTTAATTTTATTTATAAAATGCTATATAAAGGTAAAAACATAAAGTCAAATTATAACCAAATTCACAGCTATACGTCACTGATGAGATCTAACAAGATCGAAACATGTCTGTCGTTGTTGTATTTTGGTTATAATTTGACTTATTTTCGAATTTATTTTAAAATTTCTTAGCAACTAAGTTGCGCCACTTTGACCTCGCGAAGGGTCTTGATTGATGGTTTATCCTCAACATATTTAGTACTGTCGTAATGACATGTCTTCACGACCTCTCGAAATGTGCTTCCACAACACATCAGTGTGTTTATTGTACGGAAATATCCATTTTACAACTAATTACAACACATACAAGTACTATACAAATTTTTAAATTAATGATGTTTGCACTCATTGATGATGTCATCAATTGGCAAAGCCAGTCTACGAGTATACAGTATTTGCTGGGTGCGAAGTGCATAGTGGGGGTATTAAAAAACGACGTCAGCGTCCGCTGCGGACAAATTGTGCAAAAAAAGGTGGTCAGATGTCACGCACCCATTGGCTGGGTGCTTAGTGCATAATAGGGGTATTTAAAACGACGCTAGCGTCCCCTTGCGGACAAATTGTGCAAAAACCCAGCGAATAGTCGTAGTAAAATGACGGCATGACTAATGGTTAAATTAAATGCCCCGAAGAATTCTGATAGGATGAAGCTTCTGTCTCCATGGACATTTTTTCTTCTGTCTCCATATTCATATTGTTGTTGACTTGTTGATTTGTTTTCTTATATAGAGATATTTTGAAGTTATTATTAAGAGAATACTTATCGGATTATCTTAGGTAGTAGGAATATTGTACAAGTGCGCCTCTAACGGCACGAAGGTGTTGTTAGGTTGCATTTACGAAAATTATACCGGTATATACCGCTTCTACCGGTTTCATTTGAAGATTTCATCGTACTGTCGTCCCACATTCAAAAATTAAATGCCTAATGCGTCGGTTTACGAATTATAAACCAGGTACACATACTGGAGGTAAATTCGGTTTAATATTCTAACGTGGGGACGAAGATACATTTGAATTTTCAAACGCCACCGATGGAAGCGGTATTTACCGGTACAATTTTCGTAAATACCTAATAAAGAGTGGTTTGTAAGCTGTTAAACCCTGTATGTTTAGCCATGTTGATTGTTTGAACTGCAGTTCAAGATTTTAAATTTGATTGTCTTGAATTAGTCCAATAATGTATTTGGTAAGAGGTCGGTAGCGGAAATCTCGTTAATTCCTTCATGCGCCTCATTGGTAGACACACATAACGTAACTGATAAGTCGATAAGTGATAAGATCTGAAATTGTTATGGGAATTTTTTATTATAGAAAACTAAAAATAGAAGCATAATCCATATTATGTAAAATAACAGTGACCAACAGAAAAGATAACTTTTTGTTATGGTTGGAGATAAATATATTTTAATGTTAGTTTTCAAAATCGACGTAATAGAAAATTAATAAAGTAAAAAAATCGCATTCAACAGGTTTTTCTTTTTATTCGATATTTTAAAACATGAAGTCCATGTGTCGATTAATTGCGAATTAATCATGCTCCAGTAAGCAAAAGTTTAAGCTCGAGCGGTTTTTCCTTTAATGTTCAAAATGAAAATTTTTGTGTCTTGTAAAAGTGTATTCCAGATGTTAAATAACTGTACTGTAAAGTTAGATTAAGATATTAAAAAAAAAACTACTTTATCCATTCAGTTTCCAGTAGGTATACGTAAAGTGTGTAATTTACACATGAACAACTTCCTTCAAGATTATTTAGCCAGGAGCGTTCCCGTTTCCTCGGTTCCATAAAACGCGTTTCATGAAAACAAATCGAATTTTAAACTGATTTTTTGTTATTAACTCTTTTAATATTTTATTTAAAATGAAAATAATTTAATTTGAAATGAAAAGAAAAATAACACATCATCAATTCCATTCACAAAAGACACAAAGACAAAGGTAACACAAATAATGTAGAAAACGGAAATTAGATCACGACTAACTTGATTAAAGATTTTCTTAGCAAAAAAAAATTAGTAGTAGTAATAAATACTTATTATTATCAGTGGCGTAGCTAGGTGGACAAGGGCCCCGGTGCATAAAAAAAAATCGGCCCCCCTTTCTCCTTTTTTCACATGTTTGCATTAGAAATTTAAAAAGCAGCTCAGAGGGCCCCCAAGGGGCCCCCGGTGCACTGCACCGCTTTGCCCTATGGTAGCTACGCCACTGATTATTATGTTAGTTTAGAGAGGTAATTTAGCTAAATAGGAAGTTTGAGAGGGAAATTTTAAACTTAATTAACCGTCCCGGTCATTGCCTTGCAGCTAACGTAGTTAGATACGAATGCGTGATACCGGGTTCAAACCTAGGGAGAGTCAAACTTTCTTATGACTAGTCTCCGTACTTCGGGTGGTCCTCCTAGGTTATACTTTGTCTACCAAACATATGCTCCTAGGCTCCTCCCCAAAATGTATTTAAGCCAATTATAAACGGGAGTTTCCAAATTCGAACAATAGAAAAATTCTATTCTATTTTTTGGGAGGAGCTTAGGTGCATAGCATAATATAATAACTAAAGTAATACTATGTTAGCGTGAGCCAAAATAATTGCGATAAAATTAAAATAAAACTAATTTTCAACTTACTACTATTATTCAGGTTCTTACCCTATTTCTATTTATTCATTTAGAACGTATTTTGCTTTGTTTACATAATGAACTTGTTTACATTTACATTAACGCCACCACACGGAATAATTTATAAATCCATTTAAAACGTATGGTTTGCAGCGCCACCAACGGTAATGTAAAACGCGAATACCTCAGTTGATTACCACCCGTATAATACCAACTAAGGTTGGTAAAATTATTTGTCAGGACCGTATTTTAATATGGCATTTACAGGTCTGGACTTAAGGCTGTATGGTTTGGTAATACTCGCCTATTCTAACAACTATAATATAATATTTTTGTACCATGGGTTCATATGTTGGGTAAACAATAGTGAACTGCCATCAAACATTATAAAAGACCAGCACTCTCCGCCGCCTCCAGCGTTGTCATTCACAAAAGGAGTTGCTACCAGCGCACTAGAGGGACAACACTTGTCAGGAACATTATGGGTGGGTTGTACCAACGTCGGTTAAACCTCGTTCAACTTTGAACTCCGTTCAATAACGGTTCAACCAATCAACATGGCTAAATACGGTTTTTTTTAACTATATTGATTGGTTGAACTGAGTTCAAAGTTGAACGAGGTTTAACCGACGTTGGTACAACCTACCCTATGAAGATATTAAAAGAAAAACAATGACAATAATTGTTTCTCCCGGACTAAAATATCTCATTAAAATATTGTTTCTGAGCCAGACTCATAGTTAGGACATTGGTCATGGGGGGGGGGCTTATGTGGGAACACAATAAAAAATTATTTTTTAAATTACTTATGCCATGGCAAGGGGGAGTTGAACCCCCCCCCAAGTAATCCCCTTATATACGGCCCTGTCCTGAACCTGCGGTTCTGTATAAATAAAAAAAAAGAAATTGGAAGGAACCAAAAAAAAACAGTGTAATAAAAACTTGAAAATTTTATTATGAAAAATTCAAATCTTTTCCTAGATTTCAATTTAATTTACTAAAATATTTTTGAACACTCTTAGCTTTACCTAAATAAAACTAAAACAATTAAATTTACTGCAATGCAATCCCCTGATGGCTCTCATGTAGCCACCCCGCCTGTAGCATCAGTTCAGAGATACTAAAATTTCACTTTCTTTTGTCAATGTACAGCACACAAAGTATTACAGTAAATCTGCAAGTTTTCATATTAAATATTTTACAAGTAAAAAAAATTAGCTAAAAAAATTGCATAGTTATATGAACATCTTAGATTGTTTCACATGTAATCTCACAGCCCACAATATAAATTATAAAAAAAGATTTACAATAATGGGGGGCTGACTTCCCCATTAACTTAGCGAGATTGATTGTGATTCTCAATTTGCAAATCCGTAAGGATGACACCACCCACTTCAGCTATGTCAATGGGTCCCCATTATCACAAAAAATACAAATATGAAAATAAAACAAAAAGTATTTTGTGGAAGTGATACAAAAACCAAATTCATAACTTTCAACAAGCTATAAATGAGAATAGTAGATTCACAATTTGATGGATAAAATATCAAATCTTGAAAAGTCATCATATAAGGTCCTCTGTTTTAAACAGCTCAAAATGGGAAGATGTAGATTTGTTTGAGCAAAAATTGAACTGTTTCATTTAATACCAAGGACTTTTTCACTCCATTTTTTGGAAGGAAATTTCACCCCACTAAAAATTGTTTTATTTGAGGATTTATAAAGGAACTTCTTGTAAAACAATAATAAATTTATGGAAAAAAAAACAACCAAATTCAAATCCTTCGAAGATTATTTTTAAATAAAAATGAAGTAAAACATAAAAATCCAATATAAAAACAAATTTATTGGCGATATTGGATTTTTACTTTGGGAATGTATCATGATTTGCTGAAATGACTGCACCATTAAAAAGAAAAGCTTAAAAATTAATTTATTTAGTATTTCCTGAACGAATTATTTAAATTTTTATTTTTTAAATCTGTATCTTCCCCATGTTGAGCCAATTAAACCAGGACCCCCTAAATTTCACAATAAAGGTCAAAAAATAACGAGAACAGTAATAAAAAATTAATTTATAAATAAAAATTAGGAAATCTCATGGGAAAATTTTGTTTTGTTTTACTAAATTGGTTCTTAAAAACCAAAACACTAAAATATTAAGTAAATACAAAAACACATTTGTTAATTTAAAAAATTGCAAAATTAAAATTTAATTCCATAAAACCTAATTAAAATCACATAATTATGTTGCTTGTAGTCCACACCGCAGGTACAAATTAAGCAACAAAAAAGTTGATGTTCACTGATCCTCCGATTTCCATTTGTGTTTGGATTCTGCTTGCATGTCACGGTCCACATGACATTGTGCACCTGTTAAAACATTAACTGTGGCTTCCGTGGCTATAAGTACAGGATCGACGACCAGTGCTGGAATTTGACGCAAAACTCCGCCCACTGCACCACTATAACCCTTTCTTTCGTGTTCGTAAGTAGCAACTTGAACAATATTCGTGGCAGTTTCACCAAAACCCTTTTTAAAAATGCGACTTTAAAATCTGACGGTTAAAAAATTAAGTACTTACTTCTTTCACTACAGTTAAAGCGTTTGCCATTCCTTCCCGTATATCCAGCGGTCGTTTATAACACTTTTTTCTCTTTCCTCGTAGACATACCTTCATTGCGGCACTAGGATGTGGTGACACCATAATATAAGCATGCTCCGCAGTTATCTAAACAAAAACAGTAAAACAAAAGACAAAAAGGTTACTCGGGAAAATTACCTTAATTGCAGCTAAAAATTTGAGTGCCAATTCTATGAATGCACTAGCAGTCGACACGGTAAAGCTATTAGCACCTTGCTGCATTCCCCACATAATCCTGCCATCTTTCTTATATTGCCGAACAGGTAAAACGAATAAATCATGTAAACCAACCATAAAATAATACAGAGCACTGATGAAACTAACTCCGCGTATTATATTCGACAGTTGATTGTCTAAAATGTCTTTTCCCCACGTTTTGCAACAATGACGATACAATTTTTCCACTCCCAAGAGCCCTCTCTGGTGGTTAATTCTTTTTAAGGTAAATTCCACGCTTTTCAGTTGAGCTACCCCACATACAAAATTCATCAGAAAATCTTTTTGCTTGATATTCACTAATTCTGTAACGTCAACTTTCCCATGATAATCAACCTTGATGGATATTTCCGAAATTGTTACATTTCTAAAAGAAATAAATTATATTTTACTTGCGGTATCGGCGACCATAATATCTGGTGAAACTTAGCGCACTAGTGGTTAGGGGTTAAGGGGGGAATAGTAACATAAAGTTTGGAAACCACAAAATCAAAATTAATACATACTTGAAAAACGTGGTCTGATTACTTTTGCTCTCAGTGGAACTTTTTTCTTTTACTTCTGTCTCCTCCTCACTATACTTTTCATATTCTTCCAACAAAATCAGGTAGTCTTCTTTAAGTCTTTTGGTATCTATATTCTGCTTGTCCATTTTATCTAAATTAACATTGAGCACGGGCAACGGGCTTTCAGTGGCATGTCGAGGAGAATCACTTGAACTGTCAACTGTCAAAGTACCCAAGTTACAATCTTTGTAGAAATAAAAACAAAAACTTACCTGGTGAACCCGATACGGTGTCAGTAAAATCCATCAAGAACAGCAGAGTATCTTGGTCAATATTGGCCCGTAATGGCGTCACTCCCAAATTTAAATAACATTCTTCCAGATCTTTATTGTTTTTTGGACGGACGTAAATTGATCGTAATAAAACCTACAAGCAAAGTATTAACAAATATTTTCCAAGTGTAGATATTTTCTTACCATTGGTGTTTGCGACCGAGCAGGTCTCTTGTCGGTAATATGGCTATACAAAAGTTTGTTAATTTGACTCTTTTTCAATCGATCTAAGATTTCTACTTCGTTGACTACAAATGCATGCCTAGTAGATTGACGAGTATGTTCCGGATAACTTTCGTACTGATATTGAATCTAAAATTAGACTGTAGAAAAAAAAACTTAAAAATTTGGCACGGGTAGATACCTTCTTCAGGCGCAGTTCAACTAAAGTATCCCTGCAACGATTATAACCCCCACATTTGCTTCTATGAATTTCCTTTTCTTTTAGATGGACTTTCCCTTCGCTTCCTTTGGTGAAAGTAGCACAGTCAGTAATAGCAAATACTTTTTTTTTGTGGCGATTCTCGATCGGTTCGAAATCGTCTCCACCAAATATTTGAAACTTGATATTCATGTTACATAAAACAAACTTTTTTATAGGAACCGGAAAACCTTTAGGCGCTTTTAAAAAGTCTGTCGGTCCCTTAGGCGTACTAAAATGTTCTTCATTGATTTCACACTCTTCATCATCGATCCATTCCATTTCTGCGGTATTATTTCTTGGCTAAAAATACCGATGACTTAGAAATGTAATGAAACGAATTAGTTTTACTTACAAAGTTTAACAGATCAGAGTCTTCTACAATGAAGTATTCATCATCTGTATCCGATTCTTGACTGTACCTGTTGTACACATCACCCAGGTCTTGTTTGACTTGAGGAAAGGTGGATTCTAAATTGGAGATCAAAGTGCTGTCGTCATTGAACATATAAACCTCCGCTTCCTGTTTAGGTTCTTTAGGCGTTTCTGTAAAATAATTTTGCAATTTTTGTTTCTTGCTCATCTTTTTTTTTTGTAAATCTTCTCAGCAATAAATAAGTGAATGAAAAAAATGTATAGTAATTTTGAAAAGTGGCAAAAGTTTTGCTTTCTACTAAAAAAGTTTGTTATGATTTGAGTTTCCTATCTATTAATTTGATCTCGCATTTTATATCATATTTTATAATGGTAATCATAATTATTTTTATGCAAAATATTTTCTAAATATTTTAAAAGCTTTTCTTGACCTTTTTTTAAGTAAATTCCAAACATGCCTCATATTATGATCTTTTCTTGTTACAATTTCTTCTATTAATTTGATTTAGAAACTCGTGAAAATTTTCTTTCCCTAGGTTCAAAAATCAAGAAAAGAAATTTCCATAGCCCTAGATAGCAGCATCATCGAATCCCAAAACCTCCCCTTAGTTTTGTCCACAAAGCAACAAAAATTTAGCTTAAATATAACACCCACATGTTTTGAAACTATTTAGCAATTTTAGATAGAGTTTTTACAAAATATAAACGGAAACATACCTTTAATTGGTTCTTCTTCCAAAGCATCCCCCATCATTTCATTTAGATGTTTATGCTGAGCTGCTACACTTGGCGAGTTCTCTAACAGATTATTATCGTCCTCTTTCAATTGGCTGGAGTAATTACTTTCCACCAACTCCTCGTAGTTGTTAAAAGTCAAATCACCATCATTAGCAATGTACTTCAACAATTCTTCAAACATCTTAGCACTGTCAGCACACATACTTATAGAAACGTTATTATTGTACATTCTCACATCAAACTCCGGATGGTTTGGATTGGACTAACAAAAAATGTTCAATAAAATTGAAAATCCCAAAAACAAATTATAACTTACTTTATCGTTTGTATTATATCCTATTTCAAATAAATCGACTTCGACCACTGGTATATAATTTTCTTCTAAATTAACCACAGGCACAAGAGACTTATTAAAATATAGCCTTTTATTTCTTTTCCTACCCAAGTGGAAGGTGGCCGACTCGGCTATAAACCTCGTCGTGGTACTGTTCGACACTTCGGACAGTTGTGTTGAAATCGTGAACAAACTTATTGTCAAAAATCCACGATTTGGTATGTAAAGTGGTCGGTAATCGATCGCAGAGTTCCATACGTGTAAGTGTAATTCAGTCATGATATGGTTTGGTTCGTAACCAACAATCGGTTGATCCATCACATTGAAAAAATCCATTAGTTGTGATATCCAACTGTTGGGCTCCTTACACATTTTATAATTCAGAATGATCCTATTAATTCCAAGCGCCACGGTAACCATCTGAAACAACTATTAAAACCAACAGCTAAAAGAGTAAATTTAACAACCTTAGAACGAGGCGTAACTTCCTCGTTTGCATAAATTCGTACAGCCACTGACACCATATCGCGTCCACCGGAGCGTCTCCGAGGGTCGCTTATGTTAATCCCTTCTTGTAACTTATATATAGTCGGATGCAAGTGTAACGGAATATCACATTCCATACTTCTCCATGGATGCGACTCCGTAGGAGTCATTCGTGCATCTAAATATTTAAAACATTACTAAAAGTTAAAATAAAAGGAAATGTACAAACCGAGATGGTACATTTTCAGTCTCAAAACTTGCGCCACGACGTATCCAAGATTTTCATCCCCTTCGTACCCTTTCACAATAAAAACTTGTAAACCATTTAGGGAAAATAAAAATTCGCCGTTTTGGCAGGGCATCACTTTATTTGCCGAATCTCGAACAGGCGTCAACATTGTCAACAAGCCCTTCCTTATTTTCAAGTCGATGCACATATCCGTTCGTTTCTTTTGAGGGGGTTGAAACATGAGGGATTGTTTTAAGAGCGGAGTCGTTGAGAAGTATAAATTTGAGGCGACACTCTCAGAGTCCTCGTCTTCGTCCTCGGAATCTGAAACTATAAATTTTCAATAAATTGTGTAATTCGAAGGGCGATAATAACAAAATCTCCTAAGAGAACGTATTGAATCTCACCTAAAAGAGGATTCATTTGAAACTGATAGTTTAACGCACCAGACTCCCACATAAGAAGGTCATTGTTAATACGATTGTAAATAACTTCGTAAATGTGTTTTGATAAAATTTGGCACTCAACTACAGGTAGGTCTACACTAATTTCAACGGTCGTGTTTTTCTTGGTCGACTTGATAAATTCCGTTATTTCTTCTTTATCGCCTGGTAGAACAGGTTCGGGTGGTTTTTCTGGTTCTCCTAAGGTTTGTTAAATTAGATTAAATGTTATACTATGAAATGTTCCGTTTGCTTACCAGCTGCTATGTCTGGAGGTATGGTGATTGTACGTAATGATATTTTCGAACTGAATGGTCCGAGATTTCTACTAACAGGTACATCTATGTATGCGTGTGTCGATTGTGTCATCAAATCCGGCATCGGATTTTGTGGTATTGATTCCCCAATTGTAATTTCTGGATGAATATCTACGTGAAGCCTAAAAAGAAATTTGATCATTAAAAAATGTTAAGGCTGTTAGATTGTACGATATAGTCGTAATCACAAGAGCTCAATTATGATTAACCAAGATGATATTCAGCGTAAAAAAACAATATTTTTGGATTAAAATATTGTTTAAGTTTCCAATTTGTGAAAATTATAATTATGAATTATTTAAAATAAATTTAATACATTTTTCTCACCAACAAACATAAGAGTTTATCAAAGAGGTAATTCTTTTCAATAATTTACAATTTCGGGGTAAAAAAAAATAACGAAGGAACAACCTATAAAATTTTGGTAACTGTAACAATTAATAGTATTATTTAATTGTAATCGTTGTCACATAAATTTTATTTAAGTAGATAGTCCCTATAGAAATCGGCCACCTTAACTTGCAATTTATTTAATGGTTATAAAGTTATGATTACAATAGAAGTTGTATGCAATAGTATACACCATAAACCAAAATCTTCAAGGTTTTGGTACCTGATATGCAATTTTAATATAGGCCTTATAAGAAAAGCCAATCGATATTGTTGATCGAATGTCTTGGTAACTAATTTTTTAAATTACTTCAAGGGCTTACAACCCAAAGATTGACTTTTGTTTAAAGAAGAAGGATTAAACGTTTGCAAAAATCTATTTAATTCAAAAAAATTCCCAGTTGTTCAACTTCTACAGCTAAAAGAAAGCAAATTTATTAAAATTATATACATTTTCGTAAACGTTTCACCCTGCTCCTTTAAATAAAACCCATTGTTGAGATTGTATGCCCCTTTAAAATAATGTAAACCATCAGTTTAAACTACTAATATAAGGCCAAATAATTCAATACAAAATTTTACAAAACTAAAACAAAAAACTGAACAATCCAGATTTCCTTTTATCAAACCAAGGTGGAATTGGTTTACTTTGAAAAAAGCAGAAACTAACAAATTGAATAACTGTTAAAATATAAATTCAAAACAACTTACGAAAGTAACTGTTCCGCATTATTCTTCTTCTTATCGTGCATTATTTTGGCAATTAAATGATTACCGACACCTTTCCCCTCAAAATAAATAATGGTAGCTGAGTAACTTTGCACAAAATATCTCTTCAATTTGTCTCTATCAGAAAATTTGGTACCGGCTGCCAAATCGTTAAATTCAATAAAAAGGTAGTCATCTCTAACGTTTCGTTTCCACCACGGCCTTCGTTCATAATCAGAAGACGGCCTGAAATCCGGTATAGGAAATCTAAAACGAAAACAATTAGTTCAAAAATCAAACTACACATTATTTTATTACTAACATTAATTTTAAATTTAACGTATCGACTTCGATTCTGAAATCAATTTCGCTGTTTGAAGATTTCTTCGGTTCCGAATTCCACACGTTTTGAACTTTACTAACTTCGAATACTGGCGATGGGTTTAAAAGGGCAAACATTCTTTCCGTAATAGAAATATCTAACAACAATGTAGGCTGACTAAATCTGAAATTTTGAAAATTGAGCCTAAGGTTTTGGTCTTTACGGTCGACTTACTTTAAAACAATTTTTTTATTATTAGTTTGAGTATCAGGGAAGGAACCGTTGGCATCATTGATGATGAAACTTATATTAGGGGACCCTTCGACCATTTCTTCAAAATAAAATAATTTTATGTCTTCGACTTTATTTTCGTCGCCCGATCGGTAATTAAGACATTCTAACAATTCTAAATTATCTACCCAAAGTGTATTCGATGTTAACTGTTTCGATTTTTCTTGGCAGCTTTCAAATTTTATGTTCGATAAAGTTAACCTTAAATGATCACATTTACAAGATTTGACAAACGGAGTCTTATCGGTAGCATCACTTGGTTCGTTCAAGAATGCTACCATACTTGAAAAGAAGGTATCCGTTATATTGTTCAATTGTTGTACCGTGGAAGCGGTCAACATTTCGTCTTGAAGATTCGATACATTTAAAATATCTTCGTGTAAAATTACAGCAATCACATCATCGCACCGAAATTTGAAAGTTAAATCCTCTAATAAGAAAGGTTCTGGAATAAATTTTGTTAGGAATGCTGTTCTCTTCTTTTGTATCGATTACATACCAAGACTTCCAGGATCCCCTAACGCAGAAGAAAAACTTTCATCCAAACTAGGCGCATCAACTTTCTTAGGTAAATAAGTTTCATCTAAAATAAAATGTTAAATATCGTAGTTATATAAGAACCATAATTGATCAAATCGATTTTTCTCATACATTGTGACTTTAATCAATGATTAACGGCTGTGTGATACTTGCACTAATTTAGTAACAAATTTTTTCATGTGTAAAGCAACAAACAAATTTGTTATCAAATTTATACAAGAGTAATTATGGGTATAAAGCCTTTTTTTACCACCTCTAGTTGACTAATCAACCCATTGATTGGCTAAACAACCATCATTTGTACCAACTACCACAACTAGATGTGGTAAAGCCTAAAGCCGGCTCTTATATCCATTATTACTTTTGTATAATTTGGTAACAAGTTAAAAAAAATAAAGGGATGAATTAGAAGATCGCGTAACATGAAAATTAGAGCCCGCATACGCTTGTTTGAAACTCACCAAATGCAGGACTGGACCAGGTTGTTTTAGACTGCAAACCTGTTGCAGCACTTTTTTGTCGCTCCAGATCCTCCTCCTGAACCAATTTATAATCGGACATAGTCATAGGTTTCTGAAGAACATTTTCATCGTTTCTAAAATTTTACCATTTATGAAAACATTTAAGAATTGTAACACTTCAATTTACTTGTCATACGAATTAAAAATAACTTTAAATAATTGCAACAGTAAGTGGACCTGTCTTGGAGTTATTAAGAAAACAATAGCATTGATTTCCATTTCCACCCCTGGAACTCTTGAGTGGATGTCGGCATTTTCTGAATATGTTGTTATCTAAACGTAAACTTAGAATTTAAGAACTTTAAACTAATTTGAATAGTCACCTTTTGAGTTCCAATGAATCGTGCTACCGGCATAACTTGTCTTTTATACCTTAACCATTTTTTGTCTTCTTCACTTTGACTTTCTTCTTCCGCCGAAAACGAACAAGCCGAGGCAAACTGAAGATTTGTAGAACTTTCCTTACACACATTGTTGTTTTTATATTCTAACGTGGAAAACGAGATACCATCGAATTCAATTTTTTGGCTGAGCGACGTATTTTTATCCTTTTCTTCAGTCGTTTGCTTACTGCTTAGATTTAAACTAAAATTAAACCAAAAAAGTTTTTAAAAAAACACGAAAATCGGGTAAGAATTACTTACGAGGAGATATGGACACGTAAACCAATCCCATTCTTACTATTTTCCGGACTATATTCAATATCAATTGTAGTATTTTTAAAAACAAGGTAAATATATGAGATTACTAAAACAAAAAATTCAAATTTCAACAATTTAAAGAATTTTAAACAAACATTTCCTACCTAAACTTAATTTTTTCGAAATGAAATTTGTCAGTCCCGTATCATCTTTATTTCCACCGAGATTTGCAAGATCTCCTAAAAATTGCTCGGTTTGTCTTAAAATATCTGGGAAATCGGAGACAGTTTCTTCTAAAAAATATTTTTAAATTAGCATCAATCTAATGGTTATGGTTTGATCATCTCTTACCACTGTTGCATTTATCTTTTGCCTTTATTATAAGATGAATGCCTTCACATTCAATATTAAGAACTCCCTGGAAAAAGTCATCGCATCGACAATTTAACACAGGAATAATACCATCAACTAATTCCAGAGGTAATTTCAGAGGTATTAGTTCCAAAAACTGTAATAAATAAAAATAATTGCAGAGTTAGGATTTTTTAAATCAAATGACACAGATAATGAATTTAATCAGATTAAATGCAGATTATCAGATTTTCTTTAAATTCTTACTAAATTTTTACTATATAAGAGGAAACTTTTCCGAATTCCTAATATTTTCTGAAAAAATGCATCGTTTCAAACGATTACAAAATAAGAACGACGAAATTGACGATTCTCAATTATCAGTAGATTCTTTTAAATTTTTAAAATATTTGGATAAAGGAGGTTTTGGAAAAGTCTTCCAAGTACGAAAAAAACAAGGCGAAAACAAAAACGAAGTTTACGCTATGAAAATAATAAGTAAAAAAAAAATCGTTAAAAATTCTTATCGCATTTCACAAGTCGTGCGGGAAAGTACCGTTATGAAGTCCCTGCGACACCCTTTCGTTGTCCAATTAGTTTATGCTTTCCAAGGCAAAGCAAATCTTTATATGGTACTGAAATATGCATCGCGAGGAAGCTTAGGCGATATTTTGGCCGAACAAATTTGTTTGAACGAAAAAGAAGCTGCATTCTACACTAAAGAAATAATATTGGCGATTGGATACATACACTCCCGTAATATTATTCACAGAGACATAAAACCGAGAAATATTCTAATTGACGATAGCGGACACGTTAAACTATGTGATTTTGGCTTATGTTCAGAAGGGTCACGTGCCTATTCCAAATGTGGAACGAGATTTATTATGGCACCTGAAATGTTTCATAAAAATGGGTATGGTCAAGAAGTGGACTGGTGGGCTTTAGGAGTTATATTTTATAGAATGTTAATAGGAACATATCCATTTAACATATCCTTTAAGAGTGGACCTTTCTTGCCTACTGGTGAAATATCAAAAGAAGCAGAAAGTTTGATCACCGGGTTACTAACTATTAAACCAAAAGAGCGATTAGGTTATAATCTAGGAGCTTGGGAAGTTAGAAACCATAGTTTCTTTAAAAATACTTGTTGGATTAACGTGTTCAATTGCTTGGAAACTCCTCCATTTATGCCCGAAACAAAGTACAACTGCATTATCGAATCTTTTAGAAGGCTTTTTCCGAGGCTTCCTGGCAAATCGAAGCATTTAAGGGGCTCACAAAAAATGAATAACGGTTTATTTAAAGGATTCAGTTATGCAGGTCCTGATGAGATCGAGGTTGCACAATCAGAAGATCAATTATGTAGAAAACGATTTATATACACAGAAGAAGACCTATATGGATAACTGCCATTTTGAACTGATGGAATACATTTTTTTTTCAACAATAAATTTTAAAAAAAATTAAATTTTGCAATTTTATTCTTTTTTGTATTAAATAGAACACCACCAAAACAGAAGATGTGCGGCCGAAGGCCACCCTTGGAGAATTTAGAGCCTATCAAATGTGTGCATTTTGTAGATCATAAACCGATTTATGTTAGTAGTAAATGAATGAACCTATTAGTGGTGTGAGAGATAGTTTCCTGGACTGTAGGGACTTTCCTCCTACGTTGATAAAATAAACGAAAAATCAATCAGAGATTAGTTATAATAGATTAAAGAGAGACAGAGAATTTTGTACGTAATTGGAATGTTTATGTTTTATTCTATACTTATTTTGTCATAATAAAAATAATTACAAGGTAAATATAACCATAATCCAATTTGTTGAAATAATAATACCTATTACAACAAAATTTATTGAAACAAAGTTTACTTATTATAAACGAATAAATTAATAGTTTTGTATATCACTGAAAATAAAGTTTAAAAATTTGTATTTTAAATATGGAAATTGCGAGGTCGTAGGCCGAAATAAGCGTGGGTAGTGCATAAACTGGAAAAAATAAATGGCAAAGATCACCACTGCAACGTGGGGCGAACTTGCATTCCAACAGGGAATCTTTTTTTAATTTTTTATGTAGCCAAGTGCTATTCTGTAACTAGAAATGATCTTAGCAACAGAATCAAGTCTATTCTGTAACTTTAGCAACTTGCTAAAAATGAGCAATATTGCTAAATAATAATTTTGCTTAAGAGCAATGTCCCCCCCCCCCATACAGTGTGAATATTTGAATTTTATGTCAACACTAAAAGAAATTGATTTACTTATTTGAACATCGCGTAATTCGAAAACTACGGTTGGAAGGGGAGGGGGAGATTCCCATGTTCTAATTTTCGAATAACATGGTTTTCCTATAAAAAAAATCAACTTCCTTGAGAGTGTTTATATAAAAAAAGTGTTGAAAGATTTTGTAATGCTAGCAATTATTTAAATTTTTGTAACGTCCTGGAAATAAATGACAGAAAACAAATATTCACACTGTATAGGGGGGTAGCACTGGACATTGCTCTTAATGCAAAACGCGAATAGCTGTTCTATATATATGAGGGCTTGATATTTTTACAGAGACCATAGGATGCAGTATTAGGTCATGCCACCAGGACAAGTTAGATTGATCGTTGAATGAGCCAAAAACAATTTCAGGTTTAAAACTCACAGGTAGAATTACTTGGAGCACTAACTCATGAGTGTTCCAATAATTTAAGGCTTTCTCTAGATTTGTTCTTGTGTTCAATATTTGTAGAGCTCCCGTAATAAATAGTGACAGGGCATGTCTGAATTTCTGCGCAGTAAATGTCGAGGGAGAACGCTCAATTCTATCAATTGACACCAACATGGACCCGATCGGACCAATTTTCGTTTCTGCACATTAGCCACATCTTGTCAAGATTTATTGCAGGAGCTCAAATAGTAAAATAGATATTTTTAGGTTGGCAAGCTTGCGAAACGTTCTTATTTCACCCTATATGATGAAAACATCCAATAACGCATGCGCGTTGATTAAATTAAATATAAATGTTTGGTATTACAAAATATTTTCAACAATTTTGTAGACAAATGTAACACTGGAAAATACGCATTTAATATATGCGATAGAATTACAACTCAGGTCACAGTTTTTCATTGAAAATTAGTATAAGATCACGTAGTCTCTAAATGATCATATAAAATTGCTAATGCCGAAGTTACTTTATTTGGAGCTTCTGTACCAACAAAATGATAGCCTACTATCATAATTATCTGAAGTGCAATATTGCTGCCACCTCTTTGAAAACATCTCGACCACCTTGTTCTTGACATTTTTAAGAAATCGAAAACTAATTAACTTGAAGGTGACCATAATGAATATGTTTTCGTCACGCCTTGTATATTGACAACATTTAAATGTTTGAAACATTTTTCAAAATAAAGACAATTTTCAAATCAAACGTATAAAATTATGAAATAAATTTGGAAAGATAAAAATTGTCAAACTTTGAAAACAACACTAAATGCCCTTTAACCCTGTTAGTCTACAACAATAATATTATTATTTTAAACTTTAATAATTATTATCCTTGACCCCTACCAAAAAAATACCTGCACCATTCTATTAAAAACTATGAATTTGAAAAAATTTGCCCAAAAAACATGCTAAACCTGCAAGCAAAAATTTCAAAAGTTTAGGTAACCTCCCCCCTAACCTCTCAAGTCAGCATGGACCTTGGGGGTTTGTTTTGATCACGTGATCAATAAAAATAACAATAGAATGTGTCTGCGACTTTGCGAATATCTAGAACCGTCGTTTTGATTGTATTTTAATGATTTCTACGCACAAACATAACGAATTAAAAGCAACGCAATTACATAAATTTGGTTATCGTAATCGCACGTCGACATGACGAAAATTAAATTAAAAGGGCAACTTACCTGAGGTTTTAACAGAACATTCTTTATTGCGAATGTGATACTCCTAAAAGTGTAGTTACATTCAACTTGGTCCGCCGAGATATTTTCAATATAATCCTTCAATCTACCATTTATAAAGTCTAACGCATAATCAATAATGATTTGCATATTATAACTAATTTGATCACGATTTAATTGTTAGAAACGAACACGATTCTTTGTGTTCTCAGATTATTACGAAGTAAACATTGCGCGACATCTATTCAACACTGCACTTTGATGGAAAATAAACATGCTGTTCCTGAATGGTCGTCCCAATGTCCCAATCAGTGAGGGGGTTTCCGTGCATGCGTACTAGTTAAAACCAAAATCTTGTATTTTTTTAAACTTTAAATTACATTTTAAAATTGGATTGTGGAAACGGTATTATTTATTTTTGCAGTTTAATTACGCACATCAACATTGTGCGTATTGCACACTTAAAATTCAATTTCTTAACCTGTATCGCGATCTGTCTAATTTTTGAATTTTGAACATCCCGTCAAGTGTCAACGTCAAAACTGTCAAAATTTTTATGTGATTTTATAACCTCAATTCATAGAAGTGGTTGTCAGGCACTTGTGCATTGGTTTCGCCTAGATAACTTGGATAAATAGTTACACAATTATGGACAAAATTGCTAACGTGGCTGATCAGGTCGGTGATCTAAAAATTGACAAGAAAACGGATCAAGATGAAGAGGACTTCGTTGATCCGTGGAACGTGCAAGGGTCGTCGGATACCGGAATCGATTATGAAAAATTAATAAGTAAGTGGGGTGTCTAGGAGTGACTGCGGTGGCATTTGTTAAGGTCCTAACTTTGCATGTATGTATTTTTTGTTGTATCATATTTGTCTTGTTATCGAGGATGTGAATTGATTCGTCTTGGCCTAAGATATGAACTGAGTATTAAGTTAACTCTTGTAAGTGTTCCGATAAGTCTTTGGGTAGTAGTAGGCGGGCGCGTGACAACACAAATCCTAATTTTAAAACTGTCGGTCTTTTTTTCTGTAGGTAATCGTAGTTTATTTTAGATTCAAATCTCAGGGTTCAGGCCACTCCCCGACGAATCGGTGCAGTAACTACAACATTTTTTGAAATATGTTTTAGTTATTTCTCATGCAATTCAGTAGGTAGTTGTCCAACTTTCTTAAATTTGAATACCGACAAGTTTTACAATATACAATGTTTGAAAAAATCCGATGATGTAACTTCATTTGAATTATTGCTAATCTCATTATCTCTAATCTCTTGACAAATCAGTAGCGTCATTTGTATTGAAGGGCTACGTTATTAAAAAATTTTAAGCGAGAGACTGGGGTGACAATAGGAAAACAAGGAAAAACAACTTTGTTTTATTAGATAAAATTCTGTTTTTTATCTACAAGATAAAGATGAAGGGATTCTCAGCGAATATATAACTTTTCCATGATCTTGTGAATGTAGTCTTCTAAAACGGTAGCTTTGGCAGCGAGATGAATCTGTCGGGTACAGAAGTATCATTTACACTCTAAATTTCTGCGAATACAAAAGTTTTCAGCTGTCTATAGCTGCTTCATTTGTCGATCATATACAAAACCTCAAGCCGGGGCTGTGTAGGTCATCACGAGACGGATGATGCCGTTATAAATTCTCATCTTATGGTGAATCAAGGGGTTTAATACTCCCATTATTTCTCTTGCTTGACCCAGAGCCGTCCTTAGGGTGGAGCGAGTGGAGCGGCCGCTCCAGGCCTCGCGCTGAGGAAGGCCTCGCGCCGCGAGGCCTTACTCTCGCTAAATCATAAGTAAAAGTTTTGGTTGAATGCAAAACATAATTTGATGGCGGCGGCGGGGTGTCGGAGCCCGAGCCTCGCGACCGGCGCTTTCAGTTTTTTTTTATAAACCAACAAGAAAACACCAACTCGAATTTATACCAACACGAGATGGGAGTTTTACACTTAAACCCCCCATTTGAGAGTGTAAGAGATTTAACTTTTTCTTCTCAAATTTTGCAAATTTTGATGCAAAAAATGTTTCAACAGATGGCGTACCCTAAAATATTAATCTTTTATAGTTATCTTTTCACCAAAACAGAATTCTAATAATTTATACAAGTCATATGAATAAACGATAACTAAGCTAGGCAATAAGGAAGTTTGAGCTTCCAATGTTGAATATTTACAATATATTCCAAAAAGATATGCACATGTGAAAATATTGAATATATTTAAAAATATTTATCTTTGAAAGCTCAAACTTCCTTATTGCCTAGCTTACTTATTGTTTATTCATATGACTTTTATAAATTATTAGAATTCTGTTTTGGTGAAAAGATAACTATAAAAGATTAATATTTTAGGGCACGCCATCTGTCGAAACATGTTTTTGCATCAAAATTTGCAGCGCGCTCTTAAAACGACAACTTTTCAAGAAGTATAATTTTGCAAAAACCCCCCGCTTTCCTGGGGGGTACTCCATACCCCCCAGACCCCCCGGTAATCATTTTTAAAAAAGGCCTCGCAAAAATGTTTTGCTCCAGGCCTCACATTTGCTAAGGACGGCTCTGGCTTGACCTGTGCAGTTGTTTATAATGTTGAACCCAGGAGTTACAACCTTTTGTTGTAAGAGGGCCAAAAATTTTAAATTGGGATTAGTGCGGGCCGTACTTCTTGGCAAATTCATTAAAAAGGGCACTTTTTTTGGAAAAAAAAATGTGTAAATTCACTAAAGAAAACTTTTTCTTTAAAAAAGAAAAATAATTTGTTTTAGAGTCCGCGGGCTGCACCAAGAACCTTCAGGGGCCGCGGGTTGCCGACCCCTGCCTTAAACCATGTAAACTCAAGGTAGAAAGATTTGCATACGTAGATACATAGGTCTATATTATTCGCTGGGTGCGTGACATCTGGCCACGTTTTTTGCACAATTTATCCGCAGCGGACGCTGGCGTCGTTTACCCACCCAGCCAATGGGTGCGTGCCATCTGACCACGTTTTTTGCACAATTTGTCCGCAGCGGACGCTAGCGTCGTTTTTTAATACCCCCACTATGCACTTCGCACCCAGCGAATACCTTGATTTAAACTTATAGACACGCCCCTCCCTATCTCTCCTTGAATACAAATTGAATCAAACATGTATGACGTCATGGTGGGGTTGTATCGAGATTTAATATGTTAGTGGTGAACTAAAATAAACTATTTTTTAAAAGCTTTTATTTAACTTGGTGTGACCGTCGTCCATCGTCCGTCCCTTGGACTTTTTCGAGGCCGTTTTTAACCAACTTCCCGAAGTCCTAGAGAGCTGAAATTTGGAACATAGCTTTCACTTGCAGCGAATTTTCATATATTAATTTTGTGTCCCAAAATTCCGCGAAATAAGCGAAAAATCGGGAAAGAACTGAAAATAATAAAGCGCATGCGTGGCTGCGCATTGTACAGTTTTACCATACAGGGTGAAAAGTTACATTACTAAATCGCATTCACATTTTTAAGGACCGCATTCAGGGTGAACTTTTTTGTTTTAATGATGTATACAGGGTGAAGCATCAAACATCAAAAACCCATACCAGAGGAATTCTGATAGGATGAAGCAGGAGCTGTATTTAACAAACATGACTTTTCTTCTTTAGGTGCCTATCCGATTTCAGATGTACGGCGATCCCCCCGACTTAACCAAGAAGGCTATACCATGGAAATGTTAATGGGGTGGCGGTTTGCCCCTTAGTCAACAGATTAATTTTGGAGACTTATTTAGATCATTAACATTTTAAGGATTCTTCTTGGCATATTACTCTCGGTAGTTTGCCATTGCCTTCCGAGGGGAGATGGTCAGAATAAAGTTCTTACTTCACTCGGATTCGAACCGGGTATTCAGCGTTGATAGTCAACTCGCGTTAGCACTATGCTACGACCGCCTCCCACTTATAGTCTGTTTTTTTAAAGAAACGAATAAAAATTTCTATTACACGTGGATAACGTGAATGTTAACCAATGAAATTGGTGGAAATTAAATTTCAAGCAAGGTTGAACCCTATTCAAGGTTGAAATTAAATTTCAAGCAATTTCATTGGTTAACATTCAAATTATCCACGTGGAATAGACATTTTTTACTCGTTTCTTAAAAAAAACAGACTATAGTCAAACATGACTAAAAAATTAAAAATTTTTAAAAAAAGCCTTTTATTTAAAATTAAAAAGGTGCACTAAAAAATAAAAAATAATTTTAATAAGAATAAAGAAAACTTCTTGAAAACATCATCAACATCAAACATACAGCAGGGTTTCTTAACCTTTTTGTAGTCATGGACCCCTTTCAAAATTTCAAAAAGCTCATGGACCCCTTCCGAAAAGATAAAAACAAAATTGAACTTCTACCAGGTTTTATTGTTTGCGAACTTTACATAATATTCATATAGTTCTAGTCGCATTATATTAGACAGGCTCGCCATGGACCCCCGGCGATCATTACACAGACCCCTTAGGGGTCCATGGATCCCAGGTTAAGAAACTCTGGTATACAGGGTAACCTGCCGCTAATGTGAACATAGGAAATTAACATAAAAAATTGATTTTTCTTTCATTCCTGCTTCCCATCATAACGGATAATAAGAATGAAAAATGTATTAATTTGAAGAGATTTTTATTCTGCTTCTAAAGGGGGTAATGTGAACTCCGCCAAAAGTGTTGTGAACTCCGCCAAATGCAAAAAGGTCGACAGTAATCCAAAATGTGAACTCCGCCAACAGTCATTTAACAATGTGTTAACTATTTATATCATAAGCCGGAGATTATGGTTATTGGAGTTTAAGCCAAAATGGCTCTGGAGCGCTGCAAAGCGGAGCGTAGCGCGGCGCGGAAGAGTCAATTTTGGCAACACATCCACCTACGACAGAGTTGAAAAAAAAAAGCGAGATTCACCCCTTGCTAATAGCACAATTTGCCGAGTTGGATCACCCCCGGGGGATGTTTTGAATGAGTTTAGTGTTAGATTTCGTAAAAGCAGTCTCCTTTTACGGTACCCCTATTATAAGTAAATAAATTTTTGTTATTTTTAAAAGTAAAATTATTGGTAAAAACAGGAATGCGTCGGTAGGTTACTGTTACAAACGATTACTTTTTTAATTAAGAGGGGCATTTAAATTTTGATGCGAAAACATGTTTCAAAAGATGGCGCGCCCTAAAATATTCTAAGAATCTTTTCACCAATACAGAATTCTAATAATTTATAAAAGTCATATGAATAAACGATAACTAATTTAGGGAATGAGGAAGTTTGAGCTACCAATGTTGAATATTTACAAGTATATTTCAAAAAGATATTCATATTTGAAAATATTGAATATTTTTAAAAATATTTAACTTTGAAAGCTCAAACTTCCTCATTCCCTAAATTAGTTATCGTTTATTCATATGACTTTTATAAATTATTAGAATTCTGTATTGGTGAAAAGATTCTTAGAATATTTTAGGGCGCGCCATCTTTTGAAACATGTTTTCGCATCAAAATAAAATTTACTAATAAATCCCTCCCTAAATAAATCCCTTAAGCCCGTATGTTAACTCCACCCAAAATTGGCGTGGATTACATTTCAGATTACTGTCGACCTTTTTGGTTTTGGCGTAGTTCACACTTTTTTGTTTTTTTCTACCTGCCGAATTGGCAGGTTTTTTATTTAAATTTATTTTTATTTAAAAAAATTTAATTACCTTGTTTGAATTTTATTGCAATTGTTTTTACTTGAAAAGCAATAATTTCCAACAAGTTACTTTGCAATAAATTTGGTTAAGAGGACTTTATACCTAACATAAAGTTTGGTTTACACTCATAATTGAATTAAATAATTCGTTAAACCGGCAATGTTATGGGTGTAAACCAAATTTTACGATTTAAATGCACTTTCTTAAAAAGCAAATATATAAGGGTTTTGTCTTATATTTTTAAAATAAAAAATATATTATAAAAAATATATTTTAAAAATAGTTTTTATTTAAATAGTTTGTATATTCATGGAAAGTCACTTGCAGGTCACTGGAGTGATTAATTATTATAATAAAAAATGAAAAATTTTTTTTTAACTTCTTAATGACTTTCCGTGAAACTAGATTTTTTTCTAATCGTTTACTTCAAACCGCATTAAATTCCATACATTAATAAAAGAGCTATATGGATATTCGTTAAAAGTTAGGTATACAGCCCTCTTAACAATGAATGCAAACACAAGTTATTAATAACTTGTTGGAAATTATTGGTTTTCAAGCAAAAACAATTGCAATAAAATTCAAACAATTCTACTAAAAAAATTTTAATTTTGCTATTTTGCATTTTATTAGTGAGTTTTTAACAGTAATTTCAGAACAAAATATCAAGTGTTAGGTATCTTTGGAAGCGGAATAAAAATCTCTTTAAATTGGTACCCTTTTCATTCTTATCCGTTATGATGGGAAGCAAAAATGAAAGAAAAATCAATTTCCCATGCTAATTTCCTATGTTCACATCGTCGATCGGTCACCCAGTATACAGGTATATCTTAGCTTCTTAGCACATACCCACCAGTGACGTCATTTATATTTCCTTCACTGCTTGAAAGTCAAACATTGTTACAGCGGGTCACCTACTGAGAGATAGCGTTTTTAAAGGTGGAGATGTCAGATCTGTCACGTCCTGTGTGAGTGGGATCCGAGGAAGAGTCAATCTCTAAGGAGAGGGTTTTAAATGCCTCACCAGCTTCGTGAGGCATCGTCTTCGGCGATGATGCGGAGGCCGTTACCGCTAACATAAGTAATGTGGCAAGATCGTCAGAGAAGTGCAACTGTGGTCTGTTGTACACTGAGGAAGTCTGCAGAAAAAACATATGCCCATTTTTCTAAAACTCTTAATTTTTTTATTGAAGTTAGTTTGACACAATCCTATACATATGACCAAGTTCATCAAATTGTGCGAGTTACAAAACGAAAGCTTCTTAAAAGATGGTTAAGGCTCTATTGACGAAATCGAATCGGACTAATAAATATTTTAGTGTTGAATGTGACAGAATGTTCATGTAGAGGTAGATAATTTGGTTTATTCATGTGGTTATTTTCATTAATTTGGGATTGTTAATTGCAGAGTTATGAATGAGTGGTAGATCAGATGGTTTAGAATCATTACCTCACTATATTATAGTTTTTGAACTTCGGGTCCTGATGGAATATGGGTTTTGCTTTCCATACTTGATAAAAAAATAAATAAATAATTATGTTTCAGTTCGATTTGGCAGTTCAAAAATCACTGATGACCTTTTGCATCGTTTGGAGGTAGTTACAAAAAAGCCCAATCACCACTTCCTACGTAGAGGAATATTCTTTTCGCATAGAGACTTATTTACGATATTAAATTTAGTAGAACAAGGGAAACCTTTTTATTTATATACTGGTCGAGGTCCATCTTCGTCATCCATGCACTTGGGTCACCTCATTCCGTTTATTTTTTGCAAATGGTTGCAAGATGTATTTGATGTGCCGCTAGTGATTCAACTAACTGATGACGAAAAGTATTTGTGGAAAGATTTAGAGGTTGAAGAAGCCAACAAGTTAGCTCGTGAGAACGCTAAAGATATAATTGCCATTGGGTTTGATGTGAACAAAACCTTCATATTTTCCGATTATGATTACATGGGGTGAGTACTACTACATTTCCATTCACTCATTGTTTAACTTAATTATGTAAAATTAACAGTCAATGTCCGGAATTTTATCGCAATGTAACAAGAATACAAAAACGAGTATCGTACAACCAAGTCAAGGGCATTTTCGGTTTCGGAGAGAGCACTTCAATTGGAAAAATCATGTTCCCTGCAATACAGGCAGCTCCGTGTTTTTCTAGTACCTTCCCCAAGATTTTTAATACTAGAAAGCTACCGTGCCTGATCCCATGTGCGATCGACCAAGATCCTTACTTCCGAATGACTCGAGACGTCGCCCCGAAGTTGGACTACCCCAAACCGGCCCTCTTACATTCTACGTTTTTCCCGGCTCTACAAGGAGCCAAGTTGAAAATGTCTGCTTCGGATGCAAACTCGACGATATTTTTAACTGACACTGTAAAACAAATTAAGAACAAAATCAACAAGCACGCCTTTTCTGGGGGAAGAACTACGTTAGAAGAACACAGAGAATTGGGTGGCAACTGCGACATCGACATTGCTTTTCAGTATTTAACCTTCTTTTTAGAAGACGATGAGAGACTAGAACAAATACGACGAGATTACTCCAGCGGCGCCCTTTTAACAGGAGAACTTAAAAAAATTGCGATTGAAACTATCACGCCGATAATTGTAGAGCATCAAGAAAATCGAGCTAAAATTACCGATGAAGTAATTAAGACATTTATGACTCCGAGAGCTTTAAATTGCGTATTTAACTAAAAAAATTTTACACTCAAGGTGATTTTGTGATCAGGGATATTTGTATTAATTTATTTCATAAGCTACTCATGATTTTTTCATTGTAGTTTAGTTTTCATAAATTTAACAAAAAAATGAATTTCGTATGGAAATTGGAAAATATGGTTTTATTTTTAACCTTTATGTTCCCAGGTATTTTTTTGACTTTGCTCTTGAATATCTCTGCTTGTATTTAAGTATCCTTAGGGAAATGTTTAGGGGTTAACATTAATTTGGTACCATAATAATATTATTGGGAATGTTCTAATTTTAAAATAAAAGATATGCACTTCATAACACACAGTATATTTTACAGAATATCACAATTACGAATAGTTCCAGCTTCTTGTTTAAGGGATGCTTATGAAACGATGTAACGACAACAGCCCTGTTGCTGATGATTGATTTGATGAACTCACAACTTCACTCCTATGCCCTATATGTTATGTGCCGTCTCACGCATAGGTTACAGTCGTGGGGTTACTATGACCACAGAAGAGAAGCTTACGATTATCTTTACCATTGGTAATTATTCTCAATATTTATTTGGTTTACTCCTACCTATCTTACTGGTCATTACCCTGCCGATTATGGTATGGTTTTAGATTTCATGTCACTTGCATGTAGTGATCCGTTTCAATTTTCATGTCCTTTGCAAAGTGCAATTACAATATAAATTTATACGGAGTGGCGCGCGGCAGAAGCATAGATTTGAAAATGGAATAAAACGCAGACTGTTACAAAATGACCAAATTTTTTACCCAAACATGGGAAATTTAAGTTTACACAGTTTTGAACAAAGTATTGGCCAAATGGTGCCCCTCACACTCCAAACACTGAGTAAGCATTTTTCTGAAGTTTTTATATTATAAAAAATTATAATATAATGTAGAGTGAATTTTTTCCTTAGTGTTTGGCACGTGACTTTGGCTTGCAGGGCAAATGTGGAGGGAGAACGCTTGACACCCAATTCCCACAAACATACCAAAATGACGAATATTCGTTTCTACACATTAACCACTCCCAACCACTAAGGAAAAATTTCACTCTACCATGGGTAGTTCCAACAGGAAATTATACTAGATTAGTGGTTCGCAAACATAACAATTCATTGTTGCATGCCGGCGATAAACCGTCTTGTTACATTTCTAGTATTCTGGTATTCATTTGCCGAGAACTTTAAAATTAGTTGAACAAACAGCAGCAATTTTATTGAAAAGCTTTATTGTGTCGCTTCTTTTACTTTCCCATTTACATAGTAAACGAAAGTATTTTAATCGAGTCAAAAACCATAATTTCGCCTAGACACATCAGAATTTCCATTCAAAGATATAATTTTGATCTTGAACGATTTTTGGAACAATATCTGGGTGTGTGTATCCATTTTTTTCCTGCTAATTTCGCATACTAGTTTGAAGAAATGATCTAAATAACTGATTATAATTTGATTGAAATCCATTCGCTGAAACCTTTGATTAATGATGCGCATGAATTAATTAACGAGATTCCCTTCGTTACAAATTTTCTTTATAAAAAATTACAGATTATTATAATGGTTATTCGAAATACATAATATAGATAAAATGTCTTAACATGATTGCTCATGCATATTCTACATAGGCAGAGAGCGGGGGAATTGAAACATGTAATTTGTTATTATTTATAGGAAAATCATTATTTGTTGTGCCACAACAGATTTTTATATTATGTAGTAAATACTCTTTGATTAATTAATACTAATTCAGCAATGCAAATATTCCGCCTATGATTGGGTCATTGATCGTATTAAAATGTTGAGGTATTAGGTATGCCGCGGGCCGTTTCCTGACGAACAAAATTTCCGCGGGCCGCACGAATGACTTTTGTTAACCTATATCCATTTTTGAACGATATAAGGATATATCTATCCTAAAATATCCAATATTCACAGAAATATGTTTTTTTATTATAGATAATACAAAAAATAATCACTGAACTTCATTCGAACCGATTCAGACCGAAATTTCACTGATTTCAATGATTTTGTTCATGAGTAGCATAGGCAATATAGCATTTGGCTATTATGAATGGATCAGGTGATTATTACTGAAATGCTGAACCGCTTTGCACGAAATTAGAAAATGCAAAGTTGCAAGAGCCCGACTACAACATTTTCAATGTTAGTGATTATATTATATTGGTATTTTTATTTGTATACTAGGCGGTTCAGCGGCCGCCTTCACCTCCTATGAATGTCGGATGTAGTTGTTCGGCCTCACAGGGTTGAGGAACAGTGGAAATCTCGTTAATCTATTCATGTGCGCCACTACTAATTAGATAGTGGGTGATAAATTCCTTTTGGATAGGATTTCCGTAAAACCCGTTCTTAGTGTTCACCTACGTCATATAAGGAACTCGTGTGCAAAATTTCATGCTTCTAGACCAAGGCTGGCCAATACCAGGCTCGCCGGCCACAAAGTGGCCCGCCAAGACATTTGAATTTGCCCGCCCGAACTTCGGTCGGCCAGCTAGCCGGCGCGGGATGACACTGCTTCGGGCCGGGCCTATATAAAACCTTTGTATGAATATGGTATTTGGCCCGGCGCCGCCGCAGACTATGAAATTTTGCCCACCCGGAAAATCTATTGGCCAGCCTTGTATCTAGACCCACGGGTTTAGGCTGTGCGTTGTCTGTCAGTTTTGGTTTTTATTAAGTGGATTTCGTAGTCGGTTTTTTATTAAAGTATATTTTTATTTATACCGGGTGACCGGCCGCCGGCGCTGGGGTGAACATAGGAAATTCATTTTTCTTTAATTCCTGCTACCCATCAGAACGGATAAGAATGAAAATGGTATCAATTGAAAGAGTTTTATTTTCCGCGTCTAAAGACATCCAACACTAAAATCAGACCTGCTTTGGATGGTTGAACTGTCAAAACTTGCGTTTAAATTAATTTTCAAACAAAAACAATTAAAATGAATTTGAACAAGGCATCTAATATTGTCATTTTATTTTGAGTTTTTAACGATAATCAAAGAAGAAACCATCAAGTGCTGGGTGTCCTTAACGCGGAAAATAAACCTCTTTAAGGCTAGGGTTTCACACATGCAAAACTAGGAAAGTAATGCATTTATAACGGCTTGACGGATTGACTTGAAATTTTGGGAACATATACAAAACACATTTAGGCACAAAATGACATATTTTATATCTTAGAATTTTTAAAGACAACATATTGTTTGTCGAGATATCTAGTTTCTAATTTATTTTATTCAAATCAAAATAATGCATAGTTGATAATGATTGACGTGATAAACAAAAAAAAATTAAAAACTAAAAGTTTGTTCTTAATTACAAAGTAAAAAATTTGGAAAGTAACCCACGTAAAAATGGCTTACCCGATTGATCTCAAATTTGAGGGTAACATTTATGGAGCAATGGTCTATAAAATGTCATATTTTTTAAAATGATATTGTTTTAAGTAATATAGTATTTTAATTTTTTTATATTAAAAAATTATAATTTTTTAATATTTTGCATATATACGTGAGTTGTATGCGTATGTAAATTTGTCTACCAAATATTAAATATTTTGAATCGATATAAGTAGGTATTTTTGAATTTTAAAATAATTACTTTATGTAATTCGTGATATTCATGTTACAAACCAATTCTGAATTACGTCAGCAATGCTTGTTCAGATTTTTTGTATTGGAGGGCGCTTTCGTATTGTTCAATACGGGCCATTAGTGCATGGCGGCACCAGCTAGCAGCTTTCATTGCGGCCATGTTTGAATCCAAACAATGCAAAATTAACATGGGAAAATACTGAGCGCAAAGAATAATTCGAAAACGAGAGATTTCTTAGCTATGAGATTCATATAGCACCAACAATGCACTAATAAGGAATATAACTGGTAAGTTTCAATGCAGTAGATATTGGGAATTTACATTACCGTTGGTGGCGCCACCGGCACTACCAACATGGCGTGGTTGATGAGTACAGTTGATGTTGTTTATATGGGTGTTCGTGTGTTTTGTTCATAAAATCTGTGTTAAATATGTAATGGTGCCTTAATAATTTTGTGTTTTGGACAACTCTGAATTAGTCATGTGTATGCTAATCAGATTATATCATAAATCATAACCATATTAAATCATTTTACGGTTGTCGCTCGAAAAATGGAAGAGAATGAAGCTTACATTTTCAACAATTTCCGCATCCAAAAAGTGGTTTTTCTATTAATAAAAAATGTGTTTGGCATTGAAGAGAAGGTGGATAGTAGGAAAACTTGGAAGAATGCTACTATAAAATCTTTATCGGAGAATGAACAAATGGCAGTAGATAGTTTACTATGCGAGTAATGTACCATATTAATAACTAATTTTTAATAAAATAAAATGCATTATGATAATAATGTTAATATTTATTTATGTGTACATATCACATGTAACATTTTATTAAAATAATTATTCTGTAATCGTTGAATTAATTTCATTTTCATAGTAAAATCTACATCGTACTTGACAATTATATTAATAAATGACGAATCAAAAGAAGCAAAGGTAACGAAAGAGCATTCATTTAAGTTTAATAGTGCCATTCCAAACTGGAAGTGCATAATGTTTTTTTGAACAAAATTTCCCCATCAACCGTAACAACATATTTACATGTTGCGATGCAGTTTATACCATCGTGGGTGAATCTCAACCAGGGCTGATGTTTATTTATTTAGCCTGGTTCGTGTGTGAAAGATAGGTAATATTTATTACTCATAATTGATGACTTGCTGAATAATACCTACATGAATTTAAACAGAAAAATATTAAGATCAACATTTGACTTTTAGGTTAAGTGTACCTAAAATTAACGTTTTTAATATAAATTTTAAATAAAACTATTTACCAACTTAAGTAATACATGAATATATAATTAACAAATTAATTATTTGTTAATTTTAACACAAAATAGTAATACACTAATCATAAAGATCATACAAACAATGTAAACAAACGATCTGACAGCTGCAGGTGTACGCATCGACCAAGTTCAAATTACCGACGAGTGGTGGCGTTTGGTTAATGTAAATTCCCAATTACCCAAATTTGAATTATTTCGATTTGAACTATTTAACCTCACTTTTTGTTACAGAAATAATTCTCGTAAAATCGCTCAAATAACTAGTTAATATGTTACTTAGACATGTTACAATTACTGAGAATTAATTTATCGTACTTTCTGTACGTTTTACAAATACTAACTAGTTAACATAATGGTTTCGTAGTTACAAATTGCTACGATAAGGAAATTTGCAAGTTTTTTTAATTTCCCACCGATTCAAAGCACAAATAAGACGGAAAAAACATTTCAGATCAGATTTCACAGCGAACTTTGCGATATGAAACATCAGAAATTACAGTTTTGCAAAACCATTTTAAAACACACCTACCGGTGAAAAACCATTTGAATGTGAAATTTGAAGTAAAGAATGCTTCATAAATAATGTAGATGATTGTGTTTGTAATTTGCTTTTCTTTACAGGTAATCATTGTCGTATACATTTTAAGCAATTGGGGCACTTGTAAAACCCCTTAATAAAGGAAGTAGAAGACAAGTATCGTGAAGATAGCGATTCATCGAAAAAATGAAATTTGTTTTGAATAAATATTGTAATTAATTTTGCCAATTTATATACTCTTATTGTTATTCATATTTTATTAATTGTTAATTAAAAATGCAGTTAGGGAAAACTAGGATCTTTCGATTTCGCATCGAGTCGCATGTTTTGAATAAATTACAATTAACAAACACAAAAGTTTAAAAAAACAAATTAATTAGCAATTGTAGAAACAACACTAACATTTGGTATAAATTTGTTAACATAAAAGTTTTCCAAAATAGCAATCTTGATTTCCCAACTTTTTGATCTTAAAATAATTACAATTTGGGTTTCTTTGGGAGTCCACACCACCAAATGGCAATATTTCTTGTTTAAAATGTACGATAATGATTACCTGTAAAGAAAAGCAAATTACAAACACAATCATCTACATTATTTATAAAGCATTCTTTACTTCAAATTTCACATTCAAATGGTTTTTCACCGGTAGGTGTGTTTTAAAATGGTTTTGCAAAACTGTAATTTCTGATGTTTCATATCGCAAAGTTCGCTGTGAAATCTGATCTGAAATGTTTTTTCCGTCTTATTTGTGCTTTGAATCGGTGGGAAATTAAAAAAACTTGCAAATTTCCTTATCGTAGCAATTTGTAACTACGAAACCATTATGTTAACTAGTTAGTATTTGTAAAACGTACAGAAAGTACGATAAATTAATTCTCAGTAATTGTAACATGTCTAAGTAACATATTAACTAGTTATTTGAGCGATTTTACGAGAATTATTTCTGTAACAAAAAGTGAGGTTAAATAGTTCAAATATTCAAATCGAAATAATTCAAATTTGGGTATATCTACTGCATTGAAACTTACCAGTTATATTCCTTATTAGTGCATTGTTGGTGCTATATGAATCTCATAGCTAAGAAATCTCTCGTTTTCGAATTATTCTTTGCGCTCAGTATTTTCCCATGTTAATTTTGCATTGTTTGGATTCAAACATGGCCGCAATGAAAGCTGCTAGCTGGTGCCGCCATGCACTAATGGCCCGTATTATATATTAAACTGACTTAGCGACGATAATAAGATTAGCTTGGATAAAAGCATTAACTTAACGAAAGGTAAAGGTAAGGTAAGCTTTTGTTTAAGCTAATCTTATTATCGTCGCTAAGTCAGTTTATTATATAATTGAGCGGTCGTATGTGGATTGCACCGATGGAAAGAAATTAATCCTTTTTTTTTGGGTTTTGACCGAGGGTCATATGTAGATTGCACCGATGGTCAGATGTGGATTGCACCGATCCCCACATGTGGATTGCACCGATATAAATACTTAATCCCTTTAAGTAAAAGACTTACCAGTAAGCTTATATGGCTTTTTTTCTTGTTTTATTACTGAAAATGAAACAAGGACGTATAGAAGGAGTCGCCCAAAACATTACTGAAAAACTTAAAAAAACAGTAATAGATGCCAAAAATACTTTATTTTATTTAAAAAAATTAGAAAATTACTAAAAAACAAAAAAAAAACACCAATAAATGTTCAAAATCCTATATTTTATTTAAAAAAATTCGAAAATTACTTCGCTTCACATTCACTTATTAATGTGACAATAATGATTGCAAATGCTTTTTATAAATTGGATCCTGGTAATTGTTTTGTTTGAATACAAGTCTATCAAATGTTGTAATTTGGCTTGTTTACTAACTGTAATGGAATTAACAGTGTTAGCTGTGCTAATGCTGTTTATGCTTATGTATGTTTTGATTTGCATACTTTGTAATTTCTCCAAAAAGGTGTAAATTGGTGGGTGAGGATTGTAACATATATCCACTAACGATTGTAGACAGTGTTGGTAAGTTGGTTGTTTTTTGTCTTTCAAAAGACAAAACGCAAGTGGTATATAATACCCATTGCAATACCCATGAACAGTAAATAATTGGTTGAAATATTTAGTGCAATAATCGAAAGTACCATCCATGTAAATATTTTCGACAGCGCACAAACACCTTAAATTAGTCAGACAGGAAAATATAACTAAATTTCTTTCTTGTTCGTTAAGCATTAGAAAATTTTCGCCGTTCTCTGTATTAATAATTATGGAATCCAATGACGAATGAACGTCCATTATTGATGTTGGTAACGGAGGCTGTTCTTTCCGTCTTACATCATAAACAGCCCTGGAGATTATCTTAGCATCTCGGCGAGTAATATCAACTCGAGAAACTTTTGTGTGAACGATGGCGCTCGTAAGAATGTCGGAAGGTTTTTCCGAAGTATCTTCAATCGCTTTTCGTTTGGCTGCACCACTAACAATTTGCCGCCTTACTTTTTGCTCATCTATTTCATGATTATGTTCCAAATTTTCTCTTACTACTATCCTTTGATCATTTTCTCCCACAGTGTATATATTAGCTGAACATTCACGTTTGCAACATCGCCATTTAACTTCTCCGTTCTTTAATGCAGCGTTTAGATAAAATTTATATCCGCCGCGCACTAACAGTGTTCTTCCGCGCCCACTTAACATTGCTTGAATCGTTTCCATTTTTCAATGTAACTAAATACAGGAAAAAAACGGATTTAAAAAAAAACAGTCGATTGACCATAAACTAAATATACCAATGTGTAATACATACCTGTACTTATTACTGTCCCTAATTTTACTTTCGTAATGCAGATTTCCTTTTTGCTTTTATTAAAAACGTTTGATCAAACTTTATTGTTTTCCAATCTAAATATTAGCGCACTTTTGTACGAATAGTTTAGATATGAGATAAGAAGACTGTAAACTTAAATAAATTAAAACTCCGGCGGTAAATTCAATATTTAAATACACTGGTCCATATACCGCCACTATCTTAGAAATCAGGTCCGTAGCCAGGGGGGGGAGGCATTTGGGGGTACGTGCCCCCCCCCGGAATGTATGAAATGTATTCATTGCAGCCAATCAAAATTTATTTAAAAAATTATGGTCCAATAGAATGGTAGCAAATCGTAAAATTTTAACTAACTAACCTAAATTCTACTGGTGAATCTATCTTTCAAAAAATTATATTATAAAAAATTATAATAAATCCTCTAAAAAAAAAAAAAATAAACCTAACGTAAACCTAAATGATGGATGAAATGAGGGTTTCCAATTATTGCTATAAGTTTTACAATTTAATGTTATAATGTATAAAATGTATTCATTGCAGCCAATCAAAATTTATTTAAAAAATTATGGTCCAATAGAATGGTAGCAAATCGTAAAATTTTAACTAACTAACCTAAGTTCTACTGGTGAATCTCTCTTTCAAAAAATTATATTATAAAAAATTATAATAAATCCTCATTAAAAAAAATAAACCTAACCTAAACCTAAATGATGGATGAAATGAGGGTTTCCAATTATTGCTATAAGTTTTACAATTTAATATCTAGCAATGAAAACCAGAAAATGTAAATACGGGCAGACATCTGTATTACTTACATACCTCTGTAGTAAATTAAATACCTCAATCCTTTAATGGAATTAAAAAAGATTACTTACTGACCATCGGTGCAGTCCACATACTTACCCTAACCGAACCCGGTGCAATCCACATGTCAGATTATGTGACCCTTTGACCATCGGTGCAATCCGCAATTGCCCAATTGAGCAATACGAGAGCGCCCTCCAACACAAAAAATCTGAACAAGCATTGCTGACGTAATTCAGAATTGGTTTGTAACATGAATATCACGAATTACATAAAGTAATTATTTTAAAATTCAAAAATACCTACTTATATCGATTCAAAATATTTAATATTTGGTAGACAAATTTACATACGCATACAACTCACGTATATATGCAAAATATTAAAAAATTATAATTTTTTAATATAAAAAAATTAAAATACTATATTACTTAAAACAATATCATTTTAAAAAATATGACATTTTATAGACCTTTGCTCCATAAATGTTACCCTCAAATTTGAGATCAATCGGGTAAGCCATTTTTACGTGGGTTACTTTCCAAATTTTTTACTTTGTAATTAAGAACAAACTTTTAGTTTTTAATTTTTTTTTGTTTATCACGTCAATCATTATCAACTATGCATTATTTTGATTTGAATAAAATAAATTAGAAACTAGATTTCTCGACAAACAATATGTTGTCTTTAAAAATTCTAAGATATAAAATATGTCATTTTGTGCCTAAATGTGTTTTGTATATGTTCCCAAAATTTCAAGTCAATCCGTCAAGCCGTTTTCAAATGCATTACTTTCCTAGTTTTGCATGTGTGAAACCCTACCCTTAAGTTGATACTCTTTTCGTTCTAATCCGTTAAAATGGGAAGCAGGAACAGTGGCGGATTTCCCAACAGGCGCAAGAGTCACGCGCTTAGGGCCTCGTAAATCAAGGGGCCTCAAAATAAGGAAATTTAATTAATATTAATTAAATTCCTGTTGTAATAAACGCAGAAAAATAACGAAAAAATTCCCTTAGATGCCCTAGATTTGCAGTTATTTTGACTTAAGCACAATTTTTGATTTAAATTTTTTGAAAAAAATTTAATTTTGTTCAAATATTCTGAAACTTTAAGAAAATATTAACTCTGTTATAATAAACACAGGAAAATAACGAAAAAATTATAAGCCCTAAGATTCCTTAGATTTGCAGTTTTTTGATTTCAGCGCAATTTTTGATTTACATTTTCTGATAAACATTTAATTTTGATCAAATATTCTAAAGCTTTATGAAAATATTAACTCTGTTATAATAAACACAGGAAAAATAACGAAAAAATTCTAAACCCTTAGACATAGGCGCAACTAGTGGGGGCTAAGCCCCCCCAAAATCCAAGTTAGCCACCCAAAATATCCCAATTTTTCATTATTTTTACCCCCTCTTTAAAAAAATTGTTTGAAAGTATATTTTTAGCCCCCCCAAACTTTTGACCCTAGTTGCGCCAATGCCCTAAGATTCCTTACATTTGCAGTTATTTTTATTTCAGCGCAATTTTTGATTTACATTTTCTGATAAACATTTAATTTTGATCAAATATTCTGAAGCTTTATGAAAATATTAACTCTGTTGTAATAAACACAGGAAAAATAACGAAAAAATTCTAAGCCCTTAGATACCCTAGATTTGCAGTTATTTTGATTTCAGTGCAATTTTTGAATTAAATTAATTGATAAAAACTTAATTTTGTTCAAATATTCTGAAACGTTATGAAAATATTAACTCCGTTGTAATAAACAGAGGAAAAATACCGAAAAAATTTTAATCCTTTAGATGCCCTAGATTTGCAGTTATTTTGATTTCAGTGCAATTTTTGATTTAAATGTTTTGATAAAAATTTAATTTTGTTCAAATATTCTGAAGCTTTATGAAAATATTAACTCTGTTGTAATAAACACAGGAAAAATAACGAAAAAATTCTAAGCCCTTAGATGCCCTAGATTTGCAGTTATTTTGATTTCAGTGCAATTTTTGATTACATTTTTTAATAAAAATTTAATTTTGTTCAAATATTCTGAAGCTTTATGAAAATATTAACTCTGTTGTAATAAACACAGTAAAAGTAATGAAAAAATTCTAAGCCCTTAGATACCCTAGATTTGCAGTTATTTTGATTTCAGTGCAATTTTTGAATTAAATTATATTTGATAAAAACTTAATTTTGTTCAAATATTCTGAAACGTTATGAAAATATTAACTCCGTTGTAATAAACACGGGAAAAATACCGAAAAAATTCTAAGCCTTTAGATGCCCTAGATTTGCAGTTATTTTGATTTCAGTGCAATTTTTGATTTACATTTTTTGATAAAAATTTAATTTTGTTTAAATATTCTGAAGCTTTATGAAAATATTAACTCTGTTGTAATAAACACAGTAAAAGTAAGGAAAAAATTCTAATTAGATACCCTAGATTTGCAGTTATTTTGATTTCAGTGCAATTTTTGAATTAAATTTTTTGACAAAAACTTAATTTTGTTCAAAGATTCTGAAACTTTAAGAAAATATTAACTCTGTTGGAATAAATACAGGAAAAATACCGAAAAAATTCTAAGCCTTTAAATGCCCTAGATTTGCGGTTATTTTGATTTCAGTGCAATTTTTTATTTACATTTTTTGATAAAAATTTAATTTTGTTCAAATATTCTGAAATTTTATGAAACAGGAAAAATAACAAAAAAATTTAAAGCCTTATAAGATGCCTTGGATTTGCAGTTATTTTGATTTTAGTGCAATTTTAGTAAAAAAAATATATTATAAAAAAGAAATCGTCTGCGCGCTGGTTCTGGTGAGAACCAGGGGTTCAATCAATATTGCTTTAGGGAGTATAGGATTAGTAAAAATACTTTGAGGGGGGCCTCAAAATTGAATTGCGCCTGGTGCCTCATAAGTTCTAAAACCGCCACTGAGCAGGAATTAAAAAAAAATCAATTTCCCATGTTATTTTCCTATGTTCATATCGGCGGCTGGTCACCCGGTATAACTTTAAACTTTTAATTAAAATTCAATCGCTTCAAAAAATGGCTGACAGCTTCCGTAATCTTAATAAGATTCAAAATGACACTTTTCTGACATATACTCGCAAAATCCATCAAAATTAAAAGTAAACATATAAAAAAATATGTCAAAAAAAGCTAAAGCTGTGTATAATCTAGAGGACGATACTGTGGTTATCAAGATAGACGCAAAAACCAATGACTGCTGTTGCAACCCAAACGAAAAGCAAATGACATTAAAAAAAAATGTAAAAATACCAAATCAACAACAAGTTTATCAGCAAAACACGAACAATCGAGCATTCAAACTACCCTTTCGCCAAGATACTCAGCAAGTTTACCCTATTTCTGTTACAGTTGAACAAGTAGGAAAGTCAAGAAGATCGTCAAGTTCTTCCGAATCATCATCTAGAGGTTCAAAAAATTCTGGGAGTTACGGATATGACGGACAGTCACAAAAATTGTCATCTTCTCTACGTTCCGAATCGCCTAGAACTACAAGACGGCCCGGAATAGATGATGATGAACCTGATTATATTGTAAATAACGAATACGATCTTAACTCAGGTTCTATTAGTAGTAAATCGACAAAAAATTCGTTCATCAGTAATCCCAGAGAACAAATTTATGCAATTACGGAAGAAAGGCCATCGTTTTTTGATGGGGAAGAAAACATTCTCGCCACTCCTGTCACAGGTTTGGCTAGAACTACGGAAGTTGATCTTTCAGTGTCAAATATCGAAATCGCGCATTACCCTTTCAAATATTCCGCAAGGTCCCAATCAATGGTTACATCACCGTCGACTCCCCGAAGCAGCAAAGATAGTGATAATAGCAATCGATTACCATTTAAGACTGAAACTCAACCGATAATGATGAGAGCGTCAGTCGCGGAAGAGGACGCAATTTCTCCCACTAATTCAGAATCAACAATATCGGTCCTCGATATCAACAATTACCCATTACCTATACAACCGAGAGACCACGGGCAGCACTGCGCAATAGAAGTTAACGTGTTAGAAAAACATAAACTAGGTTGCACTAATAAGAAAGAAATGGCCGGAAAGAGTATCGAAGATCAAGTTGGTAGTTATGATGTTGTTAGTCGAGTAGTTTACCGAACTTGTGGGGCCGATAAAGAAGTCATCAAGTCCACCATTAGAAATAGCTTAAAAAGTTATCGCATCAATAAAGAAGAGTTTTTCGGAAAGGACTTGCAAGAATCACGGAGTCGAGTCGAAACAATTCCAATTTTACCAAACTACAAATGCGTCCTAAATGCCGAATTTCCTAAACCAGAAAAAACTATAGGTAAGATAACTGGAATTAGGAAAAACAGTGCCGATAGTACATACGAATCCGAACCAATAGTAAATTTGACAACTTTTCAACCTCCACCGGAAGTTTTATCCGTTTACATCCGAACCGATAGAAATGAAAGAGTTCCAGAGGGATTTCAAAAAATGCATTATCGGGGTGACTCTTGTAAGTTACACGACCCGGAAGAAAGAACTAAGCAGATCCTACAATTACAAAAGGTAATTGAAGAGACTTCGTCGGAAGCGTATCTTTCCAAATCTCCACGACAATTTTCCGAGTCCAACGAACCTGCTCAAGTCTTGGCTGCCACGACCATTGCAGATAATCCAATTCCAATGCACGCAGCGGTAAAACCAGAAGTCGTAGAAATTGAAGACTCGGAAGACGACAACACCTACGACGGTGACGATTCAACAGTTTCTTTAACTGAAAAAGATAATTTGTATAGCGATTCTCTCGACAAGTTACCCATATCTAATAGAAGAGGAAATGACGAAATCGTAAGGGTAGGATTATTTAATTGTTTTCGAAGAAACAAGCAAAAACGACAGAGGGAAGAGTCTATTGAATTTGTGCGAGATTTGTCTGGAAAAAGGGTCACCCACAGTAATAATCAACCGAGACGGCACAACGAAGAAGATGAAGCCCCACGCAAACTTTCGGCCACATATAAGCGTAAATGACGTTTTTATCTCAGTTTTTGTTACTCCTGAATTTAATAAAACGTTTGAAATATTGTAATTATTCTATTAAAAAAAAAATTGTACGGATTTGCTGCGACTTGTAAACCATACATTGATGGGGACAAATAAATCATTAAAGGGATTCATCGCTTCTTGTGTATACCTATTATGTCATAAATAAAATAAGGTAAAAGTAAAGTGGCCGGTTTACTAGAAGGAAGCAAAGGCAGCGTAAATTGCGCCGAAATTTAATTGACCTAATTTCAAAGCCACTTGCGGTTTTAGAATTTTTTCGTTATTTTTCCCGTGTTGACTATAACGGATTAAGTATTTTCATGAAGTTTCAGAATATTTGAAAAATATTTAATTTTTATCAAAATTTGGAAATTAAAAATTGCGCTGAAATTTAATTGACCTAATTTCAAAGCCACTTCCGGTTTTAGAATTTTTTCGTTATTTTTCCCGTGTTAACTATAACAGATTAAGTATTTTCATGAAGTTTCAGAATATTTGAAAAATATTTAATTTTTACCAAAATTTGGAAATTAAAAATTGCGCTGAAATTTAATTGACCTAATTTCAAAGCCACTTACGGTTTTAGAATTTTTTTGTTATTTTTCCCGTGTTGACTATAACAGTTTAAGTAATTTCATGAAGTTTCAGAATATTTGAACATTATTTAATTTTTATCAAAATCTGGAAATTAAAAATTGCGCTAAAATTTAATTGACCTAATTTCAAAGCCACTTACGGTTTTAGAATTTTTTTGTTATTTTTCCCGTGTTGACTATAACAAATTAAGTATTTTCATGAAGTTTCAGAATATTTGAACAATATTTAATTTTTATCAAAATTTGGAAATTAAAAATTGCGCTGAAATTTAATTGACCTAATTTCAAAGCCACTTGCGGTTTTAGAATTTTTTCGTTATTTTTCCCGTGTTGACTATAACAGATTAAGTATTTTCATGAGGTTTCAGAATATTTGAACAATATTTAATTTTTATCAAAATTTGGAAATTAAAAATTGCGCTAAAATTTAATTGACCTAATTTCAAAGCCACTGGCGGTTTTAGAATTTTTTCGTTATTTTTCCCGCGTTAACTATAACAGCTTAAGTATTTTCATGAAGTTTTAGAATATTTGAAAAATATTTAATTTTTATCAAAATTTGGAAAATAAAAATTGCGCTAAAATTTAATTGACCTAATTTCAAAGCCACTTGCGGTTTTAGAATTTTTTCGTTATTTTTCCCGTATTTACTATAAGAGTTTAAATATTTTCATGAAGTTTAAGAATATTTGAACAATATTTAATTTTTATCAAAATCTAGAAATTAAAAATTGCGCTGCAATTTAATTGACCTAATTTCAAAGCCACTTGCGGTTTTAGAATTTTTTCGTTATTTTTCCCGCGTTAACTATAACAGCTTAAGTATTTTCATGAAGTTTCAGAATATTTGAAAAATATTTAATTTTTATCAAAATTTGGAAAATAAAAATTGCGCTAAAATTTAATTGACCTAAGTTCAAAGCCACTTGCGGTTTTAGAATTTTTTTGTTATTTTTCCCGTGTTGACTATAACAGTTTAAGTAATTTCATGAAGTTTCAGAATATTTGAACATTATTTAATTTTTATCAAAATCTGGAAATTAAAAATTGCGCTAAAATTTAATTGACCTAATTTCAAAGCCACTTGCGGTTTTAGAATTTTTTCATTATTTTTCCCGTGTTAACTATAACAGATTAAGTATTTTCATGAAGTTTCAGAATATTTGAAGAATATTTAATTTTTATCAAAATTTGGAAATTAAAAATTGCGCTGAAATTTAATTGACCTAATTTCAAAGCCAATTGCGGTTTTAGAATTTTTTTATTATTTTTCCCGTGTTGACTATAACAGATTAAGTATTTTCATGAGGTTTCAGAATATTTGAACATTATTTAATTTTTATCAAAATCTGGAAATTAAAAATTGCGCTGAAATTTATTTGACCTAATTTCAAAGCCACTTGCGGTTTTAGAATTATTTCGTTATTTTTCCCGTATTTACTATAAGAGTTTAAATATTTTCATGGAGTTTTAGAATATTTGAACAATATTTAATTTTTATCAAAATTTGGAAAATAAAAATTGCGCTAAAATTTAATTGACCTAATTTCAAAGCCACTTGCGGTTTTAGAATTTTTTCGTTATTTTTCCCGTGTTAACTATAACAGATTAAGTATTTTCATGAAGTTTCAGAATATTTGAACAATATTTAATTTTTATCAAAATTTGGAAATTAAAAATTGCGCTAAAATTTAATTCACCTAATTTCAAAGCCACTTACGGTTTTAGAATTTTTTTGTTATTTTTCCCGTGTTGACTATAACAGTTTAAGTAATTTCATGAAGTTTCAGAATATTTGAACATTATTTAATTTTTATCAAAATCTGGAAATTAAAAATTGCGCTAAAATTTAATTGACCTAATTTCAAAGCCACTTGCGGTTTTAGAATTTTTTCGCTATTTTTCCCGTGTTAACTATAACAGATTAAGTATTTTCATGAAGTTTCAGAATATTTGAACAATATTTAATTTTTATCAAAATTTGGAAATTAAAAATTGCGCTAAAATTTAATTGACCTAATTTCAAAGCCACTTGCGGTTTTAGAATTTTTTCGTTATTTTTCCCGTGTTAACTATAACAGATTAAGTATTTTCATGAAGTTTCAGAATATTTGAACAATATTTAATTTTTATCAAAATTTGGAAATTAAAAATTGCGCTGAAATTTAATTGACCTAATTTCAAAGCCACTTGCGGTTTTAGAATTTTTTTGTTATTTTTCCCGTGGTGAATATAACAGTTTAAGTATTTTCATGAAGTTTCAGAATATTTGAACAATATTTAATTTTTATCAAAATTTGGAAATTAAAAATTGCGCTGAAATTTAATTGACCTAATTTCAAAGAAACTTGCGGTTTTAGAATTTTTTTGTTATTTTTCCCGTGTTGACTATAACAGTTTAAGTAATTTCATGAAGTTTCAGAATATTTGAACATTATTTAATTTTTATCAAAATCTGGAAATTAAAAATTGCGCTAAAATTTAATTGACCTAATTTCAAAGCCACTTGCGGTTTTAGAATTTTTTCGTTATTTTTCCCGTGTTAACTATAACAGATTAAGTATTTTCATGAAGTTTCAGAATATTTGAAAAATATTTAATTTTTATCAAAATTTGGAAATTAAAAATTGCGCTGAAATTTAATTGACCTAATTTCAAAGCCACTTGCGGTTTTAGAATTTTTTTATTATTTTTCCCGTGTTGACTATAACAGATTAAGTATTTTCATGAGGTTTCAGAATATTTGAACATTATTTAATTTTTATCAAAATCTGGAAATTAAAAATTTTGTGCTGAAATTTATTTGACCTAATTTCAAAGCCACTTGCGGTTTTAGAATTATTTCGTTATTTTTCCCGTATTTACTATAAGAGTTTAAATATTTTCATGGAGTTTTAGAATATTTGAACAATATTTAATTTTTATCAAAATTTGGAAATTAAAAATTGCGCTAAAATTTAATTTACCTAATTTCAAAGCCACTTGCGGTTTGAGAATTTTTTCGTTATTTTTCCCGTGTTAACTATATAACAGATTAAGTATTTTCATGAAGTTTCAGAATATTTGAAAAATATTTAATTTTTATCAAAATTTGGAAATTAAAAATTGCGCTGAAATTTAATTGACCTAATTTCAAAGCCACTTGCGGTTTTAGAATTTTTTTGTTATTTTTCCCGTGTTAACTATAACAGATTAAGTATTTTCATGAGGTTTCAGAATATTTGAACATTATTTAATTTTTATCAAAATCTGGAAATTAAAAATTGCGCTGAAATTTAATTGACCTAATTTGAAAGCCATTTGCGGTTTTAGAATTATTTCGTTATTTTTCCCGTATTTACTATAAGAGTTTAAATATTTTCATGAAGTTTAAGAATATTTGAAGAATATTTAATTTTTATCAAAATTTGGAAATTAAAAATTGCGCTAAAATTTAATTGACCTAATTTCAAAACCACTTGCGGTTTTAGAATTTTTTCGTTATTTTTCCCGCGTTAACTATAACAGATTAAGTATTTTCATGAAGTTTCAGAATATTTGAAAAATATTTAATTTTTATCAAAATTTGGAAAATAAAAATTGCGCTAAAATTTAATTGACCTAATTTCAAAGCCACTTGCGGTTTTAGAATTTTTTCGTTATTTTTCCCGTATTTACTATAAGAGTTTAAATATTTTCATGAAGTTTAAGAATATTTGAACAATATTTAATTTTTATCAAAATCTAGAAATTAAAAATTGCGCTGCAATTTAATTGACCTAATTTGAAAGCCATTTGCGGTTTTAGAATTATTTCGTTATTTTTCCCGTATTTACTATAAGAGTTTAAATATTTTCATGAAGTTTCAGAATATTTGAAGAATATTTAATTTTTATCAAAATTTGGAAATTAAAAATTGCGCTAAAATTTAATTGACCTAATTTCAAAGCCACTTGCGGTTTTAGAATTTTTTCGTTATTTTTCCCGCGTTAACTATAACAGCTTAAGTATTTTCATGTAGTTTCAGAATATTTGAAAAATATTTAATTTTTATCAAAATTTGGAAAATAAAAATTGCGCTAAAATTTAATTGACCTAATTTCAAAGCCACTTGCGGTTTTAGAATTTTTTCGTTATTTTTCCCGTATTTACTATAAGAGTTTAAATATTTTCATGAAGTTTAAGAATATTTGAACAATATTTAATTTTTATCAAAATCTAGAAATTAAAAATTGCCCTGCAATTTAATTGACCTAATTTGAAAGCCATTTGCGGTTTTAGAATTTTTTCGTTATTTTTCCCGTGTTGACTATAACAGATTAAGTATTTTCATGAGGTTTCAGAATATTTGAACATTATTTAATTTTTATCAAAATCTGGAAATTAAAAATTGCGCTGAAATTTAATTGACCTAATTTGAAAGCCATTTGCGGTTTTAGAATTATTTCGTTATTTTTCCCGTATTTACTATAAGAGTTTAAATATTTTCATGAAGTTTCAGAATATTTGAAGAATATTTAATTTTTATCAAAATTTGGAAAATAAAAATTGCGCTAAAATTTAATTGACCTAATTTCAAAGCCACTTGCGGTTTTAGAATTTTTTCGTTATTTTTCCCGTATTTACTATAAGAGTTTAAATATTTTCATGAAGTTTAAGAATATTTGAACAATATTTAATTTTTATCAAAATCTAGAAATTAAAAATTGCGCTGCAATTTAATTGACCTAATTTGAAAGCCATTTGCGGTTTTAGAATTATTTCGTTATTTTTCCCGTATTTACTATAAGAGTTTAAATATTTTCATGAAGTTTAAGAATATTTGAACAATATTTAATTTTTATCAAAATCTAGAAATTAAAAATTGCCCTGCAATTTAATTGACCTAATTTGAAAGCCATTTGCGGTTTTAGAATTTTTTCGTTATTTTTCCCGTGTTGACTATAACAGATTAAGTATTTTCATGAGGTTTCAGAATATTTGAACATTATTTAATTTTTATCAAAATCTGGAAATTAAAAATTGCGCTGAAATTTAATTGACCTAATTTGAAAGCCATTTGCGGTTTTAGAATTATTTCGTTATTTTTCCCGTATTTACTATAAGAGTTTAAATATTTTCATGAAGTTTCAGAATATTTGAAGAATATTTAATTTTTATCAAAATTTGGAAAATAAAAATTGCGCTAAAATTTAATTGACCTAATTTCAAAGCCACTTGCGGTTTTAGAATTTTTTCGTTATTTTTCCCGTATTTACTATAAGAGTTTAAATATTTTCATGAAGTTTAAGAATATTTGAACAATATTTAATTTTTATCAAAATCTAGAAATTAAAAATTGCGCTGCAATTTAATTGACCTAATTTGAAAGCCATTTGCGGTTTTAGAATTATTTCGTTATTTTTCCCGTATTTACTATAAGAGTTTAAATATTTTCATGAAGTTTAAGAATATTTGAACAATATTTAATTTTTATCAAAATCTAGAAATTAAAAATTGCCCTGCAATTTAATTGACCTAATTTGAAAGCCATTTGCGGTTTTAGAATTTTTTCGTTATTTTTCCCGTGTTGACTATAACAGATTAAGTATTTTCATGAGGTTTCAGAATATTTGAACATTATTTAATTTTTATCAAAATCTGGAAATTAAAAATTGCGCTGAAATTTAATTGACCTAATTTGAAAGCCATTTGCGGTTTTAGAATTATTTCGTTATTTTTCCCGTATTTACTATAAGAGTTTAAATATTTTCATGAAGTTTCAGAATATTTGAAGAATATTTAATTTTTATCAAAATTTGGAAAATAAAAATTGCGCTAAAATTTAATTGACCTAATTTCAAAGCCACTTGCGCTTTTAGAATTTTTTCGTTATTTTTCCCGTATTTACTATAAGAGTTTAAATATTTTCATGAAGTTTAAGAATATTTGAACAATATTTAATTTTTATCAAAATCTAGAAATTAAAAATTGCGCTGCAATTTAATTGACCTAATTTGAAAGCCATTTGCGGTTTTAGAATTATTTCGTTATTTTTCCCGTATTTACTATAAGAGTTTAAATATTTTCATGAAGTTTCAGAATATATATTTAATTTTTATCAAAATTTGGAAATTAAAAATTGCGCTAAAATTTAATTGACCTAATTTCAAAGCCACTTGTGGTTTTAGAATTTTTTTGTTATTTTTCCCGTGGTGACTATAACAGTTTAAGTATTTTCATGAAGTTTCAGAATATTTGAACATTATTTAGTTTTTATCAAAATCTGGAAATTAAAAATTGCGCTGAAATTTAATTGACCTAATTTCAAAGCCACTTGCGGTTTTAGAATTTTTTTGTTATTTTTCCCGTGTTGACAATAACAGTTTAAGTAATTTCTTGAGGTTTCAGAATATTTGAACATTATTTAATTTTTATCAAAATCTGGAAATTAAAAATTGCGCTGAAATTTAATTGACCTAATTTCAAGTTCAAGTTTTAAAACTTTTTCGTTTTTTTTTTCCGTATTTACTATAAGGGTTTAAGTATTTTGATGAAGTTTCAGAATATTTTAACAATATTTAATTTTTATCAAAATCTGGAAATTGATTTGTTAATTTTTGAATTTGATAATAATTAAATATTGTTCAAATATTATCGTAGTTCTGGAAAATACTAATAATATTATAATAAAGACAGGAAAAATAATGAAAAAATTCTAAACCCTAAATTACCTTCGATTTAAGGTTATTTTTATTTTAAAGAAATTTCTTAATTTTTGAATTTGATAATAATTAAATATTGTTAAAATATTCTGGTAGTTCTGGAAAATACTAATAATATTATAATAAAGACAGGAAAAATAATGAAAAAATTCTAAACCCTAAATTACCTTCGATTTAAGGTTATTTTTATTTTAAAGAAATTTCTTAATTTTTGAATTTGATAATAATTAAATATTGTTCAAATATTCTGGTAGTTCTGGAAAATACTAATAATATTATAATAAAGACAGGAAAAATAATGAAAAAATTCTAAACCCTAAATTACCTTCGATTTAAGGTTATTTTTATTTTAAAGGAATTTCTTAATTTTTGAATTTGATAATAATTAAATATTGTTCAAATATTCTGGTAGTTCTGGAAAATACTAATAATATTATAATAAAGACAGGAAAAATAATGATAAAATTCTAAACCCTAAATTACCTTCGATTTAAGGTTATTTTTATTTTAAAGAAATTTCTTAATTTTTGAATTTGATAATAATAAAATATTGTTCAAAAAAAATATTCTCGTAGTTTTGGAAAATACTAATAATATAATATAAACAGGAAAAATAATTAAAATATTCTAAGCCCTAAATTGTTTTAGAATTCGGGTTATTTTATTTTAGTGGAATTTTTAAGAACAATTTTTTTCTTTTAAACTATTTAGTACTGATTCGTAGCACAGTTTCGTGAAACTAATTGTCAATTTGGTGAAGCTCTCCTCCCTAAGAAGACGGAAAATTTTGGATCCAAAAGTTCCTCTTTTACCAAGTAAAAAAATCTGATGAGTCAATATTGACCTTTGCTTGGCAATTTCAATCCCTGGCTACGCCACTGTCTCCTGCCTCTAAATTTCCCTATGGGATAGTAAATTTTAATAAAATTAAAAAAGCATAACTTTTTAATTTTAAACTCAAAATGATGATATTACATTGTTGGACTGGAACCACAAGCATTCAAAAGTTTACTGTTCCACATGATTTTTTTATATATATTTAAGGTAGTAGGTATAATAAAAATAAATAAAATTTTAGTACTAAAATTAAATTAAAAACAGGAAGCTCTGCGACAGTACACTCGTCTATATATATATCTTTATTGATCTAAAAGAATAAACTGATTGATTGACTGACTGATATATTATCAACGCACAGCCCAAACTACTGGGTCCTTAGAGATGAAATTTTGCACAGAAGTTCCTGTTATCACGTAGGCGAGCACTAAGAAAGGATTTTATAAAAATCCTATCCAAAAGGGATTTATTATCTAATTAGTGGTGACGCGCGCGAATGGCTTAACGAGATTCCAACTGTCAAAGTCCTAAACCAGTAGGTCTACTGTCTAAAGACATGGAATTTTCTTTAGAAAAAAGGATATACATTAGGTCTTTTCCAATCACGAGTAATTTCCAGTAATATTACTACTACGCAAGCGCAATAGATAAAAAGCAACACTTTTTGTCTTCTGCGCATGACTTTTTATCTATTGCGCTTGCGTTGTAGTAATATTACTGGAAATCCTCGTGGTTGGAAAAGACCTATAATCTTCTATTTTCTATATTGACACATAACCGCCGTTGGAACTTGGGAATGGTTTCATTTCTTTCACACACTAAACGGCAGCCATTATCTTGGTAAACATACGTGCTGAAAAACGCTGTAGTGTCGCTGCTTCTTCTTATTGTAAATATTCTTTGTCTTTATCTAAATAATATTTTCGCACCAAAATATTAGCTAGCCGCTGGAGGTCTGAGGTCAAAGTTTGTAACCCGAGATACGCCACTGTCTAAAACTGTTATTACTCAAAGAGATAATTAATTTGTTTTTGTTTGCTTTTTTTTATTTATTTTATCGATAAAAATAACTGCGTTCTTATCCACATGTAAATTTGGATGGTGCGTAAATTTGCATATTTTGCGTTTAGGACCACACAGTTTGACCAACGTAACAAATTTCCACGCAGTTAATTTGGTGTAATGTCAAAAATGCGATACATTTGTTATGTATGTGTGTACATAAACTTGTCACGAAAATTTTTATTTTGACTCTAAGATGTTTGTAATTTTGCCAGTTAAATCAGTTTAATGTGAGTATAATCTTTGGTCTCAAGAAATTGTAGTGTCCAAGTAAATTTTGTTGTAACCAAAAGCTTACTAGTTGGTGACCAACATAAATAATTTGCTTATTATAATTTGTGTTTAGTGTTTCGTTTTTTAAATTGAAACTTTGTTCGTTTTAGCTAAAAGGGAAGTATGAATCGTTCTTGGAAAAATAAACCTCATGCTGGTAGAGGTCTACCGTTTCGGGGCCGGGGTCGAGGTTGGAACGTCAAGTACTTCGGAAGACCTCCTTTACTCGACACCCCCACTAATAAGTATCGTTATATAAATCCACACCAACATTATTATGAAGAACATATGCCTCATCAGTATGAGTAAGATTTTTATTTTGGATTCTTGAATTAACTGTAAAACTGTGACTTGACCAACCCCCTTAATTACTTTATTTGACTAAACTTCTTTTGTAGAAAAGTTTTATTACTGTGACCATAACCATTTAGAAATGGTTGGAATGGCATGAGTCTGCGACTCTGAGAAAGTGATCCATCAGAAACGGTTGTAAAAATTAAATATTTATGTGTGAACGGATTAATTAAACTGGAAATAAATCATTGTATATTGATTTTCCCATCGAAATTAATCTCTTGGACTATTTTTATGATGCTTGTAAATATTAGTTCTGGTTTTTGAGTTTATTCTCAAAGTTATATTACTATGAATTCATTTTAGAAGCTCTTTGCGCAAGTTTTTTCGAATTTCATTGTAGGAAAGTCCAATTTGTACACAGATCATTTGGAAAATCATAATTGTACCTTTGGGATTTGTGAGAATTTTAAAGAATTAAGTTTTTCATGTTTTATCCAAAAAATTTAAGCAAAAACTTATTTTTTCGCTTAAATCTTCAAAAATTTTAAATTTGTTTGGTTGGGGTGGTAAATGTATTTAAAATTAAACTGCTGATGTTATCTTTTCATGCTTCAACGCTTTTCTAGACATTTTGAATTGTACTTTGCAATCTTAACAATTTTAAGGGAATAATTAATTGACAGTAAAATTTTGAGTTTTACAGCTCATAAATTCTGTAATTTGTATGCTAATAATTTAGTTAATTGCATTGTTGCATTAGAAAACCATGTAAATTTTAGCTTAAATTTTTTTTTAATTGTTTACTTCAGATATTCTGATGCAGAAAATTGTTTGTGCACTGAGATTACTTGAATATGTTCACATTTTTTGAAACGGAAGGAAATGCCTGCCTATATGACGAAAACATAATTATAATTCTAAATAGATAATTCTAACAAAAATTCTGAAACTTTTCAGTCTGTAAATCTATAAATCGATGAAAAATAACTCCTTAAAGCAGTGTTTCTCAACCTTTCAGCATTTGCGACTCAAATTTCAATCATAATTTTCATCGCGGCCCCAGGGCCGATTTTATCAATTTGCCGCTTGTAGGTTCAATAATATTTGTCGCCCTTTTATTAGTTATTACACAAAAATATTAAGGGTGAGTAGTGGTTGACCGAAGGCCGAGGGGGTTTGGGGGCTTCCCTCAATATAGAAGGGTGCCCCCCCCCCCGGGAGATTTGAATATTTGCTTTACAATGGTGAATTTTTGGATGGTTGAATGACTAAATTGTTTTTAATTATTTGAAAGATAATTTAAGGTTTCAAAAAATTTAATTTTGCTTTAAATAGCAATAAATAAAACAACCCGACTACGAAAACAAAAAGTTGTGAAAATCAGTTAAAAAAAGTAGTAAAAGGAAACAAGAGTTGGAAAGAATGAAAGAAAAAACTTCATTGGTTTTAAAAGGCGCAGTTTTTGAAATCATTCAAATTATAGTTGAAACTAAACTTCAGTTACAGTACTAACAATACTTAAAATTAACCGTGACATGATATATTTTAAATTGTATTTAATTGTGCGTTTTGGATATAAAATCGCGAATTTATTTATCAAAATGTTAATCCGTTATCAAAACCGATTAAAAATTATATCATAGCCTTCAGAAAATTCTCCTCTTTCCGTTAAAAAAAATTTATCGTTATATCTATAACCAATTTTGAGCTGTTAAAATGAAGTTTTGAAACAGTCCTTAAAATCGCACCCTTAAATCTTCTTATTTTATCCCTGGGTTAATATTAGCCCCAGGTTGTGGTTTTTGTTGCTATATTTTTTTGTATGCTGGTATTAAGAGTTAATTGTAGTGAACTTTTTTTTTTAGATATCCACCAAATTATGGCAATCCATCATGGGGGTACCGTAATCGTAACAATTTTGAGTATCAGCATCCAAACCATCATCATTTTATTCCCCCGCATCCACCACCCCCACTACCACTAATAGCATTAAATCCTCCTCCCCGTATTGTAAGACCACCATCACCTCTTCCGGGTTCAGAAGAATACATCCAACGAGAAATTAACGAAAAAAGTGCATATTTGAAACGTCACCTAGCATTAGCAGTACCACCTGAACATGAACAGAATTTTTCAGAAGACAGCGACATCTCAAATTTTTCGGATAATTTGTACAAAATTGGTATAACCTCGGACAAAAGCGACATTATTGAAATCGATAGCGAAAATGCAACGACGCAGAAAAACGAAATCATTCGTAAACAACACAAACCGATTCGACAGCAAAAACCACATAACGTTTTCAACGTAAACGAAATTCACAATAAAATATTAAACCACATATCAAACATGAGCTACGGTCAAAAAGTGAACTTGGTAAATCAGGTGACCCCCACGAGTTACGACGTCGCTTTGCAACAAATTAACAGACAAAAACGGTTGGAACTTTCAAAGGCGTTACGAGACATGTGCAACGATCAACTTAAAGAAGATCAGAACAGCACCGAAATTATTAACTCGATTATCCCCGATTTCGATATTAAAATTGAAGAGTTGCCTAAAGAACTTGTCGAACAACTAAGCACCACTTTAAACGAGAATTTTTCCGAGACTGTTCAAGATTGCTCGGTCGATCCCGAGTTATTTTTCCAACAAGCTGCTGATATGTTAAACATAAGTCTGGAAGTCGAAAATAACAGTACGAATGAAGTTGGTTCAAATCAGATCAACTTTGATAATTTTTTGGAAAACATTTCGAAAGATGATACAACGGAGACGAAATTTCAGAAGGTAGAGAACTCGACTTTGTCTAATGATTTTGAAGAAAATATTTTTGATAATCCATCATTCTTACCACCTAATTTAAGCAATTTTCCAGTACAAAACGATGATAGCAATAATTTGAATAGCAAATCAGCGTCGAATGAACCTCTCGAAGATGAATTGTACGGGATTGAAAGGAATGAGGAAAGTTTACCAACAAAAACCGAAGAGGAACCAAATCCGAGTATGTTATCGAACCCGTTTGAATTTGATCACGAATCCGAATCTTTATTAAATTTTGAAGAGACGTCACAGTATCGTAATCCGTGGTTTAACCCTTCGCCCCCTACAGGGAAGGACGAAACTGAAAACTTTTTAAGAACTGTTGAAGAATCACCTCAACTTTCGAGACAAGAATCTCCTCAAACGTTGACAGATCCCAGTTGGGATCTTCCAACAATCGAAGAATCGAATGTCAACTTTGAAGAAGCGGGTCAGGATCAGGAAGGAAATCAAACTATGAACTTGGCGAATGAATCGTGTCGGAACGAAGAACAAAATCAATCAATCAGCGACAAGTTAAATCAAATTAATATACTAAGGGATGATATACTTATAGAAAATAATACTATGGATTTAAATAAAAATAATTGCGAAGAAGAAATCGAGAATTTTAGAAGTTACGAGTCGAGTAGTACCGAATATACGGAGAGACCTTCAAGTGAGAGCTCCAAAAATTGCTCTCCCGAGAAAGACTATAAAAAGGAGCAAGAGAGGAGGTTGAAAAAAATGCAAAAGAGAAACTTGCGCTCTCCAAATTACCAGGAGGACCGTCGATCGAACAAGTTTCGCAGCAAATATTCAGATGAAAAACGGGAAAGAAGGGGGGAAGAAAGGTTACGTGGAAGGGAGTTGGAGGACGAAAAACGAAATTTTAAGAATCACTGGAGTCATGACGCTCGGCACAGTAAAAGGTATGTAAAAAAATCTTATGCGACGCAACACTTGATTTTCCCATTTGAAAAAGTTCGTTGTTAAGGGCCAGAGGGGGAACTAAAAATTTTAATTTCTAATACTCTGAGAAAGTTCGTAAAATAACCCTCAATTTTCATTCTATGTTATTAAATTAAAATTTTGGTCCCATTAATAAACCTAATTTGGTAAATATGAATTTAACAAAAACTTAAGGGGGGGGGGCAACAAGAAAAAGTTCAACTTTGTGAATTTTTTCTGAGAAAATGAATATATTTAGATCAATTTGGGTTTTGACAGATTATTGTACAAGTTTTGAAAAACATAAAAAAAAAATTTCAAGTCAAAATATTACAAAATGGCGGCGTGGCAGCTGAACTCCAAAAATACCTCTTAAAATGCGGTGGAATATCTCTCAATGGTGTCGTTAGACCTACTACAACATAAGAAATGAAAAAATTTAGTTTAATATATGTTTTTCCAGTCCGCCTGGACCCAGATTTTTTATATTTTAATTTTTTTTTCAGTTATAAAGGTTTAAAGTCGAAAAAAAATATGTTTCAACCAAAACATCGTCACTTTAACGGTGATACAAAATTTTTGAGACAAAAATTTAAAAATCTGGGTCGAGGCGGACTAGAAAAACATATATTAAACTAAATTTTTTCGTTTCTTATGTTGTAGGTCTAACGACACCATTGGATGATTTTCCATCGCATATTGGGTGACAGGGTAGAAGCAGAAATACTTGAAAAATATAGAAGAAATGAAAAGAATGGAGGGAGGGTACAAAAACGTGCAATTATTACGAAAAAGTTACATAATATAGTAAAATTATTAGAGCTATATAACCAATAAGCTTGAAATGACATTATATCGCATTATTATGATAGATTCTCGAATAATTTTACTATTTTTTTCAAGTTTTTTTGTAAAAACTTCACGTTTTTTGTAGCTTTTGTAGCTCCCTCGTTTTTTTTTTCATTGCTATCATATTTTTCAAATATTTATGGTTTTACCCTGTTATTAGGGGATAAAAAATGCTTTTTCCGCTCTGCAAGGTATGGACCTGATTTTATTTCATTGGTCCACTTTTAAATACTTGTAAACGTTCAAAATGATACCTTTTAATTAAAATTCTACATAAAAAATGTAGTTAGTAAAATACATTTATGACAAAAAAATTAATAGATTTTTTATTAGCAGGTATTACAAAGATGAATTGCATCCACACAGGCTAGAATACGAAGATGAAAATGTTTACATTCACAACAAATCCAAAAATTCGTATCAACGGTCGAAATTAAACCACCACCATTCATATGAATATGATGAATACAATCGCAAGCACAAGGATAGAAAAACAGATTATAGAAAACCAGAAAAACAAAAGAGTACTGGCGGTAAAGATCACATTGACAAAAAATTAATTCCTCGTTCCACAAGTGAAGAACGGAATAGTAAAAATTCGGCGAAGTCGTTAAAAGATCGAATAGAGATGATGTTGAAACATTCTACCAAAATTGCGCGTGACGGTTTTAAAGTAGAGGAAAGTTTGGTACCTCAAAATTCTGAAGGTGAATTGGAACAACACAGACAAGAAGAGAAAGATTTTATTCCAGTGAATATTAAACGAGAAGCAATTGAACAAAGCAATATAGAAGAAGAAAGAAGTTATCCTTTGAACGAGGTAGCTGAAGTTGATTTACAAATTGATGGTGAAAATGAAAAAAAACTCATAGAAGATCTAGAATTGGAAGAATTGAACCTGAAGGAAGAAGCTAAAATACTAAATTCCAATGATTATTTAAAGAACGAGGACAATAATTGGAAATGTTCAAAATCGGAAGAAAACTTGCTAGGGGAGGAGTCTCAAATATTACAAGAAAATGATTCCTTGGTTGAAGAAAATATTAGTGCTGCATGTACACCTCCAATTTTGAACATTGCATCCACAGAAAAGGAAGAAGTAATGGAGGAAGATCAAACTATTGAGGTTGTTCCAAGCGTTTCCACCAGAAAAACTTACATACAAGATCATTTAAAACAAACACCACCCAAAATTTGGAGATCTCCTGGAGAAAAGAAATTTATGATGGAGTTATATCCTCCAAAACTCGACCACAACCTGGTGGTTGCAAATGATAGGATAGAAAGTGCCCAACTTTGTTCTAGACCAGATTATCCAGACCAGGCAATAAATAACGGGCATTTAGTCTTGTTGACGTCCAGAACAAATCCTCTTCCGTTTTCTGAAACAAATACAACAGATATTGTTGCAGAACTGGAGAATTGCATCAACAGTATGACGAAAACCACGGTAACAGAAATTTTAAACTCCTCTGAAGTGTCCTCAACATCAGATACTTTAAAACTGCACGAAAATTCGGAATTGAAGCGAATAGCCAAACCTTTCAGTCAGAATTTGGAAACTTGTAAAAAAAATTTGGAAAAAGTTAACGAAACGGACAAGAATGAAAGCTATCGTCAAAATAAAAAGAAGAAGCAAACCACGTCGACTCAAACAAGCGTCAAGCATAAAAGCGCCTCCGTGCAGGTAGTATCAAATGTCGAAGTGCAATCCAAGATTTCAACCGGTATACAAACAAACTCACTTCTTGCATTTGAAAACAACAACGAAATTTTTGAAGTTTCCCACATGGAGAGCGGTTTAAACAAAAAAGTACTGAAAGCGAAGCGTAAGAAAAAAGTGGTAGAACGTATGCGGGAAATCGATAAGGAGATTGAGAGGCTCACAAAACTAAGACAGAGTCTTTATAATTGTATAACGTCCGATAATGACTCTGAAAATGATCAACCAATCGATTCACATTCAAAGCAAAGTGAGGGTGGAAGCAGCAAAAAGAAAGGTGGTGTTTCTCAGAAAAAATCGTCAAGTAATAAAAGTCATGATAGGGTGAACTGCATGACTGTGGTTAGTGAGAAAAGACCAGCGTCCGGTTTAAGCATCAAAAGTAATGTATCTGAAAAGAAAACTGAGAGGCGTTCCGAATCCAGTTTGAGCCATAGATGTGCTTCTGCGGAGAGTCACGGAAGGGGTGAGTCTAAAGGCGTCATTACTGAGAGGAGATCCGAATCCAGTTTGAGTCATAAGAGCAGGGTATCAGAAAATTGCGAGAGAGACGCTTCAGTGGAAAGTCGTGACGAGTCGGAGAAAAGGTTGAAATCCAGGTCAAGTCATAAAAGTAGGACATCGGAGAGTCGCGAAAGAGGTGCTTCTGTGGAAAGTCGTGGAAGGGGTAAATCTAAAGATAATGTAAATAAAAGGTCAGGATCCAGTTTTAGCCATAGAAGTAACCATGAAAGCTGCAAAAGGGATTCGTCTAAAGACAAAGTGAATGGCGAGAGGGTTGCCAAATTGTACGAATCCAGTGTAAATAATAAATGTGATCCATTAGAAAATAGCGAAAAAGGTTCTTCCATTGCTAGTCAGAAAAGGACTTCTTCTGTGGTAAGTGACAAAATTGTGAAAAAATCGAGAACTAGTAGCCATAAAAATAGTGTGTTGGAAAATCGCGAACGAAATGAGAGTAGCAAAAAGACTCCATATGTGGTTATTAAAAAAATTGTGGAAACGCCCGAATCCTACTTATGTCATAATCGTGAAAGAAGTAAATCCATAGAAAGGCCAATAAAAGATGATAAACTATCCAGTCACAAATATATTTCTCCAGAAAATCGTGATCCCTCAGAAACTCGCATAAGTGACCTTTCCGCAGAAGTTCAAATCGCAACTAGTGAAAATTTTAGTAACAGTTTTTGTTCTGACTCCGATGTAGGTAAACAGAAAGCCAAGAAAAGAAAAATTGAATCAAAGTCGGTTAAAAAAGGCAGATCTTACTTCTGTAAGTTACGAAATGGGAAAAAGCGAGGGAAAAACTCAGAGAGAGCAAAAAGCGTTAAAATCGATCGAGTATCTGCGCTTCCTGAAAATTTCGCGAGTTTTCCAATACATGAAACTGCAGCTACAGTTAAGACTTCTAGTGTTTCATGTCCTGAAACTATAGCCAGTGCTTCAGATGTGTTGTGCGATACAACCCTTAAAATTTTTTCAAGTATTTCACCTACTGTAAATATTGAAAATACCCTGGTTACCGAATCGGACGAAAAATTAGTTTCACCGAAATCACCCAGAATTGTCCCTAAAGTTATTCTAAAGCGGTTCAAAATGAAGGGGCCCAGAGGAAGGAAATCAATCAATCAATATAGTGAAACTATTGAGGCGGTGATAAACGAAAAAGTTGGTAAGTAATTTTTTGGAAAAGAAATTTTGATGAGCCCCTTATTAAAATTTTTCTTTTACTGATAATCCAGAACCGATAAGTGAAGTGCCGCCTACCACCGCTAGTGATTCATGTACTGCAACTGTCGCCAGTGCTTCAGATGTATCAAGCTCTCCAAGTATTTCTAAAACTGCTGTGATCACCGAATCAGACACCAACGTAATTTCTCCAAAATTATCAGAAATTGTTCCTCGAATTGGTCGAAAACGCTTAAAGATGAAGAGGTCCAAGAGAAGGAAATCAAACAATAATTACAGTATAACTATCGAGGAGGTGGTAAAAGAACAAGCTGGTAAGTGATTTTTAAAATTACTTACCAATATTGTCGCGAATATTACCCTTAGTGAGTTTAGGGGTTGATCCAACGTTGATGTAATTAATAAACTTGTAATTCATAAAGATGAGAAAAAATGTTGACTATTTGATCCATATTTATTTTAGATGTACCGGTACTGGATAATGCAGAACAAGTGAGCGAAATACTGCCTCCTATCACCGTAAGTGTTCCATGTACTACAACTGCCATAAGTGCTTCAGATGTTTCAAGTGTTTCACCTGTTGAAACTGTTTCAACTACTGTGATCACCGAGTCGGACACCGAATTAAATCCACTAAAATTATCAGAAATTGTCCCTCAAGTTGCTCTAAACCGGTTAAAAATGAAGGGGCCCAAGGGAAGAAAAGCAAACAATCATTACAGTGAAATTATAGATGAGGTGGCAAAAGAAATAATTGGTGAGCAATTTTCAGTACCTAAAAAATTCGGGAGGTCCGATCTGTGACCTAAGTTTTATCATAGTTGGGCTTATTTTAATTTTTGCTGTGTTTTCCTTAGTTAGACTTACTGCTTATACGTACAAGTATGACAATAAGTCACATTTTTGTCTATATTAATAAAGTTCCAGATCAGCTGTCTGTTAGTAACGCAAAAGGGATCTCTCCCTTTATCAAAACTTGGGCAATTGTTTACGATTTTGTTGCTATCTTTTTAGATGTACTGGTACTGGATGATGCAGAATCAACAAGTGAAATAATGCCTATCACCCCAAGTGTTTCATGTAGTGCTACTATTACCAGTGAATCAGAGGTTTCAACGTTTCAAAACGAGGAGGCAGAAGTAAAAATTGGTAAGTAATTTTCACTTTACCATACATTGTATGTGAAAATACTGTAATGAAAAAGAAGGTCCCACTTATTATGAACTTTTCGCGTCAATCGTTCTCCCTTTGCCCGCAATAAATTTGCCGACAAACTCAAAAACGGGAAGGGATGGATTTACTTAATTTTCCAAGGGGAACTATAATTTTCTTTACAATTTTGTTTCATTATTTTAGGGACACCGGAGCTAAATGATTTTGAATCGATTGGTGACGTAGTTCTTATCGATAGCGACGATGGTTTTAACGATAACGAAACCAAAAAGCGTCCCGGCAAAAGGAAAAGAGTCGATTCCAACAGTGGACCAGAAAGAAAAAGAAAATTTAAAGCGGGTAAAAGGAGATACTCGAATAGGACAAACAGTGTGGAAATAGTAGGAAAAATTAATATGTTTCCAGTGGTTAATCTGTCAAGATGTGAAGAGCTTGAAATCAAATTAAAGGTTTTACCTAACGGTGGCTATATTAGCAGTGATTCTGAAGAAGAAACCGTATCGACTCCCGTCGAACCTGTAGAAGTGTCGGCAGTAAAAGAAGAAGAGGAAAGCATTAAAATAAAAGAAGAAAGCATTCAAATAGAAGAAGAAAGCAGTCAAATAGAAGAAGAAAGCATTCAAATAGAAAAAGAAAGTACAACAGAGTGGAAGGACATCGAAACTGAATCAATTATTGAATCGTGCCCCCTTGTTGATGAAAACTATGAAATCAATTTTAGTGACTTCACTGGGGCGATTTTAGTGATTAAGGTACAATTTTGTGTAGTAGTAATTTTATGGACATAGAGTGAAATTTTGTTTTTGTAGGTTATTGCTTCCACAGCGATAGCAGCTTCGGATAAGGGTAAATTATTTTGGTTTAATTTATTCACAGGAGAATTGTTAAGTACACACCATTTATCTAACTTGCCCATAACTTCCATAATCGTTGTAAAAAGAAATAACGAAAGTATCATGTATGTCGGCTCTCTTGACACTTCCATCACCATCATGAATTTTGAAGCAAACGCTATTGTTAAAAAGGATAATGTGGAGGAGCCAATCCAGTGTATGGAGCTTGCGTGGAATTGCATTTTTATAGGGTCCGATCGAGGTTCGTTAATAACGTACGATTTAAATGTAAGTGATTTTTTGTAATTTTGTAAAAAATCTGTAAATTATTTGTAATTTTTAGACGGAAAAGATAAAAGAAGATATCAAAATCTCCGAGTCGAACGTTCTTATGATTAAGGCAACTCAGGAGGGTCCACGGAAAGTCTTGGTGATTGCCACTCGTAATGCACTTGTCAGTATAAGAGACGCCCGGACTGGTTTGTTGTTAAGAACGATGGAAACTCCGTTCTTGCCAACTGTATATACGTTGTTATTTGATAAAAATCTAATTTATTGCGGGACAAGTCAGCATGACATCCTTGTGTACACATTTGAGGTGAGTTTTTTGCTTTTAAGGCCACATTTTAAGTTTTTTAAAACAGAAACAAAAATTATTTAACCATGTTAGAAATTTATCCACCACTTGCAAAAAATTTGACATAAGCCAAAAAAGTCTCAAAAATATTGGACACGTAGAATTTTCACATTTTTTACCAGAAATTCATACGAAATTTGCTTTAATTATTAAATTAAAAGGCAGGCATTTTGCACATATTAAAAATACCTCTTATGCTCCACATTCATTAATTATTGGAACATTTTTAGGATGGGCAGTTAATTTTTAAACATGAAGCAACAAAATCAAAGGGCGTCGTTTGTATGCAAATAGTAGGAAATCTTTTATTTGCTGGCTGTTATAATGGCAACATCTACGTATACAATACGAAAACCAATGTTTATTTAGGGTCGATGAGTGGCCCTGGTGGACTGATGTTATCCATGGAAATAGTTCAAGACAAGGTGAGATTATTAACCACATTTTTCCACTTAGTTTTACATTGTGTATTTTAGATAATTGTTGGCACAAAATCAAGCAATTTTAAGGCATGGCGAATACCACAAAAATACCTCGACCAAAATTAGATAAAAAAATTTTATTAGCAAACTTACCTTAGTACAAAATAAAATTTTTTTTACCACATTTATTTTTAAAAAAATTTTTGTACATAAGTGGGTTTTTCAATGGCGACTTTTGTAAATTAAACCAAATGATGTAAGGGCGATCCACGTAGTAGTATATTATTGTTTAAGTAGTAAAGATTTTAACAAAGCGAACAAATTTTTGAACTGTGACATTGAACACTTTTCCATTTCGTTAGTTTTTATTGCTCAAAACCGTAAGAAGTTGAAGAGTTTGCTCGCCACAGTTTTAAGTCTCCGTAACTTTGAGTTCAAGAACACATTTGTGCCTTTATCGTTTGATACAATTATTGCACCAGGAACAAACTGTGCAGATTTTTATTAGAATCTGGGCTAGGCAATACTTGTAAAAAAATTTAAGGGATGAATTCATGAACGGATTATTTTAATTTACCCGTTTCATCTCGTTAATTTTTTTATTTTCTAGTCGATCAAACGTTAAGTGTGCTCTGTTTAATCAAAAAAATGTGAAGCATTAGGAGTTGGACCTAATTAATTTACAAAGTAAAGTAAGTTGATGTTTTATTGCAATGTTATTATTGTTTACTTTTTTAAGTGGTTTTTATAAAGTGGCCACTCCATTCTTTGTTTGTACAGATTATATTATAAGATTTCCTAATTGAATAAAATTTAGCTTCTATTAGAGATATTTATTTAGATGATTTGTTACTTTAACATTAATTATTGTACATACATTGTTTATGTAATAAATTATATACATTTTGTTTAATTTTACATTTTTTACCTCAAAACCTAAAATTTTGCTATTCCCCTCATTTCATGAGACAAATAAGGGCTACGAGAAAATAAGGGCCAATAGAAATTAATCCGTAAAATATAACATTTTGCTTTACCCCTTATTTCATTAGAAAAATAAGGGCAACGAGAAAAAAGGACCAATAAAAAATAAGGCGGTAAGCATAACATTTTTTTGCTATAATACCCCTCATTTCACTTGAAAAATAAGGGCTAATAGAAAAAAGGGCGTAAAAAACATAACATTTTTTTATAATACCCCTCGCTAATAGAAAAAAAGCGTAAAAAAACATAACAGTTTTTTATAATACACCTCGCTAATAGAAAAAAAGGGTAAAAAAACATAACAGTTTTTTATAATACCCCTCATTTCTCTAGAAAAATAAGGGCCAATGGAAATTAAGCGTAAAACATAACATTTTGCTCGATTTTGCTATACTTCCCCTCATTTCTCTAGAAAAATAAGGGCTAATACAAAAAAGAGCGTAAAAAACATAACATTTTTTTATAATACCCCTCGCTAATAGAAAAAAAGCGTAAAAAAACATAACAGTTTTTTATAATACACCTCGCTAATAGAAAAAAAGGGTAAAAAAACATAACAGTTTTTTATAATACCCCTCATTTCTCTAGAAAAATAAGGGCTAATACAAAAAAGAGCGTAAAAAACATAACATTTTTTTATAATACCCCTCGCTAATAGAAAAAAAGCGTAAAAAAACATAACAGTTTTTTATAATACTCATCGCTAATAGAAAAAAGCCGTAAAAAAACATAACAGTTTTTTATAATACACCTCGCTAATAGAAAAAAAGGGTAAAAAAACATAACAGTTTTTTATAATACACCTCGCTAATAGAAAAAAAGGGTAAAAAACATAACAGTTTTTTATAATACCCCTCATTTCTCTAGAAAAATAAGGGCCAATGGAAATTAAGCGTAAAACATAACATTTTGCTCGATTTTGCTATACTTCCCCTCATTTCTCTAGAAAAATAAGGGCTAATACAAAAAAGAGCGTAAAAAACATAACATTTTTTTATAATACCCCTCGCTAATAGAAAAAAAGCGTAAAAAAAACATAACAGTTTTTTATAATACTCATCGCTAATAGAAAAAAGCCGTAAAAAAACATAACAGTTTTTTATAATACCCCTCGCTAATAGAAAAAAAGCTTAAAAAAACATAACAGTTTTTTATAATACACCTCGCTAATAGAAAAAAAGGGTAAAAAAACATAACAGTTTTTTATAATACCCCTCATTTCTCTAGAAAAATAAGGGCCAACACAAATTTAGAAATTAAGCGTAAAACTTAACATTTTGCTCGATTTTGCTATACTTCCCCTCATTTCTCTAGAAAAATAAGGGCTAATATAAAAAAGAGCGTAAAAAACATAACATTTTTTTATAATACCCCTCGCTAATAGAAAAAAAGCGTAAAAACACATAACAGTTTTTTATAATATCCCTCGCTAATAGAAAAACAGCGTAAAAAACATAACAGTTTTTTATACTAATAGAAAAACAGCTTAAAAAAACATAACAGTTTTTTATAATACCCCTCATTTCTCTAGAAAAATAAGGGCCAACACAAATTTAGAAATTAAGCGTAAAACTTAACATTTTGCTCGATTTTGCTATACTTCCCCTCATTTCTCTAGAAAAATAAGGGCTAATATAAAAAAGAGCGTAAAAAACATAACATTTTTTTATAATACCCCTCGCTAATAGAAAAAAAGCGTAAAAACACATAACAGTTTTTTATAATATCCCTCGCTAATAGAAAAACAGCGTAAAAAAACATAACAGTTTTTTATACTAATAGAAAAACAGCTTAAAAAAACATAACAGTTTTTTATAATACCCCTCATTTCTCTAGAAAAATAAGGGCCAACACAAATTTAGAAATTAAGCGTAAAACTTAACATTTTGCTCGATTTTGCTATACTTCCCCTCATTTCTCTAGAAAAATAAGGGCTAATATAAAAAAGAGCGTAAAAAACATAACATTTTTTTATAATACCCCTCGCTAATAGAAAAAAAGCGTAAAAACACATAACAGTTTTTTATAATATCCCTCGCTAATAGAAAAACAGCGTAAAAAAACATAACAGTTTTTTATAATACCCCTCATTTCTCTAGAAAAATAAGGGCCAACACAAATTTAGAAATTAAGCGTAAAACTTAACATTTTGCTCGATTTTGCTATACTTCCCCTCATTTCTCTAGAAAAATAAGGGCTAATATAAAAAAGAGCGTAAAAAACATAACATTTTTTTATAATACCCCTCGCTAATAGAAAAAAAGCGTAAAAACACATAACAGTTTTTTATAATATCCCTCGCTAATAGAAAAACAGCGTAAAAAAACATAACAGTTTTTTATACTAATAGAAAAACAGCTTAAAAAAACATAACAGTTTTTTATAATACCCCTCATTTCTCTAGAAAAATAAGGGCCAACACAAATTTAGAAATTAAGCGTAAAACTTAACATTTTGCTCGATTTTGCTATACTTCCCCTCATTTCTCTAGAAAAATAAGGGCTAATATAAAAAAGAGCGTAAAAAACATAACATTTTTTTATAATACCCCTCGCTAATAGAAAAAAAGCGTAAAAAAACATAACAGTTTTTTATAATACACCTCGCTAATAGAAAAAAAGGGTAAAAAAACATAACAGTTTTTTATAATACCCCTCGCTAATAGAAAAAAAGCGTAAAAAAACATAACAGTTTTTTATAATACACCTCGCTAATAGAAAAAAAGGGTAAAAAAACATAACAGTTTTTTATAATACCCCTCATTTCTCTAGAAAAATAAGGGCCAATGGAAATTAAGCGTAAAACATAACATTTTGCTCGATTTTGCTATACTTCCCCTCATTTCTCTAGAAAAATAAGGGCTAATACAAAAAAGAGCGTAAAAAACATAACATTTTTTTATAATACCCCTCGCTAATAGAAAAAAGCCGTAAAAATCCATAACAGTTTTTTATAATACACCTCGCTAATAGAAAAAAAGGGTAAAAAAACATAACAGTTTTTTATAATACCCCTCATTTCTCTAGAAAAATAAGGGCCAATGGAAATTAAGCGTAAAACATAACATTTTGCTCGATTTTGCTATACTTCCCCTCATTTCTCTAGAAAAATAAGGGCTAATACAAAAAAGAGCGTAAAAAACATAACATTTTTTTATAATACCCCTCGCTAATAGAAAAAAAGCGTAAAAAAAACATAACAGTTTTTTATAATACACCTCGCTAATAGAAAAAAAGGGTAAAAAAACATAACAGTTTTTTATAATACCCCTCATTTCTCTAGAAAAATAAGGGCCAATGGAAATTAAGCGTAAAACATAACATTTTGCTCGATTTTGCTATACTTCCCCTCATTTCTCTAGAAAAATAAGGGCTAATACAAAAAAGAGCGTAAAAAACATAACATTTTTTTATAATACCCCTCGCTAATAGAAAAAAAGCGTAAAAAAACATAACAGTTTTTTATAATACACCTCGCTAATAGAAAAAAAGGGTAAAAAAACATAACAGTTTTTTATAATACCCCTCGCTAATAGAAAAAAAGCGTAAAAAAACATAACAGTTTTTTATAATACACCTCGCTAATAGAAAAAAAGGGTAAAAAAACATAACAGTTTTTTATAATACCCCTCATTTCTCTAGAAAAATAAGGGCCAATGGAAATTAAGCGTAAAACATAACATTTTGCTCGATTTTGCTATACTTCCCCTCATTTCTCTAGAAAAATAAGGGCTAATACAAAAAAGAGCGTAAAAAACATAACATTTTTTTATAATACCCCTCGCTAATAGAAAAAAAGCGTAAAAAAACATAACATTTTTTTATAATACCCCTCGCTAATATAAAAAAGAGCGTAAAAAACATAACATTTTTTTATAATACCCCTCGCTAATAGAAAAAAAGCGTAAAAAAAACATAACAGTTTTTTATAATACACCTCGCTAATAGAAAAAAAGGGTAAAAAAACATAACAGTTTTTTATAATACCCCTCATTTCTCTAGAAAAATAAGGGCCAATGGAAATTAAGCGTAAAACATAACATTTTGCTCGATTTTGCTATACTTCCCCTCATTTCTCTAGAAAAATAAGGGCTAATACAAAAAAGAGCGTAAAAAACATAACATTTTTTTATAATACCCCTCGCTAATAGAAAAAAAGCGTAAAAACACATAACAGTTTTTTATAATATCCCTCGCTAATAGAAAAACAGCTTAAAAAAACATAACAGTTTTTTATACTAATAGAAAAACAGCTTAAAAAAACATAACAGTTTTTTATAATACCCCTCATTTCTCTAGAAAAATAAGGGCCAACACAAATTTAGAAATTAAGCGTAAAACTTAACATTTTGCTCGATTTTGCTATACTTCCCCTCATTTCTCTAGAAAAATAAGGGCTAATATAAAAAAGAGCGTAAAAAACATAACATTTTTTTATAATACCCCTCGCTAATAGAAAAAAAGCGTAAAAACACATAACAGTTTTTTATAATATCCCTCGCTAATAGAAAAACAGCGTAAAAAAACATAACAGTTTTTTATACTAATAGAAAAACAGCTTAAAAAAACATAACAGTTTTTTATAATACCCCTCATTTCTCTAGAAAAATAAGGGCCAACACAAATTTAGAAATTAAGCGTAAAACTTAACATTTTGCTCGATTTTGCTATACTTCCCCTCATTTCTCTAGAAAAATAAGGGCTAATATAAAAAAGAGCGTAAAAAACATAACATTTTTTTATAATACCCCTCGCTAATAGAAAAAAAGCGTAAAAACACATAACAGTTTTTTATAATATCCCTCGCTAATAGAAAAACAGCGTAAAAAAACATAACAGTTTTTTATACTAATAGAAAAACAGCTTAAAAAAACATAACAGTTTTTTATAATACCCCTCATTTCTCTAGAAAAATAAGGGCCAACACAAATTTAGAAATTAAGCGTAAAACTTAACATTTTGCTCGATTTTGCTATACTTCCCCTCATTTCTCTAGAAAAATAAGGGCTAATATAAAAAAGAGCGTAAAAAACATAACATTTTTTTATAATACCCCTCGCTAATAGAAAAAAAGCGTAAAAACACATAACAGTTTTTTATAATATCCCTCGCTAATAGAAAAACAGCGTAAAAAAACATAACAGTTTTTTATACTAATAGAAAAACAGCTTAAAAAAACATAACAGTTTTTTATAATACCCCTCATTTCTCTAGAAAAATAAGGGCCAACACAAATTTAGAAATTAAGCGTAAAACTTAACATTTTGCTCGATTTTGCTATACTTCCCCTCATTTCTCTAGAAAAATAAGGGCTAATATAAAAAAGAGCGTAAAAAACATAACATTTTTTTATAATACCCCTCGCTAATAGAAAAAAAGCGTAAAAACACATAACAGTTTTTTATAATATCCCTCGCTAATAGAAAAACAGCGTAAAAAAACATAACAGTTTTTTATACTAATAGAAAAACAGCTTAAAAAAACATAACAGTTTTTTATAATACCCCTCATTTCTCTAGAAAAATAAGGGCCAATGGAAATTAAGCGTAAAACATAACATTTTGCTCGATTTTGCTATACTTCCCCTCATTTCTCTAGAAAAATAAGGGCTAATACAAAAAAGAGCGTAAAAAACATAACATTTTTTTATAATACCCCTCGCTAATAGAAAAAAAAGCGTAAAAAAACATAACAGTTTTTTATAATACTCCTCGCTAATAGAAAAAAAGCGTAAAAAAACATGACAGTTTTTTATAATGCCCCTCATTTCTCTAGAAAAATATGGGCAACGAGAAAAAAGGACCAATAAAAAATAAGGCGGTAAGCATAACATTTTTTTGCTATGGTAGGCATAACATTTTTTTGCTATAGTAAGCATAACATATTTTTGCTATGGTAAGCATAACAGTTTTTTGCTCCCCTCATTTCCTCATTTCATTAGAAAAAATAACGGCAACGAGAAAAAAGGACCAATAAAAAATAAGGCGGTAAGCATAACATTTTTTTGCTATGGTAGGCATAACATTTTTTTGCTATAGTAAGCATAACATATTTTTGCTATGGTAAGCATAACAGTTTTTTGCTCCCCTCATTTCCTCATTTCATTAGAAAAAATAACGGCAACGAGAAAAAAGGACCAATAAAAAATAAGGCGGTAAGCATAACATTTTTTTGCTATGGTAAGTATAACATTTTTTTGCTATAGTAAGCATAACGTTTTTTTGAATAGTAAGCATAACATTTTTTTGCTATAATACCCGTCATTTCACTTGAAAAATAAGGGCTACGAGAAAATAAGGGCCAATAGAAATTAATGCGTAAAACAACATTTTTTGCTATACCCCTCATTTCACTTGAAAAATAAGAGCGACGAGAAAAAAGGGCCAATAGAAATTAATGCGTAAAACATAACATTTTGCTATACGAGAAATCAGGGCCAAAGGAAAATAATGCGTTAAACCTATAATTATGCTATTCCCCTCATTTATTTTACCCCTCATTTCACGAGAGAAATAAGGGGCAACGAAAAATAAGGGCCCAAGTCGAAAAACATAACATTTGGCTATACCCCTCATTTCATGAGAGAAATGAGGGGCAACGAGAACTAAGGGACAAAGTCGTAAAACATAACATTTTGCTGAACCCCTCATTTCACGAGAGTATTAAGGGGCAACGAGAAATAAACGAGAAAATTTCTCTCGGGAAATGATGGGTAAAATGAAATGAGGGGTATAGCAAAATTTACATCTTATTTTCCTTTACCCCTGATTTCATTTAACCCTGTTTTCCTTTTACCCCTCTTTTAAACCCTAGGAATCTGAAGAATAACAAGTTTAAATTTGATACAAAAATTTATTTAAAATTAAAATAATCTTCATTTACAATAATTAAAAGCACTATAATTTGGTTTTGGCATTAGCAAATTGTGCTAAATAAACTGGACCCTTCGGCATTCCATTGCAAAATCGAGTGTTGACCAACAAGCGACCAAACATAAGGAATAAAGAATTCTTCAGGTTGATCTTCCTCTACATACTTAAATTTTAAGTCAGGAAATTTCTAAAAAAGACAGAAAGTTTAGCTTTTAAAACAAACTACCACAAAAATCGTTCTTACCGTAAGCTTATCCTTTGGCCAATTTTTAGCACCTTGTTGAATGACGGTCAAAACTTCGTGAAAATCGACTTCATATTCTTGCGTTTTCACCGAAAGTTGTTGTGAAAAGTACTCAATTATGATTTCGATATTTTGTACGATATCTTGAAATACTGAATGTTTTCTAAAAGACTCAAACACTTGTTTTTTATACAATAAAGTGTACACTAAATTTGGATTATTTATTAGTTGATTGGAAAGACAAGAATTGAAAATTTCCAGTACCATCCTCAACACTTCCTCGAGAACCTTCATATCTTGTTCAATGTCCACACTCTCCGAACTATTTACAACTACCTCCACTGTACAATTCTCACCATTCTTCTCGCTCTCCAATCTTTGTGCGAGTTTATAGTACCGTTTAGCCAAAGTTTCGAAGAGCGAGACAAGTCGTTGACTCACATAGGGATGCAAGTCTCGGAACTTGCTCGACATATTTGCAAGTGCTGCTAGACAGTTTGTGTGGAGATACTTATCGCGCATCTTCAGCATATTATACTGTATTGTCCTGATAACCACTAATATTAGAAGGCCACCTAACGTTATTTCCGAAAGCGTCCTTTCGGTGTACCAAGTTATTGCTTTTAGTTTCTGCACAAAATTTCAAACGTTAAAGGAAAACAAAAGTAGATGAAATAAAATACTTACGGTTTCGTGAATATTTTTATTAAATGACTCGTCTTCGCTTAAAATTAACAAAATGATCAGCGACATGTAAATGTGATGAGAGTTACTCGTTGGCGCATTGTACAACGTTTTTAAGATCGGTACAATCTAAAACAATTGTTTAAAGAAATGGTGTTTGGAAATTGCTCGTTTCGATTTAAAAAAAACTTACCAACAGTTCCACATCCATTCGGTTCAATAAATGGGCACGAAATGCGACATTTCGATGTATCAGTAAATATAATAAGAGGGTGGCCGAATCGGTGTTTGCTTGTTTCGATAAAGCACCGTAAAGAGAACCGTAATTGATTTTAAAAAAAGTGGAAGCTTTAGTTGGAGGTACTGGGCTGTTATCTAAAATTTAAACTTTAAAAAATTCCCAATTCAAAGTGTTTCAATTACCTTCGCTGTTAGCACATGTAAAAAGACTTTGCCGATAAGGATTCGATTGGATTGTGCAATGATTTGTTAATGCTAGCAATAACAAGAGACTGTAAGTAGCTAAAGGAACATCCTGCTCGTTACCTCCGCTAGCCTCTAACCCATCCACTTGTTTCCTATTAAATGTAATCATCGACCAAAGGCCGGTAGCAATGCCAAACACAAAACTTTGGTTGGAATTGCCTCCGTACATCAACGGTGCTTTCTCCTGGTCGATGAAGTTTTGGAGCAAATTCTTAACTAAAAACGGTGAATGTATTGCATGTTGACCCTTCATAACAATTCTGTATATGGTGGAATTGGTTGCCCTTTTGTTGGAGTGCAACTGAACCGACAACAAAATTAACAAGCAAGTAACCGCTTCCAAGTGCACAGCGTAGGTGAAATCGCGTAGAGGCACGTCCACCAGAATTCCAACCAAGGAACCGATGAAGGTTTCCAAACGTGAGCCATTACTATTTTGGCCACACTCGATATGTTCCACTAACTGCTCTTCTTGTATCACCTCAGTTAAATATTTTAATATGCAGCGTATGATAAACAAAGCGTTAAAGGTTTGCCAACTAAATAGGTTACTGTAAAGTGAAGTGAGTTAACTAAAAAGTAAGTTTTAAAATTAAAGGGGTTGACGTACTCGTTTGTGTTTGTGGCAGCCAAGAGCTCAGAAGCACGGGTTAGAAATATTTGAATTAGGGCACCAACGTTCCCCGAAACCAAATTATATTCCAGTAGTTTCTGGCAGAACGGTTCGGTTCTCGTATCCAACAGAAGCTGGTCTTCGCTGAAAGATGATAAAACATCAAGTTTGATCGTGAGAAACTTTTGTTTCGTACCTGGTTTTTGGGGGTGTAACGTTGAATGCTAGAAAGCGATTCCAAAACGGATCATTCGGAGAAATGTACTTCTCGCCGACAAATTTGATTAGATATTCGTTTGATGATAAATCTACGTTTCTGCTCAACGAAGTGCCCATAATTGATTATGGCAACCAAACGGCTTAAAATTCGCCCAAATTAACTAGATTGGAGTATTTGCGTGGTAAACCGACGACATAACTTAATCTAAGTTATTGGAAGTCATCGTAAATTTTATAAATTCAATTTTATTCTACATAACCTGTCACGTCATTGAAGTTGCGTTCATAGTTTGTAAATACGTGTGACATAAGGGAGAGGCTACATGACATTCTTTTAGTGGGCTTATCTTTCAAAAATTTCTTGCATCAGCGATTTTCATTTATTTCAATATTGTTATTTCCGTATTTCCTCCTTATTAAAACAAATGAAAAACTACGTTTTGTTAGTCGAGTCGGTAAATTTGTTGTCATGTGACATATTTGTGTTAAGTCTGTAAATTGTGTCCTAATCACGCGAATTAGAAAAGTTTCTTTATTAATTTATCGGTGTGATCATAATATGGATGTGATACTAATGTGGCATGTCGGGTAGTCAGTTATGGAAGTAAGAAACCTACCCCACTGCGTCAGACACCGGTAAGTTATTACCTCTTCAGTTTCTAGCTATTTTAAGTCATATCAAAGAGAATATTTTTATACATTTAGCTATAATCTAACATGGAAGTTGCACTATGGACTCACAATAGTGAGTGTTTAACAGTATTTAACTGTTGGTTGTTTGTTTAAATTTGATTGGTTGACAATTTTAGTTTATGGCTCTCATCAGTGTCATAATCCTAATGATTACCTTACTAGATTTACCAGGCCTTAGACCATTTAACCTTATACAAACTGCTTGAAAACAAACTGAAGCAAGCATTATGCGACGTCACGCGTGGGCTTATATCTAGATTTAAGTTCTTGGCGAACTAGAATAAACGATTTTCTTCATTTTTACAGTACAAAGTTTATTTGTTTATATAAATAAACAACATTAAGGCATGCCAGGCCCGGATTGGCTCCTTTGGGGGCCTCGGCTAGAGACCGAGGAGGGGCCCCCTTACCAAGAGCAGAGATGTTTGAAACTCAGATTTTCCGCTACTTTGAACACTTGTAAAAAGTACCTGAGTAATAAAAAATACAAACTACTTTTAGTTTAAACTTTAGGTCGGGGGCCCTCGGCGAGCGCCGACCTAGCCAGATCAGGCCTGCCTATAAGATTAAATAATCTAAGGCAGTGGAAAAACTACCTGGAGGCACAGCAAGCAATCGCCTACGGGCCCGGAAGTCCTGAAGCCGGTCCTAATTGTTTTATTAATCACATTTATGAACAAATTTAACATAATTATAACCATGGAATAGATGCATAATATTGCATTTATCAATAAGGTATTCAATTTTTTAAATTTGTGGTAGTTATTTCTTATAATTAAATACTAACGAGTAATAACTTGTGAAAATCGGTTTCAATACTTACTTCAATAGTAATCTCATCAATCCATTCTTGCACCCTTAGATGTTAACATTTGGTACCGAAATAATTGGGGATGTTCTAATCAAACATATAAAAGACCAGCACGGTCCTCCGCCGCCGCCCATAATACTATAACTAACAAGATAAGTCCACGCGCACATTATAAGGGATCTTGATGACGTCACTCCGTGACAAAAGCTTACGATTGGTAGAAATAATGGACTATGTTGATGATAAATAAATGACTATATAAAAGGCTATGTTGGGTCACTGAGTGACGTCATGCGCGGCAGTTTAAAATGCGTTCACCAAGTGAGCTTACCTCCAAATTTTCGCGGTAGCGTTGTTTATGCGTAGAATTTCTGGATTTACACTTCTGGGGTGATCTTACAATCTGGGAATTACACTTTTCGCCCTTGAATTAGAAAAGAAAATTAATCACTTCAGTAGCGCTGTTGGTATGACTCACAAGTAGAACTCCAGAGTTCGAATCCAGATATACCCATCTATTAAAAATTGGTCAATTTGTTGATCTAATTATATTTTTTTACAAAAAAATGGTATAAACTTTGCACTTTGTAGGATTTTGGAGCACTTTCCGCAACTTTTACCAAGTAAATTAAAACGGATTAACAATTTAAGTGCATTTATTATATAACAAACTACAGTTATGTATTTAATATCAAAGATTTAATTATATGTTATATACAGGACAACTTGAATATCACCATTAAAGCACAAAAAAAACTCTAAACAAAATATTATCTCATAAATATATTTCTCGAATGAATTATAACAAATTACAAGATAACAAGAAGTAAAAAATATTGTATTATGTACATATTTGTGAAAATGTCAAGAAAATTGGTGTGAGTTTGCATAATATAATGTCAAAATCGATGAAACTTTTTCATTATTAAAATAAAAAACTGAGCAAATACAAGAGCTTAACAAATTAAAAATTATACAAAAAACCCTGTTTGTATACAAATTTTTATCAGTTCTATACTTTACAGTATCGTAGTAGCAACCACCAAAAAGAAATTAGAAACGCTCGTTTTTTAAGATGAAAATTAAAAATATTCGCAGTTAGGATTAAACATTTTTCTCATTTCTTTTGGTTACTTAATAATTATTCCCCACACGATAATTTGAATTTCATATCTATTCTACCTAATAATATTTTTTAAACAACATACATCACAATAAAATATTTTTCTATATCTTATAGTTAAGTATCTCTATTATATCGAAACATTCTTGCTTGTAAGAATCTTTTTGAGATCGCCTGCTAAACTAACAACACAAAAATTGGAAGTGATTTCAATTGCACAATAAAAATTTAACGCTACCACAGAGTAGAAATTTGTGCAGTTCGGCAATCCAAATTAATACTCTCGGGAAATTTGAAGTTGAATGCAACAGAGGTTTCGAATTTGTTCAAAAATTATATTTTTGTTTTTAAGCTAAATTACTAATAGTAATAAATAATTTTTTTTCTTTTATTTTATTTAACTATGTACACAGCCCAAATCATCAAAGATTTCAGTCCTTCGGGCTACTATTTTGTTTTTAAAAGCACTTCTTACAAAAATACAAAACTTAATACGTAAAAAGGTAACAAATATTAGTATATCCTAGTAGTTTTTTTTTAGTTTCTATGTGGGTCTAGTCTAAATGTGAATAAATATATAAACTTAGAAAATTGTTAATTAATTAACGTAAATTAACAATTAAGGCACATACATATCGTAAATAAGCATAAATAAACAGTGCGGTAATAGATTAATAAGTCTTTTAATGAAAAAAAATTAAATTAATGATAATGATAAAAATGTGGGTTTGTTAAAAATGATTCAATTCCTTTTTAAACCACATCGGAACCCCAAGTTGGCATAATCTAAATATTATTCATTCACAAATAGGTAGACATTATTATAATAATATTGCTAAAGATATATTACGCACTATACAATGTTTCCAGAAAACAAAAGAATACATACGTCCTATGTATCTGATGCTATAACAATAAATTTCAGCAAAGTTGTTGTCGTTTCAAGAGTTGGTAATGCAATAATCCTTTTTGTTCAAAAAAACTTAAATTTGCTATTTCTATATAACAAAATCACCAAATTTTCTTACCGGAAGAAAAGAACCCTCAAATTACTACATTCCAACCGCTAAACAAACATCTTGCATTATATGCAGTACTAATATTCACATAATTAAAAAAAATAAATAAACTAGATATTATCTTCTCAACTAAACCATCTTGATTTTATGCCAAGGGCTGTACAAAATAAAAACGAAACTAATTTGGCATAACATCAAAGTTTAGTCAATCTATAAGGATTGTACTATGTTGTCGCCCCCTTGTTGATATACTTAGATTCAGCCAACCTGTGTATGGATGTCTCGCCATCACCTAGTTGTACCACCTGTAAAGCGCCAAACACCGTAATAATGAATTTATTTTCAAAAAATTTGCATGCAAACTTTTTTTCTAATTTTACGGTGTTTTAGTATGTGGTGTGGAGTTAGTTTTCTTTCATACAGTTTCATTAAAAGAGGAAACAACTAAAATGCTACTAGTACTATGCACTACGTGATGTTAAGAAACTAAAAAAAAGCAAACAAGAATTTTATTAAAACAAATCTTCATACACCATGCATATTTTGTGATGTTCATGTGCAAATTACGCACGCACCAGTCAAATACTTCAAAAATAATGCTGATTTTTGAAATTTTTGTATATTACTACTTAAAAATGTTAACTACAACTTTTTTTTCAATGAGATAGCCAAACTCCAAAAATTGATTGTTCAGTTCCAATACGAAGAAAATAAAATTTAATTTTAAAAGTGATTTAATCTGGAGCCTTCAGCACCGCAAATGAAGTGTTTTAATATAATTAGAAATTTATAAAATTAACTTACATGAAAATTCTGAGGGAATTGTATCTTTAAATTGTTGGTTTTCAATTAAAGTAGGGGAGTATTTTTTTTATATTTATTAGAAGAGGTTACTTTTCCTAAATAATATGCAGGTTCATTAAATCTAAAACAAAATCAACTATCTCAACTTAAAATGATGACGTCATATTCTATAGCAAAAATGCAATGATAACGGAAATGAATAAAAAAAGCAACAAAATAAATGTGAAAGATGGAAAGTTAGTACATGACTGAGCTGTCTATTAAACCGATCAATAAATTGATATACTTTATAATCGAGATAACCATGTTTATTTGCTACATATTGCTTGATTAATTAGCAACTGTAGAATGGAATTCTACAGTGTAATAATAATCCACATCTGTTGATAACCGTAACAAAGACTATCATAACTCAATTTTCATAGTTTTGAGAAAAGCCAAGTAAAGATTGCATTTAAGCTTATTTTTATGTCTATCTGTTTGTAACGCAACGTCACATACGAAAGAAATAATACAAATCAGTAATATCTAGCCTCCAAACGCCTTTTTTTGGCTCGACCTACGGCCTCGCATTTTTATATTGCTAATAATTTAAATACTAATTACGCATTCGAAGATCTACTTTTTAATGCATAAGTTAGTCAATGAGGACTTAGATAGTTAATTAATATTACTGTGCTTGAGGCCAGATCTCCCTTATCTATATGATCAACATTCCTTTCATTTTGATAAGAGATAAATTATATATTATCTTGGTGTGGTTAACTCAAAATAGTCAAAAATCGAGTTAGCATAGTTTCTGTTGTGGCTGTCAAAATGCAATTCCTATATAAGCATTTTACTAAAAGAAATATAATATCTAACTTACAATATTGTTTAATATTGAAAATAAATTATTTTAATTTGTTGGTTTGTGTACCAATTTGTCAAAAATATGAATGGCATTTACCAGCTTCGAGTGCAGGGGGCACAGCCCCTTTATGTATAATGTAAAGAAATCGGTATGAAAGCAAAGGGATCGCTGTAAAGAAGCAACAAGATGACTTTTCAAAATTGATTCTCTCTCCCCCGCGTTTCTTAGGAAAATAATTTTATTACATTTTTTAACTGCTTTTTCTATGAGCCTATGAAACGTAGAACGGTGTAAGTCAATTTTATATCAAACCGAGACAATTGACGTCGAAGTTCAATTGTTTTAAAAAATTACGGATTCCTGAGGTGTTATTTACGTGAACTATAAAGCTATAATTTCTTCCTGTAAGTTAATTTTACAAATTCCCTACAGTTAGGCTTCCCACGTAAATTTCTTCATTCAATTAACATTTAAAAATAAAGATCTGTATATCACATACAACTTTAAATCCGAATAAAAAACTGTAAAATTTGAATTGAAGTTTGACTACCTCAAGAGACCTAAAATTTGCTACTTATAAGAGCAAAAAAACTGAACGAGTTGACATTTATAAATAAATAAAGCGTTTTATGTCTAATATGACTTAAAATTTTCTGTAACAGTTTAAAATTAAAACAACTATTTTTACAGTAACAATATTTTTTTAATAAATAATAAGAGAAATTGCATTTTGTACATAACGGTTAACCAAATTAACACGTGTGAGTGCATTTATAACATATCTGAGCAACAAAACAATATTGATATAACAATGTTTAAAATAATAAATTCTTTATTTTTAATTTTAAAATATAAAAATATTTTTCTCATCACAAAACGAATAAGCGTATGTTATATTTTTGCATGGCAATTCGATAAACTCACTCATACACAATCACAGCTTATGACTAAAATGGCGCCTTATTTTTCTACACCTACTCTAAATCTATTCTAAAAATACTGTAAATAATGCGCCATTTTTTTAAATGTATGTGTGGTGTCAAAACTACGGGGACAAATTTTTCTAATCTAATTATAAGTACAAAATGCTAAAATGTGTTGTTGCTTTTCGTAGGACAAGGAGGAGGAGTGTAAGAGGTATTGGGAGAAGGACAGAAAGGTTCCTGGCACAGTTGAGATGATTCCTCGGTACTTTCAACTTTTAATTCCTCTTTTATTTGAACCAGCGGTGGTTCCGTTAGAGGTGAAGGGGGTGGAGGTTCTAGAGGTAGAGGCGGCCTGAAGTCGGGTACAACATCCATTTCGACAGTATCGATAGGCGAAGAAGGTGGTAAGGGAGGATTAGAATCGTGATCCCAAAGAAGCGATTGGTCTACTGGAAGGGGTGCTGCTCCTGGAGGATATTGCTGGTACATATTTTGGTACATTTGGTACTCGGAATAATATGGATAAGGAAGCACTTGCATGGGAATTTGTTGTTGCTGTTGTTGGTAATTAAAATAGTAGTGATTTGAAGGCGCCGCATTCAACTGATTTGGCGCATAGGGATGAAAATACGGTGCGGATATTGGAGGTGGAGGTTGTGGATGAAGTGGAGGGGGTGGATAACGAAAATTTATATTTTTAACGAAATTGTATGCAGGAGGTTGGTTTGACTTATTATAACTTCTTACCTTGTCATAAGAGTTCCTAACATTTTTGGTGTCGGCGTACCGATTATAATTTGACTTGTATACTTTGGAAGGCGGCTCTTCGTTTGTTGTCGAATTTTTCTCGCGCTCACGTTTGTTATTAACATTTATGTAAGCTTCTCTTGGAATTTTAATTTTTATCCCACTGTTAGTAGCTGGCGGTTTTACAGAGATTTCACTAATGTTTTCGATTTTATGTTTATCGCGTAAAATTTTTAACTTCAGTTCTGGTTTTACCGGCGGGGCAACTTCGTCGGGTAATATGGGGCATGTAAATTTGTCTCTCGGGATTGTAAGTGTAAGTTTGATGGGTGCGGTGGGATCGTTGCTAGCTTCTTGTTTTGAGTGCTTGTGTTTGTGTTTTTCGCGATCTTTTTCTTTATGTTTTTTCTTTTTCTCTTTTTCCTCTCTATTCTTTTCTTTATCCTTATCTTTGTGTTTGTGTTTTTCTTTTTTGTTCTTTTTGTGTTCTTTATGACTGGAATCTTTTTTCTTACCTTCATTTTCGACTTTTATCGTTATACTAGGGGTGCTATTTAAGGAAGGGGCTGAAGATGTGCGAGGCAAATGGGTGGAAACGGTTGGCGTTTCTTTGAGAAGACTGCTGATTATGGTGGGATCGGTTTCGATTCCGTTTATGATTGTAGTGTTAGTGTTTGCATTAAATACTTTAAAATCGGGGGGTTTAAATTCCTTTGGTACCAAACTTTCCGTGACCGCTGGAGCAACTACTTCAGGAACTTTGTTATGAGCTTTCAGACCGATCGACGAATCTCGCATAATATTTTCAAAACCTTGAATTTCGTCAATTTTTTTCATTACGGGCCTCAACTCAGGTTCCGAATTTGTGCTACTCGTACGTCTTCGGTTCAATTTACTATTTGTAACGTGCTCTTGTTGAAGTTGCTGGCGCTGCTGTTCCACATTATTTTGATGTAGCGAATTTGTTTCGACGACAAGCTTTTTACTGAAATTCGACGGACTTTTACTTTTGGATTTTTTGGGTGGAGTTTGATCCGGCGAAAATAAACCGGGCTTTCTTGTTGGCATAACCGGAACCACGACCTGATTTTGTTGTACCGGTGTTTGTGGGTGATGATGATTTGGATGTACCAAAGCTTGGGACTTAACAGGCGCGATGGGTTCGTCATCAACCATGGGTAAACCATAAAGCCCACCGTTACTACTACCACTACTAGCAGAGCTACTGGCAGTACTAGGAGCACTACCGGCACCATTACTATTCGCACCGTTATACTGTTGTTGATGATCAGACTTGACCACCTGATTAGGAATCGACTTTGATTGTTCTAAATATTTGTTTCTATGTGAGGTAGAATTACTAACTGGTTTTTGTAACAAGGAATTTTTATCATGGACCACGGCACTTAAATGTTTCTTTATATCACTTTCTAGTTTATTTGGGTAAGGTTTAGTGGGTTCCTCGCGGCGACGCGTTTGTAATTTAGGATCGACAGGTCGTGACCTATTCGGATCAACTGGACGCGATCTATTGGGATCGACACTCAAATTCGTACCGCTACTAACACCACCTAGACTATTAGACGGTTTAATTTCTTGTCTTTGCTGTTGGGCATACTCGCGTTTTTCATTACGTTGCATTTGTTGAGTAACATCGCGACTACTCGCCACATCTTTACCACTTTTACTACCGTCATTCAAACCGGCATCACGGGACGCGTCGCGCAAGATATCCTTTGGTTCGGCTTTTGTGTTTGTAATGTGCCCCATGGACGATATTCGCAGGTGTTTACTGAACTTTGGATCTACCGATGGTACATGACCGTGGTGATGACCAGAAGGTTCGTGCTTGCTACCACTAGAGTGCGACTTTGGTTGAAGCGAATTATGATGAGACACCCGATCTTTTTTGTCTCTGTGTTGACCACTCGAACTAGGAGGTTCATGTGGGGGTCGAAAAGTTCCTGTCCTTATTTCACCGTGAGTGCGCTTATCGCCTTCCTGCTATGTATACCAATTATAATGCTATTGGAACAAATGAACTTACAAATACTTACAAACGACAGAGGCAAAGAGGGTGCATGACCAGAGCTGTTGTAAGGTAATTGAACACCAGCTTCTCCGCTTATCGCCATAATTTTTTCTTTCAATCGTGACGGACATTGTTCGTAAATAACTAAAAATTCGTTGGCTAATTGTTCTAATAACTCTGACGTGACCGATTGATCTACGTAAGTATACCACTGCTTTTTTTCGTTTGACAATGGTATTTCCCAATTCGCCCACTTGCAAACAAAATGTATGCAAAAGCAGGCCACCACGGTCGGCTTATACCGCAAACACATTGTCGTCAAATGGAGGCTGTTGCTGGCAATTATGTACGAGGTTTGAGCTAAATCTTTGCTGGCTCTCACGAGATGACAGCATCGAACTACATGTGTATGAGGATGATCGATTGCGACCTCAAATCCTAACGTTTGCAATAAAATATTTTCGTTGTACGCTAATTCTTGAGACCAAAATTTAAATCTAAAGATAAAAATTTACAGCCAAATTAGACATTGCGTTTCATTAAACAACTTTACCTCTCTGGATCGACGGAATCGTCTAATCTTTTACAAGAATTAACCGCTTTTATTACGTGCTCCAGTTTGCGCGGCTGTTCTTCGACTTTTGCCGCCAAAAATAATGCCGCCGCCGCTATCGATTGCCAATGAAAATGTGTGAGAGAATGAAATACGTAAAAGCGGTGCATATACACAATTGCTGTGTTGCTACACAACAAAGTCCTAAACATAACAAAATAAATCATTTTATGGTTTCACTAGTTGATGCAATGGGCTGCTTGCAAATAAATTATCATTTTTTAAAAACTTGCACAGTTTTCAAGTTATTAGGGGAAAACTACACCTTTTCCACTTTTATACCAGAAAAGGTCAATATTGCATTCAAGTTTAATCAATTGAAATTCAGTTTATATAATTATAATTCAAAAAAACTTTTTTCGGGGGAGAATTTGCCAACTTTTTGTAATTGACTATTGTTGGTTTAGCGGCTTTTGCCAACTTGACCAAATTTTGAGTGATTTTGCCAACTTTTTTTCAATTTCCTAAAATATTAGGAGAGGTAGGCCGTACTTAAACTTCTTTTGGGTTGGAATTTGTTATAAATGTATGAGCCAATCAGAAATAAGTTACAGAAATCAGACAGTTTCCTTTTACAAACGAGAGAGTTAATTGATGACTTCTTTCAAGCAATTTCGATAAAAAGAGATTTTGATATATCAGCTGATAAAGAAAAAAAAAAGAGGCCCCTATAAGACGTCAATAAATATTTTTCCAGCCTCTCCAGTTTCAGAGATATAGATTAAAAAAAAACTGATCTTCAATCGGATGTGACCATCATAGGACTTTCCACACTCGTAAAATAACCATAAATGTAATCTTCATCAGTGGAATCAACACATCAGAACACAGACAGGAAATTATTGTATCGAAACCCGCACGAGCTGTCGTTGCTCTCAAGTTCCATAAACCAATTTCAAACAAAATCTAATCAGCCTCCGTATAAAAGGACTAAATATTTTGGTTCTGGAATTTTTATTGGTTTGGATTCAACTCGTGGGATCTCAAGAAATGCAAATCTATCAGAATCTCAGTATTTTTTCAATTACAGCACTTTCCCACACCAGTAGGAAAGTAAAAACTTGATTTTTTTCGATTTTTGACCAAAAAAACCTAAATGTCTACCTGCTGCTCCCCGTAAAATTATAAATGCATCCCTGGTCCAGAATTATTACATTTAAATTTGGTCATCGATGATTTGTCTTGGAAATATAATTACTTTAGTTCTTATTAAAATCCATTTATTAGGAACATAATAGGTACTGTTACTATTCAAACTGGAACCTTTTATAGTACGTTATAGGTGTCAGAACCGACAAGACTGGTAACCTGATGTCTCCACTTATAGTGGTGGAACTACGAAAATAGAAGATTTTTCACAACGTCAATTTCGTGTTAGGGAAGATTAAGGACATTAATAATGTTACCTGGACCAGCAAGTAGACTTTTAGTGAGTGAAAAATCCTTCTATAGATTTTTTGTAGATTATTCAAACTTATAGCCAACCTCTCGGCCATTCACATCACATTTTTTACATTTCAGACAAAAATAAAAAAAATCCTGTTTTTAAGAGCCGTATCTCGGAAACTGTAGGGTGGCTAAAATAATTATTTTGGTTTGCACAGAATTTTATCTAGCCGATATCAGATTATTAAGTACTTAGAGAACCACTCCACGATAGGCCGGGATTATATCACCCTCCAACTGAGTGACCGCTTGTTCCAATGCCGCGCCAGTTGCGGGCGGAGGTCCTTAAACGACCTCAGCAAGGACAGAAACGTTGGGGGGACCTCCAACCCTTGAGAAGGTATGTTCAGAGCGACATGAGGGGGGCGACATAATTGCGCACCCAAAACTCATATACAAGCATCCAGTAAAACGAAAGAAGCAAAGATCTATTAACAGATCGGTTTTCTACATTCCCATCAGGGTAAGGAGAAACTAAAAATAAAAATATAAAAATCAATCCTGTCCTTGTAGAATCATAACAGTTCGTGGAAGAGGCCTAAGTTCTAATTCCGATTCGTCGGAAAGAAAAGTATAGAAACCCTTATCATAGAAGATTCCACCATCTACACAGTTTGTAATGACTATTTTTGCGATAACACCATTTGAGAGATATTTGCAAAACATAGATTGTTTGACCTTGAATAACAAAATTTTAGCAGTGGTGGGATCAATGGAAATTTTTGACATCTTATTTGAAATGATGTTTTTAAGGTCTGTACCAATTTTCACTGCAATTTTTTTGGAAGTTTGGACTTTTTTGTCTATTTTGACTGGACTAGAATGTTTGGAAAACTGTATATGAAAAAGTCTTTGGGAAGATGGGAGCAGTGTGGAGATATACAAATTAGACCCCAGAAACAAAATAACAATCAAAACAGTGGGTTGAAGCTGGTGGAAGTGGTCCATAGAAAGCAAAATCAGTTGAATCAGTTAGAAAGATTATGGTAACTGTTTTTTGGGTTCATAGACTACCTTCAGAAAGAAAAAACAATAACAGGAGTAGCATAAAATATGTAAGATCATTGAACCATTTAAATGCTGCAATCAAGGAAAAACGACCTCATTTACCCAATAAAAGAGGGCTGATGCATGATAATGCACCAGCATACACGTGTAAAGAATTGGAATGGTAAAACTGCATGAATTAGGTTACGAATTAATTTTGATGCTCCTAGTGATTACTACGATTTTGTGGGATCTTTCGTGCCGCGTTTTTTGATAAAAATTTGGGTTCGTTTTTCTTTATCTGATGTCAAAGCAAATGATTTAAATTTTATGTTTCGATGTGAATAGAATAAACTGTGAGTGGCTGTGTTGAATCAAGTTTGAGAATCTGGATTGGAAATCTCACAACACAGATAACAAAAATGACGTACAAATTATTGGAATTAACTTTGTAGTGTTTTAAGATTAAAATGACGTCATTTCAGTTTACACAATAAATTTTACTTAAAAATTATGCAAGAAACCCATTGTGTAATATTACATTATTGGATAAATTAAGATTAATTAGCAATATCTAAAGTTTACACAAGAATAAGTAAATTAAAATTAATCTTGGTTTCGTTTAAATAAAAAATAACTGTAAATTTTACTTTTGCACAATTTTTGAGGTTATATCGCAAGTTAAGTTGCGCAATAATAATTTCTCCAATTTGTAAAAATTTAATTCATCCTTGATGGAAGAACCTTCGATAAACAAACCCAAAGCATTTATCATGGTAACCTTCAATATAACCTCCAAATCGTGCAGCATAATTTTGTAGCACTACTTCGAGTAGATAATTTAGTGTTGGTTTTTCTGAACAATCCAGCATAATTCTCTTATTGACGAATGAACCTGCCGATACTGAAAGATCAGATCGACTGAGGTTATGTCTACAAAAACTCAACAAAAAGGGTTCAATTTTCTGCGTTACTGTGGGAAGCGACATCATAAAACAAAAAACGATCGCGAATAAGAGAAATTATGCTGTATCGAAGGTAAAACTTGTAATCGTAGAAATACTTACACTTTAAGTTTTAGACCCATGTCCTGAATAAAATTTGCTGCTTGTTGTCTGTAAGACAATTCCTTGTAAGCTTCGATTCCGCATTGTCGTGATGGGCTATTTTCCAATTGATCTTTCGTAAAATACCAATCGCCTTTTGAATTAGCCATTTAAATCTGTCTAGGTTCTTCTCGGGAGCAGTGCACTCACACCAGATGTCACTAGGAATCAACGAAATGTCGTACATTTGATAATTTTAAGAATTATAAGTAAAAATAGCTATCATAGTTAAAACATTAAAAAATGAGACTCAATTTTTAATCGTATATCCTAAATTAATATTTTGAGTCGAAAAGCGTCGAGACAGTTGCACTATGTATTTGCGTTGAAAAGTATTACAACTTGCACATGTACACCAATTTTAGTGGGTATTTCAGGCTGTGCGTTGCGAATTAAATTTAACGGTAATAAAGTCAAATTATTATATTTAATATATTTTGGTGTGTGAAGTAATATCGCTTGTTCAGTTTGTGATAATTTTTACATCACGGTGTCGGTTTTTCACCACAATAAATTCGCGCACACAAAACTTGCAGAAATTGATGTTTAATCCACACTTCGATGGCCGACCAACCACGGTGAGCAATACCCGCACTTATTATTATTTACCTTTACCAAAACTTTCTTTTAAAATAACAATAAATCACAGTTCATTTTTTAATTGTCAACTATAAACGTCACCGGGCGTAAAAATTAAAAAAAACACGCACAATAATTAAATTTCGAATTTATCAACGAATACAGTTGCTAAACGATCAACCAACTTAAAAATGGCGGGTGCAACGTTTTTATGCGAGGTTGTCAAATTTTTTTAGGTTGCTTCTTTTAAACTTTTTTAATGTTTACCACCGAAAATCGTTTAACTTGTTCTTAAATTACGTCATTAATTTCGTATTACCATAAAGTTTTTCGGGTGTCATATTTAAAAATACATAGGATGTGCAAAAAGTTACCCGCGAAAGAATTGCGTTGTGATTGGTTGACTTTACGACAAAAACAATTTCAAGGGTTGTGCAGAAGTTTCTTTACGTGTAAGTTTGTATTTTTTATAATTTCGGAGGGAAAATCTTTTGTTCTCAACATTTCTTTATGGGTAGGGTATAATTGCGACGTTCAAATTATAGGACGTAATCTGGGAATCTTGTAAATCCAATCACATGAGTCTTTTCCAACGGGAATCTCGTTAATCGTTAAAATAAACCTGTTGAATCCCGATCAAATTTGGTTAGCCTCATCAAGAGTGGGAATTTAATTTATTTACCAGAACAGGCTCTGTCTAATTTTGAAACAGGCCATGCTCATCCATAAATATGATAATTTGTACAATCCGAAACGTGCAAGTTGTAGTAAAGAATGAAATAAAAATTGAATTAAATCAACTTACCACAACAATTAAAATTTCTTTGTTAGGACATAATATTCAAAATACCCATAATCACATTCAAAAAATCTCTTATTTCAATAATCAAGTCAATTTTCTTTTTGTCACGTTCAGACACTTAAAAAATCGTTCTGATTAAAATACCAAATTATTTGTACGAATACCAACAAAAAAATTTATTAAAAATGAAGAGTAATGTCTTAATTCCTATTGGTTCACCTAGATAACGGGATTAACTTATGATTTTAAATTTGTACTATGGCTTATTTAGCATATCCAGGGTCGTACTGATAAGTAATTTGTTAGGGGAGAAAATCCTTGGAAGCAGCTTGATTGGTTCCAGCTGACCTATCCAAATTAAAAAAGTATCTTTTAGATTAGTCCGTCTCTGCGTTTCTTAAGTACGCATTGCTGTCCTTTTACCTGTGCACCCCTATTATCTAAGCCTATTATCCAATAGCATTTACCTGATAAAAATAAAAGTTAATCGTTTTTACCCATAACGGCAAAATTAATGCAGAATTCCAAGAATCAATAATAATTTTCTTGATGGAATTTTTTCCAAAGAGCCAATTTACACCATCTGCATCCAACAGGTTATATCAACAGGTATGATGTCTGCTTTTATAATTTGGTCGATAAAGACGGCAGTGGTTGCGCGTCATGGGGCGGCCCAGACTAGCACAAAAGTCTGCATTATACCCCCACCCTCTGCTAGTGGAAAATTATGTATTTTTTGTCTTCACGACGTAATTAGTAGATCCTTTGTATAATATGCCTTATGTGACTCCAGTCCAGAGGTCAACCTAACGGAAGATATTTATATCAAATGTAGAAAACTGATTTTCTATATTACACTATAAATTTAACAAAACTGTAAGATCAAATTTTCAATTCTGCTACCTTACCCATATCATCCAAAATCGTTTTTCAACCTACTTGAGGGTGGTCTCTATAAAGTCGCAAGTTATACTAATTCATTTAACAAGTTAACCAGTCGAATTATGCATAGCCATTTATTTTAACAGTTATGTATTTAACCATTGGTGAACAAGTGATAAATGTTAAAATGTTGAGTTCTTGATTTATTTTTAAGTTTTCTGAGCCAATCAGATAACGCAAAAATAACTCAAAGCAGGCGAAAAAGCTTTGCCACAGCTCAACTCCCTTTAAATCACCCTGGGCTTCAAGTGGTTAATAATCAGGGCTACCAACTTATTTTTTTTTAAACAACGGTAAAATTTTGAATTCGTGATAATTTCATTAATTTGTTTTTGTTCCAAATTTAGTACTATAGTCTGTTTTTTTAAAGAAACGAGTAAAAAATTTCTATTCCACGTGGATAACGTGAATGTTAACCAATGAAATTGGTTGAAATTAAATATCAAGCAATTTCATTGGTTAACATTCAAGTTATCCACGTGGAAATGGTAATTAACCAATAAAAAATGTCTGATAGATACTAAACCCGCATTATATTGGTTAGTTACCATTATCATTTTGTACTAAATTTTGTTTAAAATTAACATAAGTGTCAATTAGGGAGGGGGTCCAAATATTTGCTTTGTTAGGATTATCTTTAGCTGACGCCAACGATTTTATTTGATAAGCAAACTTAATTACTGCGATTACTTACTTTGATTTAATTACTGTGATTTAAATCGTACCTTCATTTTAAGCTACGATAGAGGCGCCTTAAGTTGACTTTCAGAGTGTCGCAACTTGAATTGAACTATAGTCTGTTTTTTTTAAGAAACGAGTAAAAAATTTCTTTTCCACTTGGATAACGTGAATGTTAACCAATGAAATTGGTTGAAATTAAATTTCAAGCAAGGTTGAACCCTATTCAAGGTTGAAATTAAATTTCAAGCAATTTCATTGGTTAACATTCACGTTATCCACGTGGAAAAGAAATTTTTTACTCGTTTCTTAAAAAAAACAGACTATAGCTTATTTACAACCTTAGACCAGGGGTCGGCAACCCGCGGGCCGCATGCGGCCCCCGAAACGTCTTGTTACGGCCCACGGACTCTGAAATAAACGACCTTGTGGATTTGCCAAGAAGTGCGGCCCGCACTAATCCCAAAGTAAAATATTTGGTCCCCGTACAACAAAAGGTTGCCGACCCCTGCCTTAGACCATTGAAACTAATTAAACAGAGCAAACTAAGCAAACATGTGTGACGTCACAAGTGGGCTTGTATCGAGATATATGTTATTGGTAAACTGAAATAAAGTAAATATAGAACAATTTTCATCACTAATATTTAAGCCACGCGTGACGTCATTTACCAAAATTCTGAAGTTACGCCACTGATCGATTCAGTTCGGCAATGAAAAATGTTGTCTTTGGTCTTTGACGATATTAACAGTGGCGTAACTACCAGTGTGCGCGGTGTGCGAATGAACACGGTCCGTAAAATCTTAGGGGCCCGAGGTAATGTAAAGTAAAAAAACTTCTTAAACAAGGGTAAAAACTAGTGATGGGCATAATCGGATGATTTCAATAATCGGAATGTTGGTATCCGGAATATTTAAATAATCGGAATATCATCCGATTATTTTATATTCCGTTCCGTATGGAAACCGGCCATTAAAATTTTAATATTAGCAGTGCCGTAGCTAACCATTGGTCATTGGGGGGGGATCCCGAAAAAATTCCAGTGGGGGGGGAGTCGGAAAAAAATTAGACCTTTTTTTTATCCCTCGTTATGCTATGGGGGGGGGGGGTTGACCGATAAATACCATCGGAATAAATGAAATTTATTCATTATATAATAGATATATTCAATAAATTTCATTTATTCCGCAATCTACGCATTCGATTGAATATTCCGATTCTTGAACGAGTGACGCCGAAACAAGAATCGTATTGCGCGCGCATTCGAAAATCATCCGATTATTTTTCATTACCATTTTGACATAATCGGAATCAACCGATTATTTTAATAATCGGAATCATTCCGATTATGCATTCCGAATGCGCCCATCATTAGTAAAAACTGCCTGTACCAGCCGGAAACGGACTACTCGGCAAAGGGAATCCACCGGTCGAGCTTAGGTTATTGTTAGGAAACGATTTTTTTAAATAATGGGATTAAAAGGGTTAAAAGAGAGATTCGCCAGCGCCGAGCTTACCTGGTGCCGAGTCGGGCGGAGCCAAGTTGAGCGTTGTTGAGTAGGCCAATGCCGAGCTGTTGTGCACCGTTCATTGTACGTTACACTTAAGAGCCAAAGTTACCCCATTTTATAGTACTTAATTTTATCTCATTTTGAAGTGTTTTCTGTTTTCTATGATGGATAAGCCCGCTAAACACCGACAGTGGCGTAAATGCGGGGGAAGAGGGAGGAATGGTCCCGGGCTCAATGCTTTGGACCCCCTTAAACTGCATTATATTGCGACTCGCAATCGAGGGGCCCATCAGCTCTTGCTCCCGGGCCTAAAGTTTGAAGTTACGCCACTGGAAATTAATATTGTTTAAATATTGGATAGCAATTAAAAAATACGTTTATTCGTCTACGTTCGGTAATATCAACTATTAACCAATATTATTTGCTGATAATATTAAATTACAGTCGATTATTTAAAAATTAATTGATAAAGGCTCCCCATTACTCGTGTCACAATTGATTTTTTTTATTTGGAACATTACGTGCTTTATAGATTTACCAGACTGTGGATTTACCCTGTATATTATAATATGTAGATACTTTGGTCCCACTCCACGATTTTGCTGGCCTGAAAAGAAAAGCCGCCTAAGGAAGTGATTGAATGGTAAAAATTAGACACTATTTTCTAGTAGATAAAAAAAAACTCCATTTTCATCGCAAACTTCTAACGAAAATTCAAGTAAAATAAAATAAAGTTTTGGTACGTCTCTCATATATTAAATAAAAATAAAAAGTTGAAGAAATTGATCACATTGCCACTTATCACATGCATTTGTTTTAAGTTTAAACTATTCTAAAAAAAATTCATAAATACTTAAATTTTGCCTTTCTTTGTATCTATACCAATTAATTCAACATGTCGTTATATTTCAGTATGCAAACAGGAAACTTGTTAAAAATAAAAGAGCCAATCGAATCGGAGGCGGCGAAAGAAGCGGCGGCCGCGTTAAGAGCTCAACTGAAAATGGAATTACAAAACTTAAAGCAGTGCACAAATTCGAGTTACGAATGCACTCAACTGGCACTGGATGGATACAATTTTTGCCTAAGACACATCCTGCAGGATAAAAGCGCACCTTACAAGCAATGCACTTTTATCTATAACGCGAATGGTAAACGATGTCACATGCCTGCGGCTGGAGAAAAGAAGGAAGCGGGGTATTGCAACGAACATGCACTTAAGTCGCATTTAACAAACTCCAAACGTACAAATCGGTTTCAACCACCACATACAGCAGAAGTTATGCTACATTCCGTTGCTCATTATGTAAACAAGTCGAGACTCAGAACAACGTCGGCGTCGAGTGCACATCAGGATGACAGTCGGAGTTCGCTGGAAGAGAACGACACCGTAACGACTAAAAGTTATGATCCTTATGGTAAGTAAATTTATCCTGATGTCCGGAAAAGTTAATAAGTACAGAATTTTTGTTTTAGTTGATATTGATGCGAATACTGTTATGGCGTCTGGAAGCGAAATCTTGGATATGTGTAGTGAGTCCGAGAGTGATGTGGAGCCTACGACTTACGGAAATGTTTGGCATGATGCTCACGCTGAAAGTTCTGATGATGACAGTGTTGATTCGGAACAAGAAGATATTTTAAAGTAAGTGGGGTAGAAAGAAATTTTAGGGCTGATTATCCATTTTGTTACTTTTAGGCATGCAAATGTGTATTCGGCTGAGGAGATAACGTTGATTGCAAGAGACAAACTGATGCGTTTGCGTGATTTGTACATAGAACAGTACACGTACTTGCATCACGCATTGAAAGAACGGAGACGTCAATATTTGCATAGCTTGAAACGAGAAAAGGAAACTTTTTGTAAGTAAAGGAGAAGTTGAAAAGTATAGAAATTAATTTTTTTTTTAAAGCGAGCATATACAATCAAGTCCACGATACTCCTAAGGAGCAAAGGATGTACGCTAAACTGAAAGCCTACAACAGTTACCACAAAAAACACGGAAGTGAAGCTATATGCAGTAAAAAATTACACGAGCGTCGAGTTAAGGTTGAAACACTGAGAAGTGTTTTTTTCCGCTAAATTAACTCCAACTTGTTTTACAGGTTACCGAAGGACTTGCACCGAAAGCTCCCTCGATCATCAAATGTATTTACATGGAGGGAGGAGTTAAGTGCGGGGATCGTGCACTTCCAACCGCTCGACATTGCCGTAAACACATCCTAGACGATGCCAATCAAATTTTATTCCGTGCATGTGGAAAAGTACACAGTGATATCGAATGTATGACTCCCGTGGAAACCATTTTTGATGACGGTGTTTGTCGTCTTCACATGGACGTTCCACCAATTCGAAGTTATTCCGTAGTTCGCGTAAGTATACATCTTTATGAATATTCCTACATAACATTGGGATGTTTTTTATTATTTGGATATATAGTAACGGTTTTACTTCAAAGGGGAAGTGCGGATCCAGACCTTGATTCTAGGAGAGGGGGGTAATTTATAATTTATCTGAAATAAACTCATTTGAATATTCATTTCTTTTGCTATTAATCAGAAGTTAAAGATTTTATGCTTATTTACATAGGTATATGAATTTTTAACCCCCCCCGAAATGTTGAAAAGACAAAGAAAATGGAAGGGGAACAACTGAAAATTTTACATTTTACAAAAGGTTTTTTACAAGTGCCCCCCCCCCCCGAAATGAAATCCTGGCTACGGGCCTGATTTTTAATGATATAAACAAATTAAAAATAACGAATGTGACACATTTGCTATTTTGGATTAAACCTCTCCTGCAGAATTCTATTGGATGATCACATTTTCTGTTTTTGCAATAAATATTCTGTTAAAATTTCAAATTATTGGCATACATAACTCAAAAATGACAAATTTGCATATTCGCTGTTCATGCATTGATGCGACGATATAATAATTATAAGATCTTGCCTATGCTGTTTATAATTCAGTATATGGATTCGGCAGGGCTCCCAAAGGCTTTGTTGAGGATTTTAGGCTCTTGGTTAAATAATTTTAGGACAAAAAGGAAACATTTTAGCATTTCGGGAGTAAAGTGACTACGTTACTATAATTTTCGAATAGCAAACTGTATTTTCTTTTTCAAGTAAAGCAAAATATTGGGGAGACCACTTCCTAGTAAGGCTGGGAATCAAAATCGAATATAATCAACTAATCGAGTATTCGAATATGAATATTTTCTCAACGGCACTATTAAAATTATTCGAATATTCAGATTAATCGAATATTCAAATTACTCGAATATTCGAATAATCATTCGAATATTCAAATTATTCGAAAATAATCGAATAATCATTCGAATGATTATTCGAATATTCGAGTAATTTGAATATTCGATTAATCTGAATATTCGAGTAAGTTGAATATTCAATTTATCTGAATATTCAATTACTAGAATATTCAGATTAATATATTACGTAGAGAGCGGATTTATATGCACAACAGACCGGCCTTGAGGTAAACCCCTATAAACAATAAATTGGTTAAGAAAAATTTATTACCGCTAATAAACGTTTTATATTGGTAATACATTTTTCTTAACCAATTGTTTATGAGGTGTTACCTCCTTTTAAATATATTCAAATATATTAGTATATTTGAATATGTTATATTTGAATATATTAATATATAGAGAGCGGATTTATATTTTATATGCACAACAGACTGGTCTTGAGGTATCACCTCAAAACAATTGGTTAAGAGGGGCCTTTAAATTTTGATGCGAAAACATGTTTCAACAGATGGCGCGCCCTAAAATATTAATCTTTTCTAAGAATCTTTTCACCAATACAGAATTCTAATAATTTATAAAAGTCATATGAATAAACGATAACTAATTTAGGTAATGAGGAAGTTTGAGCTTTCAAAGTTAAATATTTTTAAAAATATTCAATATTTTCAAATATCTTTTTGAAATATACTTGCAAATATTCAACATTGGAAGCTCAAACTCCTCATTGCCTAAATTAGTTATCGTTTATTCCATACTGGTTTATTCATATGACTTTTATAAATTATTAAAATTCTGTATTGGTGAAAAGATTCTTAGAAAAGATTAATATTTCAGGGCGCGCCATCTGTTGAAACATGTTTTTGCATCAAAATTTAAAGGCCCCTCTTAAGAAAAATTTGTTACCAATAGAAAACGTTTATTAGCGTCAATACATTTTTCTTAACCAATTATTCATTATTCATTAATATTAAAAATAAATTAATCAAATAAAATTATTCGAATATCCGAATAATTATTCGAATATCCGAATATTCAAATATCCGAATAATTATTCGAATATTCGAATAATTATCCGAATAATCTAAATATTCGAATAACCAAATATTCGAATAATTTGAATATTCGAATAATTTGAATATTCTTGTGATTTTTTGAACGAATATTCGAATACAAAATTGTTAAAAATTCCCAGCCTTACTTCCTAGCAACTAAAAAAAAAATTTTTTGTACGGTGATTTTTGTACCTAAAAAAATAAAATAACAGTTGAATCTTTTTATTGTTAAAATTTATGAAAATTCAGAATTGAAGTGATTTTATATCACTTGGGCAAGTTTTTCTTTCGGCTTTGTATCAGGAAAATAAACTTGACCCAAGTTTTAAAAAGTGGCACTTTACTTCTGCTGTTAATAAACGAAAAATTGTATTATTACAAAAGTTGTAAATAAAACTATTGAAGAAACTAGTAAAAACCTCATTTTTGAGTATAAATTATTCATATTTTAAGACAACTGAAACTAAATTTAAGGACATTTCTATAATTTCTTGAAATTTTTAGGTTTGATTCGGTTAGTTCTTCAGCACTATTAAAATTTCTTTCCACTTAAAATTATTCATAATTGATTAAGGGGGAGGTCAAAAATTACAAAAATCGTCCTTACGACAAGGAGATTGAATGAATTTTATAATTCAACAACGTACAGCCTAAACCGGCGGGTCTAGAAGCATGAAATTTTGCATAAGATTTCCTTATATCAGTGGTTCTCAACCTTTTATACGACGCTACCTCCAAATTTTCTTGCTTATTTTCTGCGACCCCAACAATATCAGTAATCATAGGCGCAACTAGGATTAAACGTTTGGGAGAGTTAAAAAAATGTTTTTAAACAATTTTTTAAGAGGGGGGGGGGGTAAAAATAACGAAAAATTGGCAAAAAATTTTGATTTTTAAGGTCAAGAGAGCTTAGATTTGAAGTTAGAAAATATAAAACGATGTTTTTATACTAATTTTTGGGATTTCAGAGGCAGAAAACTATTTTTTGAAAAATAATAAGCTTCTTGAAAGCCTGGTCTTCGACGCTAACCTCATCATTTGCTAATCAATTCAAATTTCTTACCCCACTAAACTGAAATATCATAATAACAAAAATAATTTTTGCACATATATAGCATATTCGGTAATTAAAATTTGTTAATATTTATTTATTTTCAAAACTTACCATACTATTCTAACATTTCTTAAGAAATCAACTAACAAGGGGACACTACAGTGAGGTACCCACCAATGGAGATCCCAATTTTTTGGTGATTCTAGGAACTAAAAAAATTATCACTTTCTCGGCGTTTAATCCAATGGCCCTTAGTTTTTGAGTTATGAATTTTTGAAAATACCATATTTCGTTAACTGCTATTACTATTATTACAAGAAACCGTGGTGATCTAACGGTTAAGAATTTGGAATGGTAATTCGTAGGTGGTTAATTTTTTAATTCCGATAATAAATTACATAATTTACAACAACAAAATCTCAGGACCGATGCGTTACAACTCAAATATAATATGCTAAACCTATGGTAAAACCAGCCCATTTTAAAAATTCATAACTCAAAAACTAAGATCCATTGGACTAAACGCCGAGAAAGTGATATTTTTTTTAACTCATAGAATGACCAAAAAAATTGGGATCCCGATTGGTGGGTACCTCACTGTAGTGTCCCCTTGTAAGTGTGTGGATTGCCAACTCAAAAATAAAATTTCTGTGGAAATTCAGTGTTTACTAAGAGGCTAAGGGTTGCGAATATTAAGTCAATCGATTTTTCATAATATCGCCATTAAAAATTAAAAACTAATAATTTTTGGGATAACTTGAATTTTGGGGGGGCATATCAAAACTATATTCAATTGTTTGAGCAACAAAGTAACCTTCAATGTTTGTTTAATTTAAGAATTTTAATTCAGGCTACTAATTTCCAATTCAAATTCAAAACTAATTTTGGAAAGAAATCGCTAAATTTTCTGCGACCCCCTAAAATTGATCCGCGACCCCCAGGTTGAGAATCGCTGCCTTATATGATTTAGGGTGCAATAACGGTTCAACCAAGCAACATGACTAAATAAGTGATTTTTAACCATGTTGATCGAATGAACTGAGTTCAAAGTTTTAACATAAAAATTTTAACAATGCGTTAAATTTAACTAATCGATAGAAAATATCCGTTAGTACCAGGGGTGGGCAAAATACATGAAAATATGTATTTGAAATACAAAATACATTTGTTTTGGGTATTTGAAATACAAATACATTGAAAATATGTATTTGAAATACAAATTACAAAATGTATTTCAAATACATGTATTTGAGATACTGCCCAGCCCTGGTTAGTACTAATAGACCAATAAAATTCATTTGTTAACAGTTTTATGAAATTGGGGGTAAGACCGAGTTTTATGGAAATCCTATCCAAAATTACTCTCTGATGCATCTCTCAACTTTCTTCACCACTAACATTCGTTTTTTTTACAGAAAGATTCCGAATCGGATTATGATGACTCAGTTGAAATGAAAACTTCTGTACAAGAAGAAAATTTGGCATTGGAGTACGATAAACATTCCCAAGATTTTGATAAAAACGTTCTTGAACCGTGGAGAGGATTTGACAATTCTATTAAAATGGAAACTGAAGAACATTTGTCCAACTTATCCGAAAATGTATATGATGAAGAACAGCTTGATTTAAAAATTAAGATGGATGTTCATGAACAGGAAACAGTACCTTTTTCTGATGAGGTTAAAATTGAGGTAAAAGCTAAAAGTGAACCGGAATCTGAAATGTTCATTGGTTTTCCAAGCTCCACCTCTTACGCAAGCATTAAAAATGAAATTTTTGAACCAAACATCAGCTCTAATTCAAAAGAAGGTGAAGATGTAGTACAGACTGATGAATCGATGACAGAGAATCTCGATATAGAAAGTAAATAAGTACCTACCAAAGATATTGTATTATATAAATGTTGTATTTGAATAGCTTATGCTTTAAAAATAAATAATTATTAAAAAAAAGTTACCAATACAGTTGAAAATTTTCTTCATGTGAACAATCCAACCCTGCTTCTCCAGTTCTTCTTTACTGTAAAATTTAAGATGATATTTATTAAAACGGCATTTAGAAAAACTGCACACTTTTTATATTATGTATTTTTCAATCCAAAAATTATATAAAAAGAAAAATGTAAATATTTCGAGCAAGTTGATAAAAACTATGTAAGAAAATATAACAGAAAATATTTCGAGAAACACAGTAGAAAATTAGCGTTTAAACACATTAGAAAAATTAAGTCGATAGTTTGGTCTTGCAATAGCATAACAAACTTATACTGCCACTTTAGAGTAATCCTTTCAAACTAGAAAACACTTTTGTAATTCGCTGGTATTTTACTTATTCAAAAAAATTGCACAAAAAGGACACTTGGACGCATAATTTTGAATTTGAAAAAGTTAAAATTGGGAAAGTATGCGTCCAAGTGTCCTCTTTTAAAAACCATAATAAAATGACAGCGAATTACGAAAATGTTTTCGAGATTGGAAGGATTTCTCTTAAAATAATTAATTTTATTACTTAACAATTTTTACACAAATTAAACATCACACAATCATTTATTTGTTTCGTCCAAAACGACATCGTCAAGACAACTTAAGCAGATTTGTGGTGTTTAAGTTAAAACTTTGTTTTACAACAATAAAACGACGAACTTAATTATAATTTTGAATTTAAGGTAATAAAAGGAACGTGAGGGTTAAAAAGAAGATTCATGATAATAGCAAGCTTATAAAAAAAATAAAACTTAATTTGTTAATAACACTAACAAAATGCAATCATAATAAGTGCCACCATTGCATAGAGTAACAATAAAATTAATTAAAAAACTTTAAAAAACATCCCCTCCCTTTAAGTATCTCATGTCTCGCGCAATCAAAAACATTCGGTTTTACACAAAAACTTGCCAAGCTAATCTAAATTAAAATGAAATTTTTTGTGACCCGCCCTCCCTAAGAAATTATTCACAAAACGTAAAATAATTCGCAACGCTAAGGTTCGTGGAACATGGATTTTAAATTGTGCTCGTACTTGGCGATCAAGGCCATAATAGCAAATCCTAAGATTAACCCGCTCAATTGCAACACGCATTGAGAGATCGTTCCATCTTTTTCGTGACCGTTTGATAATTCCGGTATCATATCGACAAGTGCGATGTACAGAAACGTGCCTGCCGCTACCGCAAACACCCACGAACTTGCGTACTCCGTATTTCCCAACCACACCCCGAACGCGTTTCCAAGTAAGCATAAAATGCTCGACAGAAGATTGTAAAACAAAGCCTGCTTGATACTCATCCCCGCTTTTAACAGCATAGCAAAGTCGCCCAATTCGTGTGGCAGTTCGTGGCAAAACACAGCAACTGCGGTTGAACAACCACCTGCAATGCTACTCGAAAACGCAGCACCGATAGCCATACCATCGGTGAAATTATGCAAACCGTCGCCCATAATAACCATCCATGCAACGGACGACATATCCCTAGGTGCGGCGTGGACGTGACCGTGAGCGTGTGAATGGCCGTGATGCTTATTTTCGTGCTCCCGTAAAATCACGGTGTATTCCACGTTGTTACTGTCTTCTTTTTCATTTTCGGACGCCAACATTTTGTTAACTTCAGTGCAATTCGACATGTTCAGATCATTGTTCGGACATTCGGTCATATTTTGATTAGTTTCAGTTTTATTGTTGAGTTCCGAAGTGGAATCCAAATCCAGCACCGTTGTGTTTGTGTCGTTATGAAGTTGGCTGTTATCTTGAGATCCTAGGAGACGAAACACCGGATATTCTTCTTTGGTATCTGAAAGGTTAAAAAGTGTTAGTTTTTCTTCACCTCCACCAGGGGTGCATTGAATAAATTTGGTTCTGATTGATAGAGCCCCATACTGGATACCACATTCAATAGGACCCACAACTTACGTTTTTTATCTATCATTGCTATCGCGTCATAACAATAAGGTATGGAGCTGTACTTATGTTTGCACTGCTTATCGCTCGTCGTTGAAGGTTGGCCGCCCTCCTTCATCACCTTCATCTTAGGAATCTAAAACCGTACAAAAAATTAGAAGTTTCGAAAAAATTGTGGATTTCTCGTTACCTTCTCTTTCATTTGTTTTTCCTTTCTCCACTTGGCTACAATGATGATAACCTTCTCGACAAAAAAGAAAAGGATTAAGCCCAACATGGCTGTGAAACCTTTCCACATGTTATCGTCGTGATGGTCCTCATCATGATCGCAGGAACTCAAACCGTTTTCCTCGTGACTGTGGCTATGTGGAGTAGACATTGCATGAGGTAGTAAATGCAAGAGCGCATCACCTGCGAGCGTACCAACCGCTAAAGCAATCAGAAATTGCAAAAGCGGTTGATAGTATTTGTTCTGCATCATCGGTATAATTAGGACGCTTAAAATACCGCAAAAACTAATAATGGCCACTGCTATTATGGAATACACCCAAATCGAAACGTATAGATCTGACGATTGCAAATTCGATTCGACTAAATGCAAATGTTTGGCTTCCTTGTGCATACATTCGCCCGCAATCATGGTGTACAATAAAGCAGGGCACATCTTCTGCAACGATTTACTATCTATTTTACTATTAATAAGAGTCGAATTGTTTTCATTTTTTGTAACGACCGCATTCGAAACTAATTCATCACGATTTAAACACTGAAACAAAATTTACAATAATTAAACTACTGGAAATGTATGGCATATCTAGTAACGATTTTTGTCATACAATGACTTCATAGAGCAAGCGAGGATTCACCCTTGATTCTAGGAAGAGGGGGGGGGGTAATTTATTATAGTGACATTATTGTAACTGACTTATTAATTTAACTTGATTATTTTAAATGTAGCATTACCTCCCCCCATTTTAAGCGGCTGGCCCAGTTGAAATTGATCAAGCAGTAATTTAATAAAACACTATTTTGTAATCAAAATGCACCTTACTTTCAGTATTATAGTATTTCAATGTAAAAACTTGTAGTGAATGAATAATATTCACAGTAACAGTGTGATTATTATTGTGCCTGTAAAGGTTGGAATAATTTCGATTTTAAAAATGGTTAAATTAACTTTGATAATTAATTGCTCACAGCCGAAAAAACATATTAAAATTGGCCCTGGCAAGTTTCAATGAGGTATTTAGCCTAAGAACAAAATTTTCCTTAAAATACAGAGCAAATTCTGCTTATAATGAACCAACAATTTTAGTAATATTTTATTTTAACCATAAATTAATGCATTAATTATTATAATAGGAATTTAGTCGGGACTTAAATAATTCGTCCATTATATGCGGGTATTCATTGCTTAGTTAGTCCATTATAAACGGATTACACTATTTTTAACACGATGTTACACCAATTTGATAAAAATGAGTACAAAATCTAGATGGAGGTAAAAACTTACCGTTATATTACTATCAGTCAAATTTTCAGTCTCGTGTGAAATTAAAGCTGCCAAATTTTTGAACGACAAAACGGGATCAATTTTATTGTGTAAAACTTGAGCCATGAGATCGAGTTGATTTAGTAGTTTCTCAAAACCGTCCATCGTCATACTCGTACCATCTCCATATTTAGAAAATATTTTTTTTAAATACTTATCCTCGTAATTCTTATCACTATCATTAACACTATTAGGATCAACTAAGTTCAGTTCACTATTTGACTTATTCAAATGTTTATTATTTGTATTTGATAAAAATATGTTTTCACTTAAATTAGAATTCAAACTAGGAGGAGCAGTGTTCAATATGGATTCGGCGTTCAGATTTTGATCCGATTTCTTTTCAGGCGGACCGTGCGACAATCCATACTGCCCATCTGCGTTTCGATTTGTCGTCGTGTTAATGCTGCCCAGTTTGCTGTGAGATTCGCATGGCGAATGTGTGGCACACAGGAAGCACACCACACACACCGACAGAAAATGATTTGTCATTGTTTCCTAAAAACAAAAAATATAATTAAAATAATTCTACTGAATTCAAGCAGCTTCAATTTTGGCTTGTAGGTGAGGGTGGGATAATATCGTGAGGTAAGACCCTCATCTTACTCCACCTTCCCCTACGTACTTTTTAATATGATCTTAATAACTAACTACATCAAAACTTAGAACCTCTCATCCAATTTCTGTAACAGCTACTGGTTAAATTCAAGAGGAATTAAGAAGAATTGGAAAAATACCATTTATTATCAAGAGAGGGAGCGGATTTATATGCGATAACCCCATTTTATTCGAATATAAATCCGATCTCTAATTATAAAATGTATAGGAATACTATAAATATTTCATATAAATTTAATAATGCTTTGACTAACAAATTTTTATAGATAAAATTACGTAAAATCTTTCTATTTATTTTAAGATAAAATTATAGAGGGAGGTTAGAGGCCAGGGCAAAAATTCAAAGTGGTCAGGAAATAGGAAGTGCACTAAAGCGACTTGATTTTATTTTTATAACAAAAACTGATTGCCAAAATCGTAGAAAAATAAATACGAAATTTACTGGTTCCGATTTTGTAGTAAAATTAGATTTTTTTCACCTTGGTTAATTGATAAATCTCAGTAGCGTAAATATAAGGAAGAGAGAGATGAATTTCAACTTCCCGAAAATACCTCCTCCCCCCCCCCGCCAGAAAATTAATTGCGGAATTACTATAAAAATTGATTGACCTTTATGTTAGTGGGATGAAAGACATGTACCTGGTACATTTTATATGGGTTTTATTAACAATACTAACAACTGTTTATGTACTTTTTATGATTAAAACAGTAAAAATGTGATTCTGAGCATCGATAAAAACTTATTTTAAAAGTAATGTAAGGACAAGAGCGCAAAGATATAAACATGTAAATCGCAAATCATAAGACACCTCAAAAAATTTTAGAAAAGGAGCCGGTTACCGGTAGGTGCAAGTGTACCTTTCCAGTAATATGCAGTATTTTCGACTCGCCTATAGTAGGTACATTTTTAAAATTTAGAAGAGTTTGTCGAATTTTGATATATTACTAAAGTCGACATCTCTAGTTATAATTTATACCCAAAATTTCGACATAATAAAAGGCTTGTATTTATTCGGTCAGTATTTTAAAACATTTTTGGTCAGTATTTTAAATAAATGGTCAGTATAAAAACTGAAGAAGAATAGAGAAGAATGCGGGACGGAAAAAACCCACCCCGTTCCACGCGGGACGGAATGCTAATTCAATCCCGCGTTTGCTTTATAAAATTATTTTATACATTATTTTGGGCGCCAGGACGTTTGGGCGCCGACTGAATTGGTATTCCGTTTTTTTTTTCATCCCGCATTCTTCTTTAGTTTGAATGCTTAATTAATTTTTTATTTCAAAGGTTCTTTTTAGGACCAAAAATACTTGAAAAGGGTTTAAATTAATTTAACGATGATGGATCCGAAACTTGCCGTGGTTGAATTGTCAAAATTGACTATCTGCTCCGGTCCCCTACGCTACGACATCGACATAAGGTCTATTTTTAAGCAGAAGTTTGACTATCCCCAGGTTTTGAACCCGGTGCCCCGCATTCGCATCCAACTGCGTTAGCTGCAAGGCAATGATCGTCTCCTAATTAATTAACTAAGCAATAAAATATAGTAACCAAACAAAATGTTACTCCAACTTACCAGTATACTGACCAAAATAACAAATTATACTGACCAAAATTCAATTCAATACTTAAATATTTATACTGACCATTATTTAGTGATTACTGACCAAAAAATTAGTTGTCATAATAAAACACCTTCTCGTTCTGAGTAATAAAAAAGGTTAAAATGTATGTTATCTTTTAATGATAAGGTGATCCAGCATCAAGTACACTTTGATACATTAACAAACAGGAAACCACGGTTTTATTATTAAACCATAAGCATGAGAGTGATGAACATGAATGAATTACAAAGAAATTCCACCGGTTTTTGTCAACATTTTTGTTTTATTATTTTATGTTGTAATCCATTATTGAGGGGTCATGGGTAAAATTTGCACACGGGCGTCGAATCATAGGGGCGGCGAAAAACGGAGACAAAAACATAGTCAATCTTTGCCATTTATTTAACGTTTTTATTACGTAAAATCCGCAGCCTACGATAGCAATTATCAACAAATAAAAAATATCCTTGATTCAGTCGATCACCTATTTAATTATACATTGTTAACTTTTCTTTATTGTAATTCATTAGATTCAATTTCATACAAGATAATTCAGAAGTTACGTTGACAACAATAATTATAATTACACGTGAAATGTTTTACAGATAAATTAATTTGAATATAATCCGGTAGAAGCATCACTATCTAAGTAATTAGTAAACAAAATGCGATAAATTTGGTACATTGTAACAATCTCGCAATACAATAGTTAATTAATTAAATATTCGATAGTTAAAACACTGAATTCATAATATACATGTGACGCCGATGATTAATAGCAGTTGGCACAAAATTTGATAACTAACAAATTACCCGTCATACCATCACTGCTACTACGAAACTTTAATTTGGGTATTATCTTGACCACTTCCTTGTTGTAAAGGGAGGAAGTTCCCCCAATTTGTTACCTGCAATTTTAACAAAAAAACTTTCCTTCCAATAATTTGGAACTAACGAGTAAGTAATATTGATTCAGTTATTTAATCTCAATCTCATAAATTATTCTGTTGATTAACCATAAAAACGTTAAATATTATATGAAAAAATGCTTGAATTAACCATGAACTTGATGGACAGCTGAACTTCGATTGAAAACCTGCGTTTCGCTTGGTTGTAACAAAATTGAAACTATCAACGTAACTAGGGTGCGTGAAGGCCAAAATGAAATTAATGTACTTGAGTAAATGAAAATCTGCTGATATATAAAATACAATGTAATCGACAAGCCAAGTAATTTAGCGGACACTGCCGTTGGAACGTAATATAGAGCCACGTTCCACGGTTCTGATTTGTCCAATACAAAACACGAATGTCGTTTACCAATAAAAATCGTGGAACGTTCACTCCGTTTGCATGAACCTAGTAGTATTGGGATTGTGCGAATTGTATAAGAGTTCAAAAATTGGTCGTTTGACGATGTCACCTTATATGGGTCAAAACTTGGACTCAAGACTGAAACACGAATAACTTTTAAATAGTTGAATCAAGAAGAAGAAACTTAAACCGTTAGGTTTTATTAGACCACATTTTATAGGTGGTTTTAACATTTATACGTTAAATGGAGCCAACTCCTCTTCATGAAAGCAACCCCAGATCATTGCACTTCCTCCTCCATATTATTGGATTTACTTTAGTCTTTTTTAACGGTATAAGACGATTCCTATTTCTTTTGGAGACTGTTCGTTTTTTTTTTTGCAACTCTACCAAAAAGTTTGCTTCATTCAATCGTATTCTGATAGTGCGGATAGGTAGCCTTTTCTCCAAAAAGATGGATTAATGATTTCCTACATTTTCTACTAATATTTTTCTTAAAATGTTGTACAGTTATACTACACAATAATTTTGAGTGCTGGGACTCTTAAATTTAAAATTATTGTTTGAAGTTACGGTGTGCAATTCTCTTCCTTTATTACCATTATCATTCAGTGATTTTTCTGTTGTAAAACAACACTTTACAATTTATTTTATTAACCTAATAAGAAAATAATTACGTAGCGTATAATTGTTGCTAATTATGTGGCCATGAGAATTAAAAACAAATGCATTTACAGTTTTGCTTAAAAGTGTAATTTGAAGTTCCGAACTTCAAATTCTTATTTCCAAAATAATAATTAACTTGGTAATTGAATATGAAATGTAGCTTAGAAAACCGAATTTACTCGGTGCGTAAGCAAACTTTATCAATGCAAACTGAGACCATGTCCATGTCCTCTTGGTTATGTGGAATTCAGGGTCTTTGCCCATACTTCCTTGATGGAATCAATCAATCCCGCCTCGTGGGATGCTATTACTTGCTTGCTGTTCCCTTTACCAAGCAGAACAATATTCCGCGGGAAGAACCCGTTCCCGCGCCAGCACCAACGCCCCTTATGCCCGTACTAATAGTCGCGGATCAAGCCGAGATCAAGGATTGAACCTCGGTTTTCTCTCTCTATCTAGTTACCCGGTTACGGTTTAACCGAGGGTCAATCCTTGATCTCGGCTTGATCCGCGACTATTAGTACGGGCATTAGTTTCGATTTCGACATAACCAGAGTGAAAACAGCTTTACCGGCGTCGGCTTACCATCAGCTCATCTCCTTGTAACCGATACAGATCGAAGCGAATAAACCGGATCAGAAACCAGCGTTTACTATGTGGATACCTCTAGGCCCGGGGAATGCGAGTGCAGCTTCCAGAGCCGCTCGTTGAAGACGGGGATTAACCTGCGGGTTCTAATAATTGGAATAATCACTTGCTACTCTCCTGGAGTAGTGGTATAACGGCACTACATGAAGATGGAGCTTGTTTTATTTACAAAAAACAAGGGATGCAGTTTTAGGTCATGCCCAGGACCCCACCTACAAGCTGAGTAAAAACGCATTTCGTTTTTCGGCGGTTTCCGGTCGCCTTTAGCCATCTAGTGCGTATTGGCAGTTCGTTCGGCCTCACTCGTGTAATTACGACCATATTAACAATGATCAGCAGCCGAATTACAATCATTTCGTCGACGTTGATATCCATAGGCGGATCCAGGGGGGGGGGCACGTGCCCCCCCCCCGACTGTATATTTTTATATTTTTGTGTGATATGATAACAGTTATTGTTGACTTTTTTGCCCGTCCGCCCCTTTGCGCCCCCCCCCAGAAAAAAATCCTGGATCCGCCCTTGTTGATATCCAATGGACGGCCTTCTGGTTAACATTGAGACGACGGCGACGATATAATATTTTTTTTAATAGATACAGTGCTCGAGGTCATTCCAACAACGTTAATATCTAACGGCCGTCCGCTCTACGTTTCTCTAACCCTGCGTTCGGGGAGAAGCTACTTTCGCTACCAAACGCTAGCAAGCATTTCTCTTTTTCCTTCTTTCGAGCTTCCAGTCGCTTCCAAACGCTGTGGCTCCGCTCCTTTCAGTCGCTACAAACATTTTGGTGGGGAGCCAAAGCGTTTGGAAGCGACTGGAAGCTCGAAAGAAGGAAAAAAAGAAATGTTTGGTAGCGAAAGTAGCTTCTCCCCGAACGCTGGGTTACCCATTTCGCCAGGTCCTTGTCTTCGATGGACAGCATTCAACTGCTTAGTTCAGCTTGTAATAGCAAATAATATTGTTTAACTTCGCGAGTCAATAAAAAATACGAAAAAATGAAAGACTTTCTTGTTGAAAATTCCGTCCTCAATAAGATGCATTATAATCAGATTCAGTGGCGTACTAAGCGGTAAGCGACCCATAGAGAGCGCAAATTATCAGGGTTTTAGACAACTCAAAATGGAAATTTCCACGTCCGAATCTAAAAACGCGACAAGTCAAGTTATTCATGAGAGAAGCGCGAGGCCGAAGGCCGAGGTATGTAACGCGAAGATGAGGAGCCAGTCTCAGGAATTAAGCAATTCTTTTGGTCGCTTTTAACCTTTAATTAAATTAAGATTCGTCTCAAATACGAATACTCCAAAAATTCTATTTTTTATTTGCATAAAAGATCACAAATTGGACGGAGGGTGCAAGCTAAACGACTGACTTGACGATAAATGTTCTTCAATTCATTATTATAGATAATTTTACGGCCTACAAAAAAGTTAGCTATGGTTTGTCACCCCATCTGGTTTAGTTTTCGAGATATTTGAGAAAAATTAAAAAATGTCAATAACTTTTTATCCTCCGTTAATTTTGCAAAACAAAATTAATCCCACTTACAGAACCTCAAACCCCTGAGATAATTGGAGGTTTAATCTTATAAACAAATGACCTAAACTAAAAGTTTTTGTAAGCTTGATAGCACTGTTTCGCTAAATATTGCGTTTGGCTCAAAGTTCAATATATTGGCGGCACAGCTTTTATCACGAAAGTTCGAAGTGTTAAATATTTCCATCCAGGTACACTCGGAATATAATCAATTAAAGTTGCATCATTAAAAATTATGTTATCTCTTGAATTTTTAAGATTACAGCATTAAATGTTTTATCTGTTTATTTGTTGTTAGCCAGACGTATTTCCGTTTAGGATAAGGGAAAAATGTATTAAAGTGTCGAATGACCAAAAAACGAGAATAAACTGTGATGCGTTTTATTACAGTGTCCATGCCACAAATAACTCCACATAACAAATGACTCACCCTGTATATATAATTTTAATTATAAGCCAATTGTTTGGAGTTACGAGTTTAAATAGGGGCTTAATTAGTATCGTTTAAAAAATTCGTCAATTGAATGCGAGTGCCAAAAAAAATAATAAAAAGAAATTAGTCTGATGTGCTTTTTTCTCTCACGTAATTAATTAGTCGTTCACTTCAAAAAAGTGGAATTTAAAATTTCTAAAAAAAGGTTAACACAGATTTTTATTGCTCCTTGTGAAATTTCGTGTGGTCGTATATGTAAATTATAATATCAAAAAAATATAGCCTGACGTTTTGGTAAAATTAGGTTAAGTTAATTTAAAAATTAATTTGCGATTGGCAAGCGTCAACTAAAATTAATTTAACCGTGGTAAATGAAATTATTAATAAGTAATATTCGTACAATTGTGCATAATAAACAAAAGCCGGGAAATTGAACGAATGAAGCTGGTAAATGATTGATTAGGGTCCGGAATTTTAATTTTCAAGCGCTTCGACCGCAGAAGTAATCCAAAATAACCCAATAGTTTAGAAAATTATGTAAAATAGAATTTTGTACATACCAAATAAAGAGGAAAATACCACGATGCACTCTATAGATGGTTTATAAATTCCGAGTTGAGATGACGCCAAGTGTAACGTTTTTTTCATGGAGTGTACCCGTTTATAGAAATAGAAGTGCAGCAAACGAAAGACTTGTGTGGATAGAACGTGGCGCCGACGCTCTTACTTAGCGCCAACGCACGCAACATTTGAATTAAATTTTGGAACGCAGTGTTTACAATACGCATAAATCATCCTCCGCGAGTTATATTATTTAATTTTAAACTTTTAAATTTAAATTTTATTAAATTCGTAAATGGCAACACTGCCTTGCGCAAATGTCATAATCCATGGGCGTCCATAAATCTTTTTCTATGGAGGGCGGGAAGAAAAATATGATTGTAATATACAAAAACTGCAAGGAATATAGACAATTCTGCGGGGAATTAATTACATTTTATACAAAAACGTCTTTTTTAATTTAATTCATTTTAATCTGTCACTTTTACAACAGTTACCTAGTTTATTGTATTACTTTCGTACATGCTTTCGTAGTAACAAAATATAATTTTTATAATGCCACTTGGATTCTCAAGAAAAAAGGGCCTTGTTAGTAGAAAATTGAAATTTCGGTTTCATAAAGCTTTTAACAAATCGTTAAATTTAACTACCCAATCGAAATCACCTGTTGAGTTTATTTTAAATTTTCTATTGTAATTATGGTAGTTGAGGGTGCAAGAAATTGTATATTCTCTTATTATTTGTTAAACTGTGCTCTTATTTTTCAACTAAATTTGTTGTAGTGGAAATCTCGTTAACCTATTCATGCGCGTCAGTGGTGGACACAACATATAAGATCCAAATTGTTTAATCAATATAAAAAACAATAAAATGAACGAAAGTCGTTTAGATTTCGGATTCGAGAATGACTTACTGCAACCAAACTCGGCTCGGCCTGCGGGCTTGCAACTTGAATCGTTACTGAATCTTTCAAAATTTGAAATTCAAAAACAGTTTAATTTGAAACATTTTTTTATCAATGTAATAAAAGTAAATAACAGGACAGTAAGTATATAAATAGGAGAGCAGCAAATAAATGCAAATTCAGTGCATAAGGGCCGGATCGATCATTTGGACGAACACTTTGCGAAGAATAAGGGTTGCAGTTTTAGGTCATACCCAGGACCGTCCATGGAGACAATAATATATAACCAATTTCAATAGACTGGAAAAGTGTGACGTCACAAAATGGTCGCCGACCATATGTGCAAAAATTAGTGTAATTCGTGACCAATTACAGATTAATACAATTTTTATGTGTGCTGCTAGAAAGGGGACGGATCTCTATTTTTTTATGGATTCGAGAGGTGTCGTGGTTACGTTGTCAAAATCGTCTCTCCGCTCCGGTCCCCTCCACTCCGAGCCGTTTTGACTAACTCTGTACTAACTAAAGATATCCCCTAGACCGGTCTAACTCGGAAAAGTGAGGGTGAAATTACCAGCGGAATCAAATTGCCGTGTAGAGCAGGCGCAAAGAAAGATGAGAGGGTGGAGCTAGTGCGTAGAAACCAAAACTCGTACAATCGTGTTTATGTTGGTGTCAATTGGTGGAATTGGGTGTCACGCGATGTCTACTGCGCCGGATTTTGTCTACGCCCTCTCATCTTACTTTGTGCTCGCTCTACGACATAAACCAATGTTTACTCCCATTTATGACGTCATCACTTCACGCATGCACGCGACGTTGCATTTTCCGCTGAGACTTACATTCAAAGGTTGCCGCGGAAATATCAAATAGCAATTATACATAATTTTACCTTTTTAATTTACTTAAATATTTTATAACAAATACATATTATTATGTAATCTAATTATTATAAAAATAATGTATATCAAAGTAAACTTGCCCCTTGCATACAAAGGACGCCGCGGAAATGAAAAATAACGATTCTACAATGAACTTTAAAATAATATCTTTGATTAATATTGTTGACTATGTAAATATTTTTTGTATAAATACCATGTACAAATTTTAAATAAACAGCGGATGCAAAAATAGTTTTTTTTACTTCGTTTGTGCCTGCTTGTGCTCATTAATCCAATCATGCGCGCCAGTGTCGTTGATGTTTTCTTGAAAATCTCAAATACTATTTGGTCTAAATTCGAAAATTAAGCATGTCTCCAGCTCCCCCCTCCAGCTAATTTTTGTAATTACCTACACAAAAACTGTTTAGGTGCAAATGAAAATAATAATTGCATAAGCAGGCACAAACGAAGTACAAACGACTTAAAACTATTTTGAATTCGAATCTCGTTAATCAAATCATGCGCGTCCTCATCGTTGATGTGTAAGTTGAATTGCACAAACAAAACTTAAACGAAATTTAAATCCGAAATTTTCAAAAAAAGCATGTCTCCAGCCCCCCCCCCCCCCAGATAATGTTTGAAACTCTGTTTCGGATTAAAAATTCTAAATGGGTGGGGCTGGGGACATACACCTCTCTCTTGCCCCTCTTTTCCCAAAGCTACAGAAAATTAATACAATCAAAACTCAAGTTTAAGCAGGTTTAAGGGCCAACCAAAAAAAGTGGGTTTCCATTGGCTTGTTAGAGTTAACGGTCGCTTTCTATTGGTTAAACTAGGACCATTTAGTTAAGTGGCCATCATTAACGCTTTTGTTACGAAATCGGCCCTAATTGAATACAAACAATGTTTGTGTGTTAAAAAAAATACAAACAATGTTATCTTCTTCCGTTTTTTACAATTTTCTTTGTATTGTATAATTTCAATAATAAATTACAGGTTCCTATAAATGATTGTTTTCTTATCCCTCCTGTCGTCCATCAGCTACAATTTTGAGGTTAAATAATTAGGATTGTATATCATCTGTTTTACCGTAATTTTAACATAATAATTCTAATTAATCTAACTTCCCAACATCTGCTAATTAACGCTCGTTTAATTTTTTTGTCGGTCTTTTTAAAATGTCGGGTAGTGGTAGAGGACGCGGATGGTTAAAATTGGACAAAAGTCGGTCTGTGGGTGAACCGACTTCTAACGCAAATTTGGAATCTCCTGTTAACGCGAGTTGGTTAGAAGATGAACCTTCTCAAACCGGCATTAGCAACAATTTCGTCGGGGAGGCTTTGGCACAAGAGTTCAATATGATATCGTTCAATCAGCAGCACGGTGCAAAGCTCTTGAGTTTAGTTGAAAAGATTAATCTTGCTGATGATGGAATTAAATTTAATAACAAACTTAAAGCTATTGTGTTGTTCTGGCAGGCGGATTGCAAGTCCGATAAGGAAGTCAGGTTTGTCGTTTGTTCTTTACGTCTTTCTTCTCGTTTCAACTTTGTTTTTTAGGGATAGTTTTCAGTTTGTATTTAAAAAATGTGCCACTTGCATAGATTTGGGAACCAAGTTAACCACAATTGTTTCGGCCCACTCGTTCACTACATTGGAAATTCACGAAGTTAAAATTAGAAGCCTTTTCATCGACAGCATTCAAAGTGTTTTCGATGGCAAGTTGTTTGATTTGTGGTTAACTCTATCGTCTATCGTTTGTATTATGTTTAGGTAATCCGCAACTCAAAATTTCTAATCCGGTTGTTTTCCGGAATACATTTCGTATGCTCGGAGACTTCTACCACAAAGCTCGACTGAGTAACGGTAACGTAATTGGCGTTTTGGGTGGTTTTGTCGCACATTACTTAAAATTGTTGCTTCAATCGGATGACTACTGGGATTTCGAGTTGTTCACTTCGCAGGTAATACAATACTTTTTGTTTTATTTTTCTTCCGATAAATTTAATTTTCCGTTTTAGTTGTATTTAAATGGCGCAGCCATTAGTGAGAATTGCAATCACGACTTACTCGATATTGGATTTGAAATTAGAAATACACTAGCGGAAGGTCGCCCTAGTAAACCACTGCCTCGAATTTGGTTATTGTTGGGTCTTGATGTTATCAATCACCGCTTCGGTTTGTTGCCCACCGATCTTCACAGATTTTATCAGGAGAAACTGGGAGAAGAAGCAATGGCTAAATTCCAGGTATCTGATATTTTATGATTTTTGTATGCTCGGTGCATTGTGTTGTTCTGTTTGTACATTTTTAATGTTTTTATTTGGAATAAAAATTGCATTTTTGTGGTAATAATTGTTTAGAAAGCTTGAGAGTGCTGTGGTTGCATTTTAAGGTTGTCCAAGATTTTTTTTTCTGCAGGATTCCGATTTTAGTTTTTGGTGTCCTTAAATTTTTTTTTAGTTTTTGGTGGTGGTAAACACTTGAAATTTTAATTTTGGTCACAGTTAAGTTTATTTTTTAAAATCATTTGCTTGCTTAAGGCAAACTCTGTTAGTTTAAAATGCAGTGTCTTGAATAAGTTAAGACTGTTCTGTTGATAATAAATATTTCAAATGATTTAACAAGAATTAATTAGGTAAAATATAAAACTATTATGGTAAAGGCCTAAAATTTTTAAATTAAATTTAATTTCAACTCTCGGCGCTTAGATTGTTGGTCATATTTGAAAACAGTACAGTACTGCTTTGAAATTAAATTTCAAAAGTTTTTACCAAAATTATGTCTTACCTATTTAATTCTCTTTGAATCATTTAATCAGTCAGTCTTGACTTGTTCATGAAACCAACAGAGGCGCCTTAATAAACAAAATGTTAAACTAAATTAACTAGAATCAATTTTGAGTAATATTCTCGATTTGATTCTCTTCTAACTTTCTAATATGCGACAATCACAAACTTAGTAAATTATGTGCTGTGCAGAAAAATAGTATCTACTTGCCTGCTCAATTAATCATTATTAATATGCATTTCATAAAATAAGTAATATTTAAAGCGACTTAAGGGGGGAAAACACTGTAACAGTTCGAAAAATAGAAGTATTTTAAGAAATTTTTTACAGAAAAAGTACAAAGCCAATCTTTTTCAAATTTTCCACAAATTTTATTGATTATATTATATACATTAAAAAAAATTTTTTGGCTTGGTTGTAGTCCATATACAGGGTTTAAAAGCAAATATCTCAAAACTACAAATTTGTATCTCGTTAACAGCAAAACAGGAAAACTATCCATCCGATTAATATGATTCAAAAAACATTTTGTTCACAATATTCGTCTTTATCGTCCGACGAGATTTTTTTAATTGGTCGTTCCGTTTAGCTTCTATGTTACAATAAGGACACACAAGAAATGCTCGATTTTAAAATTTTTTTTTCCAAGATCTGAAATTTTGCTATTTTTCAAGATATCAAAATTTCCTCCCGACGAACTATAGTCATGGGTATGTACTTTGTAAAGATTTTTGAAATTTTGATTTCAAACTAACCATATTATGGTCGAATTGCTGTCAACCAGTCACTCACTTTTTTTTTGAAGAGCAAACTTTCGCATCCTGTACACCCTGTATATGGATTACAAACAAGCAAAAAAAAATTTTTAAATGTATATAATATAATCAATAAAATATATGGAAAATTTGAAAAAGATTGGCTTTGTACTTTTTCTGTAAAAAATTTCTTAAAATACCTCTCTTTTTCGACCTGTTACAGTGTTTTCCCCCCTTAACAAAATTGATATCTATATTTGAATTTAAGATGGGCCTTTAATTCATCAGAATCAAGAGGGGCTCACAGTTTTTTTTGGGTTCGTAATTGTAATTTATAAAAAAATTCGGAATTAAACTAGGCGGTTCAGTGGCCTTTGGCCGCCTTCACCTCCTATGAGTGTCGGATGTGGAGGAACAGTAGAAATCTCTTTAATAATAATTAATCCATTCCTTTTTTTCTTTTCAATCAAAACAAAAAATTTAAGATTTCAAAAAAATAGGAAATATCCTTTTTACGACACAGTTAAATATGGGAGCGATCGAGATTCAAACCTATGACCTTTAAATCTATAGCTCTCCCTCGGGCAGTGGTAAACTCGGCCGCTTTAGGTATTTTAATTCTCACGGATTAAGCTTACAAGGGGTCACTACAGTGAGTATGTCGCCAATCGAGATCCCAATTTTTTTGGTGATTCTAGTAGCTAAAAAAATTATCACTTTTTCGAATTTTAGTCGATTGCCTCTTAGTTCTTGAGTTATGAATTTTTGAAAGGGCAGACTTTACCATAAGCTTAGCATTATGGACGTTGTAACGCGTAGGTCCTGGGTTCTAATCCCAGTCCCGGCAAATTTTTTTTCTTTCAATTATGTAATTTATTATCGGAATTGAAAAATTAATGACCTACGAATTACCATTACAAATTATTAACCGCTAGACCACCACGGTTTTTTGCTAATAATAATAGCAGTTAACCCACCATAGTATTTTTAAAAATTCATAACTCAAGAACTAAGGACCAATCGACTAAAATTCGAAAAAGTGATAATTTTTTTAGCAACTAGAATCACCAAAAAAATTGGGATCTCGATTGGCGACATACTCACTGTAGTGACCCCTTGTTAGTCTACAGCTATCTATGTAATCTCGGCTGATTACTTAACGAAATAATACGATATGACGTCATTTCAAGGTTATTGGCTGTCTTCAGACGTATGTAACCAGATAAATTTTTTTACCCCAATTTTAGGGCCGTTTACGAACCTCAGTCCACGAACGATCGCGGCTTTGGAACAAAACGGTCACCTAATTGGATGGATGTCGATCTAGTCCCGGTCTACATTTGCCTCAACTCAAAAAATGATATCACCTATGGTTACAGATGTCCCCATAAGAAACATCGACATTGATCCACCCTGTACAGGAAGTAGGAAGTGTAGGAAGATTTTGTGACTAGTAAAATCTGAATTTTTATCTGATAAAATAGAATTACTTAAATATTACCGCGCGCAACTTGCTCGGAGTCTTTGAAAATATCAAGCACCCATAAAAATAATAAATAAAACTTGGTCAGACATGATGAAACTCAAACGAAAAAAGGACTCAAACTTTTGACCCTAATTTCACCCAAAAATTTGATTTTGAGAATGCCAGCGATATGCACTTACAATTTTTACAAACCAGCCAAGTATATTAAAAATTTGTGATAAATTCAGAATACTTACGGTTTAACTTTCTGTTTAATAAGACACCTATAAGGCTCTCCGAATAAGACTAATTGAAAAAATGCCCAAAATGTGCTTAAATTGAAAAAATTTTATTTGTGAATAATAAATAATCAATATTATTATTTATTTCACATCAAAATTGATTAATGGATTAAGTAATTTAAAAGTTAAAAAATATAATTGTTCATTTTTATGTATAGCAAATTGATTTTGCGATGAATTGAAAAAATTGAAAAATTTGATTTAGAGAATGCCAGCGATATGCACTTACAATTTTTACAAACCAGTCAAGTATATTAAAAATTTGTGATAAATTTAGAATACTAAGGCTCTCCGAATAAGACTAATTGAAAAATTGCCCAAAATGTGCTTAAATTGAAAAAATTTTATTTGTGAATAATAAATAGTCAATATTATTATTTATTTCACATCAAAATTGATTAATGGATTAAGAAATTTAAAAGTTAAAAAATATAATTGTTCATTTTTATGTATAGCAAATTGATTTTGCGATGAATTGATTCTTCTAAAATTTTTATCTTTAATAATGAGACAGCGGATTTATATGCGATAACAGACCGGTTTAAAGATAACAGCGCTTAAACCGTAACATAACTAACCAATAGAAAACGTTTATTAGAACTAATAAACATTTTACATTGGCAATAAATTTTTTTTCACCAATTGTTTATGGGGCGTTACTTTAAGACCGGTCTGTTATCGCATATAAATCCGCTCTCTATTAATAACTAACCTTGTAATTGCATGTGCTTTAGAAATCGAATTGGATTTGTGGTTGAAATCGATTAAAGCATTTATTTTTATGTTTTTTTAAACAAAAATTACATTTACGCTAACATATGGACTGTAAGGTCTTCACCAGTCTTGGGTACGAATCACACCATATTGCAAGCTCTACCAGCAGTGAAGATTAGTTCCTGTTGATTGGCACAATTCACACATCAAAGGTCGCCATTTATAATAAGCTAGAAGCAAATTTCTCTTACATGCTAGTTTAACCCTGATCTCAAATCCATAAGTTATAAAATGTACCGCGATGGTAGGTTGTAGTACCTTTAGGGTTGCGTCGCGCCTATTCCGCCGTAGTCACCCGCATAAAATCCTTCGTGATATTTTTCAGCCCACCAATAAAAGTGAAGCACAAATGAGGAGCATCCATGCAAAATCGTACATGTCCATGTGCCTTTAAGTTTTTGATACTGTTATTTATTTTTTTGGACATGTCAGGTGTTGCTCGGACTAAATGATGGACACGTCTTACTTTGCATGATTTATTTTGATGAAGCATAAAAAATATATTAATAAGTTACCTAAAGATGAAGAGTTCCACAATTCTGCTCTAAGAAGTCGCACATTTCCTCGTCTTCTGCTGTTATTTTCGGATCGCCGTAAATTATCTCTTTATAGAATTGAAGTTCCAGTAGATCTTCCCATTTAATATTCTTTTCAACATTACTATAATTGCTTTTTCAACAAAGTATTCACATTTTTTTTTCTCGCTCATAATTCATTGCCAAGGGGCTAAATATTGAAATTGCTTTCTCTCCTGCCTATTTTCGTCATTGTGTAATATGGGACATTTGGAACTTCAAATTGGTAAAATTCACATCCTCGATACCTAATGGTTGTGGTGTTCTTATTGCAGAATTTTTGAATTCAATATGTTCAAAATTCTTCTACCGCAGATTTTTGAATCGCCAAAATCAAAAATTAAACGCAAATCCTTACATAACACAAAATTAATAAAAATAGCAGAAAAGTCAGTATTATAACGTAAACTATTAAGGTAAAACACTGTTAAAAGCAACAAAAGGACGCTTAAGCTAATCTGCAATATTTTGTTAAATCAGCAAAAAAACTTTTATCTCAACAGTTATTATTATGAAGACTTTTATTAAGACGTTGTTTGAGACATGTAGCGACACCTTACAATTAAGATTCAAACATAAATTAAGTAGAAATTTTAGTCTTGGACAAGTCATGATTTGGACATGACTTATTTTAAATGAGAAATTTATATCAATTTCTGTACACATAATACAGACATCAAATTCGGATGCAATTAAGGAAAACCTACCGGAAACTATCTAAAACTCAATTTTACCATTCGATCGACACGTACGGTTTTCCATGGACGCTCCTCAAATTATTACACTACATTATTTGAACCACTGCCCCGATGGTTCACAAGTGTTGCGGTGTACAGTCTTTCCGGTACCAGAGTTAAGTTGCACATATGCGTTTCGTGACATCTTTTGACTCAGGCGATAGTTCTGCAGCTAACTAAGAAAAAAAAATATCTGGGCGCCAGTATTTAAAATAAAACCTCGACGAGAACCGCTTCGCGTAACCCTTCCGTGTCGATTTCCTTCGCGACTTTTCGTATGATCTTGCCTTTAAGCCCCCTCCTACCAGTATCAAATTAGCCTAAAAAACTTTAGTTAAAACAAACGTGCTCTAAGAAGGGCCCGAATTCTTGATGAAAGGAAACACTGTTGAATGCTTAGTGCTTTGAAAAGTTGTTGTAGTGTAATGAGGCAAGGGTGAACGAGCTGCTTGTTTTTTTTTGAAGTTTTATTTGAAGAAATATATCAAATTTTGCAGGGAAATCGTATAAAATTGAGTATCCAACCAGTCCATGTCAATAAAGCATTCGACGGCTATCAAAGCACTGTGAACGTTTTACAAGTTACACCACCTGAATCAAAGTCGCCCATCAACGATCAACTCAACAATTCTCATAACCACTACAGCATCCCGAACGACGCGCCCCAACATTATGCACCACCTCCTCAAAATTACAACGCACACAACTACAACACCGAAGTTGGGGACTGGAACAACACTAATGAATTCAAAGTGGGTATGAATAATCAAGAAAAAGCTGGAAGGCCAATTTTAGGTGCCGGTGCGAGATTACAAAGGATACGTACCGCTGAGGAGGCCAGTAATGCTGCCATTACTCAAGATTCCGGTAAAGAGAATTCTGCAGGGTGGGATAATAGTCAAAAATTAGGTAGCAAGAATTGGAGTAGCAGTAACAAAAATAATAAAGGCTATGGAGGTAATAAAAGTAAAGGTTGGGAACATGACGACAGATTTGATAAAAATTATTAATTATTAAGTGTTTTGTTTTGTCACATTTTATTGTTTTGATAAGATTTTAGGCACTCATGTTCATCTCGGTAGTTTAGCGTAACTGGTAGGTACTTTTTTATTATTGTGTAGTGTCAAAGAAAAATTGATATTGTAAAATTGTCAACTAATAAGAGGTAGTCGACTTTAGTTGATTTTTTTTATTAATTAAATTGGGTGTGCGTAATTATTGCTTGATATCGGATCATTTCAAGGTCATTGCTTTTAAATGTTTTAAATAATTGTGATAATTAGCAATTTCAACATCGTTTTTGTATATTTTGAAAAGCTGTTGCCTGTAATTTGGCCATTTTTATATTGACATATTTTTTTATTGTAATTTTACATTTATTCGTGTCAACTCTGTATATATTATTGTTTAACGTACTAGATTATTTTAAAGATTTAAATTTTTAATTTGTTGGGGAATCCCATGTAAACAATCCAAGTAGGGGATTTCCTACTCTAATGAGACGTGCAAATTTTGTTTTCAAAAAGACTGAGCGGTTTTTAAAACTTTGATTCACTTAATAGGCGTTTCCAAATAACGACCTTTTTATCCACATAGAGGGCTTCTGATTTGAAGCTTTTAGGTTTCACCCCCTATACTTGTTTGGAAGTGCGCTTTTCTTTTGATGATCTCTAAATATTTCACGATTCTAAGGGTAAGTTTTAATGTGGTTAAGGAATGCCGAATGTTATTTTTTAAATGTATATATTAGCAACAATTAACTAGATGTAATTACTTATAAGATTTTTTTTATTATTATAATAATTATTACGTACCGATGTATATTTTTTCTGTCGATTTTTAAAACTATTAAGTGGCAATTTTGTGTCTGTAATGTTCTATTTTTGTTTTAATTTGTAGTCTGATCTTGGTTTGTCTAAAATAATGACAATATAAACAAAATTTATCGTGACTGACTTTTTTTTTACATATTCCCACCCTGTGCTCTATATAATATTGGACGTTCTAAACAGTCGGGGATACAGAACTACCACAAGTTCTACCTATTACCATCAAAGTTGATATTAAAACAGTAAGAACACAATAACAAAAATAAAGCTTATAATTTAAATTGGCTCACTCACACTCCTAACCTTTGTTTCGATTGTTAAATTATGTGCTCCTTAACTGTCCACCCCTAACCTTGAAAAGTGGATCCATGTGGATCCCTCCCTGGGTTTGAATCCTGTACCCAGCATTCGCAGTTCAGTTCAGCCCCTAGAAATCAAGAAGCTTCATTAAAGATTTGACTTTTTTTTTTGACAAGTGTAAATTGTATAATCTCCCTTGTTATTACAAATTTTTATGTTAAAAGATTAAGTTAAAACATGGAGTGGTTTGGTATCACAGTTTATGGGGTTCCCGATCCCATAAAAGATATGATGAGGCCCGATTATGTAGAACCGATAGTCCAACCACATATTAATGAAATTATAGCGAAAGGTTCAAAGAAAACATTTTCCGAGTTAATATCAGAATTGGACGTTTACCTTGGAACTGCAGATGGATATGCTTACAGATCTTACGACAGACTTCTTCGCATGCGTTGCAAAGGGATGTTTAAACCTGTTGGTAACTTTTCGTCCCCCAACACTTAAAAAAAATTATATCGAAATCTTTAAGGCCCTATGGAAATGTACCGATATCCAGGTACCAACATGATGATTCCAACTTTTTGGATGTGTGATCCAGCACTGGTGGGTGAAGATTGGTACAAATCAAGCACTTCTGCTCCTAAACCTGTCACAGACATTTCTAAGTAAGTTTAAATAAGGGGCTACATTTTTTGGTTCCCTGAAGTCCATCATAAGCGGAGCATAACTTTTTATACTCTTTTTAGATTTTTCGATGAAGCTTTGAAAAAAGATAAGTTCTTCAGATTATGAATAACTTTAAAGGGATGCAAATTTGTAGTTTTGTCTCATATAAAAAACCACTCCATAAAGAAATTTATGTGCAAACGTCATGAATAGTGTAACTATTCTCGAATTTTAAACAAATTAGAAGTAAGTAAACTGATGATTTGTATTTGATGTTAAAAAATAATAAAATCCCTAATTGATTTCCAAATTCGTTAATTTTATTATTTCGCTGATTGTGAACCAATATCAATGAATAATTCAAATTTATCGTATCCGTATGGATTGCATGTTGACCACAAATTCATTCTAATAAAATAAAAAAAAAATAACAATTTGCGTTTCTAAATAAATTTTTGGTGAGTGAGTGAACGGTCGGTAGTGGTAATCTCGTTAACCCATTCATGAGCGTCAGTGGTTCCAATTAATTGCTACAAATTTGAGCACTAATTGACAGATGACGGAAAAGTGACGGAACTAATTCAAATAATAAGACTTAAAATATCTTACAAAACGAAACATAAGGCCATATTATGTACCATAATCGATATATTATAAAGAATACCGACAAATTCCACTTAATATTATGCTAGGTAAACATTTTTTCAATAAATCTTTAATTACCCCACAACAAATTTCAAAGTGCTGCTTCTCAACCAGTGGTTCCCGATATGAAAACCATAGGTGAGTAAACTACTCGCTCTAATTTCAAACATCTTGCCTAATTTGTATCAGATGTAAATTATTGATTGTCGGTGGTGGATCTGGTGGTTGTACACTCTCAGCGAAGTTCTCAAAGATTCTAAAAAATGACGAACTCATCATCGTGGAACCAAGCTGCATACATTATTATCAACCGATGTTTACCCTAATAGGAGGAGGCATCAAGCAATTTAAAGAGTCTCACAAAAATATGGCGGATGTTTTACCCAAAAAGGTGAAGTGGTTGCAAAACAACGTAGTAGAATTTAATCCCAAAAGTAATTCGGTCACTATTTTAAACGGAGATGTGATTTCGTATGACTTCCTGTTGATTGCTATCGGATTCCAGCTTAATTACGACAAGGTAAAAATTGATTACTTTAGGAATCGTTCCAATTGTTGTTTTGTACTCTCAGGTTATAGGATTGAAGGAATCCCTGGAGATACCTAACAGTGGGGTTGCATCAATTTATTCGCCAAAATATGTGAACCGCATGTACGCAGAATTACAACGGTTTGAATCGGGTAATGCAGTTTTCACTTTTCCAAATACACCTATCAAGTGTCCAGGTGCTCCACAAAAGATTTGTTACATATCGGAACATTTTTTGAGAAAGGTAAGAGCAGACTCATGGTCATGTATTTCAGTGACTGTTAACGCGCACGAATGGATTAACAAATTTTTTGCATAATAATTCACCCTTAAACTTTATTTAAATTTCAAGTTGGGAAAAAGAAGTAACGCAAATTTTTCCTACAATACGAGTTTACCTGTCATATTTAGCGTTAAAAAATATGCTGATGCGTTATGGACAGTCGCGAAAAATCGAAAAATTAATGTAAACTTGCGGACGAACTTGATCGAAGTGAAACCGGAGAAGAAAGTTTCAATTTTCGAAAATTTGGATAAGCCAGGCGAAAAAATTGAGATGTCTGTGAGTCAAATTTTTGGAATTTTGTATTTAATTAGGTAGTACTAAATTAAATGAACTTCTTAGTATTCGCTTTTGCACGCTGTTCCACCAATGAGCGCGCCGGATGTTTTAAAATCATGTCCGGATTTGGTTTCCGAAAATGGATTCGTAAACGTTGATAAGGACACCCTACAGCATATTAAATTTTCTAATATATTTGCTATAGGAGACTGCAGTACAACCCCTAATGCAAAAACTGCTGCTTCTGTTGGTAAGTTAACTTTTTACCCCTTTCGAATAGCAGAAAAATTTACATTTTAGCTGCGCAGACTCCGATTGTCTACGAAAACTTGAAAAATGCAATGGATGGTAAAAAACCGACCAAAATATACAACGGTTACTCGTCTTGTCCTTTAGTCACCGGTTACGGAACCTGCATTTTAGCCGAGTTTGATTATAGTTTTACACCCTTGGAGACTTTTCCGATGAGTCAAGATAAAGAAATGTGGAGTATGTACACTCTCAAGAAAGAGTTCTTACCAGCTTTATATTGGAATTTCATGTTGAAAGGTTACTGGGATGGACCCGGGCAGTTAAGAAGAATCATGCATTTGCAATTCTAATTGTTTTGAAATAAAGTTTAATTATTGTTGATTGTTCATGTATTTTTTATCCTCAGATGGATTTGGATGTGTTGGATGGTGGTTGAACAATTTAATTGAGAACAGTAGTGGGATCCCCCCCCCAGATGAGGTAGAGGCTCGTAGAAGCAAATTCATTGCCCCCTAAAATCTTTAGGTCATGCAGACGAAATTCATTAGAAATCCCAATTGCTGTTTTTTTTTGCGTTTGCAGGGTGGAGAAAATCTCGTACGAGACACTGCCACAATCGGTGGCGGTAGCGTTAGACTCTTACTGACTAAATCTCCCTTCCATGCCCCCCATAATCTGACCACCCATCGTAGAAGGCTCATTATTCTCATGTTGATTATTGACCATGTTATATGGACAGGTAGATCCTCCTTCAGTATCACTTGGTAAAAGAAAATATAATCTTCCACCAACAGACGATAGCCCCCCCCCCTTGCCATTCTGTCCTTGAGCTCATAAACGAAATGAAATGTTCTTGTGGTTTTCGTTTCAAAATGGTTTTTTACAAGATAAAATATAGATTTACTACATAGTCGCAAGTTGAAAATTATAGTTTTTACACAGACAGACAGCCGGAGAAATCTGTTACATTACATATTCGCTAATCCGGACACTATTACTGTATTCTGTTTTGAATCCTATAATCAGGACACGTGTGAGATATAGATCTGCCTGGGGGGGGGGGCACGTGCCCCTTTGGCTACGGGCCTAGCGCATATAAATCAGCTCTCTGATTTTGAATCTATCAGTTGAGTTATAAATATTTCTCTTCGCCCTGTATATAAGTTTCTCTCTTCATACTTTTGAACTTTTTACGTTTTCAAAAGTTTTGTTTACGTATTTTCGTTGGTATTTTAACTGCGTTATCAACTTATCATAAGCAATTGAGATAATTTTACAAAAGTTTTGAAAGTTCTAACCTCAGTTTAAAGGCCAAAATGTTAGCAAAACATCTTTTCAACAAAACTTCAACCACTCCACAACAAATTTTAAGGTGTTGCTTCTCAACCACCGGCGCTCGATATGAAAATCATAAGTAAGTACATGGCCTAATTTGATTAAAAAATTTTCACCTAATTTTTACCTGTCAGATGTAAATTGTTGATTGTCGGAGGTGGATCTGGTGGTTGTACACTCTCGGCAAAGTTTTCAAAAGTTCTCAAAAATGACGAAATCATCGTTGTGGAACCAAACGATAAACATTACTATCAACCGATGTTTACCCTAATAGGTGGAGGTATCAAGCAATTACAAGATTCTCACAAAAATATGGTGGATGTTTTACCTAAAAAGGTGAAATGGTTAAAAAATAATGTGGTAGAATTTAATCCAAAAAGTAATTCGGTTACAATTTCAAACGGCGATGTGATTTCGTATGATTTCCTGTTGATCGCTGTCGGATTACAACTTAATTATGACAAAGTAAAAATTGTATACCTATTAGTGTATGAATCTTTTAAATTGTAGTTTTGTACTTTCAGGTGTTAGGATTGCAGGAATCCTTAGAGATGCCCAACAGTGGGGTTGCATCAATTTACTCACCGAAATATGTGAACCGTATGTACACAGAATTGCGACGGTTTGAATCGGGTGATGCAATTTTTACTTTCCCAAATTCACCTGTCAAGTGTCCAGGCGCTCCACAAAAAATTTGTTACATATCGGAACACTTTTTGAGAAAGGTAAGAATGACTTTTGGTTGTGACTTGTGATTCCCCCACAAAACTACTTGAAAACTTTTCAGTTCTAAAATATAGAAATTTTTATAGTTTTTGCAGCCACATAAAATACTAAATAAATTGTAAATCAAAATTTGTTTAATCCATTCCTGCGCGTCAATTCACAAATTTGTTTTCACGTTTCTCTTTGATGATTTTAGCAGTAATAATACTAATTCAAATACTCCCCAAAAAGTTGCGATATATTTAACTTCACTCTTAAATTTGGATTTTTGTTTTCAAGGTTGGAAAAAGAGATAAAGCAAATATTACTTACAATACAAGTTTACCCGTCATATTTGGCGTTAAAAAATATGCTGATGCTTTATGGAAAGTTGTTGAAAACCGCAAAATTGATGTAAACCTGCGTACGCACTTAATCGAAGTGAAACCAGAGAAGAAAATTGCAATTTTTGAAAATTTGGATAAACCAGGCGAAAAAATAGAGAAGTCTGTGCGTAACATCTTTAGGATTTTAAATTGAACCTTGTAAATGAAATTAATTTTTCAGTATTCACTTTTACATGCTGTTCCGCCAATGAGCGCGCCGGATGTTTTAAAAACATGTCCAGATTTGGTTTCCGAAACTGGTTTCGTAAACGTTGACAAGGACACTCTACAGCACGTTAAATTTTCTAATATATTTGCGATGGGAGATTGTAGTGCTACCCCTAATTCGAAAACTGCTGCATCTGTTGGTACGTTAATATTTTCCATTTTCGCATTGTTACAAAAATTTATGTTTTAGCTGCACAGTCGCCGGTAGTTTATGAAAACTTGAAAAATGTAATGGATGGTAAAAAGCCGATCAAGGTATACAACGGTTACGCGTCTTGTCCGTTAGTCACTGGTTATGGTACCTGCATTTTAGCAGAGTTTGATTATAATTTGAAGCCTTTAGAGACTTTCCCCATAAGTCAAGATAAAGAAATGTGGAGCATGTACTGCTTAAAGAAAGATTTTATGCCGCCTTTATACTGGAATGTAATGCTGAAAGGTAATTGGAATGGACCAGACCAGTTGAGAAGAATCATGCATTTGAAATTTTAATTGATTTATTGAATTTTTTTATATGATATCATACTTTGTTATATTTACAAATAAAATTATATTGATTGTTTATTTAGGTTTTAATACGCGCAATTAGTGTATGATAATTATTATAGTTAGTATCTTCCATGTATATGCCGTCATGGAAATTTTTGTAGAAAATTTAACTTCCTACAAAATTGCCAAATAACAAAAAAGGTCTCTTTTTGAGTGGTTCTTTTAATGTGACGACCAAATTTTGGGTAACTGGACAGCACACAAAATTGGTAAGTTTTTTCGAGGTCCATTTAAAATAATAAAATTTATTTCAGCTTGCCCATAATTATTTCAACAATAAAACTTTTATTGGCTGGTCTAATCATTGAAATTTCTTAATTGGGATATAAGTACTTGGGTATTCTTCAAAAAACGAATTCAAATTCAATCAAATAGCAATCAAAATAACCGCAAATCGAATGAAATTTAAAGCTTAGAATTTTTTGTTTATTTTTCCTGTGTTTATTATAACAGGATTAGTGTATTCATGAAGTTCCAGAATATTTGAACAACCTTTAATTTTTACCAAAAATTTAATATAAAAAATCGCACCAAAACCAAAATAACCGCAAATCGAATGAAATTTAAGGCTTAGAATTTTTTGTTTATTTTTCCTGTGTTTATTATAACAGGATTAGTGTATTCATGAAGTTCCAGAATATTTGAACAACCTTTAATTTTTACCAAAAATTTAATATAAAAAATCGTACCGAAACCAAAATAACCGCAAATCGAATGAAATTTAAGGCTTAGAATTTTTTGTTTATTTTTCCTGTATTTATTATAACAGGATTAGTGTATTCATGAAGTTCCAGAATATTTGAACAACCTTTAATTTTTACCAAAAATTTAATATAAAAAATCGCACCAAAATAACCGCAAATCGAATTAAATTTAAGGCTTAGAATTTTTTGTTTATTTTTCCTGTGTTTATTATAACAGGATTAGTGTATTCAAGAAGTTGCAGAATATTTGAACAACCTTTAATTTTTACCAAAAATTTAATATCAAAAGTCGCACCGAAACCAAAATAACCGCAAATCGAATGAAATTTAAGGCTGAGAATTTTTTGTTTATTTTTCCTATATTTATCATAACAGGATTAGTGTATTCATGAAGTTCCAGAATATTTGAACAACCTTTAATTTTTACAAAAAATTTAATATCAAAAGTCGCACCGAAACCAAAATAACCGCAAATCGAATAAAATTTAAGGCTAAGAATTTTTTGTTTATTTTTCCTATATTTATTATAACAAAATTAGTGTATGCATGAAGTTCCAGAATATTTGAACAACCTTTAATTTTTACCAAAAATTTAATATCAAAAGTCGCACCGAAACCAAAATAACCGCAAATCGAATGAAATTTAAGGCTTAGAATTTTTTGTTTATTTTTCCTGTGTTTATTATAACAGGATTAGTGTATTCAAGAAGTTCCAGAATATTTGAACAACCTTTAATTTTTACCAAAAATTTAATATCAAAAGTCGCACCGAAACCAAAATAACCGCAAATCGAATGAAATTTAAGGCTAAGAATTTTTTGTTTATTTTTCCTATGTTTATTATGACAGGATTAGTGTATTCATGAAGTTCCAGAATATTTGAACAACCTTTAATTTTTACCAAAAATTTAATATCAAAAGTCGTACCGAAACCAAAATAACCGCAAATCGAATGAAATTTAAGGCTTAGAATTTTTTGTTTATTTTTTCTGTATTTATCATAACAGGATTAGTGTATTCATGAAGTTCCAGAATATTTGAACAACCTTTAATTTTTACCAAAAATTTAATATCAAAAGTCGCACCGAAACCAAAATAACCGCAAATCGAATGAAATTTAAGGCTTAGAATTTTTTGTTTATTTTTCCTGTGTTTATTATAACAGGATTAGTGTATTCAAGAAGTTGCAGAATATTTGAACAACCTTTAATTTTTACCAAAAATTTAATATCAAAAGTCGCACCGAAACCAAAATAACCGCAAATCGAATGAAATTTAAGGCTTAGAATTTTTTGTTTATTTTTCCTGTGTTTATTATAACAGGATTAGTGTATTCAAGAAGTTCCAGAATATTTGAACAACCTTTAATTTTTACCAAAAATTTAATATCAAAAGTCGCACCGAAACCAAAATAACCGCAAATCGAATGAAATTTAAGGCTAAGAATTTTTTGTTTATTTTTCCTATATTTATTATAACAAAATTAGTGTATGCATGAAGTTCCAGAATATTTGAACAACCTTTAATTTTTACCAAAAATTTAATATCAAAAGTCGCACCGAAACCAAAATAACCGCAAATCGAATGAAATTTAAGGCTTAGAATTTTTTGTTTATTTTTCCTGTGTTTATTATAACAGGATTAGTGTATTCAAGAAGTTCCAGAATATTTGAACAACCTTTAATTTTTACCAAAAATTTAATATCAAAAGTCGCACCGAAACCAAAATAACCGCAAATCGAATGAAATTTAAGGCTAAGAATTTTTTGTTTATTTTTCCTATGTTTATTATGACAGGATTAGTGTATTCATGAAGTTCCAGAATATTTGAACAACCTTTAATTTTTACCAAAAATTTAATATCAAAAGTCGCACCGAAACCAAAATAACCGCAAATCGAATAAAATTTAAGGCTGAGAATTTTTTGTTTATTTTTCCTATATTTATTATAACAAAATTAGTGTATTCATGAAGTTCCAGAATATTTGAACAACCTTTAATTTTTACCAAAAATTTAATATCAAAAGTCGCACCGAAACCAAAATAACCGCAAATCGAATGAAATTTAAGGCTTAGAATTTTTTGTTTATTTTTCCTGTGTTTATTATAACAGGATTAGTGTATTCAAGAAGTTGCAGAATATTTGAACAACCTTTAATTTTTACCAAAAATTTAATATCAAAAGTCGCACCGAAACCAAAATAACCGCAAATCGAATGAAATTTAAGGCTGAGAATTTTTTGTTTATTTTTCCTATATTTATCATAACAGGATTAGTGTATTCATGAAGTTCCAGAATATTTGAACAACCTTTAATTTTTACAAAAAATTTAATATCAAAAGTCGCACCGAAACCAAAATAACCGCAAATCGAATAAAATTTAAGGCTAAGAATTTTTTGTTTATTTTTCCTATATTTATTATAACAAAATTAGTGTATGCATGAAGTTCCAGAATATTTGAACAACCTTTAATTTTTACCAAAAATTTAATATCAAAAGTCGCACCGAAACCAAAATAACCGCAAATCGAATGAAATTTAAGGCTAAGAATTTTTTGTTTATTTTTCCTATGTTTATTATAACAGGATTAGTGTATTCATGAAGTTCCAGAATATTTGAACAACCTTTAATTTTTACCAAAAATTTAATATCAAAAGTCGCACCGAAACCAAAATAACCGCAAATCGAATAAAATTTAGGCTGAGAATTTTTTGTTTATTTTTCCTATATTTATTATAACAAAATTAGTGTATTCATGAAGTTCCAGAATATTTGAACAACCTTTAATTTTTACCAAAAATTTAATATCAAAAGTCGCACCGAAACCAAAATAACCGCAAATCGAATAAAATTTAAGGCTGAGAATTTTTTGTTTATTTTTCCTATATTTATTATAACAAAATTAGTGTATTCATGAAGTTCCAGAATATTTGAACAACCTTTAATTTTTACCAAAAATTTAATATCAAAAGTCGCACCGAAACCAAAATGACCGCAAATCGAATGAAATTTAAGGCTTAGAATTTTTTGTTTATTTTTCCTATGTTTATTATAACAGGATTAGTGTATTTATGAAGTTCCAGAATATTTGAACAACCTTTAATTTTTACCAAAAATTAATATCAAAAGTCGCACCGAAACCAAAATGACCGCAAATCGAATGAAATTTAAGGCTTAGAATTTTTTGTTTATTTTTCCTATGTTTATTATAACAGGATTAGTGTATTTATGAAGTTCCAGAATATTTGAACAACCTTTAATTTTTATCAAAAATTTAATATCAAAAGTCGCACCGAAACCAAAATAACCGCAAATCGAATGAAATTTAAGGCTTAGAATTTTTTCTGTGTTTATTATAATTGGATTAGTGTATTCATGAAGTTCCAGAATATTTGAACAACCTTTAATTTTTACCCAAAATTTTATATAAAAGCACCAATACCAAAATAAGCGTAAATCGAATTAAATTCAAGGCTTAGAATTTTTTGTTTATTTTTCCTGTGTTTATTATAATAGCATTAGTGCTTTCATAAAGTTCCAGAATATTTGAACAACCTTTAATTATTACTAAAAATTTTATATTAAAAATCACATTGAAAGCAAAATAACTTTCTTCTTTTCGATGTCTGCATAAAAATAATCACAGCAAGTAAAAACAAAAAATTTAATATCATTTATAAGGCATTTGGAAAATTAAGGATTCTCCTTGGAGAAAGGAGTTGGTTGAGAATGGTAAATAATTATTTCCCAATTTTTTTAATAAAGAATTCTTGAACAAATAAAAAATCTTGTTACAGTAAATTTAAAATTTATTACTCAATTAATTTTTTGGCTTTAAAGTACCTCCTAAGATATAAAACTTGCCAAGTTGCAAGACCCAATAAGCAAACCATAGAAAATATGGAAAAGTACAGCACTCGACTGTTGGTCGATTCTGTAAACAAATTTCTTTCAAAAATCACATCGCAAACTTACACTTAATTTGCTTACCGTTTGTGTCCCTCATTTCTTCCTCCCTATTCCTCATAAGAGAAAAATCTTGTACTATCGCTTCAGATAAATCTTCCAATCGCTTTAACTCAACTTCAATCGGTTTCAGTTTAGCTGCTTCTCCGATCTAAAAACAGTCTTTTAAAAATGAAATTTGAAAAAATTACAATCACTTACACCCTCGTAACTTTTAGCTTCTACACCGTGCTTTGTAACCAAAAGGATCTGTTGACCAATTCCTCGTTGATCTAAAAAAAAGGTTTTTTGGAAACGGTGAAGACAATTTTATTAATTTCGGCTTACGTGCTGGAACACGAGACACGAAACATATTTCGAATGTATCGTAGGTCTCGGTGACGAATGAAAACTTTCCTTTCGATACGTCTTCGTGTTGTGACAATATGTGACCTTTCGAATCTCTAACCTACAAAAGTTTCGATTAATGTGAGGACTAACGAAAGGAACAGATGCACATACCACATAGTCGACTTTTTGACCTGGGGCTTCGGATACTTCGTATTCACCTAAGACTAGTACGTTTTGTTGAAGTTCCTCTTTTAGACACTTTTGGGAGTTTGGTAGTTGCGTCCACATCACACAGTTGGAAGAAGCGATGAACGAAAGTAAAAGGTAACACAAATGTAGCGAATTCATTTTAAATTGTTAAAATTAGCACATAAATTGAATAAATAGTTTCTTTATCATAAAAATGGTTTATAAATGTATCCAACGCGAACTGTCATCTAGACATAAGGAGAGGTCAGATGAGGTGGCCGGTGGCCCGCGAACAGTTTTGCCAACATTGAAAATATTCAAGTGCGTAAATACCATGTAAATACTAGTAAATATACGATCGAATGCCTGTGAAGTGGTCACATGCCTATCAAATTTGAGTTTCTATATGCAACAGATATAAATAAGGATTCAATTAAAATAAAAAAAAAATTGCGTAAAATTCAAAGACCCGAATGTACCTACAATGAAATTTCGATAATCCGAACCAACGATACATGAAGAATATTTCATTCAATTTTCAAAATATTTGGCAAACAATAGTAATAAAAACAATAGTAATAAAAACATAATAAAAATTGTTTTGACAATTCCTCAGACATCCGGGATTTCCCGGACAAGTCCTTTTTTTCTAATGTATAGCGAAGAGCCCGGTGGTTGGAGGGATTTGATTCTGTCAGTAATACTTAATTATTTAAAATTTAATTTTCAAGTTCAAATACTTCTAGAAAAATTTGTAAGTAATTGAATAAAAAAGGGCAATACAAATTATTGTTTTCTAAAAAATGTGTCGTGCAGGGCGGTCTGCCCCCGCTTGACCTTAATATATGGTATGGTTCATCGTCAGTATAATTTTTTCGTAATCCATTCTTCTAAATTTAACAAGTTGCGGCGAGAATCTCGCGGGCCGTACAAGACGCCTCGCGGGTTGCCGACCCTTGAGTTAAAGTTAATCAAAGATGAATTTTAATTATCGTTTGTTAAACCCAACATTATACCTTCGATACACAGAAAATTAATGATCATTACGCTTCTTTTAAATTTAAGATTCACAAACAATATAATATCATAAATTCCAATAGAAGAAATAGAGAATGTAAACTCTTCTCAGGGGTTAGACCCCGCGGGCACAACTCTTCTGTCTGCAGCCAGCAAGAAAAGGCGTCCCACGAGAGGGGGAATCATAACATGGATCTATTATGACGAAAGAGCTGTAGGACTATGTCCAGGTACTCTACAAAGCTAATAAAACATGTAAGAAGATGAGGAGTAGCTTTCTAGTAAATTATTATATTAGGTATTTGAATTGTACAGTCAGCATTGTTATAATATGTGGAGCTAAGCTCAAATTTGGGAGGGGGCTAATTCAGTAATAAAATCTGCTGTTCTAATACAGAACCTAAATTTCCAACCTCGGGAGTGAAGATGCTAATTTAAGTGTTACGTGTTCCATACCCCCCCAAACCCCCCGGTCACCAAAACCAACATAGTTTATGTTCTGCTATCGAGATTATTAAATAAACAGAAGGAATATTTCCCCTATTAATTCAATAACTCGAAGTCTTGATTACTTGAACAATTTTTATCATATTGAGTTTCGAGTTATCGAAATTCCACTATATTTGCATTACAAAACACTTGTTATTTTTAAATGAAATTACAAATTCCACTGCGCCAATTTAGTAGTTCGCGAAATCAACAATGAGGAATTTATAAACATTAGGTAAAATAAAATTTATTCAAAAATTTAAAAATAATTTTATTACTAAACTAAATTCACGTTGACTAACTGCCATATTTGAGGGCACCTAAAAATAAAATGTAAAATTAAAATTTGGTTTCCATAACAACTAGAGAATGCTATGATTTTCAATGTTTAATTTATAAATTTATGTTCTTGAAGAATTTCGATTTATCTGGAAAAGAAAAATTCTTACCTAAAAAGCTTAACAAAACTGGCAAGAAAACGAGGCCATGGAGAGCCCCAATTACCACAATTCCTAAATACATTCGAAAATAAAATATTTTAAAGATCTGTGAGTTAGCAAACGCTAGAATCGATATTCCAAAAAATTTTGTTAGCGTTATTCCCGACAAAACCTAAAAAAAAATATTTATCTTCCTTTCTAAGTGTTTTCCAGTGGAAGCCCATCAGTATGGCTTCTGCTTTTAAATGTCACAGTGACGAAAGAAATCTTACCGATATTCCCATATTTGCTAAAGCATCAGAGGCTCTTGCAACCGATCCTTGCTTCGTTGAGTGTGTAAATGCATGTACAATGTGTCCACAAAATTCCACCGAAATTCCCACAGACTGGAAAAATTCTTTGATAAGTAACAATTCCGAAAAGAATGATGCACTTACCATCCCCAAGTTCACCAAAGAGACAGCATTCAATGTTATGTTCCAAATGTACATTAAGCCTCCCATGTAGATAAGACTCATAAAGCAAATGATAAATATTGAAACAGCAGTGAATAAGTTAAATCCCGACACTAGAAAGGAAACCAGGAGAACAGATAAGAGTGACAAACCTAAGGTTTGCAACGTTGCGGTCCAAATCAGCAAATATTGTTCGAAAAATACGTAAAAAACACTAAAAAGTAAATCAGTATAAATGTGACGTATCTGCGATGTACTTGAAACATTACAAATGCGTCACATTTCAAGATCTTAGGAATTACCTATAAGGGAAAACTTCTACGCCATTCAGATCGATTGTTTTTGTTAAATTTTGGGCAATTATTCGGGCATATCGCAGTGCTTCGTAATAATCTTTTGAAGTTTTCAAAACTGTGTGGTACGACATCACGTGAGAATTCAAAATTTCGGCGTTGGAGTTTTCGTCTAAAATGTAGTTTATTCCCTAAAACAAACAAAACATAAAAAGTTAATCAGTTATAGCTGAATGTGAATGTAACGTATCTGCGATGTACTTGAAACGTTACAAATACGTAACATTTATCAACTTGATCTATAACACTTACAGGGGCATAAGCTGGATGTCCTCCTTTTGCACACGTAACATCTGGGTTATCTTGTAGAAAGTAGGATATATATTTTTCAAAATATTTGTCAGAAGTCATACTGATGCTGCTTATATCACATTTTCCACAATCGCTGGAACCTGTATGGGGGCAAAATGAATCGTTGCTCTTGAAGTATTTACAGCACGCAGCAGCTTCCGACCAATCTTTGAAGTCGTCAATCCAAGAACTCGATTGCCGGGCTATATACGTACTAAAATTTTCCAAATGTTTTTATTTATTGACCATTTTAAAATAACACTTACATATCCGTTTGTTCCGATGCTATGAAAAGTTGAACAGCTTGCGAATATCCTGAACAACCAACGCCACCACACAATTTATTCTGGATTTTAGGTTTCGAATAATCGAGTTCTCCTTTGATGACCCAGTATACGGGAGGACCGATTGATAGTAAATCTTTCATATACTAAAATGTAAAGAAGAAAAAATAAACAAAAAACTGCTCTGAACATTTAACCGGTTTGATACGGTTTTAGAGTTCATGGCGCCTTCCAACGGCTTTTATTGGAACTAAGCGAATATATAACCATTTCAACAAAAATCTATTAGAGAGCGTCACAAACTTACATAACAGGATCATTGTGAAGTACAATCAAATAAAGTACTTACCATAAAATATTTTAGCACGTGACTGTCTTCCGGCATCGAGAGTTCTTGATCCAATCCAAGTTCGATACTGGGTATGACCACAATACTCAAACATAATCCAAGCATGAACACTACAGCAATCAAACACCTCATGGGAAGGCTAAAAACAGAAGTGACGAAATGTTAAGGATTGTTTCGATAGAATCTCACCAAAAGGTAACAATTTGGCGCCCAACCAGGGGATATTTTTGTAATCTTGCAAAACTTACAACATAATTGTGGGGGTGTACACTTTTGACCAAAACTTGTATATAAATCCATCACCACCATCATTTTCTATTGTATTACTTGACCGTAAGCAGCATAACAAATCGAATCTGTTGTTCTAAAACCAAACCGTATAAAATTGAGCAAATAATAGAAAAAGTACAGCTTTACTTGAAAACGCTTTTCATCTATGCATAGAAAAGCAACAAAACCTGTTATTTGGAAAAGGAAGTCGAAGATTAGAGCGACGGTTGCATAAATCGCAAAAGTATTTACAGCTGGCATGCCTGAGAAACCACCTAAGGGAAAAATTTTTGAGTCAACCGACCGAAGAAAAATGTTGTTATTAAAACTAAAACCAAATCATTACCTATGCAAAAGCAACAAATTTCGGAAAAACTCGTAAGTAACATGCTGGGTCCAACTTTTCCCATGGTTTCGCCTATTTCCTCTTCCAACGACAATTCCTTGTTTCTAAAAATTGTTCCTTAGATTACATGTTATTTAGTATTTGAAGTATATTTACTTGATTTTCCGTTGATGAGTTTGAACGATGATGAAAATATTATCGACTCCAACAGCGAGGACCAAAAATGGAATCACTTCGATGGTGAGCAAAGACGTAGTTATCCCAATATACCCACACACTCCAAGCGAACAAACAACGGAACACAGAACTATTACTATTCCTCCAATTCCCAACGTAATTTTGGTGTCCAACTGGAAGAATGAATGTTTTGGCATTCAAATAGAAGATGACAAAAAAACTCACAAACAGAGTGGATAAGGAACGTATCCGTCCCAAAGCAATGGTGATGTACAGGAACATAATGGCGTAACTGATGATAGTTGTAGAAATTTCGGCTTCTGAAACTCGTTTCAGCTCGTCTTGTACTGAGCGCTCACTCGAAAATGCGATATCCATAGTGCCAGGGTTTTCATTTTCATCCCATTCTTTCAAAAGGCGTATGAATCTGTAAATAATAATGTTTTGGAACTTTCATCGAAAAGGCTCAATCAACTTTTTACTTGGCCTCCCATTCCATGGATACTTTTAATTCATCTTCATTTAGGCTGTTATCGACCAAAAATGTTAGGACCACTCCAGTTGCATCCGTATAGTTACTTTTCGTTGCACCTCCCATGACAAGTCCTGGTTCTATGGGACCACCATAAGGAGCCAAGCAGTTGATATTGTAAGGACCCTTCAAACAATTAACTATTTTTTCCAAATAGTTATCGTCGACGTTTTCTATTTTATTTCCAAAGTATCCCAACAGCGATTGGATGGTACAAAATTCAATAGTTTTGGGTCCCGTAAACATGTTTACCATTGGGGCAAAACAGATTTTCTGCAATCCCTTACTCTCATTTTGACCAATCTAAAAAGAAAAAAAAGCGGTGAGAGTAGAAAAAGACTACATTGTTTTTCTTTACCAGTTCGATCTTCTTCTGAAGCTTGAAGACCTCCATTAGGAACTCCTTGTGAAAAACTGGTCCGTAAATTTCTCCAGAGGTTTCGTTCACCAACTAGAATTACAGTTACATTTTTTTTTTTTTGATAAAAAGAGGTTTATTTTCTTACCGGTTCCAAATTGATAGCTTTAATAAAAATTTGTTCCGTTCTGTAAAATGGCTTGAAGTTTTTGTCAAAATAATCCTTTTCTATTCGGCTTCTGCTGCTCGGCGCTGCCCATAATTTAACAGGATCTGTGGTTACGTCTAAATAAATTGCACCATATCCGGTTCCAATAATGACCCAGGATGAGAGGAAGAGAACGATAACGCTGTATTTTGCCATTACTGAAGAAAAAAGATATGGAATTATTGAAATGGAGTGTCGAAGTTTCAATGCTTACAGTATCCAAGCTTGGTGAAAAATTTTTCAAGGGCTGTTTTTTCCGGCTTAGTAGTTTCTTCTGTAAGATCAAATAAAAATACGAGAATTTTAGGTGGTGGATAATACATAAACTTTTATTTACCTTCAGTTTTCGGTTTTTGCACAATAGTAAATATTATAAGGATCACAATTATAATAATCGACACTATGAATAGTGTTATAGCTCCAATAACAGCAATCTTGTTGAAAGAAAACAATGTAGGACTTTCTTCCAAAGGAGGAAAATCGTCCGCGATACAAGATACTCGGCAATCTATACAGCTGCATCCTGGGGAAATACCCTAAAACGGTTTTTAGTTAAAAATGTTTTTCCAAACTTTTAACGTCACAAACATCATAAGATTCGTTGCACGGAAGCGTTTTGGGATTAATCGCAGGTTCTGGATAGTCATCTGGAACTCCTTTGAAGTTGATGGTGAATGGAGCCAATCCACTTCCGGATCCAAAATATTCGAACCACCTAAAAGCATTCTATGAAATTTCTCTTTTAAAACTTTATTTTTTACCTACAGCGTTGGTGTACAATCAATTGCTTGTCGTTCCCCACACGTGGTATCTATGACGAGACCACCAGTGCTTGGCATAGCCACTCTCTTACAAGAATTGAACGTCGATTCCATGTACTGTTCGTTTAAACGAATTTCGACTTCATATATGTAAGCTAAAACAGATATTGAGATGTAGAGGGCGCGATGGGTGCGGTGGAGTATCGAAACACTTACGGCCTTTTTCTCTACTACCATCAGGTTCAGTTTTCACAGCAGTTTTGTTGAAATAATCCATTTGGTTAGGTCCGCAGGAATACTGGCAAATATGAGATTTCAAATTTCTTATACAGGTGGGACATCTTTTGAATACATTCATTTGGTCCACTGACTCTGATAGTATTAGCGCCTGTTCGACGTCGCAACATAACTCGGGTTCTTTGATCGGACGACCTAAATTAAAATGTTTGTAAAGTTATTTATTCGTCCAAAAAAGTATCTATTTACTATTTGAGGGGAAACTTTGTATACAATAATTTCTCCGAAATTTCAAGATCACTTACCCCCCTCCTCCCATCTTCTATAATCTTGATAAAATAACATGACATTATACAAAGTTTTTTTAATCATTAATAGCATCAGTAAAAATAAATTATCATATTTATCTAATATTATGTTGTCCATTACTTATTAGATAAGAAAAAAATGTTTGAGTCTAAATGATTAAATACAAAAAAATATATATTTTTATGATAAACACATGCAATTTTAATTTGTCTGCCGCTGCTAGCGGCAGACAAAGTGTCATAATAAAACTTCAGCTTCGTGTATAATACTAACATAATGATATTTATTTTATTTGAATTGTATAGAAGAAAACAATGTAAATAATAGTTTATTTCAAGAGTTAAAAACTTATATCGAAATATTTAAATATTTAAAAACAGTACTAGTTATAATCAGAAAATTTTATATACATAGTATAAATTTAATACTCAGACCTATTTTATCTACACAATTAACGTTTATTGAACTACTTAATTTCAAGTGGCTTTTAAAATAATGTTTTTGCTATAGTTGAGTCATACCTACTGATTTAGAGTAGAGAGAAGAACTTTTATAACCTCGTCTGCTCTTCGGAGAGCAATAGCAAAGCAAAAAAATAATATTTAATTACGAAGTTATTTTACAATAATCAAGACAAGAAAGCGAGGGATGTACACAATTCGGGACAGGTTTATTGAACGAGGGGGTTGTATTTAATTTTTAAAGATATTTATTTCCAACTTTTTTGTATTTTGATTTTAAGAGGATCACCAAAGATATCTTCACCGTAAAATTTCTGTTTGCAAAGTTTAATTTTATTCTAAATTTTGAAATTTCATTTTAAAGAATATTTCAACAAAGGGATGAAAATTTCATAAACGTTTTTTGTTCTTATGGTTTTTAAGTGGTCACTATAGAAATTTTCATCTAAAAATTTTTAGGTGCGCAAAGTATAATTTTTTCTAAATTTTTGAATTTCATTTTGGAGAATATTTCAACAAAGGGAGAAAATTTTATAAACTTTTCTTTGTTCTTATGGTTTTTCGAGTGGTCACCAAAGAAATTTTCATTCAAAAATTTTTCATGTGAAAAGTTAAATGTGATTGAGACTGCATTTTGAAGAATATTTCAGCAAAGGGATGAAAATTGCATACATTGTTTTTGCTCTTGTTTGTTTGAAGTGGTCAGCAAAGAGATCTTCATCCAAAAATTTTTAAGTTTGTAAAGTTTTTCAAAATTTTGGAACTACATTTTGATGAATATTTCAGCGAAGGAATGAAAATTTTATAAATTCTTTTTGCTTTTATATGGTTAAAATTGGTCACCAAGGAAATCTTCATCTAAAAATTTTTCTGTTTGCAAAGTTTAATTTCTTTCAAAATTTTTAAATTGTATTTTGATGTATTACGACGACGCGTGACGGGACGAAAATTATTGAAAAGGTATTTTTCTTCTAATAATATTAAATAAAATTAAACAATTAAAATTATCATCGGTTGCACGAACGTAAATACGTCATATTAAATTAATTAATTAATTAATTATAGTTACTAAATTGTAATTTATTTAAATTAATTATTGCTACCGGAACGGATGTCACCCTGTAGTTAAGATTTTCATATTATAATCGTTGCAAACGGATGTACTTCATACCTAATTTTCTTATCTATGGTAGGTACGCCAGAGAAAATCTTTAATAAAATTCTGCCTCATATGCAAATATATCTCAATATCAAATCAAAATAACTGCAAAACCAATGCATCTTAGCGCTTAGATTTTTTTTGTTATTTTTCTTGTGTTGATTATAAAAGAATTAATATTTTCATAAAATTTCAGAATATTTGAATAAAATTAAATTTTTACCAAAAATTTAATATAAAAAATCGCACCGAAACCAAAATAACCGCAAATCGAATGAAATTTAAGGCTTAGAATTTTTTGTTTATTTTTCCTGTGTTTATCATAACAGGATTAGTGTAATCATGAAGTTCTAGAATATTTGAACAACCTTTAATTTTTACCAAAAATTTAATATAAAAAATCGCACTGAAACCAAAATAACCGCAAATCGAATGAAATTTATGGCTTAGAATTTTTAGTTTATTTTTACTGTGTTTATTATAACAGGATTAGTGTATTTATGCAGTTCCAGAATATTTGAACAACCTTTAATTTTTACCAAAAATTTAATATAAAAAATCGCACCGAAACCAAAATAACCGCAAATCGAATGAAATTTAAGGCTTACAAATTTTTGTTTATTTTTCCTGTGTTTATCATAACAGGATTAGTGTATTCATGAAGTTCTAGAATATTTGAACAACCTTTAATTTTTACCAAAAATTTAATATATAAAATCGCACTGAAACCAAAATAACCGCGAATCGAATGAAATTTAAGGCTTAGAATTTTTTGTTTATTTTTCCTATGTTTATTATAACAGGATTAGTGTATTTATGCAGTTCCAGAATATTTGAACAACCTTTAATTTTTACCAAAAATTTAATATCAAAAGTCGCACCGAAACCAAAATAACCGCAAATCGAATGAAATTTAAGGCTTAGAATTTTTTGTTTATTTTTCCTATGTTTATTATAACAGGATTAGTGTATTCATGAAGTTCCAGAATATTTGAACAACCTTTAATTTTTACCAAAAATTTAATATCAAAAGTCGCACCGAAACCAAAATAACCGCAAATCGAATGAAATTTAAGGCTTAGAATTTTTTGTTTATTTTTCCTATGTTTATCATAACAGGATTAGTGTATTCATGAAGTTCCAGAATATTTGAACAACCTTTAATTTTTACCAAAAATTTAATATCAAAAGTCGCACCGAAACCAAAATAACCGCAAATCGAATGAAATTTAAGGCTTAGAATTTTTTGTTTATTTTTCCTATGTTTATTATAACAGGATTAGTATATTCATGAAGTTCCAGAATATTTGAACAACCTTTAATTTTTACCAAAAATTTAATATCAAAAGTCGCACCGAAACCAAAATAACCGCAAATCGAATGAAATTTAAGGCTTAGAATTTTTTGTTTATTTTTCCTATGTTTATTATAACAGGATTAGTATATTCATGAAGTTCCAGAATATTTGAACAACCTTTAATTTTTACCAAAAATTTAATATCAAAAGTCGCACCGAAACCAAAATAACCGCAAATCGAATGAAATTTAAGGCTTAGAATTTTTTGTTTATTTTTCCTATGTTTATTATAACAGGATTAGTATATTCATGAAGTTCCAGAATATTTGAACAACCTTTAATTTTTACCAAAAATTTAATATCAAAAGTCGCACCGAAACCAAAATAACCGCAAATCGAATGAAATTTAAGGCTTAGAATTTTTTGTTTATTTTTCCTATGTTTATTATAACAGGATTAGTATATTCATGAAGTTCCAGAATATTTGAACAACCTTTAATTTTTACCAAAAATTTAATATCAAAAGTCGCACCGAAACCAAAATAACCGCAAATCGAATGAAATTTAAGGCTTAGAATTTTTTGTTTATTTTTCCTATGTTTATCATAACAGGATTAGTGTATTCATGAAGTTCCAGAATAATTGAACAACCTTTAATTTTTACCAAAAATTTAATATCAAAAGTCGCACCGAAACCAAAATAACCGCAAATCGAATGAAATTTAAGGCTTAGAATTTTTTGTTTATTTTTCCTATGTTTATTATAACCGGATTAGTGTATTTATGAAGTTCCAGAATATTTGAACAACCTTTAATTTTTACCAAAAATTTAATATCAAAAGTCGCACCGAAACCAAAATAACCGCAAATCGAATGAAATTTAAGGCTAAGAATTTGTTGTCTATTTTTCCTATGTTTATTATAACAGGATTAGTGTATTCATGAAGTTCCAGAATATTTGAACAACCTTTAATTTTTACCAAAAATTTAATATCAAAAGTCGCACCGAAACCAAAATAACCGCAAATCGAATGAAATTTAAGGCTTAGAATTTTTTGTTTATTTTTCCTATGTTTATTATAACAGGATTAGTATATTCATGAAGTTCCAGAATATTTGAACAACCTTTAACTTTTACCAAAAATTTAATATCAAAAGTCGCACCGAAACCAAAATAACCGCAAATCGAATGAAATTTAAGGCTTATAATTTTTTGTTTATTTTTCCTATGTTTATCATAACAGGATTAGTGTATTCATGAAGTTCCAGAATATTTGAACAACCTTTAATTTTTACCAAAAATTTAATATAAAAAATCGCACCGAAACCAAAATAACCGCAAATCGAATGAAATTTAAGGCTTAGAATTTTTTGTTTATTTTTCCTATGTTTATTATAACAGGATTAGTGTATTCATGAAGTTCCAGAATATTTGAACAACCTTTAATTTTTACCAAAAACAGAATTAATATTTTCATAAAATTTCAGTATATTTGAACAAAATTAAATTTTTATCAAAAAAATTTAAATCAAAAATTGCAATATGAAATCAAAATAACTGCAAATTTAATGCATCTTAGCGCTTAGAATTTTTTCGTTATTTTTCTTGTGTTTATTAGAATAGAATTAATATTCATTAAAATTTCAGAATATTTGAACAAAATTAAATTTTTATCAAAAATTTTAAATCAAAAATTGCACTGAATTCAAAATAACTGCAAATCTAATGCATCTTACGGCTTAGAATTTTTTCGTTATTTTTCCCGTGTTTATTACAACAGAATTAATATTTGCATATAATTTCAAAATATTTGAACAAAATTAAAATTTCATCAAAAATTTTAAATCAAAAATTGCACTGAAATCAAAATAACTGCAAATCTAATGCATCTAATGGCGAAATGGCTTAGAATTTTTTTTTTCCCTGTGTTTATTACAACAGAATTAATATTTTTATATAATTTCAAAATTCATGGTACCCGAGACCTAATAAAAGTTATTTTACTTGCAGGTATTGGATAAATAATAAATAATATTATAATTCACTCAAAATTTTATAATGTGGATAATGCAACGTTCAAGTGCGGTTATTATTTAACAAAAAGATTGCAATACAGTAAAATAAAAAAAAAATTGCTTGCTCACCTTCAGAATCCAAAAATAATTCCGGACAATGTTTAATTAATTCGTTATATGCATGTGCTTTATTTTCACCTTCTTCAAATTTTTGGGCTGGAATATCGGTGAGACAAGGTTGTTTATCTTTAGGGGTTTCGTTACAGATTCCGTGCATTATGCAATCGCTTGTAACAGAAGCAATAAAATTCAGTGTTAACCAAACAAAAATCAGGAACATTTTTTCTAAAAATTTTTGTTCTTGTAAAAAATTAAATTTAACAATGAGAAATAAATTACCCTTCATCATTGCGAAATGCGCACTTTAACAATAATTAATTTGAATTTAAAAATTTTGCAAAAAACTGTTTTAATATTTCCCGGTTGTTACTATACTGATCAGATTTTGGATTTATTTGAAATCGATGTTAAAACAAGCACTTCAGTTATCTATTGTTGCTTTGTAAATTGAATAATCTGGCAGGTGTTCATTTGTTTATCATAATCTTAGATGCCATAAAAAATAGTTACAATTGTATTAAGTAAAAATTAGTAAATAATCTTATTTATGATAATTTTAGAAATTTGAAACAGTCATTTAATCGGCCATTTAATATTAATACAACAAATATGCAGTAGGAACATTTTTTGCAACATTAAAAATTCGCAAAAATTTGCCTTTCTAGAGCAGTGCTAAAATAATTTTATTTAAATTTTCAATTTTTACGTTAATCGTAGCCATGGATAAAGTCCATGATCGTAGCTGTACAACGCCGATACGATCGAATATTTTAGCCTGCTGTGAGGTCTTATTTGTCCATTTGTCACAAATTTTGATTTTGTAAATTAAAATCATGGTTTTATTTTACTTAAATTTTAATTAAATATTAAAATTTAACGACCCAAATTTACAAAAACAAAATTTTCACTCAACTCCCCCCTCCTTTCTGAACGCACAAAGTAATACGACAATATATTTACGGTTTTGTGCCGTATACAAAGATTGGTTTCCCTAATAACCAAGTTGGATACCTGTTAAAATAATCTGATAGCCAGACAGGACCTTTTAGAGAAAATACGAGACCAGGAGCAACCGAAATTTATGAGGCCCCCCTCCCCTTCAAAATTAAACATTATACACCGGACTACCATCTGCACAAATCCATCCGTTCCATCATGATTTTCTCCATTTGGTCGATTCTACAAAGCCACTTATGTTCCTTGATCATCTTTTTAACAACCTTTAGATTAAAAAATTGTAAACTGCAGACTAGAAAAATCATCGAGTGCTCTTCCGAGTTATCACAAAAATTAATTTGTATTTATTGATTATCTATCATTCACATGGTATCTAATTTTACGAGAGCCAATTCAATTTGTTTATCTGTTGCTTGCTTACATTGCAGGTGTTTAAATCTCGTCATATACCTACCTCAAATTTATAACAAGCCAATTTTGAACGGTTTTCAGTTCTCTGGAATCTGAATTTAAAGGAAGGTCTGAAATAAAGTTCGGGTTCGAACTTAAAATTTCCTTAAGGGGACTAGGCAACGGTTAATGATTGAATTCGGCGCTCTTGTTTATCTTAATTTTAACATAGAAAGGAAACAGATACACTTCTGTAATTTTAACCAATGTTTATTGATATATAAATGATAAAAAAAATTGCGCTATGGAGGTCATATAAGCTTACAAAAAGGCGGCACAGTCTGCGGCGTATTTACACGTTTTTCTTCCATTTTTACCGACTATCGTACTTAAAAATAATTTTTTTTCGGTTCTGTAACTGGTCTTTCTTTTCGTAAGATACGTAATTTCCCGCGAAACCTCCGAAACAATCCATAAAAATTCGAGATTTTCCAGAAAAAATTAAAAAGTCACAATTTTTTTGTCCAGTTACAAAAGAATCGTATTTTTATCTAAAAAATCGAGGTTTTTCGTCTACGAGTTCAATACTTTCGGTTCAATCGTTCTGATTTTAGGTTTCGCGGGAAATTATGTATCTTACGAAAAGAAAGACCAGTTACAGAACCGAAAAAAAATTATTTTTAAGTACGATAGTCGGTAAAAATGGAAGAAAAACGTGTAAATACGCCGCAGACTGTGCCGCCTTTTTGTAAGCTTATATGACCTCCATAGCGCAAATTTTTTTATCATTTATATATCAATAAACATTGGTTAAAATTACAGAAGTGTATACAGATACACTTCTATGTTTCTATGTTAAAATTAAGATAAACAAGAGAATCATTAACCGTTGCCTAGTCCCCTTAACGCACCAGCGATCACATACCAAGTCACCACTCTCGCAACTCTTTCTTCCAGTTTCCACCGCAGCAAACTTAAATGTCCTACTAAAAAATGCAATAGGAAGGCTTTGATTTAGGCATTTTAATTGTCAATATTATTTTAGCAACTTTTTTAAATTCTCTTGTGAAAATGTTCAAAAGTGTGGCCGACTTGGGTGACGTCGTATCCCACGCTATTTATTGTGACGACTTAACTCTCTTGCTGACCCTCGAAGCCAATACCAACGAATACTGGATTCCGTCATCGAAAGTCGGCGACGGAGTTGGTTGGTATGCCCAATCCAACATAGATATGGTAGACGTAAGCTACTTCAAATTATGTTCTCTATTTTTCCTCTCATGATGCTTCCAATTTCAGATATTTGGAGCAGGGTTGCAGTCGCAAAAATTACTGAGGATATATAAAGTTTGGACTCCAAATCACACAGTACCGTTTATTCACCACTGCATCTTTTTGGTTCGAATATCGAGCGATCTAAAGAAGAAGACAAAAAACACCTACGGAAAAGTGAGAAAGCATCAATCCAGAAGTTCAAAATTATATTTTTAACTTGGTAGTATCGTGGCAAAATTAGGTGGGCGCAAGAGGTTGAAATGATTAAAATGTTGCAACTAGAGACGTTGCGCTCTCCTGAACTAGTGGAATATATCCAACTCTGCAAAGATACAGATGGTATTCCATCCTCTAACTCTTACAACCCAGCCGAGTTGATTTACTGCGGTAATTTTACAGAATTAACCGAACGAGTTTTAGTGATAACCCAAAGCGATAGTATATACGAGCAGGTTGTCCAATCAGCTTCTTTCTCCAAAGAAGGTGAGACTTTTAAAATGAGTTTCAAGGGTTTTCACATAGTTTTTCAGTTCAAATCACGCTTTACAAAGAATTCATATTTCTTTGCTTCCCAGCTTTGTACATGTGTCAGCAGGTATTTTCGCGATTCATTTTGCAGCTCGGATGGAGCAGAGAGGATGCTCCTTTTGTTTTTAGGTAATTTGGGGTATATTAGATGATTTAAATTGAATTTAATTTTTTTTGCATTAGCAGAGCTGCAGATATATCCAATCGTTCCGCTCTTTCGTTTAGAGAGTTTATGTTTGTTTTGGCGGCAATGGAACCCACTACCAGTCACGGAGGAAGTCCCGCCGAACTCAGATGTCGCTATATTTTTAGGTTAGTCAAAAACTGACTTATCGAATAAGTTCTACAAACTTTACCAGGGAACTTTGGTGTTACGTTATTCCAACTCAACCAATCATAGAAGCTATGTTGGTTGCATAACCAAATCATAACCAGATGTATGTTAATCCTGCCATTGGACTTTTAAATCAAACTTTGAGGAGTATACCCAAAAATAATTTTAATCCAACCTCTTACTAATTGCGACAAATTTAATTATAACTATATTTATTATATTTTTTAGTGCAATTAAAATACATCATTACAAGTTTACAGTAAATCTGTACAAACAAATTTTTTAGATTGTACGATCGCGACAGAGACAACGCCCTGAATTGCAATGAATTCAAAAATTTAGTAAGCTCCATTCGCAAAAGTAAAAAGCAACCCATTGATGCTCCCAGTGTAGCCCGTGAAGCTGAGGCCTGCCTTAAGTAATGTTTCTATATTGATTTTACAAAACTTCCACGAAAATTTTTAGAACTATGGAATTAACTCCGGACAGCTTAATGAGCTTGACAGAGTTCCTCCGTGCGGTTGGAGATCTCAAACTACGAGGGACCTCTCAAATTTTTAGGTCGCCTACCAGCGCTGCCCAATATTTACAGGAACTTCAGTAGGTAACGCTTCCGATAGTCATATTTAAAAAAACCGTATTTTGTTTCATTAGAGATCGAGAAAATAAACAACAGAAAGCAATAAAACCTGTTACAAAAATTGATAACAAAGGATTTAAATCGACTGTGAAATTAGATCGTAAGTTAGACATTCGGTAATTCCCCTGATTTATTTCACCCGTTTAGAGAGAAACATTAATTACGAACTGGGGGAACACACCATAAGGTTGCAAAAAAGTGGAACGATGATAAGCATCGACCAGATATGGAATTTGGCAAGTAAGAATGAAGATTCAACCCCAAAAAAATAAAACTGACACTTCTTTTCAGCGGCGGTTTCGCAATCGAGCACTCGACAGAACACAATATCTGATCAGTTCCGGCGACAATCGCAGGACCAGTTCAGTCAAACTTCCATTTCGAATGAAGTCCTTAAAAGTTTGCGTTACTTGATGCAGGTGAACAAAGGAAGAGTCATGGCGAAAAATCCTAAAACTGCGAAACAGGAACCTTATTCGTGGGGTCAGCTCGACATGCTGGTGTTTTCAAGAAATTTTATGACAATTTGCAATCAAGTTAAAGATATTTTTAGGACTGAATCCAGATTAGTGGAAATTCAATCTCCGGCTTATGTCATGGGTAGGTTATCGACTTGCAAAATTTAACTAAAAATACATCCTTTTAGGGGATTTACATGGCAATATTACAAGTTTATTGTACTTCGAAAAAGTATTGTGGCATTTGGGGCCTGGTTTGTGCCCTTGTAATCTTTTATTTTTGGGAGATTATGTGGACAGAGGTCCTTATAGCATGGAAGTGATTGGATATTTATTTTGCTACAAATTACAAACCCCTGGCAAGTTGTTCACACTTAGAGGAAACCATGAGATCAGAGACATCCAAAAAATGTTTACATTTCAAGCGTAAGTGTAAAACGAGGCCCAAATAGAAATTTACCAGAAAAAAGGTGAAGTAACGCAAGTTGACTTTTAGAGAATGTCTCAATAAGTTTGGTGAAAAAGTTGGTTTGGAAATTTGGAGCGCAGTTAATGCAGCATTTGATACGATGCCACTTGCTGCTGCCATCGATGGAAAGGTAAAAAGTCAAGCACGCGAATAAATATCAGTAATTTTCTTTTACAGATTTTTTGTTGTCATGGGGGTATTCCCCCACCGTGGTTATGCCCAACCGTTGCCACCATTAATTCAATACCGTGCCCGTTAGTAAATCCAGATGACCAAAGCGCTTTAGCTTGGGAAATAATGTGGAACGATCCAATCAGCAAACAAAAGCAAATTACCGAAGAAGTGGCACTTGAATTATTGGCAAATGACGGATTTGCGGTAAATTCTAGACGTGGAACTGCACATATTTTTAGCGTGGAAGCTTTGGAACGATTTTTGAATAATAATGGATACTCGCATATAATCCGCGCCCACGAAGTTGCCCAAGCCGGATTTAACGTAAGATGAAATTAACATGAGGATCGACACCAAAACAAATTTTTTAAGGTTCTGCAAAAAGGAAAATTACTGACAGTGTTTTCGTCTTCCAAATATTGCGGAGGGGCGAACGAAGCCGCTTGTATTTTAGTCGATCAAGGAAAGCTTCGCATCCTGAGATTGGAACCAAGTTAAATTAATTTTTTTATTGCTATAATTGTAGGAAAATATAGTTTTTTTAAAATAATCCGTATTCTAATTGTTCTCCCACCGAGAGACTGCTAACAAATCTTATATTTTCGGCAACGTCAAAACATAATTTCGCAAGTCCAGTAACTTCGTCGCCAATTGGTGGGTTAAAGTTGTACACTAACTGAAAACCAAAATTGAAAACTGTAAAGTTTTTCTTTTATCGTTTACCGAAAGAAATTCATCGTAATTGACCCATCCGTCCATATCAGCATCGGTGACTTCGAACTTGCGTTTTCTAAAGTCTGTTGAATTTTCATCTCCCAACGATTCCAGCACTGCCGAACTGGAAGAATTTATTACCTTTCTTTCTGACAGGTAAAGAAAACTTACAAATCTTCGAAACTCAACATTCCGTTAAGATTGTTGTCAAAAAGAAGAAATAAACTGTGCAGATTGGCGATTGTCATTTCGTTCCATCCTGGGAACCGTTTCATAACTTTTTGCACACTCCATCTCCTATTCTTTTCCTGCATTTGACGGCTTTGACGTCGCTGCGATAACAATTTGGAATAAAACGCCTGGACCAATTTATCATACTCCGTGGGCGGTGCTTTCTGATCCTGTTCATCTTTTGGCAAAGGCTCACCTAATATTGAAAATGCGGACGAAATATTTGGAAAGGAAACTATGCCTGACATACCTGTCGAAGCAAAATCTTCCTGGCGATAAAAACATATCGGTTTCCTCTTGATGGGGTAATCAAACAAACGTTTCAGAATTACATTAATGCGGTTGCCCATAATTTAAAATTATTTTGTCATTTATTTTAGACAATCAATTAGTTGCTAAGAAATTTTCTTATCAACTTGACACATTTCGATTTCGACATCAAAATTTTAGTGAAATTTAATTTATCTTATTTTATAAATGCAAAAAAAATCAAATTAAAGTCCTTTTATTGTCATGATTATTACAGCGAAGAGAAAATATCAAATTTCAAAAAATCCTATAATTAACTGTGCAACATGGAAGAAAAGTAATGGAGGATATTTAGCATATTTTGATTGCGAAAAATTAAGAGCAATGAAGATGACCACGATGTGGGAAGCAGGCTTTCCTCCTAAGGATGAATTATGTCTAGATGGTTCCTATAAAGAGCTAGATCCCCGTTGTGCAGTGCCAGTTGCTGGTTTTGGACATCCTCATGTGGTTATGATAAGCGATTACGTGTATACTCTTAAAATTGACATATAAATAACAATATTTGGGATTTCCTTTTTATTTTGTATTTAACAGAAGAAGCGCAGGTGCATGTCGCCAGTCCCCCCCAAATCGAATTTTGGGATGAAATTTGTGTCAAACGTTTGGGCATCGTTTGAGCATCCAATATTTTCGTTTGAGCCTCAACCGTCGCGGAGTTATTCGCGAAACACTTGGGGGGGGGGCTGGAGACATGTTTTTCTATTTTCGTTCCTATTTCGAATTTTTCTGTGAAATTGATGTCTATCGATAGGGATTCGTTTGGGCTTGAATGAGCTTCCATTCCCATCATTTTATTTTCATTTTCTGCAAAGTTATGAGTATTTCAAATTTCTAGTACTCCGAGCAAGTTCCGTTCAATAACCCTCAATATTAAATCTATTTTATCAGATTAAAATTTTCGATCCGATTAAGAAAACTTAATTCTGCTTAATCTGGTAAGTGATCACTAGATTGATGGAATAATATTGAAGTTGAAATGTTCGAAAAGAAATCTGTTTAATAGAATATCTTTGGTGTTTATCAATAAAATTTGGTGCAAAATGTTGGCTTTTAGGACTAGAAGAATTGGGAAGTCTGTGTAACGCAGAGAAACCTATTAAAATGTTTAAGCAATGTAATAATTGCTTAAAATAATTTAAGAATTTGAAAAGAATTTTAAAAAGGGCATAATTTTCTCTAAAAAATTTTTCGAGACCCGAAATTAAGCGCAACTTTCAATATTTTGAAAGTTTATGGTTATACAGGTACAAAGATGACGCTGACGCCCCCTAAATCGAATTGTTCAGAAAAATTTGTGTCAAACGTTTGAGCATCAATGAGATTCCAATAATTTTGTTTGAGCTTCAACCGTTGTAGGTTAATGCGCGGAAACTTTGGGAAAGGGGAGCTGTAGCCATGAATAACTTTATCCCATCCAAATAGAATTTTTGGGTGAAATTGGTGTCTAACATTTGAATATAGTTTGAGCCACAAGAACTTCCAAATTTTTCGTTTAATCCGCAATCGTCAAGGTGTTATTGGCGAAATACTTTAAGGGACTGTAGACATGCTGCCCCCCCCCCGCAAGTGGAAAGTTTGGGTGAATTTGTAGCCAAATGTTTGAGAATCGATTGAGCCCCAATGAGTTTATACATTTTTCGATGCCCATACTTTTTACACCAATTTCACCTTAAGATTCAACTTGTGCATGCTCCCCCCCCCACCTATTTTGTCAATAACTCCGTAACGGTTGCGGCTCAAACGACAAATAGTTATTTTTTGGTAAAATTAATTTTTCCAGATTTATTCCATGAAAATAATGAAGCTAATTATTTACAAATTTAAGTAGGATTTGCTTTTTAATCGGATCAAAAATTGCAATTTAAAGAGAGAAAAATTAAAATTAAGGATTAACGTACGAAACTAGCTCGGAGGACTCGAAATTTTAAATACTCTTTACTTTGCAGAAAATGAAATTAAAATGATGAGAATGGAAGATCATTTAAGCTCAACAAAATCTCTATCGATAGACATTGATTTCACAAAACAAAGTTTGAAATATGAACGAAAATAGAAAAACATGTCTACAGCCCCCCCCCCAAGAGCTTCGCGAATAACTCCGAGACGGATGAGGTGAATAACAATTTGAAAGCTCATTTTGGAGGAGATAAAATAAAACGTGTCTACAGCCCCCCCCCCCAAATTATTTCGCACATTAATCTGCGACGGTTGAGGGTCAAATAAAAATATTGGAAATTCGTGGGAAATTCAATGATGCTCAAACGTTTTTCTTACAGATTTTTCTGAAAAATTCGATTTAGGAGGCGTCAGCGGCATGTTTCTTTTTCTTTTTAAATTCTTAAATTATTTTAAACAATTATTACATTGCTTAAACATTTAATAGGTTTCTCTGCGTTACACAGACTTTTCTCAACTCTTCTAGTCCTAAAAGCCAACATTTTGCACCAAATTTTATTGATAAACACCAAAAATATTCTATTAGATAGATTTCTTTTCGAAAATTTCAACTTTAATATTATTCCATCAATCTAGTGATCACTTACCAGATTAAGCAGGATTAAGTTTTCTTAATCGGATCGAAAATTTTAATCAGATAAAAGAGATTTAAAATTGAGGGTTATTGAACGGAACTTGCTCGGAGTACTCGAAATTTGAAATACTAGTAAATTTGTAGAAAATGAAAATAAAATGATCGGAATGGAAGCTCATTCAAGCTCAAACGAATCTCAATCGATAAACATCAATTTCACACAAAAATTCGAAATAGGAACGAAAATAGAAAAACATGTCTCCATCAGCCCCCCCCCAAGTGTTTTGCGAATAACTCCGCGACGGTTGAGGCTCAAACGAAAAATTTGTAAGCTCATTGATGCTCAAACGTTTGACACCAATTTCACCCCAAAATTCCACTTGGGGGGCAAGCATGTCTCCAGCCCCCCCCCAAGAATTTCGCGAATAACTCCGAGACGGTTGAGACTCAAACGAAAAGTTTGGAAGCTCATTGATGCTCAAACGTTTGACACCATTTTCACCCCAAAATTCCATTTGGGGGGGGGCAGCATGTCTACAGCCCCCCACCCCCACCTCCAAAGTTTTCGCGAATAACTCAACGACGGTTGAGGCTCAAACGAAAATATTGGAAGCTCATTGATGCTCAAACGTTTGACACAAATTTCATCCCAAAATTCGATTTGGGGGGGGGGGCTGGCGACATGCACCTGGAGAAGCGCTCCCTCATCTCTCATTATTATTATTTTCCACATTTTGATGCCATGTTCCATGTGAATTATTTGCAATATCGGTCGTGTTAGAAATATAAGGAAAAATAAGTTTTTTATCAAACTTTTGTTTTCAAGGAATGATTTGAAAAAATTGAGTTCTTCGGTTTCAAATTGACGCTTTACTCTTTTCCCAATTTTCAAAATTTTACATTGATTAAATTTTTTGATTTAATATTTTGAGATTTATCAAAAAAAGAACTGACCTAATTAAAAAAAGAGTTATTTCAATTGAAGCTTTGCTCTTTTTCCAATTTTCAAAACAATTTTGCTTGAAGAAACAATAACTGATTAAATTATGCAGCCTAAAATACTAAATTGACGCTTTTGCTCTGATTCAAATGCACAATCTGAAATTATTCTTAAAATATTTGTGCTTATATCATAGAATCAACCGAGTATAAATTAAAAAATAATCGATAACCGCAATCGTTTTCAAATTAAATCGTTTGCTCTCTTCCAAAGTTTCAAAATAATTTAAATATAGTAGAACCTGTCTTAACCGACACTTCTCAGAATTTCACTGTGGTATCCAACAGAACTGGACGGAAGCTTACATAATCGCATGAGCAGGTGCATCTGATGATATGATTTCTAATCACGTTGTAATCACAACAATCGAGTTACGTACTTTGCTTTTTAACGAAAGCTTAATTTGAAAAATTAAATTTTTTTATTTCTTTAAATAATTATTGAACTTTTGATATTTATTACATACAATTTCGGTTTCCTTATCTTAACCGATACCTTGTTGCATCGAACTGGGTTCCCGTTGTGTCGGTTAAGACAGGTTTTACTGTATATTAAACTCATTTAAATTGTGTATCCTAAAATTCCGATACAGAAATAATCGTAGAAAATTTTATGATTTATCAAAGAAAGAATTGAGTAAATTAAAAAATAATCGATAAGAGCAATCGATTTCAAATTGAGACTTTCTCCTTTCCAATTTTCAAAATTTTTCAGATTAAATTCTGTAGCCCAAAATACATCAATGCACAATCTGAAATTACTCTAAAAAATTTTATGATTTGTCAAAGAATCAACTCGGCTAATTAAGGGGTTTCACCACCTTTGCGCTCGAAAAAATAGGTAGTATAAAATTAAAATTTTTTTTGAAGCAATACATTGTTTCAATATTTTACTATATAAAATAATTTTTATTTTAAACAGGTAAAAATTGATAGAGAATTTTAGATTCAAATAGAATCTTAAATCTTTCCAATTTCCGAAACAATAATGATTAAAATCAAAAATATCTCCTTCATAAATTTTTGGTTTATTCTAATAATTTCAACATACATTTTTGAAGCTTAGAGTCTGATTAGCTCCAAAATTTTCCAATTGTATATCATACAGTTTTGAAATTTTCATTATCACTAAAATGTCTCTATCTAAATCCGCGAGGAAAAATTAAGGGTTTTAATTTAAAACAATTGGTCAAACAATTAGTGATGTCTAGCAGTAAAAAAAATTATTTAATAATTTATTGATTTTGAACAGCCAAAAACCCATTTCCCATTAAGCAAATGTTACAACATTACATACCAATAAAGTTGATTTCTAAATTCGATCACACATCGCCATAATTCCAGGAATTAGGTAAAGCACAGCACTGTTTTGCACCACTAAAAATAATCAAACTGGTTTCACACGCAATTTAAAAATTTACGTCGCACTTGCAAGACGAAACGTAATAAAATGAAATTTAACAGAAAATTACTGCACAGTTTTATAAATTAACACAAAAGAACAACAAATAAAATGCAAATTTGAATCCACGTCACCGCCATCTCGATTTTTTTTACATCACGTGACGCGATAATTCAAACTTTTAAAAGTGCATTGTTGTGGTAATTTAAACAAAAGTTTAAACCGAACGCGCAAACTATGATTATAAATCGAAAAACAAACGTTTATTTTACTTTGACGTTGAAATTAACCACAAATTTGTTAAAATGCAAGCGCGAAATAATTATTTAAAACCGAACGTCGCAACGGCCGTACTGCAACTGAGGAAGCGGATTTGACAGTCCAATAGCGGGGGTTATTATTGGTGGGGAATTTAAAGATGATTCAATTTTTGTAATTTTATGTCGAGTTGGAACTTGTGTTTTTTGTGAGTCACCACGGCCAGTAAAAGCAAAAAGTGATTGCCTTTTGCGTAATTAATAAATTTATTGTAACAATTTTATATGAAATACGGAAGGCGCGTTGCTATCAACATAAAAAAATTACAAGCAACTTTGAAGTTTTGCTACTCTGCGCTCTTAAAAAATTTTCAAAAACAAAAGGTTTGACACTTAAAAAATTTTATTAAACATTTTGACATTAATCGCTTTTAAAATCCCCAAAATATATTTACCTAAGTTGAAAAGTTGCGTTTTTCTTTTGGTTCGATTTTTTATTGAAATGAACGACGTGGATGACGACCAATTAAAATATTGGTTTTTGAATTCGCTGAACTGCACTGGAGGCTATCACGAACCAAAGTTGGAAGAGGACACTGTGAACATAATCAAACTTTTATGCAGCAAATTGAAACAAAACGAAGAAATTTTTATTGTGAGTATTCAAGTGATAGAAGAATACATAGGACTAAAGAAACTAGAAAATGTTTGTTCAGAAAACAGTCTGTTGATTATTGCTAGTGCTATTTTATTGACAAGTAAGCTTTTCGGTTCGATCACGGAAGTGAAACTTTCAGACATCCAAAGCATATTTGTAAATTTACTAAAACAAAAAATTGAAGTTGCAGCAGTTAAACGATGCGAATTACAAATTCTCACGACAGTAAAAAAGCTGCCTTTAACAACGGTGGTTACCGATGTTAATATTTTGATTGAATACTACGTTAAGTATTTGAGAATCGGCGTCAACTTGCAACCGATTATCAAAGAAATATATTACATTTTTTATTTATGTAGGAAACATATCTTTTTTAAACTCAAATTGATTTACGTAAAAATAAATAAATTAAATTTGTTTCAAAGTTTATTATGTAATAAATTTTATATTCCGTGTGGGATTATTTTATGTTCTTTGAAGATGACAAAGTTTAAAAATGACGAAGAGTTGAGAAAAATTGCCAACGATATTGGTCAAACGGTCTCGATTTCGTCCTGTCATTTGTTGATGTTGCAAAAGGAAATACGCCAATTTTTAATTTAATAATAATAATAATAGCAGTAATAAATAAACCATAAGTTGAATTTGTTTAAAAGCTTTGTTAATTAATTAATAAATCATATATTTACATTTGTTTTCTTGAAATAACGTAACAATTTTATTTTCGTTATCCTAATTAAAAATTTATAAAAATAAATATTCTCTACGATTTACATAACTTCTTACGAATTATACATTTACGTTTTAAAATTAAAACTTGATTCAGAAAGTAACACTTTCGGGGAGTACTAAGTAGGTGGAGACATTTTGACAAAAAATAATATTAGATCTTCTTCCACACTTGTATTTCTTATAGTGTATTCGGCACCTAACACAGAAAATGTTAAAATTTTTATTAAAAACAAAAAAATGTGGATTACCTTGTGGTATAAAAAAAGTACTACCAACTTGAGCAACTCTGGTACGTTCAGGTAATCGGACGATGGCTTCACCTTTCTCCACTTTATACAGCTACAAACAAAAACAGTAACATTTTGTGATAAAGAAATCAACTACTGTATTATTACCATGTAACACTTCTTTAAAATCTGCATGGAATTTTCTCCACCACCTTCAATTTTCAAGTATCCGGCTGAAGAAGTTGAAAAGTATTGCTTAAAATCTGGTAAACTACAGTGCATATTGGTACCATTTGATAGTTCCACATCCAAATTTGGTGGAGGAGCAAACCATTCTAAAAAATTAATTAATTTTATATTAAAACTAAATTTTATATTTGATTTTGGTATATTTGAAATCGGTTCAAGAAAACGTAAAAGTGGCAGTGACGAGCATGAATAGTTTAACGAGATTCCACTGGTTTTATTTTGAATTTTTAGAAAAAAAAAATTTTCTTATAATAGAAATAAATGAAAGTAACTTACTTAAAGAAATAACATTGTCATTTACAACTGCATGTAGTTTACTTTGATCTGGTTTCCTCCTACGACTATCAAAAATTCCAAAATTATCATCCACTGCCTGAAATGTCCTTTGTGACACACTACTGTAAGATGATCCCATCATCGAACTATCTCTGTCTAAATTATGTAAAGAAGAAGAAGGCTTTACAAGTTCTATTGGTCTTCTCGATGGTGAATCATTTAGCAATACATTATCCAGCACCACAATAGGAGATATTTCTGAATTTGAAATCCTACTTCCACTTTTACTGCGATTTGATAAAACCATCATCGGTTTTTTAAACACATCCTCGGTACTGTTTCCTCGAAGCATCAAATCTTCATTCTCTTGACAAACTTTCCCTGTTTCCGGGCTCTTGTTCAGTCTTTTAGGTGTCGATTTTAATGTACTCACATAATTTCTACTGCAGCTTGGTAAATTTGTCGGCTTTTTAAATAAATCATCAAAATCACTTATTCTAACGACATCGTCATCATGCAATTGTTCCGTTTCTTCTTCATGGAAACTACTCCTGCTCAGATTTTCACGTGAAGACCTTAATGTAATCAAATCACGCCTAATTTTGCTGTTCCCACTTTTTGTCGGACTGACTGGATGTACCGGTTTTTTGAAGGCACTTGGTGGTGAGAAAATTTCAGTTGGATCGGATTTTTCTGCTTCGTGGGAGTTGTTCTCGCCCAGACTTTGAAGTGAAGTCCTCGATGCAATCAAACTGGTTGGAGTTGGACGTCTAGTTTTAATATTCCCCGTTTTTTCTGGCGTAATTTTGTTTACAGATTTTTTTAAAACACTTGGTGATGGTGTAAAACTGTCAGTTGGGTCGGACTTTTCTGCTTCATGGGAGCTGTTCCTGCTCAGATTTTGATGTGACGACCATGATGTAATCATACTCGTTGGTGTTGCACGACTAGTTTTAACGTTTTCCCCTTTCTTTGGGGTGATTTTGTTTACAGATTGTTTTGAAACACTTTTCTTGTTACGTGGTGGTGATGAAATTTTCGTTTCGTCAATAGAAGAACTTTTCGAAAATGTACTCAATGATTTGCTTCGACATTTCTGAGAATTAATGAAACTTGACGCCTTTTGTTTAAATTTTTCTTCAGCTACAAAAGAAATTAAAAGGATTAAGCACAAAGTTTAGTGGAAAACTGAGAAAATCATGTTTATGTCATTTACTTCCAGCACAGTGCTTCAATAATGCATAACACAAATTACTCAATATATTCAATATTCTTAAGGTAGTTCCAGCGTGAAATCACGTGTGATGATGAAGGCACACGAATATTTGAAACCATTTTTCGAAAGATTTTTTTAAATTTTGTAAATGTTTTACACTGGAACTACCTTAAATGATTTGGTTACTTTTTGTGGTTGATACTGGAAACATTGTGGCTTGGACATAGCTAGAAGAAGCTGTGCGCATGCGTCCATATCTACTAGCTGAAAAGACATACAGTAATGGCACAATTTCATAAAAATATATGATTTGCTTACTGTTTGATATCATGGATGATGTGCTGTCAGTGTCGCTATTAATTGAAGGCATTCTGGTGCTTCTTTTCGATACGTTTGGAAAATTATAAGTCCGTTTACGTTTGGAAGGTTCTGAAAAAATGTCGAGTTCAATTTTATTTCTACAATCAATGGGGTGAAATAATGTTGATATAAAAGCAAATTAATGAAGCTAAATAATACGGAACTATATTTATTTGTATATCAGGTGGCACAAGGAAAATTCTCCCAGGACGCCATCTTTATACCCTAACATAGGGATATAACATGGCAAATCAGATTTTAAGATTCCTGATGATTCCCAAAGAAAATATTAAGTAAAAAAATTAATTCCTGACTTCTCTCAAGTAAAATAATAGATGAAGTACAGGTATCCCTCGAGTTACACGGTTAAATGGTTCCGTGCAAACTCTTACAAAAGAAAAGATTTACTTAATTCCAAATGTAACATTTCAAAATATTTGGAATACAAGAAAATGCAAATAAAATTTTACTTTAATTATAAAATATAATATACGTACATATTAAAACCGTGTAACTAAAGTATCGCGTAATTCGAGGGATACCGGAATTTTTTCCGTATAAAATTCGAATTCCATGCCGCTAAAGTACCGTGTAACTCGAGGGATACCTGTAATTACAAAAATCAGAAGTTGTCTCGTCTCGTTTTACTTGAACAAAACGCCACCACACGGAATAATTTCAAACTCCATTCTGGACGTACAGTAAGATGCAATCTCCAGTGTGTTTATGAGTATGTGGTGTTTTATTTTGTGTAAATATAGTTTAAATTTAAAAAACACGATGTGAATTCTAGTAAAATTTGTAATTTATTGTATTTTAGTTATAATTACATTGACGCCACCACATGGAATAATTTCGAAGTCCATTTTGGACCTATTATAGTGGCGCCACCAACGGTAATGTAAAACGCGAATTCTTACTCAATTCGTGCAATAAGTGTCAGATCTAACCGCACCTTTACAAATAATAATTATTATAACAAAAATACAAACACCAGGACTGTAATTAGGATTCAATCTTCATTGAAACAAAACTAACATTTTTTAGCTCTACCTTAGTAATGGGGGGCGTTATAAAAATTTCGCAAAGTGGGTGGTGGTCCAAAAGAGTTTGAAAACCTATCTAAGGTAATTAGTAATTAGATTACCAATAAAAATGCCAAAACGCATGAATGTATGTATTAACGAGATTCCCCATATGGATCGCCACCTTACTGATCACAAATTTATTTTAGGGTCAGTTTATCCACCTCTAGTTAGTGTCCTAAGTAAATTTATCTGACAAAATAAATAGAATTGTCTATAGTAGCGTGGTCTAAAGTCTAAACAGTGCAATCTGATAGTAAACAAGGAGGAGTTAATTTTTCTCCTAGCGAAACCAAACTCCTTACAAAGATAGTATTAAAATACGTCGATATTTCGAAAATAAACAGATGCAAAAAAATGGAAAGAAAAGAAGAAATAATAGGATGTTATCGCCAAAGAATTCAACGCTGGTAGCAGTGGTTGTCCACGCAACGCGAAATAATTGAAAATAAAATTTTATGGAATACAGAATAAAAATGGAAAATGTCTTGAAATCCTTATTATTAAGGCCCGGATTTGTAGGCATTTGCCTTTTTTGATTCCGTACAGGCTCTGAAATTTTTTTTGCAGCAAAATGTGTTTTGCGACTTGGCGATCATTTTAAACCACTTTTTAATATGCCTAAAATGCCTATTTTGTACATTTAGTGCCTTTTTTCATCTAATGCGCCTAAATGGCTTTTTTTAATTGATTTTGTCCTATAATTTGCCTAAATTTGTAAGTATGTAAGTATTTTTGAATGAATACCACGTACAAATTTTAAATAAGAGACAGGGCCGTAGATAAGGGGGGGGTTCAACCTCCGCCCCCATGGGAGAGCGAGATATTAAGAGGGCGCCTTTAAAAAACAGGTTACAACAGATGGCGCGCCCTAAAATATTAATCTTTTCTACTCATCTCTTCAGCAATACAGAATTTTAATAATTTATAAAAGTCATATGAATAAACGATAACTAATTTAGGTAATGAGGTAGTTTGAACTTCCAATGTTGAATATTTACAAGTATATTCCAAAAAGATATTCATAATTGGAAATATTGAATATTTTTAAAAATATTTAACTTTGAAAGTTCAAACTTCCTCATTACCTAAATTAGTTATCGTTTATTCATATGACTTTTATAAATTATTAAAATTCTGTATTGCTGAACAGATGAGTAGAAAAGATTAATATTTTAGGGCGCACCATCTGTTGTAACCTGTTTTTTAAAGGCGCCCTCTTAAAAAAAGGGCCTAAAATTTTTTTTGCGTGAAAATCCCCCCCCATGGCATAAAACAAACTTGACCAAAACTATGACCAGGCATGTTACCATTACCATAGCTGTCAATTCATATTTATTTGTACTAATGCAGTTAGTGTCACTTCACTTCTTCATGTTGCTATATTGAGGGATGATTCCGACAGTTATTGGAGCTATTACTAGGTAATTTTACAATGTGGCCCTTTGCCGATCCTTAATTTTAAGTTATTTAGGAAATACCCCGAAAAACCTCATTTTTTGTGTATGCATATGCTCCTGTTACTTCTTGTGATGAAGAGCGGTGAATCTGTGAGAAGTTTTTTTACTCCAGAAAATTTGAAAAAAGCTTTAATTTGTTATACAGGGTGGCCCTTTGAAAACGAAACAGACGGGATTGTGGCCAGGGGAATTTCTTTTTCAAGAAATGCAAAAACACGTCAATTTTATCATCGAGAGGGACAACTTTTGCAACTAATGTCACTTCCGTATTGTTTCATCCCTTCGCGCTGTGATGACAACCCCTGAAATGTTAATAGGGATGATATGGCAAGTGACACCTCATTTCAAAGGTCTTGCTTCCCTGAATTCAGCGATATAATTTTTTTGAAGTTTTATCAATTATTCAACAAAAAAACAATTGAAAACGAAACAGACGGGATTGTGGCCAGGGGAATTTTTTTTTCAAGAAATGCAAAAACACGTTAATTTTATCATCGAGGGGGACAACTTTTGCGACCAATGTCAATCCCGTATTGTGTCATCCCTTCGCGCTGTGATGACAAATTTATGCAGATCCTACTTTAAGCACAAGAAAATTCACCACTGTTACAAATATCGGAAGAGCTACTATTCAACGGATATTAAAGAAACATTAATTTCATCTGTACAAGATTCATCTGACACAGCAATTAAATGAAGATGATTTTGATCGGCGGCTGGAATGTTGTGAAGTCATAACTGCACGAATTGCTGCGGATGGAAATTTTGTTTTTAATATCTGTTTCTCGGACGAATGACTTCTATGTAAACTCTACTGTTAATCGTCATAATTGTCGCTATTGGGCAGATACTAATCCAAGAATTTTCCATGAAGTTCACACTCAAACTCCTCAAAAATTGAATGTCTGGGCAGGTATTTTTGGAGACTGTTTAATTGGACCCATTTTTATTGATGGCAATCTGACAGGGGAAAAGTATTTGGATTTACTAGAAGCTACTGTTTACCCTTTACTTATTGACATTGTTGAACCGCTATCAAGAAAACCAACTAGTGTTCCAACAAGATGGAGCTCCCCCGCATTACGCACGAGGTGTTAGAGAGTTTTTAGATAACGAGTTCCCAGAGCAATGGATTGGGCGAAGAGGTTCTATTGAGTGGCCGGCTAGATCTCCAGATTTAACTCCACTCGATTTCTTTCTATGGGGCCATTTGAAAAGTAAAATCTACGCCACAGAACCGGAGTCTCTGGAAGAACTGCGACGACGTATTGTTGAAGAGTGCCGTCTGATAACTCCACAAATGCTTCAAAATGTCAGGGCACGTTTTGAACAAAACCTGTATTATTGCATGGAAGCTGGTGGTGAACATTTTGAACATCTAATTTGATTAAACAGATCTTTAAAGTTGTCCCCCTCGATGATAAAATTGACGTGTTTTTGCATTTCTTGAAAAAAAAAATTCCCCTGGCCACAATCCCGTCTGTTTCGTTTTCAATTGTTTTTGTTGAATAATTGATAAAACTTCAAAAAATTATATGGCTGAATTCAGGGAAGCAAGACCTTTCAAATGAGGTGTTACTTGCTATATCATCCCTATTAACATTTCAGGGGTTGCCATCACAGAGCGAAGGGATGAAACAATACGGGAGTGACATTGGTCGCAAAAGTTGTCCCCCTCGATGATAAAATTGACGTGTTTTTGCATTTCTTGAAAAAAAAATTCCCCTGGCCACAATCCCGTCTGTTTCGTTTTCAAAGGGCCACCCTGTATAAATGTTTAACTTTATTTTTTGTACAAAATAATGTTTTAATACTTAGTGGTTTTCTTTATTTTAATTATTTAATTGTGAATTTTTGACTGCCTATTAGTGCCTATAATCTAATTTTTTGATGCCTAATTGCCTGCCTATTTTGGCAATTTTCAGTGCCTAAAAATCCGGGCCTTACTTATTATAGTAACACATCTATGTAAGTTTTTTAAAAAAATGACCTAATGGATCCCTAAAGAAAAGGATTGTTTCAAACAAATGGGGAATTCTCGCTACAGTCGCGGCACCTAGCGGATTTAGTATTTTTAAGTGAATTTCTAGACCACCTTAAATTTTTTTTTATCTTGAAAATATAATTACTTGTGATTGGTCGGATTTTATTTAACTCCTACAAGTAAATTTAACAGCTGCTTGGACCTGCAAGTAAATATCTTACAGGTAAGTAAATTTATCTGACAAGTAAATTTTAACTAAACATTGATCAACCGAAATTCAGACTTAATTGTCAGATAAATTTACTTGGGACACTAACTAGAGGTGGATAAACTGGCTCTTAAAGAAATAGAGCAAAGTGGAACAATATTTCAAACATATCCCTATGGATTGCATATTGACCACAAATTTTATTTTAAAAGAATTTATAAATGAAGACCAGCAGTCTGGCGTAAATCAAACACGGATAGAATAAAGAGCGGGAAACCACGGTTCTACTCCTGATTGCGTCGGATATGTGCTGTGAGCTAAAAAGTTCAAAATCGATCTGTGGACTATGGGGAAGGCAACGAGAAACCACCCCATTAACATTTCCCTAGTAAAGTCTTCTTGGCTTAGCCAGGAGAATCCAGAAAAGCCAGAGAAAAAATTTAAATAGAAAATGGCACTCAAATCACAATAACCTTAAATTCTGTGCCGGATTATCACAGTAGAAGTAGCAAATGTTAGGAGTCCCTTATCTTTGGGGTGCCTGCCCCTTTAGCAGAAAGGTGTTTATATTAGCAAAAATATCAAAAAAATATGAGGGCCTCTTGATAACATTTGCAACAGACCCCGCCTAGCTTAATCCGGCACTGACCAAATAGAACCTTTTCTATCTGAAATTTTAAAAAGGTTCAAGTGGCAAATTTTACCCTAACAGATGGAAACTTTCTTAACTTAACTTGCAATAACTTTTACCTAAATTTCGTTACAAACACATAAAAGTAATTTACTTGATTTTTCAATTTTGTTACGATTTAACCTTTCTTCCTTTTCCTCCACGTTTGAATCACAGTTAATCACCACAACTTCATTATTGATAGAATCACGTATTATTTCCTGATCCAAATGTTGCAATAACAAAGCAGCCTCATCTTCATTAAGCGCATGCACTGATTCTTCATCCTGAACGTCACTTTCATTGCCCCCTGCATTGTCATCAGGTTCCGTTTCCTCCTCAAACTGATTTCTTTCTATATTTTCGCAACTTTTATCCTTCCTTTTACTTGCTTTTTCTGTCGATTTCTCTATGAGTGAACCATCTTTAGCTGTAAAAAAAAACTAGTTAGATAAGAAACCAGCAAAAATTAGTTTAAAATCGTACGTGTTCCTGCACTCGTATTTTTTAGTCTACTTCTCGTAGTAACACCACTAGTTGAATATTCCAAATTGGGCGAACTTTCAAGCTGTTCCTCGGCTTCTTTCTGTAAATCTAACTGAAATTGATGGAGCCTAGACCTTCGCACTCGTTGCACATCTGACGGTAACCGATCAAACAGCTTCGTTGCTTTCGATCTGGTGGGTGGTGACGTCGGCAGAATATTCTAAAATTACACAACCATTTAAATCAAGTTTAGGGTTTAGCTTCGTTTGTTGCACTTACTTTCCGTTTCTTGCCTTGTGCATTTTTAGTGTCGTTGTTGGAACTCTCACAGTCATCGTCACCGCTACGAGACAAGTAATTTTTAAAATTTGCGTAACTGCCGTCTGTGCTGTCGGACAAATCGTGTAAAATGGAAGGTGAGGCAAATTCTTTTTGCCTGCAATGAAAGTTTTGGTTTAATTTTTAAAGCGGGAATTAAATGTAAACATAGAGAAAAAACGTTAAGAACATAAAATTGAAAATTTACCGATGATTCATGCTAAAAAAAATCACTGAAACACATAAAAACACAATAAGAAAATTTAAATAAAGTTAACTTATTTTTAAATATAAACAAGTTAACCAAACACAAGTGACATTTAACGGTTATGTTTGGTGGAGATTTTCAAATTTAATGACGCGAAATATCACCAAGAAATATACCGGGTACGTTTGGCTCAAAAGCAGTAAATGAAAATAAAAATTAATTTACTGGGGTAAAATATGGTGTTCAAGCCCTTTTAGGCAAAAATATTAATTATTTTCGTTTATTTTGTATTATAATTTATTATAACATATGGGTACCTCACTCTAGGTCATAGGTTCTCAAACTTTTTTGAGCCATCGCCCACTTTCCCGAGCATACATTTTTATAACGCCACCCCCCTCGACCCTTTGTTTTTTGATAAAAATAGCTAAAAAAAAGTTTATTGGTAATAAAATAATTATTTATTTGTAGGAAAAAAATTCAGTAGACAAAATAATTCTTAATGTGTTGGGTTGCTACCCAATTTTTTTAAAAATTTGTTAAAAATTAGTACAAGTGTCACACTGTCTTTAGAACTTTCAATAAATATTAATATTTATTCTACATATAGTCATCGCTCCCCCAGACTACCTGAACGCCTCCCAAATTTTTTCATGTCCATTATCGCCCCCCTAGGACTAGAAATCGCCCACAGGGGGGGCGATATAGCCCACTTTGAGAACCACTGCTATAGAACACCTAACACCTTTCATCATTGATTTTTTCAAGCCTGCTTCCTTGATAAATTATAGGATTCAAATTTAAATGAGACTAACTTCGAGGTATACCCGATCCAATAAAAAAGAATCATTAAAATCGGACTACTCTGTAAAAAGTTATGCGTGTATATACATAAAAAAAGAATAAAAAAAAATATAGGTAAATGTGTCGACTTGAGAACCTCCTTTTTTTAAAATTTGGAAATACATAAATTATTTATGATTGTTTTAGAAATTTAACAAATGCTTTTTTTGATAAAGTTTGTAATGTTTTGATAAAGTTGTTGCTATTTTATCCGGATTTGTTATCATTCGTTCGAATATTATGCGAATATCAGTGACGTATCAACAGATGGTGCAAGTGGTGCCAGGCACCAGGACTCGGGTCCCAAGTGGCCCGACACACGTAAATAATTAATTTATATTATTTACAGAGACTTTTTTGTAAAAATAATCTATGAAAGTTAGTACATTGTATAGAACTTTTTTCAAATATTTTGAAATTTTGTGAAATCTACGATAACTTTTTGTCATTTACACGTTTTTTTGTTTTTTTTTTTTTTTTGATCCTGAATCCCTACGCATGCGCATTTGCTACTGTTTTAGAAAGCTAGCAAGAACCAATCAAAATGAACGATTTTTTAATCATAGAAAAGGATAGAAGAAAATACTGTAATCTAATTGGTGCTTGCCAGATTTCTACCGAAGCAAGGCAAGACCCCAGTTCATTGTGAACGCCGCTTAATTCTCACTCGAACCTTAAACTTAAACACGAACTCAAACTCAATAATTGATGTCGTTATTAATTTTTGATCGTTTTTGATTTAATATTTAAATTATTATTAGAGAGCGGATTTATATGCACAACAGACCGGTCTTGAAGTACATTAAATATTACTATAAGTTTGATGTAATTATAGTTTTGAAAAATTTTCCTTCAATTATAGTAAATATTTTATAGTAAAATATTCCACAACTGTTTTCCTAAAAATTACTATAATTGATAGTTAGAATACTTCAAATATTGATAATTTTTACTTCAAGGTTTTGAAGTAAATTTTACTATAATATTGAGGCACTATTTCACAATTTTATTGTAATTTTTTATAATAAAATTTGCAATAATTTTTGTGCTAACATTTATAACCATTATAAGTTTATAACCAGTGCTACACTGAATAAATTGTGTTTTATGTAATTTATTTCCAGGACGTTACAAAAATTTAAATAATTGCTAGCATTACAGAATCTTTCAACATATTGTTATGTAAAAACGCTAAAAGGAATTGATTTACTTATTTGAACATCGCGTAATTAGAAAACTAAGGTTGGAAGGGGGGGAGATTCCCATATTTTTAAAAATTCAAAATCAAAATTTAGGATGAAAAAATATTGGTAATAGGCGAAAAAAATTTTCGCGTTTTTTTTTAAAAAATTTTATATGAAATAATAAAAATTTTAAAATTGCCGCTGCATCCCACGCTCAGTTTATTTCGGCACCGCGCGGTTGAGTGCGCTGCACTCAACCGTGTTTGTGTCAACACTGTTTATTTTCCCATACTGCTTGTTATTAGTATTAAAATTTAAAATACAAACGAAATCCATAAGAAACTAGAGTGAAAGTTTTCCTTAGTGACCAGGCGGAGCCAAATTGCTGCGCAGTAGATGTGGAGGGAGAAAGCGTAACACTTAATTCCATCAATTGGCAGGGCCGTATATAAGGGAGGGGGGGTTTAAACACCCCCCAATGGCATAGAAAAAAACTTGTTTTCGGAGACCCCCCAACAAATTTAAATAAAAAATTCACTGAAATTAAAATAACTGCAAATCTACGCATCTAAGGGCTTAAAATTTTGTTTTTTATTTTTCCTGTATTTATTACAATGGAATTAATATTTTCATGAAGTTTCAGAATATTTGAACTATATTAAATTTTTATCTAAAAATTTTAATCAATAATTGCACCGAAATCAAAATAACTGCAAATCTTAGACATCATAGGGCTCAGAATTTTTTCGTTATTTTTCCTGTGTTTATTACAACAGAATTAATATTTTCATGAATTTTCAGAATATTTGAACTACTTATATTAAATTTTTATCAAAAAATTTTAATCAATAATTGCACCGAAATCAAAATAACTGCAAATCTTAGACATCATAGGGCTCAGAATTTTTTCGTTATTTTTCCTGTGTTTATTACAACAGAATTAATATTTTCATGAATTTTCAGAATATTTGAACTATATTAAATTTTTATCAAAAATGTAAATATCAAAAATTGCACTGAAATCAAAATAACTGCAAATCTTAGACATCTTAGGGCTTAGAATTTTTTCGTTATTTTTCCTGTGTTTATTACAACAGAATTAATATTTTCATGAATTTTCAGAATATTTGAACTATATTAAATTTTTATCAAAAATGTAAATATCAAAAATTGCACTGAAATCAAAATAACTGCAAATCTTAGACATCTTAGGGCTTAGAATTTTTTCGTTATTTTTCCTGTGTTTATTACAACATAATTAATATTTTTATGAAGTTTCAGAATATTTGAACAATATTAAATTTTTATCAAAAACTTTAAACAAAAATAATTGCACTGAAATCAAAATAACTGCAAATCTTAGACATCTTAGGGCTTAGAATTTTTTCGTTATTTTTCCTGTGTTTATTACAACAGAATTAATATTTTCATGAATTTTCAGAATATTTGAACTATATTAAATTTTTATCAAAAAATTTTAATCAATAATTGCACCGAAATCAAAATAACTGCAAATCTTAGACATCATAGGGCTCAGAATTTTTTCGTTATTTTTCCTGTGTTTATTACAACAGAATTAATATTTTCATGAATTTTCAGAATATTTGAACTATATTAAATTTTTATCAAAAATGTAAATATCAAAAATTGCACTGAAATCAAAATAACTGCAAATCTTAGACATCTTAGGGCTTAGAATTTTTTCGTTATTTTTCCTGTGTTTATTACAACATAATTAATATTTTTATGAAGTTTCAGAATATTTGAACAATATTAAATTTTTATCAAAAACTTTAAACAAAAATAATTGCACTGAAATCAAAATAACTGCAAATCTTAGACATCTTAGGGCTTAGAATTTTTTCATATTTTTTCCTGTGTTTATTACAACTGAATTAATATTTTCATGAAGTTTCAGAATATTTGAACAAAATTAAATTTTTATCACAAAATTTTAATCAAAAATTATTGGCACTGAAATCAAAATAACTGCAAATCTTAGACATCTTAGGGCTTAGAATTTTTTAGTTATTTTTCCTGTGTTTATTACAATGGAATTAATATTCTTATAAAGTTTCATAATATTTGAACAATATTAAATTTTTATCAAAAAATTTTTTAATAAAAAATTGCACTGAAATCAAAATAACTGTAAATCTTAGGCATCTTAGGGCTTAGAATTTTTTTGTTATTATTCCTGTGTTTATTACAACAGAGTTAATATTTTGATGAAGTTTCAGAATATTTGAACAATATTAAATTTTTATCAAAAAATTTTAATCAAAAATATTGCTCTGAAATCAAAATAACTGCAAATCTTAGACATCTTAGGGCTTATAATTTTTTCGTTATTTTTCCTGTGTTTATTACAACAGAATTAATATTTTCATGAAGTTTCAGAATATTTGAACAATATTAAATTTTTATAAAAAAATATTAATCAAAAATTGCACTGAAATCAAAATAACTGCAAATCTGAGGCATCTTATGGCTTATAATTTTTTAGTTATTTTTCCTGTGTTTATTACAACAGAATTAATATTCTTATAAAGTTTCAGAATATTTGAACAAAATTTAATTTTTACAAAAAATTTAAATCAAAAATTGCACTGAAATCAAAATAACTGCAAATCTGAGGCATCTTATGGCTTATAATTTTTTAGTTATTTTTCCTGTGTTTATTACAAAAGAATTAATATTTTCACAAAATTTTAGAATATTTGAACAAAATTAAATTTTGATCGAAAAAATTTAAATCAAAATTGCAATATGAAATCAAAATAACTGCAAATCTAAGGCATCTAGGGCTTAGAATTTTTGTGTTTATTACAATAGGAATTTAATTAATAATAATTAAATTTTCCTTATTTTGAGGCCCTTTGATTTACGGGGCCCTAAGCGCACGCCTCTTGCGCCTGTTGGGAAATCCGCCAATGTCCTTTCTGTATTAAATTTTATAGTAATTTTTCTCAAAAACCAATTAATCTAATAAACTTACACCAAATGAACAGAAAATATTTGGAAAAATTGAAATCGTGGCTTCGAGGCTATGTTCGGCGACATAGTCCTGGGTTTAAAATGAATATGTCGTCGCGGGAGATCCGTTCAAATGATTGGATAAAAATATTCCTAGTAACTATTGAATTTTTCGTTTGGAAAATGTCGGTCTTCCAGCTATTGTTTCAGTCGAATTTCGTGCTGTTGGGTTATTTGCATAGCTTTGAACTTTTATTATAGCAGTCCTAGTAAGTAAAATGATTTTAGATAAGGTTTTAGCCCATGGTACAATAAATTAGTTATTATATCATGGTTTTAGCCTTACATTTTTTTTGAACACGTTACCGATTTTACAGACGTATTCGCATAAAAAAATTTCTTGTTCTTGTAAAATACTTTTTGAAAGAACTCGATTGGAGTTGGAATTTTCATAGATTGGAAAGAGTAGGATCATTTAGGTATTTAAAGTTAAGAGGAGTGGGGGAAATTGTAAATTACGTATTATTAATTGCGGCTCGTCACTAAATTGTTTGACATTTATTTATTTGAATAACCCAAATTATTTTTTCTTTGGGAAATCATTCGGTTACTTCTTATTTCTTATTAATTTTCTTATTCAAATAATAAACTGCAACCTTTGGATATATAAAAATTATTCAGAAGCCAATGACCATAAATTAATAGGTTCAATGATTAGTTGGGTAGTACCCATAAAAAGATATTTCTTGGCAGTGCGAATTTAAAATGAACGCCGCAGGCAAAATTTTTAAATTTTTCAAGGTGGAACAGCATTAAATTAAAAGTACACAGATATGCATCTGGATGAAGGGTAATTTAATTTAACTCCCCCCCCCCGGTCGGGGGTTTGAAACCCAACTATTTTGGGTTTTGGGTACAAATAGGTACAATACTTTGAATACTTTGTATGTATGATTTAAAAAAAATTGTTTATTTTACTTTTGCACTTTGAACAATAAGGTAAAGAGTAAAAAATCTCTTTTGATTGATACCATTGTCATTCTTATCCGTTACAATGTGAAGCTTAAAACAATTTATTTACCATTTATAATTATGTCAGTCGATAAATCCACGTGTAGATTTTTTATAATGCAATTTAAATTCAAACGTTTAAATAAAAAAACCCAGTTAATCAAATTACAGGTGAATTTTATTATCAGTTGTCTCTTAATTATTGGTTACCAGGACAAAAACAAAATAATTCTCGGAACTTTTTTCTGGAAACTACTAAAGCGTTTTATTTTACAAATTTATTCATTGATTATGGTAATAGTGAAAAAAAAATCTTAAACAAAAAAGTGGAATATTAAAAATTTAAAAATTATCGAATTTTAACAAAATAACAGGAGTTTCAATTTGAAATTGCGATTAAAACAAAACAAACGCAATTATCGTATCAAAAAAAATCCAGGATACGCAATAGATAATAACCATATAATAACAACAATAAATTTCGACGAATTCAGTTCAGTAGTCTTCGAGGTATTTCGGGTATACCAGTTTAAAAATAGTAGTTTCGCTAAAAACGCGTTTTAATAATAACAAAAAAATGTAGCACCGGCGATGAACTCTCAACGCATGACGATGTAATCTTTATGAACTTTGACTTCCAAAGAGAATGTAGAAATCCAAAAATCGATTCTTTCATTTTTTTAGTCGTAGTACGTTCTCCCTTATATGGAAAAATAAAGCAAAAAAGAAAAATTTAAAGAAAGCTACCAAAATAACGCGCAGAGTTGGGTAAAACCGGTGTTTGATCCTACCAGTTTCATTTTAACTAATTTGTGGTTAATCCGAACTAGAAGAAGTTGGAGGTTCAATTAAAAAAATTTTGGATCTGGCTCGCAGCACTTCATTTAAGAGAAAATAATAAAGTGACAAGTTTGTGGTTGCATTACAGTGTAAATTTAAAATGGTTTTTAAAAAGATGTTATCTTACGATTTGGATCAAAATCACCAATTACCTCAAATAACTGCAATTTTTATCGGTGAGTTTCGATTTTCGCACGAATGCCTAATTTTTAACATGTTTCTGTAGGATCTTTAACTGGAATTTCGGTCGGGCTACTTTTTGCATGGACGTCGCCGTCGATTCCAAGTTTAATAGCGGATACTTCCATGAATATTACTCTACAGGAAGCGTCGTATTTTACTGTCATCTCATCACTCTCCATGGTAATTACTGCGCCTATTTTTTCACTCCTTATCGACGTGGTTGGCCGAAAATATAGTGTCTTATTGGTGTCTGTACCACAATTTTGTTCGTGGTTACTAGCTGGATTTGCTACAAATATTTGGATGTTCTACGCAGCGCGCTTTATGTCTGGGATGGGCGACGCATTATTTTTTACTTCTGTACCCGTTTACGTTTGTGAAATTGCCGAGCCAAAAGTTAGGGGAAGTTGGGGAAACATATTAGCTGTAAATATTTATTTGGGCATATTTTTGATAAATGTGATCGGTGCATATTGCGATATTGTTCACACTGCAATTATATGTGGTTGTCTTCCAATTTTGCACCTGGCCATATTTGCGTTCATGCCAGAATCGCCTTTTTATTTAGTGATGAAGGAAAAAGATAAAGAGGCTACTGAGGCACTGCAGAAGTTGAGATGGAGGAGTGACGTTCATGAGGAGCTTATCAATTTGAAAAAAGATGTCGATAGACAGATGACATCTGATTCTGGTTCAATGTGGGAGCTGTTTAGCATTGTTAGCAATAGAAAAGCTTTGATTATGTGCATGGGAGTTCGTTTGGCCCAGCAGTTCAGTGGATTATCAGCTTTTGAAACGTATACCCAGTACATGTTTCAAGAAGCCGGAGGTAACGTAAGTGAAAAGGATGCTGCTACAATTTTCTCCGGAATTTTGGTTTTTGTTGTTGCGTTGTCTTCTTACCTAGTGGAAAGAATTGGCAGGAAACCATTGATGTTTCTTTCTTGTTTGGGATGTGGAATTTCCTTAACCGTGGAAACCATTTACTTCACTCTAAGACAATTCTCAGACGTAGATCTGTCAAGTTTTGGATGGGTTCCATTAACTGGGATGATTGCTTATATTGTCGTATGTGCCACAGGAATTGGTATTTTGCCGACTCTTATATCAGGAGAAATTTTTAGTGCTAAAATTAAGGGTAAAGCAAGCGCGATTACGAATATAATTAATGGCGCATGCGCATTATTAGTACCCAAATTATTCATATCCTTAACCGAAGCGTTGGGGTTGTTTGCACCATTTGCACTTTTCTCCGTTTGTTGTTATCTTGGAGTTATTTTTTCTCATTTTTACGTCATTGAAACTAAAGGTAAAACGTTAGAAGAAATCCAACAAGAACTTGGGGGCACTACTAACCCTAAAGAAGATGATAAACATATAAAAATGTGTTCGTTGAACCAAGTACCCTAAATGGGGTTAACTGGGCCACATGGGGTAAAGTGGATCAATGCTAAAATGTTCCAATCATTTTAACATTGATCCGCTTCGCCGCATTTACTACTACTACATAAGGAAGTCTACATGGAATGTAATTGATGAATTACTAGCCTGACTTCATTCAAAAAGTCGTTGATAAACAGAGGGAATTAAAAAATTAAAACGATCATGGAAGCTGTTTTTTTTTAAATAAATTTTACTCCAAAAATATAAACGAACGAATTTACTAAATTTTTTGAATATATGGAATATTATAATGGATATGGGCATCGAACTTGTATAATTTAAATTTTCTTAGTTTTCTAGTGGTGCAAACTAGGATTTTGGTTTTTTCATTTTTTTAGGATTTCCCATTGCAATTTTTGTTATTGAATTTTATAAAAACCTGTTGCACGAGTATGCGAATAAACATACGCGAGAGTATGGTATTTATTATAAGTATAACCTACATATTGTAATCATTGGTGGATCTAGGACAAGTCAAAGTTGGGCTGGTGTGGCCAAGATGCAGCTTGATTTGCGAATCAAGTCAAAATTTTATGATTTTTATGCTAAATATTTAGCATTTTCATTTTCAAGAAAGAAAGAGGCTTTAGCCCATATAGCCACCCCACTAGATCCGCTACTGCCTATAAATGACTGATATCATAATGTAAAGCAAGTCTATGTTTAATTATAAACCTATTATCAAATTTTAATAAATAAGTTGTTTATAATTTGCATTTTATTTAAAATTCAAAATACATTATAACAAAACTTTAAAAAACTGTTTACTGAATTGGTAAGTCAATGAATTCTATATAGCCTTGTGTATTCAGTAGAAAAGGCTTTCAAAATCAAAAAAGCAAAAAAAAAAAAAATAAATTTTCACAATGAGATATCAAGATTTGAAAGTAATTTCTTCTAATTTATAACAAATTTTTTGTTATTTAACCGTTTTCCTCGATATTTAAAATCATGCCTTGGTCACCCCCACCCTCCGAGGATGAGGGACTATATGTCACTCACTTCCCAATCTCGAAAAAAAAGGTGTAAATATCTCAGCGGCAGAAGATAGCATATCGCAAAATGATGTTGTCGCAGGTTGAGATGGAGACCCGCGGTAATGAATTTATTCGGTAACTCGTCTAGAGGATTTCCCCCCCTCCACCGCGTATCTCGTGAACCTCTGTGGCCCTATAAAAATTGGAGTGTTTTTGCCCCCCCCCCGCACATTTTGAAGATAAGCCTTAAGGTCAGGACTATAGAATAAAGATCAATGAAGAAGTGGATGCGCAGTCACAGCTGGGGATTAAACAGGTAATCGAGAGGCTCGGCGCCGAAGTGAATCAATCATTGAGATGTAGGAAAAGATAAAGGGGTTGATGCTCTTAACATTAATTAACTCTCTCGCAACCAGGGTCGTGATTGGCCGAAAATCCATGTAGCTACATTTGGGGCGCTAACTCTACTAAATATGAAATTGGTTTTTCTCTGATCTGATTAAAGATCTGCACGAAAAGGCAAGAAATGTGCAGTTCTAACACCATTTTGTGCAGTTTTAAATCAATAATGCAAGGATTTTTTTTCAGATTTTTTCTATCAGCTCTACTTTTTTAGATATTTTTTTTTAAATCACGTGATATGGCGAAATAGTTGTAAATCTTATAATACAATAATAATTGGTTCTTGTATATTTGCCGTCTCTCAAGAAAACAGTCTTGTAATTTGTCACAAAATTAGTGGAAAAAATTAAAGATAGCCGACAAAGAAGACTTAACAAATATTTGACAATAACGTTATAGAAATTTGAGCTCCTCGGCAAAAACTAATGCCATATTTGAATTCAGGGCATCAAATTCATATGAAATCATTTCCAAATGCCCCGGCACCAAAAACGCTGTTGGCCAGTGTTATCTATGGCACGCCGTTTTACTTTTTATTACAAAATTTAAATTGTCTATAGTTTTTATTTCTATGGTTTTAATTCTAATCAATTAAACGTTAGTTGAAAATTTTTGTTGCTATTTATAAGTAACTCGAATTTGAACAATACAATTTAAACAATACACAAACATTTTTATTTAATAATATCAACATTACCAACAGTACCATAGTTATCCTTATATTTGGGATGATTGTCGTATAAAAATTTATATTTACGAAACAATTCAATAATTATTTACTAGGTAAATAACCAACTTTATCGGCAACTCGCATTTTCAAACCAACAATCTTTATTGCAAAAATGTTGAACCAAGTAAGGATATGCTTTTCAGATTTAATTTTAAAATATATGAAACCCAAATTGACAACGATACTGACAAGTTCATGATGTCGAAGAATATTATATTATGTTTTAATTGCCATTTAGCTAATCGAAATAATTTTAATAACATCCGATTATAAAAAATAATATTGAATTTAAATTTTGGCACCACGTGATCAATTAGTTGCGGATTTAGTTAAAAGTTGGGGTGACAGATTTCTAAAATCCGAAAACACTGGTGCCTCTACCACGAGTTGGTTAATATAAGATGCCGGCGCAATGCAAAACTAATTTAAATTAATTTAATTTATTAAATTTAAATTACAAAAATTGTACTACATTTAGAACAAAAATGTACTAACAATATTTTGGACTTGTTAGCTCCTTTCCCATTATCGTAATTTACCCTATTTATTTCAACTTCTATATACAGGTACGAACTTTTCTAAGCAAATCTGCATGGATGCAAACAATTCAGAGCATTTGCCTGCAATATAAAAATCGAAATTAGAATAGCGTCAGAATGCAAAAAGTGGTGCTTTTAAATAATAAATTTACCTGTAGATTTAGATTCTGGACACTAGAAGCAGTTATATACTTTCCTGAATTCGTCCCCGCAAGGTCCAGTTGCCAATTCACCGTAACACGGACATTTCCAGATTTCTTCGTTAGGATTAGGAAGAACTACATCAGGTTGAGAATCGGGTTTGGGTAACTTAACGGTACTTGGAACTTGATGGTCAGCATTATTGGGTGTGCTAACATTGTCCGTCCCCTTGGATCCTAATACCCCTGTCACCCCTAATACTCTGGTCCACAAGAGAAGTCGTAAGAATTTAAAAATAAATCAAACAAACAAAAATATACTTACAATTCTACCTCGATATGCCTCAGTGTACTGCACCTGCACGTGTCCGCTTCTACTTCTATCGTTGCTTCTATGCTCATGGTCTGCAGCATAGAATATAAGATTTATTACAATAGAAGCAGTGCTGCCAGTTTTTATTTAAAAAAATTGTTTGAAAACATTTTTTTAGCCCCCCCAAACGTCTGACCCTAGTTGCGCCTATGTAAAAATTAATGATTATTATCTCTTTTTTTTAAATCTGAGATTTGTGAATAATTTGATTTATAATAAACAGATTAAATAATTGGCCCACTCCAAGCTTTCTCAATCTAAAATTAAATAAACGTACCGATAATAGCGGCGTAACTAGAACTTTTGCAAGTTTTGCTTTCTCATTGCCATACTAAGGGCCAGTTCTACAAAGCAAGTATAAACTAAGAATAAGCTATACTTGCTTTGTAGAACTGGCCCTAAATTGGATAAACATATGGATGATGTTACTGGAAAAGGAACCAACCGCCATTTTTAAGGTTTGAGGAAGGTTAACTTAAAGTAGGTATTGTTTATTTCTGAAATCAGGATTCGTGTTTTTCTAAAAACTTTTTGCATAGCATGAGTCATTGTTTATTAAAATTAATTGGTTCCTCAATAGCAACTACTAATTTTATATAGGTACATTTCCTCTTCTTTTTGTTTACTTTGCGCTTGGCTCCTTTTTAAGTTTTTATTAAACTTGGCTGTGGAATATGGATGTTTTTAGAAAAATATTGTTTGTTGTTAGGTTCCGTAAATATCAAAGGATTTTTTTTTTAATTCTTAATATTTAAATTATTTTTAAAACTTTTATTATGAAATTTAATAAAAATTGTAATTTAAATTAATTATTCGATTTTTAAACTTATTAATCTTGTGAAAAGCGATAAAATTTTTGTTTAATATTTATGAAACTTAAAAAGTAAAAAATTCTAAGCGGAAAATGGTGGAGTTTTTAAGGGGAATTTGTAGCATTTTGTTTAAAATGTTTGAGCCTATGTAAATTTATTAATGTTAGATCTGCGAATACTGCAAAAATAGTACAAAAATTCTAATCACAAGGGTGATTTCTGAAGGGGTGTCAGCAGCAAAAATTTTGTTTAAAATTTTTGTAACTTGGTAAATACACAAATAAATAATGTAGGTACATTACTCTTAATACTTGCAAACACTGCAAAAATAGTGAAAAAATTCAAACGGAAAGGGGTAATTTAAGAGGGTTAAAAAATAACAATTGTGTTTAAAATTTTGCAATTTAGTTGCAAAAATATAGTAAAATAATAGATATTTTACTATAGATTCTCTAATAATTTTACTATATTATCATTGCAAGTTTTTCTTAAAAACTCCACATTTTTCGTAGGCACTCCCGTTCTTCATTTCTTTCATACTTTTAAATATTTCTGGTTCCACCCTGCCACAAACAGATACAAATGCATTTACAGTATAATATTTAAAAATTTCTTGTATGTTAAGTTAAGTTTATAAAAATCCCTATAAGAATTTCACAACCGAATTTCATATTTAGGTTGAAATCGCTTTGAGTGACGCGCATGAATTGATTAACGAGATGTCACGTTGTTCTTTTATTATTAATTTCCAAAATATCTCGTAATGGCAATTGAGTAGGAAAATAAACAACTTATAATAAAGTAACTGCCTAAAGCATTTCCGGCAAGAATCGGTTCGATTATTTAATTAATTACATTTAATTATTGCATACTTAATAATAATATGCAATATGGTAATTTATTGATAATCTTCATTTAAAACTCCCCAGGCTGCTTGTTATTATTAATGTATTCCTAGCAGTATGGTGCAACTTTAATAATCCGGACTCATTTTTAAAAAAATTCAACGAAAAAAATTGTATCACGTTTAGTTTTTGTGTTACGCCAATATGCATTTACCTTTCTTTTCTTAATTTTTAATAATATTTGCTAATCCGAACACAGTTTTACATTAATTAGGTCGCATTATCGAGGTATTACTGTTTATAAGGTTGTATCATATACCGTATATTTATTTACTTTTTATTACACAATTAGCAGTTTAAATTCAACTTAAGTAAATGATAATTTTGATTACTCAACAAATTAAACAAATTGAAGGTGACTTTTTAATTTCAGTTATATTATTTCTTAATTATTTATTTAACCAATTTGGGATTTGTATTATAGTTAGATGCAAACCTGCAGGTGTTAAAAGGTCCGTATTTTGAAAAACATTTTGAATTGGCGGATCTTGCCTGCAGGACTTCCTTTCACTAAAAATACGAAAGTGAAAGGTGCATTGTTGTACTTTAAACAGTTCGCCTAGAATATGGCTTCCTTTTTGCCTTACGATGCAGGCCGAAACCACCAGTTACCTCAAATCATCGCAATTTTTATCGGTGAGTTTCAATTTTCGCACTAATTCTTTAACATCGATGGTGTTTTGTGTTTCGGTAGGATCTTTAACTGGAATCTCGGTCGGGTTACTGTTTGCATGGACGTCGCCGTCGATTCCAAGTTTAATAGCAGACAATTCGATGAATATTACTCTACAGGAGGCTTCATATTTTACGGTTATCTCATCACTCTCCATGGTAATCACTGCGCCTTTCTTTTCGTTCCTCATCGACGTAGTTGGCCGAAAGTACAGTGTCTTATTGGTGTCCGTGCCTCAACTTCTGTCGTGGTTACTAACCGGATTTGCTACAAATATTGAGATGTTTTACGCTGCGCGTTTTTTGTCTGGGATGGGTGACGCAATATTTTTTACTTCTGTACCCATCTACATTTGTGAAATTGCAGAGCCAAAAGTTAGGGGAAGTTGGGGAAACTTATTAGCTATAAATATTTATTTGGGTATATTTTTGGTAAATGTGGTTGGCGCATATTACGACATTACTATCACGGCAACTATTTGTGGTTATCTTCCAATTTTACACTTGGCCTTGTTTGCTTTCATGCCAGAATCCCCTTTTTATTTAGTAATGAAGAAAAGAGATAAAGAGGCTACTAAAGTACTGCAAAAGTTGAGATGGAGATGCGACGTTCAGGAAGAACTCATGAAGTTGAAGAAAGATGTTAGGAGGCAGACGGTTTCCGAATCTGGGTCCATGCGGGAGCTTTTCAGCATTGTTAGCAATAGAAAAGCTTTGATTATGTGCATGGGAGTTCGTTTGGCCCAGCAGTTCAGTGGATTATCAGCTTTTGAGACGTATACCCAGTACATGTTTCAAGAAGCCGGAGGCAATGTAACTGAAAAAGATGCGGCTACGATTTTCTCCGGAATTTTGGTTCTTGTTGTCGGGTTGTCTTCTTACCTAGTTGAAAAAATTGGTAGGAAACCATTGATGTTTTTTTCTTGTTTAGGCTGTGGAATTTCCTTAACCGTGGAAACCATTTACTTCATTCTAAGACAATTCTCAGACGTAGATCTGTCAAGTTTTGGATGGGTTCCATTAACTGGGATGATTGCTTATATTGTGATATGTGCTGCAGGTATTGGAATTCTACCGACTCTTATAGCAGGAGAAATTTTTAGTGCTAAAATTAAGGGCAAGGCAAGCGCGATTACGAATATAATCAATGGTGCATGTGCACTATTAGTACCCAAATTATTCGTATCCTTAACCGAAGCGTTTGGGTTGTTTGCACCATTTGCACTTTTCTCAGTTTGTTGTTTTCTTGGCGTTATTTTTTCTCATTTTTATGTCATTGAAACTAAAGGTAAAACGTTAGAAGAAATTCAACAAGAACTTGGAGGATATATTAAACCTGAGAACGTTAATGAAAGTATAATGTGATCATTGAACATTCATGTATCTATCATTTGATCAAATGATCATTTATTAGTTGTTCAATTTTTGAAATTCGACGCATTTAATATTCACATTACTCTGCGATTCCACATTGCAATATTGTAAAATAGGATCTGTTACCTAAACAAGCAAATAGTCCTTGCCAGGTGGCTTTGGTGCTACGTCATTGCACACGTGATCGTACATAAACACCGCCATTTAGTTATGTAACCAAAATAACTTTCGTGATTGGTTGAATTAGGATAACGTAACATCAAAGTTCCATGGCAAGAACAGTACATGGGATATAAAATTTTAATAAATAAGTGGTTTACAATTGACATTTATTGAATAACCTTATCAACGCCCCTAAAGGCTTTATTGCATTCGTTTTGGATTGTAAGACTGGAGAGTTCAGATAAATAATTTTAGGATAAATAAAAGCTTTATTGCACTTCCAGAGGGGACAAGTGATTACTTTATACTCCATTTCAGAGAGTAAAGTATAATTTTTCATTCCGTAACAAAAGATGGGAGGTAAAGTAAAAAATAGAGGAAGCCATTTCTTGCAACGAAATTGAAGTAAAAAGTAAAGAAGGTCATTCCCTAATAACGGGAAATAAAGAGGAGTCCACCTAATCACTTTAATTTTAAGTTTATATAGGGAAGACTTGCCTTATTTTGCAGTGTTCAAGGGCCAAAAACCGTGAAAATAATAATGCGAATATTGTAGTAACTTTCGCATAAGTTTAGTTCCGCCCACCCTTATACAAGCTGGATCTCTGAGCCCACGCACTTGAAATAAACTTTTTAAAATAAATTTAGTTAGGTGTTCTCAGTTTCACACTTAATCAGCGACTGAGGTGGGCCCCTAACCCTTGATAAACCTTGCTGTAGAGCTCCCGCAATGTAAGGTGACAGGGTTTGGCCTATTTCTTGCGCAGTAGAGGTGGAGGGAGAACGTGACAGTGCTGCCGTGTAAACGGAATGGACCAATTTTCGTTATGCCTATTATCCACACCCTGTCACGATAGATTTCGGGAGATTTAAGTCAAGTGCAAGGACCGTCAACAGAATGAGGTGCGCTTTCAACAACTGGGTAGTTGTTACCCGAAAAATCGAAATTTGACAATCGATTATTTCCTAAATTAATCAATATTTGACACTTATCCGTACCTTAAACCTTTCATTTTAATGTTATCTATCAGATCCAGGAGCGAGGATCCCCGGTTTAAAAACCGATTGATCTTTTCCTCTGGGGTCATTTAAAAACGGTAGTTTTACAAAATTCCACCAAAAAATCTTCAAGAACTGAAAAATAGAATAACCTTATAACTTATAAGCGGTTTATTATAGAAAAATACATCTAAGAAGTCTACGAATAATTCCAAAATTGATTGTATTATTGTTTGATCAATAATGGACAACATTTAGAAAATGTTATTTCAAGAATTTATTAAAATGTTATTAATTTCATAAAAAATATATTTCTTGTTTTATCTTTCCATGTTTACCTCTATTTCATTAACGGATACACTAAATTTAATGTTTTTCTCGTAAATGAATGAGGATTTCTTCAATCTTTGAAAATATGATGTATCGCAAGGTAAGGGTGTTATTTAAAATTTCGAAGTAGGGGTAGCTGCTTGTAAGGAGGTTAAACCATTGATTGAAGGAGGAGGAGAAATTTTTCAATCAACAGTTAAACTTAAAAACAATCAACGCCCCCGCCCCGCAGAAGACAAGTGTTATATTAGCTCTAGCAAAGGGTTAAAATATAGGAAGGCCTTTTGATAACATTGTTACTGTATTTATTATAACCGTTAATATTTTTGAAGTTCTAGAATATTTGAACAAAATTCAATTTTAATCAAAAACATTTTTATATAAAAATTCGCACCGAAATCAAAATTATACACTAATCAAATGCATTTTAGGCCTTACAATTTTTTCTTTATTTTTCCTGTATTTTTTATAAAAGTATTAGCGATTTCATAAAGATTCAGAATATTTTTTGAACAAAATTTAATTTTAATCCAAAAATTTAATATAAAAATTTGCACTGAAATCAAAATAAACGTAAATCGAATGCAATTTAAGGCTTAGAATTTTTGCATTATTTTTGCTGTATTCGATATAATGGTATTAGTATTTTCATGAAGTTCCAGAATATTTGAATAATATTTAAGTTTTATCAAAAATTTAATTTAAAAAAATCCCACTGAAAGTAAAATAGCCCCAAATTTAGGACAATTTAGGGTTTAGAATTTTTTCATTATTTTTCCTGTATTCCTTATAATGGTATTAGTAATTTCATGAAGTTCCAGAATATTTGAACAATATTTAATTTTTATCAAAAATTTAATTCAAAGAAATTGCACTGAAATCAAAATAGTCCCAAATCTAAGACAATTTGGGGTTTAGAATTTTTTCATTATTTTTCCCGTGTTCATTATAAATGGTATTAGTAATTTCATGAAGTACCAGAATATTTTAACAATATTTTATTTTTTCAACAATTTAATTCAAAAAAAATCGCACTGAAATCAAAATAGCCCCAAATTTATAACAATTTAGGGTTTAGAATTTTTTCATTATTTTTCCCGTGTTCATTATAAATGGTATTAGTAATTTCATGAAGTACCAGAATATTTGAACAATATTTAATTTTTATCAAAAATTTAATTCAAAAAAATTGCACTGAAATCAAAATAGCCCCAAATTTAAGACAATTTAGGGTTTAGAATTTTTTCATTATTTTTCCTGTATTCATTTTAATGGTATTAGTAATTTCATGAAGTACCAGAATATTTTATTTTTATCAACAATTTAATTCAAAAAAAATCGCACTGAAATCAAAATAGCCCCAAATGTAAGACAATTTAGGGTTTAGAATTTTTTCATTATTTTTCCTGTATTAATTATAATAGTATTAGTAATTTCATGAAGTTCAAGAATATTTGAACAATATTTAATTTTTATCAACAATTTAATTCAAAAAAATCGCACTGAAACCATAATAGCCCCAAATTTAAGACAATTTAGGGTTTAGAATTTTTTCATTATTTTTCATGTATTCATTATAATGGTATTAGTAATTTCATGAAGTTCCAGAATATTTGAACAATATTTAATTTTTTCAAAAATTTAATTCAAAAAAATTGCACTGAAATCAAAATAGCCCCAAATCTAAGACAATTTAGGGTTTAGAATTTTTTCATTTTTTTTCTGTGTTCATTATAATGGTATTAGTAATTTCATGAAGTTCCAAAATATTTGAACAAAATTTAATTTTAATATAAAATTTTATATGAAAATTCGCATTCATATCAAAATAAAGGTAAATCGAATGCAGTTTAGGGCTTAAAATTTTTTCTGTGTTTATTATAAATTATAATTAATTGTACTAGTATTTTCATGATGTTTCAGAATATTTGAACCAAATCTAAGCATTATCAAAAAAATTTATATTAAAAATCCAACTGATATCAAAATCATTTTAAATCCAGTATCGGATTAGCACAATAGCAAATGCTAAGGGGAGGGGGGTCCGCGCCCAGCAGAAAAAGTGTTTTTATTAGCAGAGAAATAAAAGTTCATAAAAAAAATAGGAGGGCCTTTTGATAACATTTGCAACAATCCTCACGCTGGCTTAATCCAGCACTGCTTAAAATTTAAATAGTATTGGATTTGCCGTCTAAATCAACCTGTTTTATCTTTTCCTCAATATACTCAAAAACAAAAGTTTTCGCAGCTATTGTAATATTGGATGGTGCAAAACAATTTGTCACATTTGCTAAAACCTTCGATGAAAAATTAAGCAATCATTTCTAACATTAAATTAAAAATCAATTTATTACAAAAATAACAATTGATGCAATAAAATTTAAAACTCCTTTTGCATTAGTGTCGCTTTTCTGGATATCCTCATGTGACCTGAAGCGGGATCCCTTCCAAGATATTTTACAAAAATGTCTTCCCCTACTTTCAAATTTAACACCGAAGGATGTACAATCTAAAATCACAACATTTTAGTAAAACTAAAATCATCTAATCATTGCAATAAACCTGTCTCAAATCGAGTTGGGAATTTGGTAATAAAACTGGCTGCATGTTTGGAATTAAGGTTACCATCACACCTACGTCACGAATTTCTGCAATCGTAGCTTTGTAAATTTCTCCGTTTTTCAATTCGGCAGTCGGATCAGACTTGACTAAATCATTTAGTATTTCTTTGGCATCTTCTAGTGCATCTCGGTTTGGAGCAAATATGTATGATGTGTTGTCATCTGAGTCGTAAATCTAAATTAATTTTGTTACAATAACTCAAGTCGAAACTTTTCGAAGTCACTTACACTCGCGCCGGTTTCGTAAAAGAGCTCCTTTAATTTTGAACTCTTTTTACTATACATTCGTAACCTTTTGTGTGTTTCGATGTCCAATTTCTCAACCACCGGCCATTTTTCTTTGGGTTCCGTTCTATTTTCACAAATATTTACTTAACGAAAATGAATTGTTACAAAATTACCTTGGTTTGTCGATGCATTTATTCATTGTGTCCAGTATTTTTGATTTAGCATTTGTAGCTAGTTGAATTGATTCCATGACCAATTTCAGTGGAAGACCGGGAATTTTAATGTCGGCTTGTAAGGCTGTGATTCCCTTTTTGGTTCCTGCTAATTTAAAATCCATATCGCCCATGTAATCTTCAATGCCCTAAAATGAAAAAGATATTTTGATGTGTTTTAGAAAGAAACAGCGGACCTACTAAAATATCCGTTAATAATCGGTAGTCTTGGATATGTTTGGTATTCTCGTTAGAATATTTTGTGACTAATCCAATCGCCACTCCGGCAGCTGGCATTGTTATAGGAACACCTGCGTCCAAAAGGGCCAAAGTGCCACCACAAACGGTTGCCATGGAACTCGAACCATTCGATTCCAAAACTTCTGATTGCAACCTAATAGCAAAGTCATAATTGGGAGGAATAATAGGGAATAAACCTTTTTCCGCTAAAATACCATGTCCAACTTCCCGTCTACCTGTTACACCAACCTTTCCAATTTCTTTCGTTGCATAAGGAGGAAATTTATAATTCACAAAGAAATTCTTCTTTTTTATACCGCTACAAAACAACAAAGAAATGAAAAAATAGAACTATACTATTGATGTAGTTTTACCTTGCTAAAACTGCAACGGGATCCAATTTCATTGCGCTTTCAATTGAATCCAAAGTGACTGTACATCCGACCTGCGTTTGACCTCTTCGGAAACGAGAACATCCATGTAAAGATCTGTACATATCAATTTCGCATGTAATTGGACGAATTTCGTCCAATTCTCTTCCGTCACACCTCCGATCTTCAAATATCGTGTCACGGAAAACTTGTTTGCAAACTTTGTCGAAGTAACTTTCGATTAAAGTAAAATCAAAGTTAACAAAATCCCCTTTAATTTTATGTATTATGTCCATTTTAAGCGTACTTACGGCGATATCACGTTGCAATTTATCATGAGAGTAATTATGGAATATTTCACCAAGACGAATTTTACTTAATGACTCGACAGCTTCACAAATTTCAGAAGACAACTCTGGACTCTTAACCAACTCGCGTTTTGGTTTTCCCATTTGTTTTTGCAATTTTTCTATAGCATGCACAATAATCTGGGCCTCCTTTACCCCAATTTTAATTGCCTTCAGTAGATCCTGCTGCAAAATATTGTTGGCACTTCCTTCCAACATCACAACTAAATTTTGATGTGTGGCCGTAACTATCAAGTTCAAACTTGAGAAATTTAATTCCCTTCGTGTTGGATTAATTAAAACTTCATTATCTACATAACCGACTCGAACCGCACCCACAGGACCAGCCCAGGGGATGTCACTTAACGCGAGAGCTGTGGAAGCTGTATTTATTGCAATTATATCGGGATCGTTAACTCCATCAATTTGCATGGTGTTACAAACAATTTGCGTTTCGTTACTGTAACCTTCTCGAAATAACGGCCTTAAACTGCGGTCTACACATCTCGATACTAAAATGTCACGGTCACTCGTTCTGTAATCACGTCTCAAAGCGTTCATTGGAATCCGACCCGCAGCAGCATAATTCTCCTGGTAATCAACTGTTAACGGCACAAAGTTTCCACCAGACGGTTTGGTTTTAGCAACAGCGGTAACCAAGACTGACGTATCACCAGAACTTCCTTCCGCAGAACCATCTGTTAAGGTGGCCACGCTTCCACTTTCCAGCCGTAACTGACGCCTAAAATTGCGAGCAATAAAAGATTAAATAAAGTAAAATGTAAAAGTATCAAAAATACCCATTTGAAAATATTATCAGTTCTTCATGGGATTTGTAGGAAGTGCCGTAGTTTCGCACCCTTTTATTTATTTTCATTAACCGCCTAAGATTTAATAAACGATCCAATTTCATTTTTATACAGTCGGGTTTGCACTTTATCACAGATAATCAAAATTAAACTTTAAATCCATGTAACAGTCATGTAAACTAATTGTGAGGTTAGATTCAAAATTTAAAGGTGGCTACGAAAATGTTTACAGTTGAGCGCATATTGGTGTCGCTGGAAGCGCTAAATAAAAATTTTAAAGTGGTAACTATGATTTAGTACCATAGGACGTTCCCGGGGGGGGGGGGGAGATTGTGATCTATTTTGACAAAGGGAGGAGAAAGAATAAAAAAATGGGAAAAGATTGTGGACCTTCTAATATAACAACCAATAATAAAAATTTTCATTGAATTTCAAGCAATAAACAGAAATTCAATGCATTTATGAAAACTTCATATTATTAACCATTTAATGCTCACATTAATTACAGGTTGTTACCATTAAACAGGGATGAGGCATACACATTAATTATACCGAGAGTAGATTAAACAAGAACACCGGCCGTACGCGTGGAAGTGGACGTGCCAGACACGTCAATGGATATTAAGTGGTTAATAAAAAAGTTTTCAATTGTTATGAAAATTTGATAAAATTAATTACACTTAGTGGACGTGTCAGACACGACGCTGTACCTCATGTGGTTCATGAAGTGCTTCTCAACCTTTTCCTATTTATTTTATAGTTAGAAATTGTTTAAAAATTGGAAACACAATAGAAAATTTAAAAAAAATTATTTTTAGTAATAAAAAAAAAGAAATATTGCATATCTTTTGTGATCGCTTAGTTAAAAGTTCTTCTTTTCATATGATAGGTAAAATTATAATATTATTCTAATTATTGATTAATCATTCGTAGCCGGTTATGCAAAACTTTACGGATAAAAAAATTGTTGAAATATTTGAAAACGTCAATTATTGTTAACAATTCATTAAATTTAAATTATGAAACTTGTTTTTAATCGATTTTTGGAGAAATTCCTAATTTCTTCCCACAACGTAATTTAGAAATCGAATTCTTGTGAATTTCTGTTATTTTAATTATTTTAAATGCCAACAAATATTATTTTGAATTTCCGTTAATCCTTTAAAATAAAAAAATTTGTAATCATGTTTATTTTTCTATTCGTCTCTATTTACAATAATCTAATAAATAAAACACAATTAATTAATTAACTTATTTTGTTCAAATTGCCTCTCTTCAAGCCTTGTTTTTCCAAAATGGGCTCATTTATTCTTTATAAAAAAATAATTAAATTAAAATTATAAAAATAATTTAAAAAATTACTTTCAAGTACTAATTACCAAATATTGTATTGCGTACGTACTTTTTGAAAGATTTGTACTTGACGAGAAATTAAATAATCTGCATCGTTAACTTATTCAAGTTCAGAGCAACAGTTTTACAATTTGGTAGTTTGAACCTGAGTGCATTCTTCGATAATTTTCTTCTTTTTTGTACTAGTATTATTATCTTTTAAATCCTGTTGAATTTCTTCTAAACTTTTGCCTTTCGTTTCAATAACACAGAAATGGGAGAAGACTACGCCGGCGAAACAACAAAACGAGAAGAACGCAAAGGGCGCATAAAGGCCCAAACTATCGGTTAATGATACAAAAAGTTTTGGGACCACTAGTAAACACCCGCCGGTTACAATGTTCATTATGACTCCAGCTTTTCCTTTAATACTCGAAGAAAAAATTTCTCCCAATATTAAAGTTGGCAAAATTCCAATTCCAATGGAACAAATTACAATGTAAGTTACCATTCCCGTAAGGGGTAACCAATGGAAGGATTCTATGTTTATATCTGTAAACTGCGCAACGGCAAAATAAAGAGTTTCGATGGTCAAAACAAGTCCGCAACCAAAACAGGAAAAACTCATCAGAGGCTTCCTGCCAAATCTTTCCACCAAATACGCAGCCACCGAGACCGTAAGAGTTAAAATTCCGGAGAAAATTAACGTGGCATCCTTTTCGGTAACGCTTCCACCGGCTTCTTGGAACAAATACTGGGTGTACATTTCAAAAGCCGAAAGACCACTGAATTGTTGGATCACTCTTATTCCTACGCACATAATCAAAGCTCTTTTGTTACTACTAACAGTGAACAATTCCTTCATGGTTCCAACTTCCGAAATTTGCCTCTTCACATCTTCTTTCAACATCTTAATTTCTTCATCCACATCGTTCCTCCAACGCAACAGTTTTAAAGAATGCGTGGCTTTAGCTTCCTTATCTTTCATTAACAAATAAAATGGCGATTCCGGCATAAACCAAAACAGGAAAAAGTGCACAACTGGAACACAACCACATACAACGGCCGTCGTTAAAATGTCATAATAGGCACCCACTACATTTATTAGAAAAGCACCCAAGTATATACTGACAGCCAAAATGTTACCCCAACTTCCCCTAACGCGAGGTTCAGAAATTTCACCTACGTAAATCGGCACTGTTGCAAAAAACAACGAATCTCCCATTCCGGCGAAAAATCTTGCAGCGTAAAACATCCAAATGTTGGTAGCAAAACCGGTAAGGAGCCAAGCGAAAATTTGCGGAAAAGCTGCAAGTAAGACTCCATTTTTTCTTCCAATAATGTCGACCAGTTTTAAAAATAAGGGCGCCGTGATCATCATCGAAAAGGAAGAAATAGCAGTAAAATATGAAGCCTCGTCTAAGGTAATGTTGGTCGAATTGTCGGCCAAAATTGTTGGAATGGAAGGCGACGTCCAAGCGAATAGCATTCCTTCGGAGACTCCAACCACGGAGCCTATAGTGGTTAAAAAGTAATAAAGGAAAAAAATAATAAAATTAAGTTAACTTACTGGACAAAATTGCAATAATTTGTGGTAGCTGATGGTTGTAGCCATCGTCAAATGGCATGGGCGATGGTGTTTTCATTTTTGGTTTAAAATTTTTTTGCACGAACACAAGTAATACGCGATACCCTCTAAAACAGCTTCATGTTTGAAGAGTTATCTTCACCTGAACGTTGAGTGATTTCAACAACATTAGGACAAGATTTCTACGCATGTTTCACCAAATTAATATAAAAATGGTAAACAAGTTGTCGATCGTTGATGGTGGGAAATTAATTGATTTGAAATTAAACATCGTTCGAATTAATATTTTTTTTTAAATATTACGTCAAATAATTGAATTAAAATATTTTAAGAAAAAAGTAGCACAACGAACAATTAACGCTAATGGCACAAATTTATATAAAGAATTTGCAAATTATTAAATAAACATGAAATTAAATTTTTTAATGGTTGAATGTTCAAGGAAATTCCTTATTTCATTTTTAAAATAATTAAAGACAGATATAATTTGAAATATTGGGAATTTTCATTTAAAAGCAGCAAATTTAAAATTAATTACTTAAAAAATCAATATAAAGTAAATTAGTTTATTAAACAAAATTTTATTGATTATAATTCTGTATTATACCCAGAGGACCATCTTCTCAAAACAATGCATTTATGTGGATTAACGAGACGATAAAGAAAACCATGTTTAAAAAAATTTATTTAGAGGGAATAAATAACGCAATTTCAAATTTTTTCATCATCTTTTGAGTTAATTCAAATATTTAAAATGAATTGTATTGACCGGAGGTTTCTTCAGGTTTTACCGAATCATTTGAATCACCCTGTATGTAGGGTTATTTTAAAAACACAAATTAAAAATTTTAAAGACATTCATGCACCAAATTGTGTAGATAATTCATATAAATAATTATTATTTTAGAGAAAACCTGTTGGAGCCGATCCCATTGGCTCAGATAAAATTTTGTTGAAAATTCAAATTTCTACTGATTATTTTACAAATTTTTATTTTGAAAACTGCTAATCGCTTACCATAATCTGCAAGAAGAAAATCCTTCATTCTTGTTCGGGGGTAGAATAAATAACAGGGGGCTGTAAAAATAGAAAATTGTTGTTACTTTCCAGAAAATGCTACTAAATAAATTACAATTGAAGTACTTTTTGCAAAGATTACAAATTTCACCATTCGAAATCTCAAAAATATAATTTAGAATAATTTACCTTTTCGAATGTCAAATCAAAGCCATCAATTTAAATTTTTAAAAAAATTAACTTCACAAATCATTTCATTCGCACAAAAAATTAAGTTTTCTTATAACTTGAAAACCGCACGGCCAACTTGGTGTTTTTATTACATTAAAACAAAAACGAATCGGAACGGTTGTTAGGTACTAATTTAATAAATCACAAAATCTGTCTATTGCACTGACGAAATTAACCGAAGGTAGCTTGCACTTGCTATAATCATAACAAATATTTTTTGCAAGTTTCTTCCTGTCAATTTCGTCACTGCAATAGACAAATATTGCGCTTCAAATTAGTACACAATCTCACCGGTTTCTTTTATTTTAACATATTCAAGAAGCCGAGTTGGCCGTGCGTGAGTTGTAAAAAATGTTATTATTTTTTGTGCGAATGAAATGATTTAAGAAATTAAAATTTTGGTTAGTTAAATCCACAAGTGCCTTTAGTGTATTCCAATAATTATTTTGTTTAAATGTGAAAAAATGACGCCGATGAAAAGTGATTTTCGTAAAATTTACTCGGATGGCTTTTATTTGAAGTAGGCGAGATGTAGATTAATGTCATTTGTTTCTAGCAGTTACCGGTAGTCAAAAACGACGCTGATTTTATGTTTCCGTAAAAATGTGAACTGGTACAAATTAATTTAAAATTATGTGATATTGTAAAACTTTAGTGTAGTGCATCTTTGTGGAAACGTTGGTTTGGTTGAAAATTCAAGGATTCGTCGCTTCTGGTAAGTTTATTTTAAGTTTAGTATAACAGCGCTTGGGGTTCCCGCCATTTGTTTTAAGCTTTTTTGCATGTTTATTATTGCTTGCGAATCCTTTGAATTTTATCCAGTATTTGTCGTGATTGCATGTAGGATACGGTGATGATTATAATTTTTGAAAGCAAAGAAGTTTGAGTCAACGAAAATATGCAATGACGCCTTTGTTATTTTGAACACTTTGGTGCAGTTTCCATTTGGTTTTGAACCAAAATGTTTGATTCCTTATATTTTAGTGATAATTTACTGTGAATAATAACGTAGGGCGTCTATCGGGCGTCCATGACATCGGGCGTCCATGACATTTTTTTGTAAAACAGAATAATATTAAGGTGATTCCAGAAACCTAAATATTGAAATTTATATTTTAGGTTAATCCTACTCCGTTGTTCATATCCAGAATGGTGGTAGATTTGGTTTTAAAATCTCTAAATATTTGGACTCATGAAATGCAGTTTTCTCGAGATTCCAGGTTCAAACGGGATGGGTCAGGAGAGTTACAAGTACGCAAATTTTTTCGAAACTCATTTCAAAATTATTGATTAATTATTTTTTTAGAACTCTGGCCATCAATTACGTCACAAGTGTTTGTGTAATTCGGGAGTGATAAGCTTTGAGAAGCTTTAATTAACGTGATTCAATTTTGCTTTAATTCGTTAGTGAAAAAGTAGTGTTTAAAAGTGTTCAATTTAAATTTTCTGCTGTCGGAATCGTTTAAAAGTTTGTGATGGATTGGACGTGGTGCATGAAGGAAGTACCCCCAAACAAGAGGATTAACGCAAAAGGACTTCAGGAATAAAGGTAACATTTTTTGTACAAAATTATACTTCTTTCTACTTCACTGCCCCTCAAAAAAATTATATACTAACAAATTTTCTTTATTATAGGTAGGTTCCACGGCGAGGGTTTTTATCATCAACACAAAGGTTAGTGAAAATTAACAAAACATTTTTCCAGTGATGTAGAGCTCTGTGAATTAATGAGTGGAAAATACATTTTTCTTTAAATGTATTTTCATAATATTTTATAGTTTACTGGTAGAAAAAATTTCATTTTAATCAATTCGTTTTGAAGCAAAGTTCAGAACACATAAAATATAAATAACCCAAATTTTGTTTTAAGTTTTTAAATGGATTGAAAAATCAAGGCGGAAAAATAGTTAGGGACCCTCCGTTAATTACGTAAGGGTTTTTTGGAGGAGGAAGTCTTGCCTTTCGTTACGTAAGTTTTGAAAATCGGTTATTTGAAAGTTTAATATGCATTTGAACCCATAAATTAATTTATCACTCTAATTTTTTAAAAATTTTAATTGTACTTAACATACCGGATGTACGACTGTCAGTTCATCCGTAGCTAGGATTTCTTAAAATCTTTTTTAACACAGTTCCCCACATCTTAGAAATTTAAATTATGTACGCAAAATGTAAAATTTTGATTTTATTTAATGAAAATAAAGTTGTTTGGATCTAATTCAGTTTGCTTGCGAGTAATCCAAGCAAAATCCACCTAGACCAGTGGTTCTCAAACTGTGGGCGTACTCCCCTGGAGGGCATCGAAGCTCTACAGGGGGCGCAGAATAAATGAAGAAGACATCAAAATTAATTTTTTAAACTTTTATTTCAAAGGGTATGACCGTGTAAGCATGCAAAAACTGCCCCCAGCGCTTTTTAAAAATCAAAATGGCCGATCGATTTATAATCGGAAAAAAACATTTTCCTGAAAATTTCAGCTTTCCAACCCCTAGATTTACGAAATAGTAGGGAAAAACGTGTTTTTTGGTTTTTATTTTATTGTGCCTATTCTACTGAGTATTTTTTAATGAAATTTTTTTTGGTAAGAAATATTGATAAGAGACTTTAAAAAGTAATTTTTTTGAAAAGTTACAATCATCTCCCTTTTCAAAAAAAATTCCAAAAGTTTTGGCCGCTTTATTTAAACATGTTCCTTAAAAGTGTCAATCACGAATTTTTTTTAAAAAGCTTCCCTATGACCTTTCTGTTCATGGTAAAATTTTCAACTTGATCCATTTGGTGCAACACAGTGAAAAAAAATAAAATAGATACGAATTTGATTACAAGGGTATTTTATACATAGTAGGATAGTACGTATAATATGCATTATATTATTATACATTACTTAATATATAGTATTTTAGAGTATATCTCAGAATTTTATTACATATTTTAGAATGAATCATGTTAAAGAAAAAAGCTTTAGGTGCAATATTATCTACGGAAGGCAATGATTATTATTTATTATCAACCAAATACGCATGAAATATCCGGAATTGCTCGATATTGTTGTGATTGTAATAATGGTAAGCGCACTGTCATGTTCTGCTCTCACATTGCAGCTATTATATAATTATCTTTCTCATGCTCGATATTTGGTTAAAATAATAAAACCAGCTGAGATATTGAGTCATTTGCTTACAGAAATAGAAGTGAACGCAGTAGTGAATGATGACAGTGACGAAGATTATCGATGTTATTTGAAACGATTTTATTAGAAAAATTCTTATATTGTAATTAGTTACTTTTATTATAATTATTTTATTATCTTGTAATATTTAATTTTTCATTACTTATGTTGAAAACGAATCAATATATTTTTTGTGAAATAATTTCATTCTTCATCTTCTTTATCAGCCTTTTTCCGCCCACTGCTGGACATAAGCCTCTCCATATTATGGAGGATCTGGCCATAACTCACCACGCTGGCCAGACGGGTTGGTGAGTAGTCCGCAGATCGATTTTGGACTATAGTTGTTTTACATCCGGTAGCAGCTTGCTAGGCTAGCATTCAGATGTGCCTGTAGCCCTGGTTTTTGTTAACGGTGGCAATTCGTCAACTCAGGGGGACCGCCGGCTTAACGTGCCCTCCGAAGTACGGAGACTGGGTCATAAGAAAGTTTGACTCTAACAGGGTTTGAACCCGGTACCTCGCGTTCGCATCCAACTGCGTTAGCTGCAAAGCAATGACCGAATTATTTCATTGCATATAAATAATTATTAAGAATCATCATCAGCCTCAGCGATTGTCATAAATCATAATAGTTTTTTTAAAGCCCATTGCCTTCCGTAGATAATATCGCACCTAACGCATTTTTCTTTAACATAATTCATTCTAAAATATGTAATAAAATTCTGAGATATACTCTAAAATACTATATTATATTAAGTAATGTATAATAATATAATGCATATTATACGTACTATCCTACTATGTATAAAATACCCTTGTAATCAAATTTGTATCTATTTTATTTTTTTTCACTGTGTTGCACCAAATGGATCAAGTTGAAAATTTTACCATGTACTGAAAGGTCATAGGGAAGTTTTTTAAAAAAAATTCGTGATTGACACTTTTAAGGAACATGTTTAAATAAAGCGGCCAAAACTTTTGGAATTTTTTTTGAAAAGGGGGATGGTTGTAACTTTTCAAAAAAATTACTTTTTAAAGTCTCTTATCAATATTTCTTACCAAAAAAAATTTCATTAAAAAATACTCAGTAGAATAGGCACAATAAAATAAAAACAAAAAAACACGTTTTTCCCTATTATTTCGTAAATCTAGGGGTTGGAAAGCTGAAATTTTCAGGAAAATGTTTTTTTCCGATTATAAATCGATCGGCCATTTTGATTTTTAAAAATCGCTGGGGGCAGTTTTTGCATGCTTACACGGTCATACCCTTTAAATTTGCAAATTACAACGAAAGCAGATACAAAAGTTTGAGAGCCGTTGACCTAATCTAAAGAGATCATTATATGACCTACATTAATTTTCTCGGTTTGCAAAGTTTAATAAATTTTTGAATAATTTGCTTTTATTTTTTTTTAATTTTGCGCAAACTAGTTTTCTTACAAATACTTTCATTAAAACATGAAAATGGTAACATTTTGAGAGTCACTGACGAAAAATTAGTGTTGAGAACCAAAACCGGACATCAATTTCATAATTCAATGCTAAAAGTATTTAACTAAAAATAGCTATCAAAATTTCTTTTGTTGCTTTAATAGGCCAAATTAAACGTAAAAATGATATTTTTATGTTGTGATTACCAAGCGGAAGAATTTTGGTTTACTTTTGTAGTAGAACCAATTATTTTATCGACGTAAGGTCGTCCAAAAAGTCGTCGTGAATGACACCTCAGAATTTATTTTTAGTAAATAATTTTTTGTACTACCAGAAAGTTAATGTTAAACAAATTGCTTTGTCGATTATTGTAATTATGTGTCACTGATGGAATCACAACTTTTCTATTTTGAATGGGTATAAATTATACCTACACATTAAAAATCGATGATAATATTGTCAATAATTAATTTATAATTGAAGTAGATGCTACAACTTGAAGCACGAATAATCAGGAAAACTTCTGCAGAGATTTATTAGTTCACGTGTAATTGAACTTTGATTATATTTACTTGAAATATCTTTAAGGAAATATTAAAGAACTTCTTTAAGAGTTCGTGTAGGAGGAATACGAAAAAAAATATTTTGAAGAGGCAGCGAGTCAATAAACTGCCCATAATGTTATTCTAACTGCGAAAAGTTTCCCATTGTACTTCATCAGACGTATAGAGAAATCTTCATTGAATTGATCCTGAGGTACAGAGTTTTAAGCATAAAAACGATAAACCATTAATCTTGATGCAATTAGGTATAAAAAAATAACTTAAAAAAAGATTTTTAACTTCGCGGAATGCGACCGGAAAATTTCTGGTTCAGGAAAATTATATACAGGGTGCGGCAAGGGAACTATCTTATTTGAAACGCGTACCCTGAAGCGACTGTTATTCTGAGAAGGATGGGGTGGCGCTGATTCGAAAGAGCGAATCTTAAAGTTTTCTGTTATGTAGGTTTAGTAAATATCATGCAGTGGATGAGGGAGGAGCGCGCGTTCGCCTCAGAGACGTACTTTTCAAGCGAGCGTTAAATCATCCCCACATAAAGTGCATTCAGGAATCACTTTAATATCGCGCCCGCGGGTCGTGTTCCTGATCGGAAATTGATTATTTTATGTGTGGAACGCTTTAGAAAAATCGGTGATATGCAGAAAAATATCATGGAGGTTCAAGAACGTCAGGATACTCGAAAACATCGAGCAGATTAGGCAGTCCATTTTGTGATCTTTTAGGCGATCTGGGCGCAAACATGCAACTGGTGTTGATGTCTGTATCGGTTTATACATATAGAGCAGAGGTTACAACAATTTTGCGTAGGAGTCCCATGATTCTGGGTGCGTTCCATGTAAAGCCCACGACGACCGCGGCGTGGTTCTTTAATCGGACTAAAGATCAAACGCAGTTATTTGATTGGACTGACGGTCGACCGTGGTCGTCGTGGGATTTAAGTGGAACGCACCCTCTATGACCTAACAAGGAACTCGCCCTTAACCCTTCAAAGCAAAAAAATAAATAAAAACAATATACAGTCCAATAAAAGTTTGTAACAAATTTTTGCATTTGTTTGCTAATTCCTATCTTTAATCATTATTTAATTCCTGATGCCGGTCCTGCATTATGAATTTCGCCTCCATATCAAGGCAGCACTTGTCGAGGTAATTGGGTTGCTTGAGTTTAGTTAGTCTTGCACGGGGAAGTGATTGCAACGTCACGTTATTTATATTATATTGCTGAATTTTACATTCGTTTTAATTTCTCTATTTGAGTGTGAAAATGAGTTATGTATTCCACTTCTGCTTTTTTAACGACGTGGTGACTTGTTACGTCCAACCATCGCTGCCCAATCTTAGCATCTGTTGAATATGGTATATGTCTTTTCCACCATCTGATAAGGAGTGTTTTTTTATTCGCTGCACGTTTGTGGTTGTAATGCGCTGGTTTGACGCTCATATCCTACCACACTCGGCTATTTATCATTCATGGGTTCGATTGTTGACATTTCACAAACCATGTCATTATCTCCAACTTCCCTTTTGCTTGAAACAGTCCTTGGGGAATTCCATTACATTTCAATGGGTGTCATCGCCACTTGCTTTTGTGCAGTGTTTATCGCGTTCTACGGTTAAGTACATTTGTTGATTTGGAACCAGTGTAACTATTTGTCATCTTCGAAGCCGCACGTCAAACAATTGGAAGAAGTTGGTGTCATCTTTTATTATGTAAACTTATCAGAGCTCATATAAGTAACTTTCATTTTTCCAATTCGTGTAATTGACGTATTCGGGCTTTAGGTAGGATTGCGGCAGCAATCCGCAATTGTTATTGAGAGCTGGTCATAAACTCTCTCCCTCATCCCTCTCATTAGGGGTTGCGCTTTCAGAAGGCAGTATGTGTTATAACTTATTTTTATTATTGTATGTTTGCGGCGCAAACTTGTTTTTCCAAAGATCCCCAGCTTTATTATCCCAGTATTCTCATTTTACCCCCAGCTTACGAGAAATGCTGCTGTATTATCAATTTATATATCATTTGGATCGTCCTGTTTATGTGAATTGCGTTATTATTCTCAACATGGAACGTGCAATTTCATAGTGCAATAAATCAACATGAATTAGTTTTACTGTCATGTAAAACCGTGTCACCAATTCGATTATAAAGTGGATTTAGAACATAAAATAAAAGTTTATGTGCCCATGATATTTTATTCAATTACCTTTAAGTGTTACTAAACGGATAATTAATTGACCGTTAAAACGCGATATTATATCTGTTATATCACAAGCAAACTGAAATTTATAAAGAAAACAGGCGCCAGTAAATCGGCTGCTACCAAATATTTATTCGATTATAATTTGAATTTCGCAGGTAATTCACACAGTTATCGAATAAAATCGTTTGAAGTCCACGATTACTGTAGAAATTTCGTGGGAAATTCAATTTATAGTCGAATAAAGTTGTTGGAGGCGGACTACTGGAGGAGGTCGGCGGGTATTCCATACCCCCAGATGGAAGTGAGCTACAACACGACTTTTCAAGAGTAGCATTTCCGCCATTATCACTTTTGAATAATCTTCTTTCTGATTTACTTCCCCTAGTAACACACACCCTCCTAGAGCGTCCCATGGACGTCCGCTAAAGATCCATTGGACGTCCATGGACCATGTACCTACAATTGATCTCCAACGGACGTCCATAGGACGCTCCAGGAGGGTGTGTGTTACTTGGGTCTTTACTTATTTGTTAAGGAATGAGGAGTTTCCGAGTTAAGTGAAACCCTGGAGAAACTTGTGTTTTATAAATTATTTCTTTTTTAACATAAAAATTAATAGGTTAACGATAAAATTTACCAGATGTTTCGAATGCCACAAATAAATATCTTTCAGGAATATCGAGGAACATAATATTACAAAAAATTAGAGAGTTTCTGACCTCCCTGAACCACCCACAAGATAATTTTTAAAATTTTCCATCCCTCTACTATGGAGAGAGCTTTGGAGAGTCCGATATTTGGCACTTATGAAGCCAATAAATAATTTTTATTTTCAACTATCGGATATTAATATAATGTGTCGAGTTTTTGTATAGTTTTCTACTAATAATTTTTTTTTTGAATCTAATCCTATATTTCTAATGCATTTGAACAAAAAAATTTTATTATCAATATTGTTTCCTAGAATAAGTTTTAGAATTAACTTGAAAGGTTATAAATTATTGAACTAACAACTAATTGGTTATTGTTTTATCTATTTAATGATTATTAGGTACCGAAATACAAAAGGTCATTGTAATATTTTGTCCTTAATATTAATTGCCTAATTTTATTATTAAAAATGCTTTTTAATTAATTTTCCGAGTTAAAATTAGCGCTAGGTGTAATTAATTTAACTTTATAATTTCTTTTTAAATATTCAAATACAACAACCAAATATTAAACAGTTACAAATAGTTTAATGGCGTCAAGTGTGATAATTATAACAGCAAAGTGTTTAATATAGAGGAGGACTCAATTAAAATTACAATAAATAATTAGCAATAGTAATTAAAAATGGGGCACAAAGTAAGCCACCCTAACATCGTTTTGGCGTTTACTTTAATATTTAGGAGTAGTTCAAATTCCACCCAAGCCCAAATTTAATTGTGTCGTGGTTCGGATTCCACGCGAAGCTCTTGTTTACAGCTAATCAGCACCAGTCTTATTCCGATTGTAAAATGATCCAAATTCACGACTTAACTTGCTTCGCAGTCAATAAATCATTATAGTTTTAATTGAGTATAAACACAACAAACAATTTCAAGCAGTTTTATCATTAACTCCAATTTGAACCAATAACATCAAGTAAGTTGTTGTAGCCGAAACAATCTACAAAAGAAATGGAACAAATCTAATATTAAATTAATAAAATGTTTGCTTTTACCGAAGTAACCAATGATGAGTCGACTATTGCCAGTCTTTTGGCAGTAATTTCAAATTTTCGTAGGTGTAAAATTATTAAAAAATTGTCCAACTGAAAAGCAAACAAGAAAATTAGGTTATTTGACTCAAAATGCTGCAAAATCCAAAACAAACACGAAAAATTGTTATTTATCTTGTTAACCAATTTTTTACAAAAAAGTCTATGACAGCATATAAATGTCATCAGTAGTTTAGGGATGGAAAAATTTTAATTTACCTGCTCTTTAACTTTATCATCCGTTTCGTAGGACCTCAGCTTGCAAATTAAAGCTTTAATGTTTTGTACCTGCGGTATCATAAAATACAGACTTTCTTCTTTTACAAAAATTGCTTGTATAACTTACTTTAAATTGACAATAATAGCACGGAATCACAACAGTGAGTAATCGAGTGAAGTGGATAATGACCCACGAAATTTGCAAAGCGTTGAATGGTGTATCTTTCTTGTCTCTATACAAAGACATAATGAAAAAATAGAGGGTCAGAACTACGTGAAATAACACTGTTGTAATGCACACCTGAAATACAGAACGTAATAATGCCGGATAAAAATTTGTGCCCCCCCCCCGCCGAAAGGTACAAAATGAACTCACTAAAATATTATGTCCAATTAGCTCATTTATCGCTCTGGAAGCATCACACAGTTTCCCGTAGGCAGTCATCAAATTGATAACATATTCAGCTGTCAATCCTAAAAAGCACAGAAAAATATAATTTTCAAAAATTTAGCATTATCATTCTTTAGGTACCTAAAAGAATATCCTGTTAATGCAATCAATGCATTTTAAATATTTGAATTATCTTGAGGTTATAGTAAATTACGTAATTTCAAATTTTTACAACATGTTGAGAGTTAATCAAAATATTTAAAATGCATTGTATTGAAAAGATAATCCTCTAGGTGCCTACAGAACTATAATATTGATTTTTTGAACAATTTACCATATTTTGAGTTTCTAAGTTACTTTTTTAAATTTCGCGCCAACCACCAACAGTTTTCTCATTACTTACCTTTGGCTGGAACCAGGCCACTCTGTTGCAGACCTTCTATTTTCGCGACATTTTTACTTTTATTTAAGTACTTGTTTTTGAAAATATTTTCGAGTTCTTCAGACAACGCTCGTAATCTTCGATAAGTACAATACAGCAGTTGCCATATACTGAATAAAGCAGCATAAGCGACAAGGTAGGCTACGTAGTACACCGAGTAGGATTTAAGTACCACTAATGTTCCAATCTTTGCACCAGATAAAAGCAAATATATAGCCGTGTCTGCAACAATTGCAACAAATATTCCAAAGACATAGAAAAGTATCATGAATGTTGCTAATCTTTTCGCTGATTTTAAATTTTTTTGAGGAATTATGGAATCCACCTAAAATAAGAATCATTTCATTAGAACCAAATGATAAAATTGTCTTGCCCGGTTTCATAAAATTTTTAACAAATCGTTAAATTTAACTAACAAACCAAAAATATCCGTTAGTCCTAACAAGATAATATAAATCTTATGCAGATTTTATTTAGATTATACCGATTTTATCAGTTATGTATTCACCACTGACGCACATCAATGGATTAACGAGATTCCCGCTACCGACCGCTCACTCACTGACCATAAATTTACTATAAAAATGGAAATAAAATAACAAATAACCTATATTCTTACGTTTCTAAACCTTTTACGTTTTAAAATAAATTTGTGGTCATTGAGTGAGCGGTTGGTAGCGGAAATCTTGTTAATGCATTCATGCGCGTCAGTGTAAAACACATTTTAGTATAGAGGATAGATCTAAATTTTTATTATTTATTCAGCTAATTAATAGGTTTAGTTCACCTTAGGAAATGTAACATTATATTATGCAGGTCATTTCATCAAAAAATGTCCTCCGTACTTCGTACACTCTGACCCCCAGGTGTCTCGACAATTTCTTTGCATTTTCCTTCTTGGCACTCGAGGATAGTTACACCAATTAATTGACATACTCCTAGTATGTTTACACTAGCTTATAAATTAAAAGGAATAACAATAAAAGAAAGCAATATAAAATGGTGAAGCTTTAGAAATATTTTGAGTCGGGGAGCTGCTCAAACGAGAATTCCGAAGCTTTCTGATAAGTTCCCACAAGCAAAAAACTTAAGAACCGATTTTTTATCTACTTCTTACCTTATTGAAACACTTTATGAGTTTTCGGAAAGCATTGTATTTGTTTGGGGTCACAAAAACCCCGCAGAAAACTATGGCTAAAACTGCTGACAAGTCTACCAACGTCACCAATATTTCTGTTTTGGTTTTCATCCGGATCGATTTCTTTCGTCCTATCAAAACATCTCCAGCGTATCCTTCATAAGTGCCACCAACTGAAAAAACATTTTTAAATGAAATTCTTATTTAGTTTAATTAGAATAACCGAAAATCGTAAAGAAAATTATGTTTCTTTGCTTCGCAGTTGTTCAATAACAAAATTTGCATTGCTATCATTGCGGACAGTTTCCTCGGGGCTCTGTGGTAAAAATGTAATAAAACTGAAATTTTTCTTACTTAAAAGCGACCCCAATATAAAACTGTAAACGGCATAGGAGAAAGACCATTTTAATAAATAACCGTCAGCCTCTTTTCGTATTTTCATAGGAAATAAGCCAAAATATCGTACGATAAGCATGAAAGCACCCGAGGTTTCGTAGATTTGCGAAGTTATAAAAATATCAGGACGCGTAAACATTTTTTAAATGTTACACTGAAATATTGGAAATTAAGTTGTTGAGACTTTAAGCGACAAAATTCTATTAGCGTATGGGTGATTACTTTAAAAGGTTTAATCGTGACGATAATAATAATCAGTAGGCAGGAAAGTAATGAAAGATTTGTAATTAATTACAGAAAATGTTTGTATTTTCAATTGTCAAAAAACGCTTCCACACAATGGAAAGATTTTTATCTCCAATCGTAACTAAAAATTGTTAAGTTTTTTTTTATTTTATGATGTGGAGCAATTTCTTTTGAAACTAAATAGAAAATTAATATGCGTTTTTTAAGTGGTATTTCTAGTTTTTAGGGTGGCTTAGCCCCCTAAAATATGAAGAATCGTGACTGAAACCGGCATAAACCAACATAAGGAAATAATCCTTAATGATCACTAGCTTGGCAGTGTGTCATAAGATGTTTGAGACGGTCGTTAGCATAGCGATTAAACGTATAGACTGCTAACACAGAGAACCCGGTTCGATTCCGGGCGAAGTAAGAATCATATTGCAGCCGTCTATCCTCGGCAGGCAATGGCAAACCACCGGGGTGTAATCTGCCATGAAAAGTCTTTGTTAAAAGGCTCACCACACCCTGCAGAAGGGTTATGGACTGAGGAGGAGGAGTGTGTCATAAACATTTTGTTTTAAATTTTATCTCTTTCATTTCTTTTCTACACGATCAAATTAATGTAAAATAACTTTTGAAACTTCCAATCTCATTCTTCGATTCCTTATCGAATTTCTTTCGTGATTGTTTGCTGATTAAATTGTTTCAAATTTTAGGACTGACTCGGTGATATATTATTTACCTGCACGTTTTTTTTAATATGATACCTGCTTATTATATTTTAGTTATTAGTATTCAGTTACTATTACTAAAGCATCTAAATAATTTTACAACTTTTTAAATAATTCCTCTTGTATTTTAAAACTTTCCCATTTCCAGCTTACAAAGTTCAATATTTATTTTTGCAAGTTACTTATGAGTTGTTACGTGATTTTAAATGAGATCACTCAGTATTCTAAGCAATTAATTAAGAATGAATAATTTAAAAACTTATCTACTTAATTTTACGTAATAAAAATTTATATTTAGAAGGGCGTGGCTACATATTATGTATATGACCCATATGAACAATTATGTAATTTATTATACAGCGTGACCCACAAGACCCCGGACAAACATGTTTTCCTCTTTTCGCGAAAATCACTGAATTTTACTGAAAAATAATCTAGTAATCCGATTCTAAGAACTATGGAGATCAGAAAAACCAAAGAGCAAACAAATCAAACAATAAGTCTGGGAGTGACAAGATGTCAAAAAGTCGCGCCGCAATTTTATCGTTATTTGAAGCTGGAAATCGTCAATGTGAAGTAGTTCGAATTCTTAAAATTCCTCGACAAACCGTTTCCGACGCCATCAAACGATTCAAAGAACTTGGTAATATGGAAGACCGACCCGGAAGAGGAAAAAAATGTTCTGCCAACACTCGCCGGAATCGCAATATCATCAAACTTCGGATTCAAAGAAATCCGAGACTCTCGATGCGAAAAGTGGCTCGTGAAACTGGAATTGCGCGAGAGTCGGCTCGACGAATAGCTAAAAATGAACTTAAGAAGAAGCCTTATAAACTGCGAAAAGCCCAAATGCTAACTGATGAAAACAAACGAGTACGACTTCAACGATGCCGTGCTCTTTTACATCGCACCGCTGCTCAACAATGGGAAAATTTCGTTTTTACTGATGCAAAAATTTTTACTATTGAACAATTTCACAATCGTCAAAATGAGAGGTATTGGTCACAAAAAGCACCTGGACCTTCGGCCATCGTTGCTCATCGCCAATTCCCCAAGTCTGTCATGGTTTGGGGCGGTATTTGTACTACCGGTAAAACATCTTTAGTTTTTTTGGAAGAAGGAGTAAAAATTAACAAGGAAATCTACCACCGGGATATTTTAGAGGCTGTAGTTCTTCCGTGTGCCCAACAGCACTTTGGTGACCAACATTGGACCTTTCAACAAGACTCTGCACCTGCCCATAAGGCGAAAACTACACAAGAGTGGTGCCGAATAAATTTTCCAGATTTTATCAGTTCCGCTGAATGGCCTCCATACTCACCAGATCTCAACCCCATGAATTACGCCATATGGTCAATTTTAGAGGCCAGGGCCTGTGAAAAACCCCACAAAAGTTTGGAATCACTAAAACAATCTTTGCGTCAGGAATGGGACAAAATTTCCCTAGAAGAGGTACGAAAAACGGCGAAAATTTCATTCGACGTTTAAAGCTCTGTATCCACGCAGAAGGAAGCCACTTTGAAATTTTATAATTTATGATGTACATAAGGATGTTGTTAATATTGTTATCCATTTTTAAATTTTTGAATTGTTGCGTTTAAATAAGTTTTTTTTTTTAAAAACGTTTGTCCGAGTTCTTGTCATTGTTTTACCAATATTTGGATTCTGGTACATCCGTTAGTTACTAATTCGTGCATTTTCTATGCAATCTTATTATAAAAAACATTAGTTCTGTCTGACTGTTAGTAACGTAAAAATTTACTTACGACCAACATTTAGAAGCATTCGTTAATTTTGCTTTCTAAAACCAATTATTTTTTTTTATAAAAGGAAGAAATTGTACGCTATTTTAATATTTATATAGAGTTCAATTTTTGATAACTAAATTTTACTTGATTTTTATAAGAAGGGGGAGACCGTTTTAATAAATTTATCAAACTTGCTTATTTACATGTCAGGGACTAAAACTTTGGTTTGTCTTCTAAAAGACAAACAATGGTCCAAACTTCAGAATAATTTTTAGGGAACTGAAGTTCTTTTACATACATTTACAGTCGTCCGTCCTGGGATGGTCCTGGGTAATGTCACAAAAGTCTCTCTAATTTGCTTGTACGCTTAATATTATAGAGGGCGCCAAAAGTTCTAGCAATGGGGTTCCCTCCCAAATATCTCTAGTCTTATTGCTTTTACGACTATGATGGTTTATAGACGTTTTCTATTAGCTAGTTAAATTTTAGCCTGTATTAAATTTTAACTGATTTTTAAGAAACCAACCATTAGAGTTATATACAAATACAAAGACGAAGAAATTCCCGATATAAGCAACACATTTTGCGGAAGCTATCTTTATTATCCACTCTACGTGCACTCTACATTGTTCATCGTTTCATTGTTCATCATCGTAATAAAAATCTATGAGCCTATTGAATCATTTTCTAAAATTCTAAAATATTCGATCCGATTCTAAAACATATCAAAATAAAACAATTTTACTAAAAGGAAATAATATAATTTTTAATGAATAATTTTTACACAAAATTTGGTTTCACACGACGTTACTTCTTCTTGTTATTAGTATATCTTGTAACTGATGAAGTTGAACTTTTTGACGATAGTTTGTCGTTGTCATCTGAAGCTGCTGAATCCCTACAACCGCATGGCTTTGGACGCTTGCAGCAACTTCGTTTCTTCCTATTTGGGCCCCTTCTTTTTCCAGCGTCACAGCGTGTCTTTCGTTTACAGCAAGGTTTACAGCACGGTTTACAGCATCCATCATCAGGCTCCTCCTTATTTGCGTTCTTTTCACTCGATTCATGTTTTCTTTTCATATTAAAAACGTGTTAAATTATAATTTAGATTACAATTTGTAACGTCGCGTCGCGCGTCTTGTCGAAATATACAAAAAATGAAGTTTGATTAAATAATTGCTAGTCTAAAATGCCAACTATTTTGAAAATTTTAATTTAAATTCCACCTCTTGATTCTGGATTTTATTTATTCTTTTTTCTGTGTTTTTTTATTTACATCCATTTTTGGATATACGCCTCTTCAAGTTCTCTCAATTTAGAACTTGAAGGTTGAGGCGTTACCATTCCACGCTGGCCTAATTAGTCCAGTCAAAATAGACATTTCACTTTGCAAAAATTCGCATCCAGCTGAAAATTGGCATAAACCTTAAATGCACTCTTACAAACAAAATATCAAAAGTCCCCACCGATCCCACGTCTGCTAAAAAGTTATTCAAGGTCAAAGGTCAACAACATCGGTTTTTTACATTTTTCTCGTAAATGATAAGTGTTATCGTAAAAATAGGTTAGACAAAAATTATAGATCATGAAATTCTCTACAAAAATTATTCTTATACTTTTTTTCGTACGAATCGTTATTCATCAGATATCACGATTCAAAAGTTGGGAAGTTTTATTATAGACAGTGTCCTATTGATTGAAAAAATATATCCGGAATAGCGAATCGTACGAAAATAAGTATAAGAATAATTTTTGTAGAGAATTTCATGATCTATAATTTTTGTAAAATAATAAAAGAAAACCTGTAAAATGGCGAAGATTTAGAAATATTTTGAGTCAGCGCGCTGTTCAAACGGGAATTCCAAAGTTTTCTGATAAGTTCCCACCAGCAAAGAACTTAAAAGAACTGATTGTTTATTTACTTCTTACCTTATTGAAACAATTTCTCAAAATAAATTAACTTTTACAATTATTATTTATCATCAAAAATCAAAAATGTCGACCGTCCACGACTTGCACGGCTTACGCAAGTCTTCTTCTTCTCTCCTTGAGCTCCGGAATCTGCGCTCCGCAGCGACATCGAATCGCCGCGAAATTCAAAATACAATTCCCACAATAAATTTTCTACACTTTACAATTTTGCTTTTTCTTTATCCAAAATTAACACGACATCAAATTAATGATGTAGTCTCAAATATACACACCTATGGAGCATGCGTTTACGCTGATGATACTTCTTTTCTGGTTAAGGCAGCAACATTTGATCAAGTGGATGTAATTGTGGAGGATACAATAACAAAAGCCGAGAAGTGGATGGAGAGTAATAATTTGAGATTGAATCAAGCAAAAACGCAAACAATGCGATTCTTTGATCGGAATGAAACCCAAATTGTAAAATTTTTGGGCATTCACTTTGACAATAGACTAAATTGGTCCCACCATACATTGACCGGATGTGTGGAAAACTGTCCAATGCCATATTCTGTTTAAGAAGCCTAAAACGGTATGCAAATCATGAGGCAGCCATAGCTTGCTACTATGTCAATTTCTCTAGCCATGTTACATAATATGGCATTATGTTTTGGGGATGTTCCACGGAAGTGAGCCGAGTGTTTGTGTTGCAGAAGAGGGCAGCGCGGGTGCTGTGTAATCTGAAAGCTACGGAGAATTGCAGGGAGTCTTTCAAATCAGAAAAAATACTAACGATACCAACTTATACCCCGATTCCAAAACATATCAAAATAAAACAATAAATTTTACTAAAAGGAAATACTATAATTTTTAATGAATCATTTTTCCACAATAATTTGGTTTGACGCGACGTTACCTCTTCTTGTTAGTATATCTTGTAACTGATGAAGTTGAACTTTTAGACGATAGTTTGTCGTTGTCATCTGAAGCTGCTTCATCCTTACAACAACAGGATGGTCTTGGACGCCTGTAGCAACTTCTTTTCTTCTTATTTGGGCCCCTTCTTTTCCCAGCGTCACAACGTCTCTTTCGTTTACAGCACGGTTTACAGCACGGTTTACAGCACGGTTTACAGCATCCGTCATCAGGCTCCTTATTTGCGTTCTTTTCACTCGATTCATGTTTTCTTTTACTCACTTTCATATTAAAAAAGCGTAAAATTATTTATAATAGATTAGAATTTGTAATGTCGCGTCGTGTCGAAATATACAAATGAAGTTTGCTTAAATAATTGCTAGTGTAAAATGCCAACTATTTTGAAAATTTTAATTTAAATTCCACCTTCTTGATTCTGGATTTTATTTAGTAGGGCAAAATATTACCTCCGATTTCACAGAACTTCTGCTCCATAACCCAACCAGTGATCACATCACGCCATTGTTGTGGTTTAATCCCACCTTTGATTTACTTATATTTTACATAACAAATTTTTATCAATCAAATCAAGCAAAACGATGTAACCGTCTAACTTAAAAAATTAAATAGTATTTTCGGAAATCTTAATATTTGCATTGAATATTTTTTTATTGCATTAAAAAAATTATAATTTATAATTTCTTGTAGATTAGTGCTGCGTCGATAAGTGGTCAACCTTCAAATAATAATGTTTTTTTTACTTTAGCGAATAAAAATTATTACATCATCTTCTAATAGTGAAAATGGTAAATAATTAAAATTTCATGATTTTTTCTGTAGAAAACTTATTAATTATTCCTGTATTGTACCAATATGACCAAATATGTAGTCACTGCTGCAAGTAACTGAAACATTTAAAAAAATTAAAACTGCTCAAATGAAATGTGTAATATTAATATAAGAATTCTATTTCTAAGAATTTTTCACTACCGGTTCCATTTTTTGGGTGATTGGAATAGGTTTGACAAAAATTATTAATTTATTATACTAAAAAACCTTAAGATAAACAAAATTCAGTTCAAAATGTAAACTTTTTGAATTTTTAAAAACCTCCCTACAACGGCATTAGTTATCTTTGCTATGGAACACCACTGGAATTGCCCAAAACATATTATCTTTTGGTACTTACCGAAGAAATTACGGATCGACTCAATGTTGTTAATCCTGCTGCACTAAATTCGATGTGACAATGCAACAAAGTGTTAGAAAAGACATCCAACTAAAATATAATTACAATTAAAAATAAATTTAAATAGTGGTCAATTTGCTTCTACCTCAGATTTGAATTTTTCTGCAATTGGTTGCGATGCAATTAGTTTTCCAATTAGAACGTGAGTTTCTTGTACCTGAAAATAAGGTGGTTTGAGCTTTTCCGTGAAAGATTTAATTAAAGCTTAATTCCCTATCATACTTCCCTACAACTTTAATTCGTTGATTCAAGTTCCTAAATAGTAATCCTGTAATATTTCAAGAATGTTTCTGGTAGGTACTTCACCCTTGTTGCAATTAATTAATGTGACGCTTATGAAGCGCAATATGACTTTGATGAAGAAGTTCAAAGACGAAAAATAAGTAGTTTATGAAATGAACCGAAGGCGAATTCCGTAACATCCCGAGTCTTTGTTTTTGAACGCTAACATCTTGGATATTTTTAAATAATTTAAAAATTATACAGTAAACGCACCTCCAAAAGACAAGAATGTGCAGGTTGAACCAAAAGAAGTAGACGGCCAAAAGCAAAAACAATCCAAATTAGTTGCAACGAAATGCTTACATAATCCTTGGTATGCTGAGATATATCAATTACTATGTAAAATGGCCCTTGGATCAATTGCCATAAATTTTCAATGATCATGGCCTAGAAATTGCAATTTATGTAAATTAATATTTAAAACTACATCAAAATATAATCATTTTCAAAATGGGTTACAAAAAGCCTGATCGATCGTGAAAAAAATAGTATAAACAACTTGAGAGTTGTTAATATAATATACCAATCTATGATGCTGATTGGTTCGACACGAAATGCATACCAATTAGAATCAAGGTGGGTCAGAGCTAATCGAAAAGCTATGTTTTCTATACATACCACCATAGTTGGACCACAATATTCATTTAAACATCTTACTGCTTCCCACAGTTTCACATAAGCGATCGAAAGTTGTAGAATATTTCCTACTTTCGGAATTAAGAGTTCTTGAAACGCCTGAACTAAAACCATCATTATTACTTCTGTTTAGTTCATTAATTCATTAACAGCTCACCGCTTATTTGTTCATTTAACTTCTTTGAAGATCTTTCAAGAAAATCGATATAAATACCAACATTTTGCTTGTTAATCAGGCTTAAGTTTTCAAAACTGAAATGGGAAGTGTTCCACTTATTATATTCACCGCATTTGGGAGAATTAAAGTAATTGGTTTTTATAATCTCATTAAGTTTGATTAATTTTCTTAAAATTGAACGACAAGCAAACCAAATTTGATATTGAGCGAAAATTGTTACTAAAATTGTAACATAAAAAGTTGTGTAACGTTTCAATAGTAACCATTTCATGCGGGTGTCGTATTTTAAATCGTAGATTAAAGTATCCGTCAGTGTAACGGACAAAGAGCTTACAGATAACAAAATTGTAACAAAGAGTGAAAAGTTATTTTCCCTGGTGAAATTAGCCATTGGTAGTGCTGAATCGGTCTAAAAAGATATTAAGGTGGAACCGTACTAAACTCAAAATAATGCATAATGTAGTAACGTATTTGAATTTCAACTCAAAAATCAAACGTGATCCCGATATTCAGAGCAATATTGCACATTAATATCCAAACAGGAGTGTAATATTATTTTAGGTGATATTTAAAATTCAAAGTTCTACATTACACATTTAAAACTTACTTCCTGAAGACACTGCATGTAATGAAAAAATTTGGATAATTTCGTGGAGCTGTAAAATATTGCAAAAATTATGATAGCTTGAGAAGCAGTGACATCGAAGAAGACAACGCAGGCTTTAGTGAGCGATTTGATCCTAACAGAATTTTCTTTATCGCTCACTACATCTTCAAATAAACCATAATAGGTGAAAGTCACTAAAAATAATAAAACTTATTAATTAAATTTGTATCAGCCGCATCAGAATTTCTTTTCGTCTCTGTAAATTAGAAAAAATTATAGCGTTTGAAGTATAACATCATACGATTTTATCCTCGGTCAGGGCCGAATTGAGCAATTTTTAACGAAAAGCTCTGTATTATAAATTATATTTAACTGCTCGGTTTGTTTTCTGTGATAATGGATTCAGTTTACAAACTTTTTCAAAATATATCTGGATTAAAAAGTTACAAATGGCCACCATTACTGGAGTCAGTATTAGTATATGTCTCATAAAGTTGTGGGTTATAGAAATTAAATATAAAAATGTATTGCACTCGCGACAATTACTTACCTAAAACAAATCCCATTACGTAACTATAAATTCCGTAAAACGGAGACAATTTTAGGATTATTTTTGTTTTTGTTTTTGTAACTGAAACAGGGAGAAGTCCAAATACGCGACTTAAAACAAGCGGCATAAAAGCGTTATGAGTTTCCTCTGTAATTGCAACTTGGTTCTCCTCATAAGCTTTCATTAAACGCTTCATCATGAAGTTTCCACTTGTCTGCTCATTCTAGTCCGTTCCATGCTTTTATATCCATACATTCGTTCAATTAATTAGAAACGTTCAATCGTTACCCGATGTAACTTATAAGTTATTAATATAGCGGTGATTTATCATACTGTAAATTGTGAAACACCTTTTCATGACATTTTAAATAATAAATTTTCAAGTCGCGTTTTTAATTATTAGTTCGATACATTAATTATTGTCTAAAACATGGTCCGCAACCTAAAATGCTTTTAAATTTCGTTGGTAATCGTAAAATCAAAATTAATATTTAATGTGCTCTTTCGGTAATTAGAAAGTTTAAAAAGTCTTAATTAGTCAAAATTACATTTTTGTACTACCCTCGTAACAATACGTAAAAGTTATCGCAAAATTAATCACTATAAAAGAATAAAACACATTATTATTGCTGGTTTTAATAATCACACATAAAACCGACTTAAAGTCGTTAATCTACAACTAAAACATAAAACCAGAACATTTCCATAACAATTAAAATTTAGTCATTCCGATACTGTATTAATATAATCAAATATGTCGACACTGCACCTAGCACCTAAAATTTTCAAAATTACCGCTAAATTATCATAATTATGCAAGCAAACTTACAGAAGTTATTAAAGCTCGACTTAAAGTCGTTAGCCCTGCTACATTAAATTCAATTTTGCAGTGCAACAAAACATTTGAGAATGTTTCGAGCTGGAAATTTAAATAAGTTGCTTTTTCGTTTTAGATAATTATTTACATTTTTACCTCAAGCTTTAATTTGCTTTTCATCGTAACCGAAGACAGCATTTCCGCAATTAGATTATTTATTTCTTCACTCTAAAATTATTGTTCAAGATAAACTAAATTTAAGTGCTGGAAGAACCCGCCCGAAAATAATAAGATAATGCCCTCCCCCCTTAACTAATTCCTCACCCTCTAAGTCGGTTTCTGAAAATTTAATCACGAAATTATTTCGTATTAATCAAAACAAGATATCAAATTCTGTCGTCTTGTTCCACTTGCAACCATGCTAATATTTTTAACTTACTTGTACCACGCAGGAGTTAGCCGGTTCTACCAGAATTACCAATCGTAGAAAAAAATAAATAAGCCACACAATTTCTATTGCCACAACGAAATTACTCGTTTCCGCCCTAACCAGTTCTACTAGCAAAAAGAATGGGCTTTCGATTAGTTTCCAAACATTGCTGGTTATTAAAACCTAAAATTTAAAAATTAAGACGTTTCTACCAAATAAATTTGTTCAATTCACTTACGGATACTGTAGGACCCCAAAATAAATCGAGGAAATGTGCTGAGTCGTGCAATTTTATGTAAGCCCCTACCAATTGTAAAAATTGACTACTGGACATTTCAGTTTCTGAAATCAACATGATACACATATCGGCACAGCAAAACATGACACCTGATGAGTTTACCTTCAATTTTTCTTAATTTTACGACGTTGATATGATACGCTTTCTTTTGAAATTCATTACTTTGTTTAAATTTATTAAAATTGCTTTTTAGGATTTCGTTGAGTTTTGCGATTCTTCTCATAATCATTCGACTGGTGAACCAAAATTGGCACTGCACCAAAGCGACCATTACGGTTGCCACGTAAAAACTCCAATAGCGACTAAGTGTTCGAATCGTAATTAAGTTCTTATGTTTGCGATTATACGCTAGCAGATCCGCCATTAACACCAACCAAGTGCTCACAGTTAAGCCAAGTAACGTGAAAATTGAATAGCGTTGCTCGTGATTTGATCGAGTTAGGGGAATTACCTTGTCAACCTAAAAAATAAAAGTGTGGTTAAAGTATACCTGTTTACAGATTTTGGACAATTACTTCCTGAATGTACTTTTTAAATTTAAAATAGTAGCCCAAGCGAACTGAATTGATAAAAATGGCGTAAATTAAGATCACATCGGTAAGAAAGATTTCTACCACGATAACAAATAGTTGTATAAGTGATTTAGCTCGTGTTGAGTGTTTTTCATCAATAACATCCTGATATAATCCGTACACATTTGTTCCCACTGTAAAAAAAGACAAACAAATTTGGAAAAGCGGTTTTTGCACATTTAAACTCACAGATGAGAATTCCTAAAATGTAGCTATAAATTGTGAATAACAATGACCATTGTAAATATAATTGGGTTTTCTTTTTGCTAACTAGAACAGGATAAAGACCCAAAAGCCGACTGACAAATAGAAATGGCTTTGAGGTGCGATACGTATCCGTAGTAATGGGAATTCTGGCTTTATAAAACATGTCTTGGTTGTGTGATTTTACACACTAAACATAAATGCATGTTTAAGTTTCGTTACCTTTAAACCTTTTACTTTAATTGATCATTCGGTTAATTAACACGCAAACAGTTGTTGGAATCACTTTATCAAATTGATCATTGATATAACTGTTAATGAAAGTTTAAGGTCGAGGATACTCCCATGGTCACTTTTTCGATTCAAATGTAAGTCAGTGGTTATTATGGTAATTATTTCAATCATTCATAATAAAATTTAATTATGCGCGCCATCCACTTTAATTTATTACGAACGATCGTTATTTTTATTTGATATGAACTCGAATGCGGATTATTTAGATTGTAATGTAGCCGAAGGAAGGGGTGATTTAACCCCATAATTTTTTGTTAACATTATTTTCATAAAATCACCTATGGGAGGTTTATAAGATTTTCTAGAAAAAGAAATAAGGAAATGAAAAGTACGATAATCATAACTGAGCATCTCATATAATTTTATTGATCCAACCTGGGAAGCTTTTGCTTTTTACTTGGTTGTTTGTCCAGAGAATTTTAATCCAAAGAGGTCTACAGATATCAAATGTCATGTTTGATAGCTCCCTTACTCAAATAATCAAAATCCATTATGGATTTCGAAGACAATTTATGTGAAATATCTTCAATGTTATTTAGATAAAATATTTGAATATTATTTCTCAACATTTTGAGAAATATTTACCTCACAAAGGGTTAGTACATCATTTTCTAAATATTAAACAGAAACTTTAACCTTCAAACGGCCAAACCAATTCGTAACATATCAGGTCAAGTAAGAGGCATCCTAGGCCCTCATACAAAATTTGTATTGTTTGTTTTAATGTTTAAATTATAATTCTATAGATATAATTTATCATAATAGTCTTTAATTACATTTATATATTGTTATCTTGCCCCACGTTGGGTGCCATTTCTTATATATGCAATTTCTTCTCTCATTGGACGCCCCATCTTTTTATATTTCAAGTGTCCTCTCCTTTACTTGTTTCTGTGATGTTTTTTTATTTTCTTTTGTATTGAAAAACTAAAGTACTTTCTATTTTAATTTATTTCTTTACTTTCATAAGTCTAATTCAAGTTTTAAAGTATTATTGCCATTTTGTTTACAAAATTTACAGGTTTTATCTTCTGTCTGTGGCATATCACCATATTTTACAGGTACCAAGCATCATTTTGAATAGTCAAAAGTTTTTTTTGATCCAAAATGAGCAATATAAAAATTATTTAAGATTATTTTGAATTATTAGAGATTATCCCAGATTATTAAATATTATGGCAAAGGTGAGCTCGGACCTCCTTTATCCATTTAGTGCTTGATTGTTGATGTTTAACCTGCCCTCCCGCCCCCCGGTTGCAAAAACCATCAACAAACTGTGTGTTAGAAATATTATATTAATATATTGTGGAATTATGACCAGGGTGTTTGGGAATTTGGAATACCCTCAGGATCAGGAGGTTCAATGCTATATAACTTTTATATATTATTATAAAAATGATGTAACATGGTCGGGGGGGGGGGAGACACCAAACTATTAATTATTATTTTATTTATTTAATTAATACTTTGTTTGTTTATTTACTGAGCTAATAAGACTTCTGCAAATTAGGGGTTATCGCCATCCCCTTTGCCACAGTTGTTCACAATCTTTAAACCCCCCTCCCAAGAACGTCAGATGGTTACAAATCCAAGACTCCCTGATTTTCTCTTGCATATCCAAACAATGGCATTTTGATGCAGATACGTCACATTTGGCTCCTTCCTCCATAGGCATCGACCTCTTACAATTCAATGTGATGACGTAACAGTAAAGTTTCTTGAAAAGGACTATATTATATTTAAATACGATTTGCAGTGAGTTTCGGTATATTAAATTTCTAAATTAATGTTTCCAAAATTTGAATTAAAAAAAACCCAAAATTTTACCCAAATTACTTGTTAGATTATTATAGATCTTTTCTGAACTATAACTTGTTTTATATTAAATTTCTGTTGGTTTATTTTCATTAAAAATTTCTTAGGGATTAGGATTAGGGGGTAAGACAATGCAATATGTAAATCATATAAATACATTTTTGTATCGCAATATCGTTACTTACGTTTACTTGTTATAATTAAAGAAAAAAATATTCTACAAGTTAGCTACTGTATTTTCATAGCATAATAAAAAGTTGATTCAATTCATTATTTATTTTTAAGTGTACATTTTATACAATATTCAGTTTTAAAAACTTAATTTCAAAGAAATGTTTTTGAAAAAATGTAGCAAATTAATGCTCTACATAAATCTTAGATAGGAATCTTCAACTTTTTCCAATCTAATATTTTTTGTGCAAACGTCTAAAAAGTTAGTTATCATCTTGTCGGCTAATTCGCTTTCATAAATTGCATTAAAATCACCAAATTAGTTACCAAAACTGCAATAATCTGGAAGAAGAGTCAATTAAAGTTACAGTATAAATTATAATATTCTATTCTAGAGTTATAATTTAAATGAGTTTCAAAATATTGATAGAAAAATAATCATTTTAAATGCAAAATAGAAAGTTTAAGGGTTGATTGCATCAATGTCAGTTCATGATTCAACAAGCTTTTAGATTGAAACAAATTGAGCAACTCGAAATCCTAAATTGAAATAGCAATAAAAATAAAAAATATTTATAAAATTCTAGTTCGAATAGAAGTGAAACACTTCCGTTTCATATAACACAAAATTAGTAAATCGTTTGCTGTATCTTGCGGAATTTTAATGGAATCTTTATAAACTAAATTTGATTTAAACAGCCACTTATGCTTCTTTAGAATTGCCCGAAGTGACCAACTTCTAATAAATTCAAATCAATGTTTTTCGACTCAATTTTCATCTAACTGAAATATTTTTCGTTATGAATTTTACTTACGTGACTAATAAGCGGTCGGTGTATTGTAGTTAAATTACTTGCATGAAATTCAATAACGTAGTGACGAGTGATCTTACTAAATTCTTTTACCTGAAAATAATCTTGCTTATTTTTAATTATCATTAAAAAATTATAAATATAGAAAAGCACTTTATGTGCTGCCATCTGAATGTCAGTCTGCGAAGTACAAATTCAAATTTTATTCAATCCTTTCGGGTATGATAATTTAAAAATCAAAAAATCGTACCTCCTCCTTTAAATCATTGCCGATCTTGGACGATGCAATTATAAAGTCGCATATTAAATTTTTTGTTATTTGGAACTAAAATTATAAAAGTTCTACACTTGCATTTTTGATAATAACAAAACCGTACCTCCTCGAGACACGAATCGCATGGTTCTATAGTGTAAACTAATCGTGCAGATTGCCACGATAACAGAAAACAGAGTCTTACAATAATTGGGACGTTAGCATTTTCGTGAACCAATATTGAGATAACCACTAAAAGTGTCAGCAGAAGGTAGAAAAAAGTTCCAAGTATGATAACCTGAAATGGCAGTTTAACTTTGAAACTACGTTTGTAAATATTTCATTCTTACCACACAATTAAAGCCAAATATTTGGTTTGTGTAATCTACAGCTTTGGATAACTTAATGTACGATTTAATTAGTTTACCCATTTTCGTGATGCCATAATTTGGATTATTATCTGAAAAACGTTAAGTTAATTTATTGAATGAAGTTTTTAAGGAAACGAAAAATAAATTGAAAGTGGGTTATCGTGCAAAAACTTCTGGTTGTGATAACTAACAATGAAAATCTATAAATATGGTTTCAAGCGGAAAAATTCGACGATCAAAAAATTTATTAAAAGTTAGGAAACACGAAGCCATATTTAAACCCATAAAGTTCCATTATTTTGCTATCGCAGCAGTTGTGGCTTGTAGGTGCAGAGTGATTCTAAAACGAAATATAAATCCTCGGTAATTAATAGTATTGTATGTACAGTTTGACAAATGTAGCTGGGGGTTTGAAATTATAAGGTCATACTTACTCGATATTTCTCTATAATCAGCTTTTCTTTTTACTTCAAAATTACTTTTTTGTGTGGTTATTTGCAAACCATTTTCCAAGAAGTTTTCCATTTTCAAATTTTGATTAAGCACCTTAATTCTTCGATAAATGGAATATACCATGTAAGAGTATGAATATTGATTTAGTGCTAGAGTACAATTACTAAAAAAATACAATAATTCGATTCCTATCTTTTGTGGATTTTTCCATTCGTTAGATATTTCAAATGCTGCCATCGATGTGAATATAATAAAAATTAATACCAAACTAACAGTAACTTTCGATTTGTAAAATTTCAAATTTTCTGGCGGCAAAATCGTATCAAACTGAAATGAATAGAATTAGAACAAACACATTTTTAAATTTTAAGTAAACATTTAATTTTTTTTACCTCTTTAAGACATTTTACGTATCCGGAAAATGGTGAAAACTGCGTTAGCGTATTTAAATATGCGATCATCAAATTTAGCAGAATGAAAGTGCCATTCATGAAAGTAATGAAATACCCCAAAGTATTAAGTTCAATATTGAGAAACACATTTACATCGTTGCGAATAGTTATTATTGCAGTATAAGCAACTGAAAATTAAAAAATTATAAATTTTAAAAGATAATCGTAAATGAAAAGAATAAGATAACGAATTATTGCTATAAAGACTTTTCTTACCCTGGGCACCAATAAAACAGAAACTGTAAACTGCATACAATGTTGAAAATTTAAAATGGAATTTTGCACCGTTTTGTTGCACATTCATCGGAAACAGGCCAAAAAGACGACACAGATAAATAATGGGTCTAGCAACAAAAAGCATTTCTTCTGTTACGGCCACACTTCTTCCTTCGGGGTGCATTTTACCAAATGAGTTCTTGTTAACGTGAAAAATTATTATTTGGGGTGGTCGGTATTTAAAAAGTAATTTGAGTAAGGTTTGGCTTTTACTGTAATTGTTTATTGTAAAAAAACTTGTATTATTATAATGGAAAAGCATTTGAATTAATTTAGTGGCGTCTCGTTAACATAAAACTAATTTACCGTGAATTAATTAAACGGAAGTGTTGATCATTGTCTTAGTTTTAACAAAATTAAAAGATTTTGAAAGCATTTTTGATTTTTTTTGTAATATTTTAGCACCACAATTTTTGTTAATAATTTGATGACTAATCTAATATTCGTCTAATTTTGTCCTAGATGGAATTTATTAATGACATTTTCGATGGGACTCCAATATTTTCCAACTTGCTGCTTTAAAATTAATTATTTCGGAAAAATTGGTTTGTCTTTTAAACTTTTAAATAATAATAAAAAATTTGGAAGTAAATCCGCCTAATATTAATAATACCAAATGGAAAATTCAGATTCACAATAATAATTTGCTAGGAAGCTCCCCCTCCTCCTGTATATCATTGTTGGTAACGTGTCTAATTGGTTCACTTGTTCATTACCAACCAAAGAAAGTTTACAAGCTTTATAAACGTTAGTTACCTGCGAAATTGACGCATCCTCCACCCAAACAACTATGGGCAGTGTGGAAGATCCAAAAATGGCCAAAAATATTCGTTATATTGAATTTATTTTGTTAAAACTTCGAAAAATCACGTAATTATTATGAAAGTGTTCGTTAAATCGAAGTTTCACTATATTTTTGAAAAGCATATTGGAATTGTTATTTTTGTATTACTTTTTAAAAGATGTATTTTCATTTCGTGGAAATAAAATGAAAATTTTGCAGTTTAATTAGATAAACCGTAACAAACATACGAACGACTTTGGGCCTTTCAGAAAAGTTAAGGGCTAAAATTAAAAGAAGAGAAATTTATTACTTCATTTTTTGTTGTTTTGTTTTTCGGTTTTTCCAAATTAATAATAAAGTAAAGTTTTGTAATAATATTATTTCAATCTTATTTCATATCATCAGAAGAACGTAATTAAGATCACTTGATAAATAAAAGACAAAGTAAAAAAACAAATTAAATAACCGTTAGTAGATAAAAATCAAACAATAATTTATTAAAATAACGACAGAATTCAATATTTTCAAATAAAAACTGACAAATAAATAAAATTAAAGTTTAATAATGCTTTTTTAGGTTTGATGCATTTTCTTGGCATTTCAGGGGTTCTTTCATGGATTTCCCTTTAGAGAATAAATCAATTTTTGTCAATATACTCGTTTTACTATGTAGTTTAAAGTGAACTCCCAACCACGGAATTAAATAATTGAAATTTAACGATTGTAAATCTAAAATATTAATTAAACATTATTAATTTAATTTTTTAAGAATTTTTTAAATTTTTCATTTAAAAAAAAAAAAATTAAATTTGTTAAGAATTTCTTAACAATTAACATTTCCCTAGTAAAGTCTTCTTGACTTAGCCAGGAGGATTGCTAACATCCGAAATCGGATCGACACCTGAAGAAGAAGAAGATAGAATTTCTATCTTTTCATCAAAATGTTCCTATTTCTTTTAATTGTTTTCTAATTTTTTAAGAGAATATTTTCGCATTTTCCAAACCAGGAGAAAATTAGAAAAGAGATCAAGTTTGTTGTTGTACTTCACGCTGGATGCAATTTTCATGAGATGGGATGAATTATTTAAAATACTGAAATATGTTACTTTTGACTTCGATCTAAGAATCGATTATTAATTCCACTTTGAGCTGATTTTGTTGTGGTGTTTTTCATTGTATTCCAGGTTTTAAGAAATAAATTCAAGTTTAACAGAGCGAGTAAACTTTATTAGTAATAATAATAATCAGACAATAAACATTAATTCAACTTACAATAACTACATTTGGCACTTCCATCGCGAAAACGTAATTCAAAATTCTAAAGCAACATACAACAATTTAATCTACAAAAATACGCAAATTTATACCTTCGACTTTTTTTCAAATATTTCAGAGTAGTAATCAACCCATTTCTCCATCCTCTGGTTTATAAATATTTTCCTCGAATTTTCGGCTAACATCTCTTTTGTTACTTCCACTCCATCAGGAGTATCATTATTATAAAACATCGGGAGTACCCATAATGCGTAGATAATTCCATATTCAGTGAAACGATCGAGTTCACTCTCCAACCAATTGAAGTTTAATTTGGGATCAACAGGGACACCGCAATCTTCAATATTCTTTCTGAGATAAGTGATATATTTATGTAGAAAAGATTCCTTGCAATTAATATAATCATCCGGCGTTACGTTCACAAATAAAAGATGTGCCAGATCGCTGGCAATGGAACCATACAGAACTTTTTGGAAATCGACGAATTTTATATCCAATACTTCATCCATTACGTCCGTAGTTCTTTTTTCGTTTCGCCTATATAAGAAATTTGTTAGCAGCAAATCACCATGACAAAATACGTCATTTTCTCTTTCTTCGGATAACAAATCTTTGATATCGTATTTAGCAACTCTGATTAAATTTTCCAAGGCGGCAATCTTTCTTAAATTTTCTTCCGTTGGATTTCTCCGCTTGTAAATTAAGACAATGTTTTTTAAACAATCTTGTTGATGTTTCAAAACTAGCGAGTCTGGATTATTGTATAGAAATTCCTTGGTAAGGTTTTTAATTTTTTCAAAAGCTTCGGTATTGTTATGTTTTAGCACCACAGCTGCTGCATGAAACTTTGCCAAAGCCTAAAATTGATAAAACAGTAAATTTGCAATATTTTTCGCTTGATTAAAATAAACACGTACCTCCAGAATGTGAGCACATTCGTTTGGATCGATATACCCTTTTTTCTTATCAAACATTTGGTAACCCTGGTTGCTGCCACACAAATCTTCTATGATTATCTTTTCATCTTTGGCGGAATAGCATGCTGGAACTGGAAGGGTGGTCTCTTCGTAAACATTTAAATGCGGAAAAATTGTATTATAAGCTATTGCTTCATTTTTAGCTGCAATATCAGATTTAAACAAATCTTGATGCGCTTTCGAATGCAACCCCTTTACAATTAAATCAATTTGAAACTCTAGAATAACGCAAATGGTACAAATCATTACTGTTAGTGGTATATTACTTACTGCCATCTTCCTTCGAACCAAGCACTTTAAATTTCTTTACTTGACTCATAAATGATTGAAGTGAAGACTTATCGCCACCTTGGATTTCATTAACTTTGATGTTATCATTTTTGTATAACCTTCTTAAAATGGATTCACAGTATTCCTTGCTAAGCAAACGATTTTTCTCAGGATATTCTATTTTAGGATACTCGGGAATGGTCAAATGCTCTGGTTCCTTTGGTGCATCTACAATTGGGTCCACTGTCTTTCCTGGTTCCACTGTCTTTATTGGTTCTTCAAGAACTTTCTTCGGATATTTCGGAATTTGGGTCCCTATCAATGCGCTCCCCACACCGATCCCGGTAAAAATTAGCACTTTCTTCATTAAACGAGGATTCATGTTATTTTCTAGATAAAAGCTTACAATTAATTAAAATTAATATTTAAAATGATTTTAGCGTTACCTTGAGAACTTGGGCTTCCAGATGTGCAAATATTTGATGAATAAAAATTGGAGCTTGAATATTGTTGTAACTATTTAGTTCACACAGTTTGTACTTGGATTGCCTCTACAGATTCGTCTTCCGATGAAATCATTTAAAATAAATTTGGAAAACTTTAAACACACAAATTTAAAAAGTTAAGTTACTCGCTCAAAATAATCGTAACAACTAAAAATGTACTCGAAATATTGCACGTTTAGAAAATTTTATCGTCACACATTGCAACATGGACATTTGTTTAAACCGATAAGGTTAAATATTTGAAAAATAAAATAAATTGAATTGCATTTTTAAAAATTTTATGGATAATTTAATCTTGAAAAATGTATTGTATTTTATTATTCGAAAATTAAAATAACTTTTAAGGAATAACATGAAAAGAAATAAATATTTATTTAAAATTTCAGTTGTATTTTTTATATCTATCAGATCAGTAGGCTAATATTTCCTCCATATATCTTTGTATATGTAACACTAAACATTGTAATTACTTTATCATCAACCATCGCTCGTATTGCGTAATTTTGGAATGTTTCCATGATATCGATATTCGATTTCTTTAAGATTCATATTGGTTTAAGCCTGTAAAAGTAATTGGTAATCAATGGGTAACTTAATTGGCCTATCTTGCTGAAATTAATGTGAACAAATCTTGTCCAGGTTTCATTGTAGACTTTTTGATGCTTTTGTTGAGTTTGGTGTTTCCATCGTGTTTTTGGGCGTTCAGTGCTAGCTTCTTCCAGATCTTGGTCTTCATTGTAGTATCTTCCTGGTCCACTTATTATCTTTGATTCTGGCTATGTGTCTAATCTATTGTAATTTTGTTAAATTCAAAATTAATCTAGATTATTCCTCAAGAGAAGAATCAAACTATCTGATGATTCAAAGAGAAATAACTACCCAAATTGTATTCATTTGTAAAAGAAAATTGGATATTTTTCCATTGAGACTGACAAGGGGTCACTACAGTGAGTATGTCGCCAATCGAGATCCCAATTTTTTTGGTGATTCTAGTAGCTAAAAAAATTATCACTTTTTCGAATTTTAGTCGATTGCCTCTTGGTTCTTGAGTTATGAATTTTTGAAAAGGCAGATTTTACCATAAGCTTAACATTATGGACGTTGTAACGCGTAGGTACTGGGTTCTAATCCCAGTCCCGGCAAATTTTTTTTCTTTAAATTATGTAATTTATTATCGGAATTAAAAAATTAATGACCTACGAATTACCATTACAAATTATTAACCGCTAGACCACCACGGTTTTTTGTAATAATAACTAATAATAATAGCAGTTAACCCACCATAGTATTTTTAAAAATTCATAACTCAAGAACTAAGGGCCAATCGACTAAAATTCGAAAAAGTGATAATTTTTTTAGCAACTAGAATCACCAAAAAAATTGGGATCTCGATTGGCGACATACTCACTGTAGTGACCCCTTGTGAATGGAATAACTAAAATAATTAATTGGTTAAAATATCAAGATATTCAATAATGAGGGTAAAAAGCGCCTGTGGCAAGCGAGTTAATTTGCGCTACCTCCCTCTCGTTCAAACTATAAAGATTTTTTTACACGCCCGGGAGTAGAAGTCAGTTTCTAGGTGATAGAAATTGTGACAGAAGTAGCTCATTTTACCCTAGGGAGTATAATATGAACAAATCTCCCCTAGGGAGTTTTCATTATACACATTAATAAAACGAATAACGAAGAAAAATTTAAGAACTTATTTATTAATATTAATAGAAAATGATAACATTATTATAGTTTTCAAATTTAATATTGAAAGGAATATCAGTATTTTTTAAAGTTTTGATCGTCCTTGCAGGTTCTAGTATTCGATTTGTTATTTCCGTCATATTTTCGTGAGAAGTTAGGCTAATGATGTACCAACATCTTCAATATCATCAAGTGTTATGTTTATCAATTCTTCTGAGCGACATGCGCCTGCAATACCCAGAATCAATGCTACCTACAATGTATAGAAATTGTTAATACGTAATAAGATCTACATAAATAATGCAATATTTTACCTTAATCATTAAATATTCATTATCATTTGAATATGTTTTTACTTCTTTTTCCGTGCACCACTCTCTTAAACGATTATATGCAATATCGTACAATTTTCTCGATTTCGGTGGTAATAATTCTGAAATTGCAACACTTGCAGCATCGATAATAACTTGCGGTTCTTCCATTTTGAAACTGAGTTTGTTTACACAATTTTGTTTGTTGTCATAGTATTCGTTATATTACAATTCAAAGGCTACTAAAAATACTAAATAAAATAATTTCAATTCTCTGTCATGATTTCTAAATTATTTTTTATTTACTTCTTGGTTTCGGGCGTGTAAAAAATAGTATATACACTACTGGAGAGAACGCCATTATTCCCTCGGTGCATTGTAGCCCTCGGGCTTCGCCCTCTGGCCACAAAATTGCACCTAGTGAATAATAGTGCGCTTCTCTCCCTTAATGTATAATATACTATTTTAATGTTAAAGATTTAATTATACAATTAAAAACATCGCCCAATAAAAACAAATTTCACATTGTTTATTCAACAACAAACAAATAATTCAGTAGAAATATTCTATTACAAGAAGTGACATTTTATGACTTTTCGTTTTTTTAACCCCATCGACGCGACGACGGCGACGCGGGGATATTGAAAATTAAACAGTATTTTTTGTTAGGTACATGAAACTAATTAATGGAGGTCTTAGACCATTTTGTCAACTCTGCGAAAAATAATTTTTTCTCTCCCCAACAATGAATGACTTTCCATGCATCCCCCAAACCTCCCTTGCTTTCTGATTGTTTACTTTTAAAATTACCCTGCAGGTCAGAGGAAGACTTTTTAGGAACATAAACTACACAATATACCCATTTATCTCATTTTGAAGTGGTTTTCTATTTTCTAGGCTGAACAATGCCCGTTTTCACCAACATTGTATTTAAGAATTTCCTAGTAAAGAATTCCTTAGCTAGGTATTCCTTAAACTATGTAAAATTTGACCAATCAAATTTATTGAATCTTAAATACAATGTTGGTGAAAACGGCATTAGTCCAGTAGTAGACCCCTAAAAATGTGAACAAGCGGGCGTGAAAACCGTAGTGTTTGGAGGGTATGGAAATTGTTTGAAGGTAGTAATGCGATGACCTATCAAAATTGATAAAAACACAAATTTTATTCTTAAACAATCATTTGGTTCTTTAATTATTATGGATGGGGATTATTTCATCCCACCTTGTTTTTCGATTGTTCACTGTTGAAAGTACCCTCCTGGTCAGGGGAAGGTTTTTCAACATAAATTACTTACATAATACTTAATTTGATCTCATTTTTTAAGATTTTTTTTCTATTTTCTAATGTAGGGTGGCTAAACTCGGTAAATGTGAAGAAATTAGTATTAAACCGGGAGTCTGGGGTATGGAAAACCCCCCAGCATACGGAAGTAACGAGATTACTTTTCAAAATTGATAAAGACGTAATTTTTGTTATTGAGAAAATATCTTTCTGCTGACTTACAGCTCCCCAGAGGGGTATTCCGTACCCCCAAATCCCCCGGTTATGCTTGCTTACCATTCAATGGATTCCTCAGGTTAGGGGGTACATTATTACTTATTGTTTTATTTTTTAAAATAATTTTACAAATTAATTGAATTAAATTATATTATATTTTTATTTAATTACAATATATTTGGTGTGTAATTTATAATAATAATTCATTATGTATTATTTTGAAGAAGAGTGTATGAGTACTTGAAAGCTTAAAAAATATTATAATTTAATTCAATTAATTCGTAAAATATTTAAAATATAATATAATTTAATGATATCCAATATAATCATTTCTAATTTGTTTCGTTCTCCGATTCATTCGTTCATTTATTACCACCAAGTCCATAAGTCCAGTGCGGCCTTCAGACCGCACAGCCAAAACAATCTACACCCTTTTCCTTCTGGTTAACTCTGAAAGGCTGTTCGAATTTCAGATTTAACCCATCTGGATAGCTCTTCGACGCTGCTCGGTATTCGGCCTCGCGGTTAAAGACCGAAAGTATTGGTTAATCAAACACTGCAATTGACGCTTTCTGAATTAAAGCTAGAAATGGTATAGAAGAAATGAAATAATTGAAATTATTCTTGTATCTCGTAGCACTATGGCAATAAGGCCAAAGAACCACATCAATGATATCAGGAAGTTACATTCCATTTAGATAATTTTTATTAAGATTTAGTTGAGAAAGTTAACTGCGTATATTTAAAAATAACTCTATAATGCGGTAACGCCTCAAATTTCAATATTTTAATATTTCTGTTGAAGCCTTGATGGCCTCCGAGATACGAAGACCAAATATTTCCTTCGGTTCCTGCATACACAAAAATATTTTCACAAACGTTAAAATATTGCGTTTCCAGCACAAGTAAATGTGCATGTGGATAAATATCTTTTATCTATTTCACTAATTGTCGCCGTATCTATCATAGTAGTAAATGTGCTTGTAACGAAAATTTTTAAATCAATAGGTCAATATTCCAATTTTTAAGAAATAAATTCAAGTTTAACAGAAAATGTAAAATTTATTAATCAGACAATAAAGCACTTCAATCACGAATAAATACATAATGGAAAAAATTCTAAAGCAACATACAACAATTAAATCTACATGAAGAAGCAAATTATTTTTTAGACCGGTTTTCAAATATATTAGAATAATAATCCACCCATTTCTCCATCCTCGCGTTAAAAACTATCTTCTGCGAATTTTCGTCTAGCATCTCTTTTGTTACTTCCTTTCTATCGTCGGTATCATTACTAGAAAACATCGGAAGTACCCACAACGCAGATATAATTCCATATTCAGTGAAACGATCGACTTCATTTTGCAACCAATTGAAGTTTAATTTGGGATCAACAGGAACACCGCAATCTTCAATATTCGTTTTGAGATAAGAGATATATTTATGCAAGAAATGTTCCTTGCAATTGATATAATCATCAGGCATCAAGTTGATAAATAAAAGATATACCAGATCGCTGGCAACGGAACCGTAGAGAACTTTTTGAAAATCGACGAATTTTATATCCATATCTGAATTCGTTCCCTCCTCAGTTTTTCTTTCGTTTAGCTTATATAAGAAATTTGTTAGCAGCAAATCACCATGACAAAATACGTCGTTATCTCGTTCTTCAGATAACAAATTTTTAATATCGTTTTTAGCAACTCTTATTAAATTTTCCAAGGCTGCAATCTTTGTTAAATTTTCTTTCGTAGGATCCCTCCTTTTGTAAATTGCGACAATATTTTCTAAGCTATCTTGTTGGTGTTTTAGAAGTGGCGAGTCTGGATCACTATATAAAAACTCCTTGGTAAGGTTTTTAATTTTTTCAAAGGCTTCGCTATTTTTATGCTTTAGCACAATAGCTGCTGCATGAAATCTTGCCAAAGCCTAAAATTGAGGAAACAAGGAAATTGCAACATTCTTCGCTCGATTAAAAAGAAAATAGATACCTGCAAAATGTACACACATTCCGTTGGATCGATATACCCTTTCTTTTTATCAAACAACTGGTAGCCCTGATTGGCTCCACATAAATCTTCTATTATTATCTTTTCATCTATGGCGGAATAGCATACCGGGATTGGAAGGGTGGTATCTTCATAAACATTTAAATGCGGAAATATGGTATTATACGCTATTTCTTCATTTTTGGCTGCAATATCTGATTTATACAAATCTTGATGAGCTTTTGAATGCAACCCTTTTACGATTACGTCAAGTTCAAATTCTAGAATAAGGGCAAATGGTACAAATCATTACTGTTAGTGATAATTATATTACTTACTCTCATTTTCCTTGAAACCAGACAGTTTACATTTGTTAACTTCGCTCATAAATGATGATTGAAGTGAAGACTTATCGCCACCTTTGATTTCAGTAACTTGAATGTCATCATTTTTGTAGTGCCTTTTCAAATAGGATTCAACGTATTCTCTGTTAAGCAAACGATTTTCTTCAGGTAATTCCAGTTTATCACCCGCATGTTGAGAAAAATATGTTATATCAGTTGGCGCATCATCTGAAAATAGTAGTAGGAACCCTGGAAGTTTTTGAAAAACTGTAAATTTCCGATCTTCCTTCTTAGTTCTTGGAATTTGGGCCCCTATATATATGCTCCCTACCCCGATACCGGTATAAATTAGTACCTTCTTCATTATACGATTCATGTTAAATTCTAGAGAAAAGCTTACAATTAATTGTAACTTTTTGTTGCAGATGTGGAAATATTTGATGAATCAAAATTACCAAAATCAGGTAAATTATAGGTTGAATATTGTTGTATATTCACTTCTCATTCAGGTGCATTTGGATTTAGCTATACAGATAATCTAGTGGTCTTCCGATGCAAGTAAACTGGGTGATTTGGAAAAGTTACCACTCACAATTTTAAAAATGTAAGTTATACGCTCAAAATAATCGTAACTAAAAATGTACTCGAAATATTGCAATTTTAGAACATTTTATCGTAGCAAATGCAACGTGCACAATATTGTTAAACCGATAAGGTTAAACATTTGAAAAATCGAATAAAATGAATTACATTTTTAAAAATTTTATGGGATAAATTATCTAGGAAAATTTGTTGTATTTTATTATATTAAAGTTAAAATAATTTTTAGGCCTATTTTTGCTTCAATTCAATATTTTTGGCTTCAAAACTTCTATGCCAGATTCCAAGTGAATACCAAAATATTTTACTGCTACAGCTTGTGGAAATCAGTGGTCGCTTCATTTTATCGATGAATTTGTAAGTTGTCTTGTTCTGGTGAAATTAATGTAAAAAGATTTTCTCCAGGTTTCATTGTAAACTTTTTAATGCTTTAAGGAGTGATTGGCAGGTCAGAGTGGGGAATTAACCTGAGTGCTGGATCTGTGGATAGTAACCTATGATTAAAATAATAAAACAAATAGTAGATAATAATTTACAGAAATTTTCTAATATGAAAAAGAAAAGAAAATTCTAGGTTAGTCAAAATAGTTTACATTCCACTTGGAAAAGGAAGTCCATAATTTACAGTCCGATTTGTTGAAATTGAGGCGCTAGAGCTACAAAGCGAGTGGTCACCAGATTGACAATGGCTTGTGGAACTAATTCCAATTCCAATTTAATTCCAAAAAAATCCAGTAAATCCATTGTAATATACCAATTCCAATTATTAATCTAGATAATAATTCCCCAAGAAAAGAATCAAATTACCCTCCAGTAAAGAGGGTGGTGGTTTTATAACCATTTTGTCCATTCTGCAAAAAATAAATTTTTCTCCTTCCCCAACAATGAATGACTTTCCATACAACTCCCAGACGTCCCCGGTTTTCCAATTGTTTATTTTTAAAAGTACCCTGCAGGTCAGATTAAGAATTTCTGAGTAAAGAATTACTTAGCTAGGATTCCATAAATGTGATTGGTGAAAGTTGACATAGTATTGATATAAAAAATTCATAATAATATGTCTAATTTGACCAATCTATGGAATCCTAGCTAAGTAATTCTTTACTAGGAAATTCTTAAATAAATTGTTGGTGAAAACAGGCATAAGTCCACTAGACTCCTTAAAATGTGAAGAAACGGGCGTGAAACCCGTGGGGTCTGGAGGGTATGGAATACCCCCCCCCCCCCAGTATATGAGATGGATTGGAAACGAGATTACTTTTCAAAATTGATAAAGAAGCAAATTTGATTCTTAAAAAATCGTCTGGTTGTTTATATAAAGCTGGGGAGTATTCCATACCATCCGATTTTTCGAATGTTTACTGTTGAAAGTACCTGTCAGGTTAGGGGAAGATTTTTTCAACATAAATTACATATAATACTTAATTTAGCTCATTCTTTATTTTACGTTTTCTCGCGTTTTTTTTCTATTTTCTAATCTAATCTTGGCTGGCTAAGCTGGCTAAACCCCTAAATGTGAAGAAATGGGCATGAAATCGGGGGGTTTGGGGTATAATATTCCCAGTGTACAGAAGTAACAAGATTACATTTATTATTAGATTATTAGGAGAATATTCTTTTCAATTCATTATTTTTTTAATTGATTACTTTTTAAAGGATTTTCCAGGCCAGGAAAAGATTTTTTGTAAGGAATATAAACTACATAATTTAATTTTCTATTTTAAAAGGTAAATATTATGACATGGGAAAATGAAACTTCAACTTTGCGTAGTTGCTTACCGGCTGAAGAAAAAATAGGCTTTTTTATCCTAACATCCCTTTAAATTCTAGAATAATCGGGATCCATAGAACTTTTCACTAATTTTGGTGCATTCGTAGCTGTAATTTATTTACATAGTTGGAAACTTTAAGAATATTTAAACGAAATTTATATTATATTTCTATATAAAAATATCCTCCTAATGCTTAGAATTTCTTCATTTTTTCAAGAAAATATTAAGTGTATAAATTTACACAATTTTCCTGTGACTTTCCCCAAGAAAAACTTCCTATATGAGGGATTTGCAAAATCGAATTGCTTTTATAAATTGATTAGCTCAATATTTTATTTTATAATTTGTTACTCATCAAGACATTGCAACCGGAAAGGGGATTTTTAGTAACTTAATTTTGATAATTGACAGTTACACGTAGACCTTGTTAACCGTTAGTCATACGCGTTCTTACGTTTATTTGACACGTTTTGTTTTATCCTGCAAATTTCGGTTTCAATAATTGCTTTGAAGTGAAGTGCTGCTTTTAGTGTTGTGTTTCTGGAGGACTTTGTGGTTTGGAAAATGTTGGATCTCTTGAATACCAAGCACCAGAAATTTGTTTGATGAAAATGGTGAGTCGTTTCGACCTTTGTATATTTTAGAATTTTAGTCAAGTTTCAATTCGAAATTTAATGTTAGTAAAGATTACCTTTTAAGGAAGTTTCTTTTGTCAAATTTTTGATATTCATGAGTCACACATGCACCCTGATGTATAACGTCATTTGTTTTTACAAAAGCTGATTTTTCTTGTTCAACATTTGGGCTAACATTGAAGCTCGCACCAAAGAATTTTTGTTCTTCTGTTCTTCACCTAAAAGCCTAAAATATTAACTTGTTATTTTGGAAATTGTGAAAATTTAATTGTAAGGTAATATAAAATATAAAACATTGATGATTAAACAAAGATCCATCGATTAGCGTAAAACATTTGAAATTGAAAGGAAAATAGAAAAATCCTGTACCCTTCCAAGGATTTTCAAACATCCTACACTTAGTTGACGCAAAATTTTAACTGGAGGGGAAGCATATATTTGGATAAATTTCACACTCGGATTTGAGAAAGGTTAAAGTAATTCGATATTTAATTGATTTTGTAAATACATCGAGGATTAGTAAGATTTTGCGCTATAAAATGGGTGTACAATAAATTATATTTATTTATTTATGGATATAATCTTTTTACGGCACAGATAAATTTGGGAGTGATCGGTAAATCTAGTGGAATCTTTTAAAATATAAGGGTTTTATTGGTTATAAGCTAAAACATACCAAGAGGTGCAAAACAATAAGGTGAAGCGGACCACATAGGGTAAAGTGGTGCAATGTTAAAATCGACCAATGCTCCACTGTGAGAACTGATAAAACCGTCCTTCCACAGGTTCAATTATTCAAAATCCAACGGATGGTTTGGTTTTCAAAGCAGAACTTTGAAAATTTTAACATTGACCCATTGCACCCCATGTGGTCCGCTTTACCCCATTTTACTGTAAACAATTCGCAATTTTTAAGAAACTTCTGATGGATGGGATACTTCATTCGGGCGTTGGTTTTAAAATAACATCGAGTAAATAATTGTTCAAAATTTTGTGCAAAGTTTTTGGAGAAAATTACTATTTGACACAATTCTACATTATTGATTTGGCTTTTCAATTAACATGTCAAAAACTGGTTGCAATTTGGCACTCATTGGGCCCGATTATTTAACTCTCAATTGCTAATTTAGTCGAGCTTACATCATAACGGTATCCGAGAATTAGAATATTAACAATAATTGATAGCAAGTTCACAATGTCATGGTAACTGCTTGAGCTAGGTAAGCATTTAGATTGATGAGCGCCCAACTAAATTGGATCATTCTGATGAAGTTCATTAACTTGTATCACCACTTGGAAATCATAAAATTTGAATATTAAATTATTATTAGGATGAATATTTATGTGGGCCAATAGTAACTTCATTGTTATATAACGTAATTGTTACGTTACACTATAGGGTGGTCCGAAACGAACCGTTGGTTTTGAGGTGAAAAATTCCTTTCACGTACGGAATGAAAACGTTGTAGTTTATTGAATAGTTCCCGTGGGTAAAATTTGGAAACTCTTATAATGAAACATCCAAACCTCAATTTAAAGGGACTGCAGCTTCAAGTATAGCAATGCATTTTAACTATAAAGTTAACCGGGAATTTATTACCAGACCACAATGAGATTTAACTGCTCTGAAACTAAGTTTTCACCGAGATAATATTGACGATGAGAAATTAGCTCATTATACCTTATCTGATTAAATATACTACCTATTATGAAGCAAATTATGAACTTTATGCTTATAATGGAAACTTTGTTTTAACAATATCATTCAAAAATGGCAAAAAAATTTAGGAAGGATAGTTTTTCTGTTATTACAACCGTGAAGACACTATAATTTGTAAAGATTTCTGGCGCAAAAAGATTTAGTGTCATACAAAATATGAACCTTAATAAACAACTCAGTTGCTCAAGCTTAACGGCCTGCAACACCGTGCTGTTCATTAATTAAGGTCCCTTCTTATTCCGTAGCTTCTCAAGTTCATAAAAGTAAACAAAATAAACCCCCGAATTTTTGACAACCTGTAATACAACAAAAAATATAAAATGAAAATTATCGTTATCGCAATTATTTGACAAATTTGTTCAATCTTTATCAACCGACTTCGTTGGCTTTTGCACCCCAGTTTGTCCTTTAATAATGTTTTGGATAACATCAGGTTGGTTTAGGTTCGACTAATTTGCAAATCGATTTTGTATCACACGTACTAATGGCTCGGTTGATTAATTTAAGATCGAATAGATTTACAAACTTGAAATATCTGTATTTATTTTTGTGTGACATTTCCAGCCCTAAAGTGCAACTTCGCTCTTTGGAGCAAAAACTTTTTGTTATTACTTCAAGTTCGATTAGATTTATGTAGTCTTTTTGAAAGAAGGGTGGTAAATCTTGAATACATATTGACTCTTTTTATATTTTCCAGGCCCCTTGTAATTATAAGAGTGGAAGTTTTTCATTTGGGGGAGATTTTCAATGCTGATACACGCTGAGATATTTATAAAGCTTAAGATCCTGGGGTTAGATATTGTTGCAATATTGTAGGTAGTATTCATAAAATCTAGATTTAACTGCAGAAATCGTCACATGCAACTTCCTGTGTTCAAAAACTCAGGGTTACTCGAAAAAAGTTTTTTTAAATTTAAACCAGGATACGAAAGATATTCGGTATCTGACCAGCGTGAATTTTCTAACGCCTACAATTTTCTGTTTTGTTAAATCCTTAATTGTGTAAATTTCCACGTTCAGTGTTTTTAAAACCCTTAATAGCATTTATGTTGGTTTTATTTTTGGGGGAGATTTTTGATACTGATATTATACTGTAAACTAGACATTCTAGTTTTATAAGTAAGCTCGAATTGCATAAAAATTCGAACTAATGTTTAAAAAAGTCATCTATTGTTTCGTTACGTTAGTAAATTGTATAAAATAAGTCTCATCTTCAAAATTAAAACGTTTACTAAACTTTTTGGAATTGAGTGTACTAATGATGACGTAAAATTGACTGAAATCGCCAAAAAAAACGTGGTTTGTTTGGATTTAAATAGGCGCAAAGCATTGAGTCACTTTGAGTAGCATGGATGGCCTATTTCTCTAGGCGCTTTTGATATCAAACTAATGTAATCATTTGGATTCGTGGGTATGGCATTGAAGGGTTTTCCCAACGTATTTGGACAAAGTTCCTATCAACGTGAGGACAATAGTTTTTCTTGTTTATCCTGGAGGAACTGCAGAATACGGTTAGAAAAACGCCCATGAAGAAAGCATGGAGTTCAGATGATGTTCCTTCACATGGAACCTTTTAAAAAAATTTTCGAAGCAATGGAAAAATTTGCAGATTTGCTTGTATATTTGCTATCAGCCGTTTGGTCAATATATCGCCTAGATTACAACTTAAAGCGTTGGAAGAAGTTGACCATGTTCAGGTTTCACGACGAGTTGGAGAAGATAGAAGTCCTTTCGAACCTTCAAAACGGTTGAAGAATAGGAAATGTCAACTATGGACCCATCTGCTACAATTTAAAACATCGCGAAGGAGTGAAACGGATTATTGTCAGTTATTCTTCGGATGCAGCATTATCATATAAGTTCTAACGCAGCGCATTTATTGCGAACTTATTGAAGCACGAAATTCGAGAATGTTGCATAAAATTAGCACAAAATTATGACATATTTGGTTTTTAATTTTGAGAGAGTGGTGGTTGTGACTTAACATCGGTTGATAAAAGACACAATTTTAATTTAAATGATTGGCCTTAGGAGTTAGTGTCCTTCCAATCAATTTTTCTAATTTCTCCTTTACAATGATGTCTAAAATCAACTGTTTTCAAATTATATATTAAATACGAAAAACACTAGAAAAGCTGAAATAGCAAGGTTCTCGTAATAATTATCCTTTTGGTATTGGAATAAAAGTACTATAATAGTTGTTATTTTATAGTCGAGTCGCTTTAAACTGTGCTTGGTTTAAAATCTCATTAATCACCGTGTTTACACCCGTAGCATTAAGGATTTGCATATTTTACTGTTACAACTTAAACCAACGCAAGAATTTCAGTCCCCTTTCCACATTCAACATTTATGTTTATTTATTTTTGCTAGTACCTCGTAGATGACATTGTCGAGAGTATAAGTAGTAAAATTTACTCGCATGGTGCTTATCAAGTACCATTAGCATTTATGTGAAATTTCTTAATAATAATCGAACATTATTTCCAAATATAGGATTATGAGTTTATCAATTTATTATCGTATCAATGTTAAAAAAAATCATATTAAGTTGAACGTCGCGGCTACTCCTATATTTTCCGTATTTGTCTTTATCCATGAAATATTGGTTACATAATAAGGAGGAAGGTTACGTTTAGAAAACGTAATGTTTTGGCATTACAGTTTGTTTAATCAACTTCCCGTTTCCGTTCGGTGTGCAACAAACATCACAAATTTTTTTAAAAATTATTATAATAATAAAATTGCCTAAAAGTTCAATTTAAACTCATAATAATACCAATTATCATTCTAAATTTGATAAGGAAAAAGTGAATTAAATTTTAGTGTTTCGTGTGTGCATCCTATGAGTCATTGAATTAAGATTTGCAGGCGTGGCTTTAAAATTTAAATAAAGGTGCAATATTTTATACCATCCCAGTGTCAATTTTTCTGCGGTTCGACATCAGAAAATAATTTGTCCTTGTATTATCTTTATATTTTAAAATATAATTAGAAAGGCTATAAGAATAGAATGTAATATTATTATAATGAGAGCTCAATACTAGGATCTTGGAGTGTGCGCGACGTTAACTGGGGGTTAGGCCGTCGCCGTCGTCGGCACCGTCAGTTTTTCCCCGACGCTTGTTGCGGTTGTGTGCTATGTAGGACTATTAGAAGCGTTCGCGATCCGCTGATCGTCATGAAGGAGGGGCGTAACGTCTCGTTTATAAACTGCTCGGAAGGGTTGCTTTTACCCTGCTGGAAACCTCTGGAGAATGTTCCCTTACCGGATAGAATAGGTCGTGGCTTGATCTATGCTTTAGTGTTGATGTATCTTTTTATAGGAGTTTCTATTATTTCGGACCGTTTTATGGCTGCTATAGAAGTTATTACTTCGCAGGAACGCGAAGTTTCCGTAAGAAAAACCAATGGTGATAGAAATATTGTGGTTGTGCGTGTGTGGAACGAAACCGTTGCTAATCTTACACTTATGGCCTTGGGGTCCAGTGCACCTGAAATTTTACTCTCCGTTATAGAAATATGGGCTAAAGAATTTAATGCTGGAGAATTAGGGCCCGGCACAATTGTCGGCTCAGCTGCTTATAATTTATTCGTTATAATTGCTATATGCGTGGTCGTTATTCCTAACGGAGAAGTTAGAAAAATTAAACATTTACGCGTGTTTTTTGTAACCGCCAGTTTTTCCGTCTTTGCTTACGTTTGGTTGTACATAATTCTTGCCGTCATTTCTCCTTCGGAGGTGGAAGTTTGGGAGGCCGTGCTTACATTTGCTTTCTTTCCTGCTACCGTGTTAATTGCTTACGCGGCTGATCGCAGAATGTACAAAATGGTAAGGAAGAGTTACAGAATGAATCGGCGAGGAGTTATCGTACAGGCCGAGGGTATGGATGCCCTAGATATGGGACAAACTGAAATTGATTTGGACGACGTTCACGAAGACGCCAAACAGGAATACGTGACAACGCTAAAAGAATTACGCCGACAACATCCAAACTGCGATCTGGATTCTCTCGAACGCATGGCTCATGAATTGCTACTGAACAGAGGTCCCAAATCCAGAGCTTTTTATCGCATTCAGGCTACCAGGAAGTTGATGGGCAGCGGCGACTTACTGAGACGGATATCCGAGAGAGCGCAGAGCGACTTGAGCGAAGTTAAGGCTGAAATACGCCGAGAGTCTGGAACAGCCGAATTTAATCCATCAGGAAGCCGGGTTTGCTTTGAACCCTGCAAGTATACGGTACTGGAAAGTTGTGGTCGCTTCGAAATACGCGTTGCGAGAAGTGGAGATATAGATGGGGCGTTGTCGGTGCAGTACTGCACCGAGGATGGAAGCGCAACCTCAGGAAGTGATTACATCCCTGCTAAAGGTACTCTCCATTTTGGACCCGGCGAAAAAGAAAAGAAAATCACTTTGGAAGTTATTGACGACGATGTTTTCGAACCGGACGAGCACTTTTATGTCCGTTTGAATTCGGCCCAACCTGCAGGTTCTCTGATGACCCCAACTCTGGCAACTATCGTAATTCTTGATGATGATCACGGCGGTGTGTTCAAATTTCCTATGCGCGATTTTGAACTCGTTGAAAGCGTTGGAGTGTTTGAACTTAAAGTGGTGAGATGTTCTGGAGCTCGTGGGCGTGTGGTTATACCCTACTGGACCGAAGATGGTACTGCAAAAAGTGGAAAGGAATACGAAGCTGTCGAAGGCGAAGTTATTTTCGAAAACAACGAATCAGAGTAAGCAATCTTAGGGTACATTATTATGTTTGATATCGATTGGGATTGTATTGCATAAATTACGGAAGTGAAATGTTTTATTTGATAACATTTTGTTTAATTAGCAAAGATCACGAAATGCTTTAAATCGGACTTTGAAATTTCTACACTTAGTTAGCTAAACAGTGGATTGCAATTTGTTAATGACAGATTACTTAAGCTGGCGTTTATTTAATTTGGGAGTTGAATCATCATTCAGTGTATTATACATGGGATGCCTTTTGTATAAGTCATCAACTTGATTATGATTATTTTGTATTCGGTCTAATTTATTTTAAAATCTTTATATTAAGTTAGTATTATTTTTCTTTTTCTTGTACATACAACTTTGCCATTCCACCCTGCTTCCTGTTGACACCCCAACTAAAGTAACATCTTGTATCTCCCATGTTTTAGACTTCCCGGTTTTTGTAAATAGTTTTTGTATTCTTTCTCAAGTTTCGTGCATTTCCGTTTTTATCCTTCAAGTATGAAACACAATAGAAAATTTGAAATGATTAGGGTACGGGAGGATTTTATTTGCACTAATTTAAATTTACAAAAAAGTTAATTAAAAATACTTGTCCACGCATAAGCTGTAAAAACTTAGTAGTTATAAAAATTTTTAACTCACAATAATGTTATTTTAATGAGATATGACTGCATAAAATGACAAATGGTTAGATAATAATTTCAGTGAAGTACTTAATATTTTATATTTCTAATAAATATTCGTAAAATTTCTAAATATAAAAATGTATGCTATAAATTAGTAGGTTATGAAAGTTTAAACCCAAGGCTGCTTAACCTAATCAAGTTCAATAAATGAAAGATTAAGGAACAAATATTTTCTTTAATTGATTCTAAAATTAAGTATTAGACATGAAAACGAAATATACAACACTGAAAGAACGCCTCGAGCTATTCTGAAGAGTCACATCAGTATAAAACAATCTTCGTGTATCTAAATGACCTGGCAATGCTTTTATTGTTTGTTCTATTAATTTTAATAAGTCTTCGTAAATAATATCATTAAATCAACAAACTGTGTTTTCGGTTTACCCTGTATACTGCAACAGAGTGAACTTTGCTTGTTAATCCTCCAGGGATCCATGAATTATGCACGCAAAAGTTAGTTAAAGAAACATAGAAAGTGCAACAAAGTTAACTAAATTTTTAGCGCTCACCATACCAAAAGGATATTCGATTAAAAATTCCATCCGCGAATTTTAAAATAGATAGTAGGGGACAGAATGAAGTTAACATGACGCGACGTGCCTCTGAATAAACACGTCAACATTTCTCGGACTTTTCTTGACAAATTTACATCTGACTTGAATTTGTTGTGCATACTTACGATGGCTTCATACTGAAAAGTTGACATCTGGCTACGAATCAGTGCACTTGAGTTTCGTAAAAGGTAGCACTTTTCGGTACTGTTTACATGGTGGAAAACACGACCTTTACTCTCTAGGGTGGAAAAGTAAAACTATCCTTAAAATGGTTATACGAGTATAATATTGTCTCGAGAAAGTTTGAAAATTATAATAAAGATATTTATTATTTCGAAAAGCTATCTAAGTTTATAATAAAAAAAAGATATTAATTTTTAATCCAACAATAATTAAATTCGAATTTTTTTTGTAGATTGAGTAATTACGAATTAGTGATAAAATCCTCATAATAAATTATTTAAAATTCAACCCCACAAAGCAGTTAAATGCTCTATTTTTTTAATAAAATTTAAATTTTGTAGGTACTTTATTATTTGTATTGTGAAGTTTGAAAAAGGTTGATCGTTTTTAAAGTGAAAATTAATGTATCAAGTTTTTCAATTAAATATATAATTGGTTATTGCACCTTTGGCCGAAAAGGTCAATAATGTTTTGTAAGCATCATTTAATAGATATAAAAACATTGATAACCATTAAGACAGTTAAATACAGAATTTATTCATAATTTTTAGTTCTATTTTATTCTTTTAGACCTTTTTTAAATTTGATTATAAAATATACAAAATGATAGTTAATTTTTGTAAAAATTATTAGAATTATTATAGGTGCAAAAGTACTACATCCTAAATTAATTTTAGACCAATATTCATAATTAAAATTTTTTCTGCAGGTTACTCCAAAAGTTTGGTGGTTTTAGACTAAAACAAAATTATTAACCCAATTTTTTGTTATAAAAGTAAATTTACTCTTTTGACAGTCATATTTAACTCATTGTGAATTATGGAATCATTAAATATTTATGCGGTAGTCGATATTTACTTAATAATTTTATAAACAGTAATTTCGATATCCCAATTTTTACGTTAGGGTGGCTACAGATCGACGTGCTGTTTATTCGAACTTTTTGGATCGATATAGTACATATTAATATTCTTAACCCAAAGTGAACTGTACGTGAATGTAAGACTAATAAAAAATTAATCGTAATTTTTTAGTCGCTTTATAATTAACTTTAAAATTTATTTGCTAATGAGACTGGCGCTTATGGCCGTGAACAGTTTTTAAAAATGCTTCGAGTAAAGTTTTTTCACGGTACGTTCGTTCTTTTTTAAAATAAAAAAGGTTGCTGTACTTTCATATAAAAGTTATAATATGTTATAATGAAAAAAATTTAAAGTAATAACATGGAATACTTGAAAATTGACTCTCAATACGTGGGTAGTTCTATAAGCAGTCCAGATCGATTCTCTTTCCATTTTCTTTCACAGAAAGTGAATTGTAAATAGGAGTATTAATTTTCAAAATTATTAACTAAAAAAGCAAATCAGAAATTTGTATCCATCGCAAATACCAGATGTATGTTATTATTCATCATATAAAATTTTATTTAAGTTTTGGTGGACACGTCAGGGTCGTAAACCAACATCAACATACAAGAAACACCCATATCAAATTTTTCAATTTATTATTCAAAGAAATGAATGTGATAACAAGTAGTATCAATTAGGTTAATTAGTCTGCGTAAATTGATGAATGGATATCAATTTATCATTAACATTACAAATGGAAAACTGGAATAACTTTCGTTAATAACAAAAAAGATTCTTGTATAGCCATTATAAAAAATTATCAGCATAACATATTATATTTGTATTTATTTCAAAATCATAATTAAACATTTACAACCAAAATTGGAGTAGATAGGGAAATTTTCTAGGTAACATATTATTTGATTCTTATAAAGTGGATCGGATCAATGTTAAAATCGCCCAATCTTCCACATTGAGAACCGAAATATCTTTTTGGACCTGGTTTATACTGGATTAGATGCTATTACCGATGATTTATCCAATTCAGGAGTAATTATAATTTTTAACTAGCGCGATCATTCATTAGGAAGTCTACGGTTTAACTGCATGACCAGCTTGAGCATGTATTATAAACGCTTTTGTTAAAATCGACTTTTCTCGTAATCAAATTGGCACTTATCACATTTCCTATATTTATATATTTTAGATTCCTATTGCTGCTTCTTGTGTTCTATAAAAATGATTAAAAACAAAGATTTCTATTGGACTTGAAGTTTGTTATGTATAGCATATTAAACCTTGGTTTCTACATACCGAATAAGTAATATACTAAATTGTAGGTGTAAACGTGGGAAGATGTTAATTTTATAAAAAATGTCCGAGGAACTTATAATTAAATGATACATTTTTAAAATAGATTCGATGTAACGTCACATGAAACTAAACTTGAAATTTATTAATAGCTGGTATTTTGCTTGTAATTATTATAATTAACGTTGAACGATATTTACAAATTTTTATCCTAAAAGGTTGTTGGGATTTTGGCAACTTTCCGTGTTTAAATAAGTGGCACAGAAATGTATAACATATGGCCATATATTTTCTCTTGGGATACTCCCAGATTAACAGTACAAATATGTTTTTCCAGTTGTTGTATTTCCCTAACCTGATTTACTAGAATTATTAAAATTACATTTATAGTAATTTACTAAATTGCCTATATGAAAATAATAAACAAGTAATATTATTTGATATTCGAAAAAAGTGGATATGAGTTTTTATATATTAATGATATGTTATTTTTACGTGTTAAATTTAATAATATTGGTAGGTGTATGAAAATGATATCAAAATTGGAAATTATTCAATACAAAACAAATATATTTTTATAGATTTTGTCGCTACTGTTGACGACATTTTTATATTGAATATTTTAAGTAAATATAATATCTGTACTGTTGTTTAAGATTTTGTATGTAGGTCACCATTATTTTCTTGAAAAGTTTTTGTTTTTGCTCTGTTTAATGTAAACAGATTGTCTTAATAATGGAAAAATCAATCATGAGATTGAAAAGTATGTAAAAAGGGTCTTTCATTAAGGGCGCACCTATTTTAAATTTACATAAATAAAAAACTTTATGAATAATATTGGAATAGGATTTCAAATAAAAAACAATTGCAATGATACATTTAATTTTTTTTTTTATTTAAAGTAGTTGATCTATTAATGAAGGAACCATTAGGCACTTCAATCAATTTAAAAGCCTTTGCAAATTTTGTTATGCCCTTTTCTTTTGAACTTTTCACTAATCCCAACACGCGTCGAAAGTTGTGCGACTCGAATCCAAGTTCTTACTTGACTGCCTGCACGCACACATTCACGCAGCTAGCCGATGGCTCGAATCGAGCTAAAAATTGCAGAGTAGCGTTGAAATGTTCAAAAATTAACGTAAAATAATATTCAGGGTCAATGTAACAGATGGAAAATGATGAAAAATTAATGGAAACTAATTTTAATGAATATTTCGAAAACAAATGAAATAAAGTTACAATGGATTATTGAAATATAAAAAATATAGAAAACTACATTGAATAAAATAAAAATGGTTAATCACCATAGCTACGTAGACCTGCCGAATATGTTATAAGAGGAAGCAATTTAAAATTTCCAATTTTCACTTGTTTTTAAAACTTTAAAATAGAGATTTTAACTTTTTTCTTTTTTTAAGAGACAAAAAGACATAAAATGGACATAATATTTATTTTAATTAATTAAACACGTTTACCTCTATAAATTATTTTCGCACACGTTAATCTCTTTTTACTAGAGCACGTCACATATAATTATTTCGATGAAGAGAATCATAAATTTAACAAACTAAACACGACACATCAGTAACGTAAATGTAATTGAAATTATTACACCACTGCGGTTATTTTAAAATGTTGTAGTGAAACAAGAAAAAATATTTAATTTAATTTTTCCGTATCATTTTAATTTTTGTTTTTCAATTTTATTATTTTTTTTAACTTTTTGTTCTCAATCATACAATCCGGCCCTCACAATTTGAAGTTTTTTTTTTATTCTTAATTTTTTGTATAAATTGTTAAAAAGCAATAAAACAACGACTCATTAATTTAAATGTAACTCGAAAACCGTTAAATTTGAGACAAAATATCAAGAAGGTGATATTAAGAAAATGAAATTTTCAAGAAAATCGTTTTTTAATTTTTATTTTATGATAAATAATTCTTAAGAATTTTTTAAATTTTCTTTAAGCATAATAAAAGTTTTCTTCTACTTTCTAGTCTCGCCATGAATTATTTATAAAATAATCCAAAAGTATCGGTATTGAATTTTACAATAATTAAAAACTTCATCGGGGAATGTAGTTAAAAATGATTTTTATAACTTTCAACTTTGGACGGCTCTCACGTCTAAACCATTAAAGTTAGGTATATGCCGTAAGGACTTTTTTTTATTGAAAATTTAGTTACTTAAAAATTGTTCCTACACAAATTGTTGATATTTCTTACCGTTTTCGCAGAAATTTCGATACAAGGTTGCGGCGTCAAGTCCTTTTTCATATTTTTGGGTATTTTGCTATCAGCCATTTTGTTGGTAAGTCGGTAGGGCTCACATAAAGAATCGTGATAGTGACGTATGCAGAAACGAAAATTGGTCCGGTCGGTTTACACGACAGCAGTGGCACGTTTAGCAATTAAGCTACGTCACTGTCACGATTGACACAGTGAAAAATGCTTCTTGTTTCTATCGTAAATATTCTTTGGTTAATATACTGTGGTGTTTCAAATGAGTTAGGGACTTGGAGGTTGGCGTCATAATATTCAAAAGGGGTGTAAAAAAGGAAACCCTTATGCGTTGATAATAAATCCTGATCAATTTAAAATGCCAAATTTGTTACCTATGACACTACACACCAACTATTTTGTTTATTTTACATCTTGTGTGATTCGTGCGAGTGCGGGGATGGATTGTAGTGAGCCTGCAAATGAAAGACGATTGCTGCGAAATTTGAAATTGGCGCCAATGTGTTTACCTACAAAATTATTTGTTTTAGTGAAATTTTGGAGATTTTTGATTTTGGAAGAGTGGCTCTCACACTGTGAGAGCGGACGTTGTTTTTCGTTTGTCGAGAAAAGTGAATAATTTGCGTTTTCCTGGGGTCAAATTTTGATTCCAGGCATCTTTTTGAGTGATTGTTCGGTGATATTCCTATTACGGGAATTCCTAGATTTGGGTTTGAGGGCAAAAATTGTGAAATTTCGAAAAAGCCGACTGATTGAACAAGCGTTTGCAATTATTGGACGAATTGTCTATCGTCCGATTGTTGGTTTGGCGGATGTTTGTTAGTCCAGCGATCGTAGTGCTGGATGGTTCCGGGATTCCAGGATTTAGAAAGATTATGGGAAAGTTTTGTGGTTTAGTGTAACTTACCGCGAGGCAAAAGTTGGTATAATTTGCGTTTTAAATTCGTTTGAAATACACAGTAACTGATCCATAAACGATTGGAACCGCACAAATAAGGAAGATTTGGTGGAATTTGCTAGAATTGCGAAGTTAATAAGCACGAGAAAACTGCGTGTCTGGTCCGCACCTGTTGTGAATGTTTTATGACGTTAGCATACAGCGAGTGCAGAGCAACTACTCCAGTGGTTTCAAAATAGTGAACACAAAAGGGTTCGTCTTAATTTGTATTTGAACATTTTTTACTATAAAATTTGAATTTTGCAACACTTTATTACACACGAAGGGTTTAAACCGCAATTTTGATATCAAATTTTTAGTAAATGTAATTGTAGTAATTACAAGGATTGAATATTCAACGTATTTGCGAAATTTTATTAAATCAGCTATATTCACCCGAGTCTTTAATTTCGAGTTGGAACCCAATCTTCCCTGCGGGAGTATTTTTGTTCTCCGCCATTATAGAGACCAGGACCTTTACAAGTTTATAAAAAATCATTATAACTTATTTGGCTTATACAACATGGGGCTGAATATATCATTATAATAAATTTGGTTTAAATCTTAAATTTGCAAGAGGATTATCATTTTCAGTTTATTTCTATAATAATTCTGAAGTTAAAATTTCAGTGAAATTTTTCTGTACCAATGAAACGCTAAATTGAAGATAATAAATAAAATATGTATCTACTTCAGTTTTTTTATAAGATTAAGAAACTTTAGCTTCAATGTTGAATATTTTAGTAAGTTCTTTTTCTGCTTAAAAAATTTAAAACTTGCTTTCGTCCTTTCCAGCCTTTAAAATATTTTTGTGATTTTTATGGCATCTTCAATCTCTCAACTTGAGAAAAATTTAAAATTTTGATATTGAAAAGGGATTCAAGTTTTCTTATAACCTATAAAATGTTTGGGGGTGAGAAATGTTTTGCATCTATAAAATGTTATTTGTACGAAAATCAAAATAGTATAAGACTTCGTAGGCGCGAAAATACAATAAACAGGATTCGAAAGAATTTTCAATATTCAAAAAATGTACCTACCGTTAAATTACCAGGTGTCGTAAAATAAAATTTTTTAAATTTTCATTTAGACCGCTGCAAATATTTGTATATTCCAGTGTTTGCAAATTTCAGATTAAATAAACTGATTTTCCAGAAAAAAAAATACTAATCACGAATTTGTATCGAACAAACCCGGTAGCTTTAATCGAGCGTTTACAAAGACCTTCCTCATTTATTATTCAGTATTTAACGACGTTAGACAAACGCCTAATTTTACAAGCAACACTTGAAAATTCTTTATTCTTAGTTTTCGGGATATTTTAAATAATTAGCTAACATCTTTCCTTTGTTGTGGTTCCTAGGTCACAGAAAAATAATTTTCATTCCTGAATGTCGCATGTATGTTGATTTGATTACAAGAGAAAGAGAAAATTCTCACGAATCGAATGATATTTTTCATCGAATTCCCTGAGGATTTTCTTATGTTTATGTTGGATTTTTCGTACACACTGCGATGCTCGAAATCCTTCCTGAAGATATATTTTTAAGCTGTGTAAACTTATTAAAATGCTATTCCGAGTGCTTTCAATCTATAAGGTAAATTTATTACAGAAACAAAGAAAATTTATTTCAAACGTAAGAAAGTAAGGTTAAAAATTATTAAAACGTGAATAAAGGCTTACAAATTTTATATAACACAATAAAGGACTACACATATTTTACGAAAATAAACTTAACTGAAATGTAAAATAAATTAATTAAGCGTAAATTTAAACAAGAATTTTAATAATTTTATTCATATAAATTTGCTTTTCCTGTATTCAAGAATTACCTTTCTGATTCCGATTCCTTTTGTATTCCTTTAATTATTATTTCCAAAATATTCTATTCAGTAATTTACTGTTTTGGATTAGTAGACTAAATAATAATTAGATTATGTTGTATATCGTCAATGCTTCCCTAATTTATTTTCAAAACTTAAACATAATCTAATTATTATTATTGAATCCACTAATCCAAAAATAACAATAAATTAATTATTATTAAATGGACGAAAACTTATCATGAATATTTTAATCACTGTTTTTATCAAGCTTTCAAGTGCATACTCACATTTGTTACCAACCGTTGCGTTCTGTTGATTAATTAATTATAATCATCTACATCGTGAAAGTGCTAATTAGACCTTCTGTTGCCATTCCTATCGCTACCTTATCCTAAGAGATAAAGAAGGAGGTCAAGAAGAAAACGCAGTCCATTATATTAATTTTTTCCTCGACACCTTTTGGCTTTTTTTGGGTTAAAACAGTTTAAGATTTATTATCACCAAAAATTCAAGTATTTACAATTACAGCTAGTTAATCCGATGAAATTGGACATAAACCTTGGAAACCACTTCGTTATCTCAGTACACAGAACAAACACTCAGTTTTGTTTAATTTTTTCTTTTTTCTGCCGTCTCTACAAATCCGACAAAAACGTGAAAATCCCCTATTACGAGTTAATGGCACAAACTGATAAGTGATAACACTTAATCGTGTTGATTATCTCTGTGGTCATTAAATCTAAAATTTCCTCATTTTACTAATCGTTCGATTTGACGATGGCCAACTTTTATTCTTGCGTGACTAGCAATAACTTGATCGCAATTATTAGACTAATTAATGTAAGTAAGTTTTTTGGTAAATATTGACTAGACGAAGTAATTAATTATAAAATATTATATTTAATGTGATTGAAACAAACCTACCAATTAAGAAAGTTACCCTTTTAAATCAATGTTTAGTTAAACTTCAACCCATATTTAAAATTTAATAAAATCGATTTCCAATTGTTTGACCGTTCATACTTCCAGGTTACATTTTCCTGTCCAACTTGTAAATGTTACAGAGATAACCTTTCGATTTAATATTACGAAGATGGTAAAGTGAGATTTGGTGTTTCGTGTTTACTAGTTATCTTACCTCAACAAAAGGGAGTTTACCCCGAACCGTCATTTTACGTTATCAAAGAAGCTAACTTCCTGAAAGATGGGTGATTAATTAAATCTCTTGCTGACTATTTTAATTAAATACAAAATATTAGCGAAAGTGAACATTCACCTTTGATTGCGAAATCTTGTCAGGGCAATATTATTCCCGAATTTTCATTTAAATGTGCACAGCTCTGAGATGTTATTTTAATTCTCTAAATAAAATATTTATTGGGCTTTGTAATGCTTTAATACCTACGAGCTTTATAAAACTTTCTACCAACTTTTTTTCTTGTTTCTTTTGTAACTCAATACAAGAGGTGAGATTATCAGAAGCTTTGTTGTTATTAGATTAGCTCTGTAATATTTTTTCTTTTTATATTATAATAATATTTTGTTTTGATGTCGAAAGCTTCTAAAACTTTTTCAACTGGCTAATTTATTCTCCCTTTCTCTAACTTGGTTTTGTAAGCACAGTACTTAAATGATTTCAGCGGAAATGGTTTTTGGAAAGTTTCTCTCTTTGTTAAGCATTGCTTTGCAGAAGTAAATTTTGATCTAGGTATTGTAGCTTGTTTGGATTTTCAGACAACCGAAATTTAAATGCATTTTTTAATCAGCAACAAAATTTTTCAACAACTGAAAATTACTCAGTATTTTCAATTTGCATTTAATTGACTGTGAAATGAGAAAATTTTGCTGACAGCTTTTATTGTCTAAATTTGAAAATTTTATTTAGGGTGGAAGATTTATATTGCATAAATTATCTTTCGGGTGACAAATTAAACTTGAAAATCGTTAGTTTCCTCTAGGTTGGTACGTCGATTTTTGTTGAGTCACGAAACAGACTAAAAAATACAGTCACTTGCTCACATAGCTCTCTCGATCCTGTTTTAATAAAATGCTGTTCAAACACCAGGTAATTTTTTGATCTGAAATACGAAATTGTTCTATCGATCTGCGATAATCTGATTTAGACGAAATTATTGTAAATGGATAAATTGTGATCCCTTATTTGATTTTATAACCGCCCGAATTTATCCAATCATCCAAAGTGGGTGCCCTTCCTTTACGAACTTAATAATCATAAACTGAAGAACTAATTTATGAAAATCAGTTAAAATAAAACTTTATCAGCAAGAAAATGGATTCCTCCCTTAACTTTAATGGGATGTTAATTTTTTACGCCAAGAAATTTAAAAAAAATGTAATTTATTTATTTTAATTTAAACTCAAACCCCGTAATTTTATTTATGGTTGGAGGGTACTCCATAATTCCCCGCCCACAAGGACCAATAAATGTATGTTCTGTCTTTGACTTAATTAAATTTCAACCGCTCCAAATAGACATATCAACATGTCATGATATTAATACCGCGGGGGGTCTAGGGGGTATAGAATACACCCCAGCTTTAGGAAATTGATACAAATTATATAAATAGTACATGTAGAATGAATTCTCCTAGATATTATCGTTAAAATGGTACCGGAGAGAGGCAAAGTTCTTTTGGTCGTCTCCGTGCTTCGGAGGGCACGTAAAGTTGTCGCGTCGGTCCCCCTGGGCTAATGAATTTTTATTATATTATTTTATATTAGTTAAAATTTAATTCGAAGCAATTAAAATTTTAGCTCCTTTAAAGTATCTACATTATTTATTTACCTTATAGAATTTTCCATTGAACTAAATTATTGTAAAATAATGAAATACAATTTAACTCTAAACTCGTCATTTTATTGCAATTAACTGGAACACCACATTAATGTATACAGACTTGTTCTCGTCTCATTAATAGTAAAGTTAATCGAGAGAAATTCAGAAACTTACATGATGACATAACTGCATTAATGCATCTCCGATAACAAACTTCTCGTTGTAAATATTACATAATATGAAAACAGCGTGAGAGCGGATTTACGGTCAAACAAATTACGCGAACTGCCTTCAACAAGAAAATGTGTAGCAAAAATTGCGCCAGTAATAAAATTAGAAATGCGATCAAATTAGTCCATCGTGTAAATGTGCTAAATGAAACTCTTTGGGGCAAACATCTTTGAATTAAATCGCATTTACACTAAATACTTCTAAATAATTAAAAAACAACTGTCAAACTTCAAATTTTACAATAACTTCAAATTATTAACGCTTAGCGGACGTTTTATTTGGGGTGTAAATTGAGATACATTTTCTTGCACCAATATGAATCTGAGTAGGTTAATTCCATAATCATATGTATATGTTTTGGCTGCCACCTTCCATATAATTTCCCCTCCAATAGCCGAGATTATAAAGCTCTGATAAATTTATCTCTAGTTTAAATATTTAATAAACTTGTTGTGGTGTAAACTGTGCTTTGAAATTAACTTAACATTTAATTTCCAAACACCATCTGTCATCTGTTGAACTGTGAAAGTTCGCGTATCGCATTGGCGTTTGGAAATTAAATGTTAAGTTAATTTCAAAGCGCAGCTTACACCACAACAAGTTTATTAAATATTTAAACTAGAGATAAATTTATCAGAGTTTTAAAATCTTGGCTATAATTCTAATAAAGTTGACATGATTTTTCCCCGTTACCAACAGATAGATAGATACAACTAAAATTTGATAAGTGTGTGAATATAAACTAAATTTCAGCTTTAAGTTAGTAGATCGTTAGAAAAGCTCTGAAAAATATTATATCGACCACTAACTTATCAATTATTAAACTTAATTTAAAATTAGTTATTTGTAGTATACCAAAACACAGAAGTTCATTTGCTTTTATCACGAATGTGGAATTGGGGAAATCACCTGAGTGATAAAAGGAACTTTATTGTCAAGATGCATATTAAATTTTTTTCTGATATTGTCACAGTTAAGTTGCTAGGCAACACACAATTCCCATTTATTTATTTTAACAGAATAAATTTATTATTTATTTTAATTGACCAATTTTGCTTGTTTAAAATGTAAGTTGGTTTTACTGAACTGTTTGTTACAATGTTAGTGCAAGACGGATTGCATAACTCAAAACAGTTTAAAAAAGTTGAACTTTAGTGCCCATTTTGTCTTACTTTATTGCCCATTGCTGCTACTTTAGTGCCAAAGTCAGGAAAAGATTTTCATTTTTAGTATCCCATGAATTTTACAACTTTTGTTTAAAACTAAAAATTACTTACCATTATCTTTTTAAACTTAAAGTCATTGGATGGTCACTAGTTTCGGCTACAAAATGGACAAATTATAAAAAAGTCAATATTAATTTTAGTTAGAATGACGTAACGCCAAAGTTCCTTGACAATTTTCAACTTAGGGTTGCTCAGCAGAATCCCTGCTTTAGCGCTGTCCATTTTGACTGACGCTTCATGGTTTTTTATTGGTGTGGTGGTTTTCACCACGTGCATCTCGTACTGCGGATGACTGCCCCCCCCCATCATTGTGGTCATCGACGGTCTTCTTAATGACCCTGAGTAATTTAACACTGAGGTTTTCTTCCCTGATTCTTTGAGTAGCAAATTTACTTTGGGGCTCTGTAACGCCTTTCTTCTCTTTTTTGATCTTTTTCTTGAGACCGACGTAAAGAGGATTTTCATCTCCTATTTTGGTCTCGCTTTCATCGGTTCAATTCCCACTGGAGTCTATGACATTGGTTGACTTAACGATTTCAATTGAGGACCGAAGTGCCCAAACTTTTTCCGGGGGACGTTTTTGGTCTGAAGGTCCCTAATCTTCGCCTCGCAGGCCGAAAGACTATGCAGTGCGATCACTCTTGCTACACAGGCTTCAACTTTGTTATTGACCTATAACCTAGCTGAACGAAGCTTTTCCTTCCTAAGTGGAATTGTAATTTTGAAAATTCTAAAAATTGTAATTGTTTTAAAATAATACTGTCTAATTGTTTCCAAAAAATAAACTAACTAACATTTTATGTTCAAAATTAACTAAAACACGCACGAGATGTTGGAATCAGAATGTTTTCACATCACGTAACCAGAAAATTCGTGTTTAAAATATTCCTGGAGGTTTAAAATTGTAAATATTTGCATTCGATCCCTATTCGAAGGCGTAAACCCACTACGTGATCAAATAACGATACACAAAGCGACTAAAAAAATTACCTAAATAACTATTGACCACGAAAAACAAGACCTTCAATTTTTCAATCCGTTAAATCAAGCCTGGATATGGATCGTTCTGTCGAAATAAATTGATTAAATTTTCACTCATTGAGTACCTTCTACTACAAAGTCGCTGGAAACTTGGCAAAATGCTAAATTTAAATTTATGTTCTCTTACATTGCAATAAAAAGTTCGTTTTCTCATTTCGTTCACTTCAACTAATGAACTTAATGGTGGAATGTCCCACTGGCAGGCAGTTAAACGAATTTCCTACATCCTTCTAAAGCCGACCCATCTATTTCTATACATCCTTCAAAATATTTTTCTTTTATGAAACACCGGTACTACGGATTACTAACTTTTATTGCTCCTTAAGAAAATATGCATTAACAATTTAACAATAAGAAATTAGAGCAAGGGAGAATTTTATAGACAACATTTCGAAACGATCATAAAATTTTACAAAATTACTATTCCGTTTAGTCATTAATTTACCAGGCCAATTTTGAATATATGAAAGTATTTTATTATCTTTAAGTTTTATTTCTTCTTCATAATCGCGAAAAACAGTACCCAATTATAACCCAAATATAATCTTTTTAATGGAAAACAAAAAAAATCTGTTGGAGCAGATTTTCCACGATTGAAAAGTGAAAGCAAAATTTATTTCCTTTCGAGTTTGTTTTATTACATCTAACGGATATAATTCAATTTTGCTAAGAAAATAATTCATTTTACGATGAAGATATTTTCTATAAAAAATTAATTAGTGAAGGAAATAATTAAGCTTAATTGTTATCTCAACTTTAAAAGTTTGCTTGTTAAATTTTCAGAGGGGTTGTTCGTAAATAATTAATGAACTGATATAAGCAAGATTTTTAACGATTAATATAAAATTAATTGTAAAAGTTGTTGCGTTAATAACTTTTTCAAAAGGTTAGTCGGAAAAGTTAGTAGATAATTGCTAGTTGATTAATTTAAGAGTTTTGAAGTCAACGGAAAATTTACATCTTTTTTAATTAATTAGTTGTCTTTTGAACATCAGTTGTGTATAACTTCGCGGTCGTACTTAGGTTTTGTCAATTTACTAATCAAAGAGGTCTCTAAGGCATCTGGGTAATTTATAAAATGTTAAAGGGTATGTTGAACTCACGAAGTGAGACAGTTAACGACCCGCATGAATAGATTAACTAGATTATCTAATTAGGTCAAATATAACCCTTCGCATTTAGGGGAGTATTCAACATTGACTAAAACCTTCAAATTAATAATTAAAATTTAAACATTCCCAAAAGGTGTCAAGTTATAGGGAAGTGTAAGTAATTGCAATTTAACTTACCCCTCTCTGTCATCATTTCACTTAGCGTTTGTTCAGATCATTCATGGTTTATTATTATGAATTGTGTTCGGATTAAACCTCAAATTCACATACCACATGTTTAAAATAAAAAGATTGACGATTAAAATAAATAGATTAGTCGAGCTAAAACCTCAACTGTGATAAAAAAAATTCCTTGGTGTCAAAGTTTGGGAGGAAACAGCTTCCAAAAAGGCAGGATGAAGCAAAAGGAGGTTGGGAAAATTTCGAAAGCTATCATAACATTTCAATATGTAGCGAAATTAGTTAACGAATAAAAGTTTGAAATGTCCACTAATCCACATTTACCCATGAGGACCTGTCGCCTCGAGTCAAATTCGTACAATTGAAATTAAAATTTTGATAGCAGGTTTTGTTAAAAATGTGCGACATTAATTTAAATAAGATAAATTTTTCTCGAAACTTTTTTTCTCTTTTTACCGTCAGACACCGAGAAAGAAATATCACTCTTTACAATATTCTCATGTTTATTATATTATAAGGTTGGCAATAAATGAACGACCAATCAAAAATGCGAAAAATCGTTACGAACAGACAGACATAGTTTTCTACGAATTTTTAAACGTACTACTGAATAAAAAAGTTCATTGCATATGTGAATATCTTTATTGTATTTACGACAGTTTTTTTATAATATAATTAGTGTTTTTCTAACAATTAATCATGAAAAATAATTTTTTACCATGGTTGTAGGTGATTGGTGATAGTTTTTGCAGTGGAACTGCACCTTAAAGAACCATGTTCAACATAATATAGGCTATAACGAACTTAGAATTTAATTAATAGTTGGGCGAATGTGATAATTTGTATGAATTTATCAAATTCACCGGTTATTAGTTTTGTTCTCCCCTTCTCAATACTTAATTTGATTAATGAACAATAAGTTTCCAAGTTTTCGTGTTTAGTTTATGTTAAGTTATTGCCAACCCTGAAAAACTTTGTGAATAAGTTAGCCTACAAGTGGTAGTAAATTTTACCCCAGAAACGCCAAATATATCGGATGTATATTGTAATGTTGTATGTAATTTTTCAAATATGACAATCAGGCCCGGGCTGGCTCCTTTGGGGGCCCTCGGCTAGAGACTAAGGAGGGGCTCCCTTACTAAGAGCGGATATTTTTGAAAATCACTCTTACCCCAAGTATAAACCACTTTTTTGAGGCCTCTTCGGGGCCCCCTTGGGTTGGGGGCCCTCGGCGATCGCCGACTAGCCGACCTGGCCAGTCCGGGCCTGATGAGAATCAAAAGAGATATTAGTGAGCGAATGGCTGACCGCTCAGCATTTTAGCTTCTGTCGCCAAAATCACATAAATTAGGTGGACGTTGACTACTTCTTCATACGAATTACGGTTACTTACAAAAATAAAACTTTCTAAACAATTATTTTCTAAAAATTGGGCATTCGGTCATTATGATTTATCAAACTTATGGAAAAAGCCGTCCGAACCGAAATCAAATGCATAGCAGCTGCTAAGATATAAAGGTAAATAAAAATTAATCTTAATGAATGACCACCACTTTGTATCATATTCGTTTTATGATAGAATTTACCTATTTAAATCTATATTGTTGTAAGAAAATATAAATGAACTCACCTCGTTTATAGTTTCTTAATCCTAGAGTGGTAAGCCGTCGTAAAATTGACGACTTTCCTTATACTTCTAGTCGTAATTTTTACGACGGCTTACCATTCTAGGGTTAAATTAATATGAGTCCGAGGAGATAAATTCTACGATAAAACGTAGATAATAAGGAAACCGCGGTCACTCATTACGGTTAAGTCGAATTTATATTTTAAATGCTAGGTAGTATATTGAATGATACTTTTAATTTCTAAAATACGAGTACATCCTGAGCAATTTACGTCCCCACTCCCAACCACTCCAATTTTATCACATTTAATAGCATCCAACGAGTGAAAATTCTATTATTTTGGTATAGAGAAATTAAAATCGGATGATTTTATGACGTATAATAATTTTGATAAAGCCACTTTCCTTGTTTTTCTTCCATAGCGGTGGAAGGAAAACTCTCTCTTTCGTCATTCAAATTTCAAGGACGGAGATAGAATGTTAGGTATTTGTTTACGATTATTTCTCTGAGTCACGCCTCTGCATTTTACAAATTAAACCGTTAGTATAAATTAGCATATCTTTCAATTTGTAAATCCTGGCTTATATTCTTGAGAGTAAATTATGTTATCGACTGTTGCAAATTATGTTTTATAAATCTTGGCAAATCCAGATAAATAAACGTTTGGGTTCATCTTGCTCAAGCTTTTCCCGAAATATTTTAAAATAAATCACCTTGCAACCTGTAACGAGCCATTCAACCTGGTTGAATTCTGATGTTGTTTCATTCGCCAATAACGGTTTGGCCCAGCAGCAAGTAGCCAGTGAGATTTGGGAGTCCCGTAGCTGGTTCACACAAAACTTTTGGCTTATCAATCTCAAAATAGATTAACGTCGTTAAAGTTCCCAACTTGTTTATTTTTCCTTGCAGAAAATGATGGAATTTATTTTTAAATTAAATCTGTTACATTGACGCAAATGAAATGCTACTACACCTCTACCTATTATGAAATTTAAAAGCGACGTCAATTTCAAACAGGTGGTTGGTTTTATAATTTTACTACTAAGTTTTAGGTTTTACACACAATTATATTCATTTGCGTCACAATTTTTTGTCAATCGAAATGTTGTTTCCTGAACCTTGCAAAATTTATTAAAATCGATTAATAAATTGATGTTGCACGTCTTCGCTTCATATCCTACTTTGAAAGTAATTATGCAATTTATAATTAATTGTTAATTACTGTACAAATTCGTTACTATGGAACTATGTCAAAATATAACCCATGTGAGATTTGTACACCGTATGCCGGAATAATGAAAATTTTTTTAAACGTCGAGCATGTCGCGACGCTCAATTTCAGAATTTCTTTTGTCACGTTTTATGGTAATGAAGTTACGGAATGGATTAAAGTTTTACATATTATTAAATTTAGAAACTGCATATTTTTCTATATTCTAATAATAAATTAATTAATTCACTGAATTCTAAATCTGTATTGTATTAAGAAATGATAGCAGAAATGGTCAGTTTTAGGTTAAAATTTTATCATATTTTTGTGACCAGGGTTGCCAAAAATTTTACCAAAATCTTTGTGCCCTATATGGAAATCGAAACGGCAATTTAACTCCGGCTTCCCGTAAACCACCAAATTGAGGACTTCAAACAGAAATTAAAATTCCATTCAATATTATCGTTTGCAGCAATAGAACTTAGTTTCCTTCGTTGAAAAATTGAATATTAATATTACAGCAACACTTGCCACGCCCACTTAAGAGATTTTAACGTTATATTTTAAAATCCGGCTCGAAGGAACAAAATCATAAGGAAAATGACACCAGTTTTTCTATCTCAATCAAATTTGCTCTAAAATTACGTTAACCACCTTTATATACTAATGTACTTCATAAACCACTACAAAAACTTTCCAAGGTGAATTTAATTTAAAGTTCTTTTTGGTACGTAATCTCGTCGTTACGAATATCAGACCGTCACATTTTAATAACAAAAAAAATGATTGATGATTCTTGGATACTTGACAAGTAAATGCAGTGTCTCTTTTATGAAAACTCTTACGGCTTACGGTTAAAATATCTTGACGTTTAATTTAATTATGAATAAATTCCGATAAAGCCTTATAACGTAAAGACTGATCGTGTTTAAATAGATAATCGGAACAGCTCTTTTAAAATTGTGCATTTTAAATTCATTGCTTCGCCGTTACTGGTTTTTATGAAAACTTGGATTCTTTTTAAACTTCTGTTTGCTGATTCATAGTAAAAAGCAAGTTAGTATCCGCTTTCATCCGTAATGAAAAATCAATATCGGTTTCCTTGGAGTAAATAATGTCACCACCACACAGTAAATTGGTTTGGTTTCACAAAATATTTTCGTAGCATCGTAGTACAAAGCGCCACCGTAGTGCTGGCCAATCATGTCGCTCGAATCATGTTTGCAAGTCCCGATTGGACGATTACAATTTTTGGTATTGTAAACTTGATCGAACTATGTAATATTGATTAATAATTTTATTGATATTTTTAGCCGACGAGATAATAAAAAATGGAATTATTAATGCAACGATGTTCTAAAAATAACACCGTCTGGTTTGTTGGCTAAATTTATTCCGTCAATTAGAATAGAGCGAAAGCGTGGGCTTGTTGTTTGTAATAAACACTGCATCCAAAAATTCAAATGAGCTTACAAGTGTTTTGCACTAAATTTAAAACAATTAGTTAGCTTGTACCATCACAGCTTCTGTAATTTATTCGTTTTGTTATTCATTTTAAGTTAATTATTTTTATCATATCTGACGGAAATGTAGTAGATTTTAGTTCCCCCGAGTGGTATTAAACGTGTAGGTTTGGGTTTTTAGCTTTTGTGTGTAAGGTTATTCAAAAACAAAAAAATTGGTCCGAAATTTTGGATTCGCTTTTTACTCAATTTCAAGATTATTGAGAGAATTGCCAAACCGTTCCTGCTGATGACGACCGTGCACGTCAGAGAGAATGCGGTTTCTCTCAAGCTAGTGAGAGATGGATAAAAAAAATCCATTCAATATTGGTTTCATTGACCAATTCCTAATGTAATAATTAATTATAATTAAAGGTCAACCATATTACTCTTTAGAGATTTTCTATAATCTAAAAATAATCAAACTTCCGTTATTTTACAGTATAAATTTTAAAATTAAATTCTGTTCAAAATTTTATGCTCTAAAAAGTTGGTCTATTCAATTTTTTGGAAAAAATTTATAATAACAAAGTTATTAAAAAACAACAGAAAGAAAGCAGCTTTCCTGCTTTTGGCTGTCAGCGCCTATTTTTGCTTTAAAATAGCTCTCCCATTACCTGATTCCTTTCGGTGCGGTTTTTCAACGTTTTTCAACGTTTTTCAACGATTACAGTTAAATTTTCACGGCTGTTCATACAAAAATATTCCTGTCCAAGATAATTAACTTGTGGTCAATATTGATAAAATGCTAATCACAAAATTAATCGTTAAAAAATAAGTTGTAATAATTAATTGTAAAAGAAATGTGGTTTAAATTAATATTAAATTTGTAATTTCCATTAATATTTTTTTTGAAAATTAACGTTTGTTTTTTTGTTTTAGGTAAGTGGAAATTTAATCTTCTTGTTTACACTTGTAAGGTAAGACGTCAATATCTCACGGACAAACCTTAATTGTTTTTTCGTGCCTTGAAGCAATGGCTCGATTTCTTGTTTTTATAATTACTCTGGCAAAATAGAACAGTCTGGATTATCTACGAACGCCTCAGTTGGAAACAAAAGTTTACTTTTTAAATTTTTATGCGCGTTTCGTGATTTCTGGCAATCATCAGTTGGATATGAAATATGTTTTCAAAGTTTACAGTTAAAAAAAAATGTTTGCAAATATTTCTTTTGTAAAATTGCAAATCGATCAAACTTTCACAAAGCGTCTATTTTTAAATTGATTATTGATTATTCGTAGAACAACAAATCAAAATTTAATGTGAGGTTTAAAATTAAATTAAAAAGTATTTTTCTATTAATTATGAATTTTCTTGAACTATTATTAGATCTAGGTCGCGGTTTGTTTAGAAAATATTATTGCGCTACAAATTCTTTTTTAATCAGGTAAAACTTTGTTATTGTATCAATCAATTCAAATTTTCGCTTATTAATCCAAATGTAAAAACTTGCTTTTAATATCGTCACATTATTTTTATTCCCTGTAATGCTTAATTTAACCTTTGACCTTATCACAATGGAAACGATTTGGAAAAAGTCACGTAATACTTCACTTAATTAAAAGTTGATTTTATTAGAAACATTTATTGATTACCTTTGCGTATTTTGAATTAAAAATATTCCATTAAATGTTCTACCGATTTTTTTCAAGTTGATTTGCATGCTTTTCATGGGATGGGACATCAAACCGAATGAAGTTTGTCATCGTAATTCCACAGCGGATCGATGTTTCCTCAGGAGAGAGCTAAGAAATTTCGCGATGTCTCTGATTTCATTTTGGAATTTCCGCTTTGTAACTTACAAGCCACTGCTGAGTGCGTCGTGAACTAATTGTTTTAAGGGTTAACACTAAAAGGATTAATATTGAATTTTAGAAGTCGCTACGTAATATATTTGAGGCATACAACAAAAATGTCCTACAGAAACAGAAATCCAAAAAGATTTATAGAGAAAAATTTAAATTTAAAATATTATCGTTAGAGGGCCAGGGGGGTACAATTAGAAGATGTTTGTGAGGGGTGGGGTAGAAATTTATTTTTATTTCTATCAGATTACAAAGTTTTTGGATATTCTTGCATGGGGAGATTCTAATATTAAATTTGAAAATTGAAACCAATCAAAAAATTTAAATCCACCTCTGTTCAAATTAATTTGAATAAATTTTCGAGTTACGATAATATGAATATCTTTATTTGAAATATTGCAAAAATATTTTTACACGTGTAGCAGATGCTTATTATCATTAAATTTACATTTGTTTTGAATATTAATCGACAAATACACATTTTTCAAATTTTTAGTATTTATAGTAAAATCAGAAAACATTTTAACTATTAAAACGCAGTTTGTTATATTCCGACAGAATTTGTTAGCAAACAATTTTATTTCAGTAGAAAAATTCAAAAATTTCTGTATAGACGAAGTGAAGGAGGAAGACTCTCGACTTGCGGTTGTTAAACTTCTCCAAAACGTGAATTCCCTCACATTTGAGAGCCTACTAACTGCCGTCTATAGGGGAGACCGGGACACTGTGTTTTGGCACATTAGAAGTACTTCTTATTTTTGTAAAATGAAATATGGACCTATTCTATTAGGTTGATCTTGCATCTTTTTACTCCAATTCTTTATAATATATTACTAAGTTCCAGGTGATGTATAATGTAATTCAGTTACAATAATGACTAAATTTATATTCTAATAAATATTTTATAATAAACTGCTACTACTGTACTCGCTTAAAGTCCATTATAAGCGGATTTAATTGGAAATGAGAAATAAGCTCTGCCTTCCGTTCTAACAGGATCTGTAATTAATTTCTCGATGCCTGTTCTTAGCAGCATTTTCCTCTGTAGGAAGCTATCAGGATTTAATTCTCGTATTATTTTTTGTCTCAGGCTCATATAGAGGATATTAGATCCTTATTACAGAAGCTTGTCTGATTCGACTGCTAGAAGATCAGGAATGTTTAATATAACAGTTAATATTTCTTTATACAATAATTTTATCTCGATTTTTGCTTCAAAAACAAATTTTGATTTATTATTCCAAAAGTAGTAAATTGTTTAGAATAATTTATTATTGAATGCTTAATATTTACCGTTGATTTATCCAACGTTGAAGTAAACAACATTAACAATATTTACCACAGGTTAGCTTTTGCTACGTTTAATTTGATATTACATCTATGACTGTATCGTCAATAAGTAATAAAGCTCCTGGGATAGAAAACATAAAATAGTTTTATAATTTCACCTTTAATAGTTTTTATAAATGTTAATTCTTTATCGATCGAGTATTTTTTTAATATTTACCAACAAAAGGATGTCCAATCTGAATTTTGGATTTGAAGCAGAAGTGACCCACTAATGTGCTTAGGCCTAAAATATAGTTTTCCAGCAGCTTCTCTCTATCCGATTGCCAATTTCGTTTAGAGATTATCAGTACTTGCAACCAGAAACCGACAACCTGCTTTCTTTGTGTTAGTACCTTTAGGTTAGATTCTTAGGGTGCACTTAGCTTTGATTACTAGAGGCGGCTACAGTTCTTTATTGTAGAACACCTTGTGAAAAATATGAATAAACAGATGTTAAACCGGGGGGTCTGGGGGGTATGGAATACCCTCCAGCACCAACTGTTGTTTTTGATTTTTCAAACCGACGGAAATATTATTCTTGTAAAGTTATTTTATGGTTCGGAGGTATTCCATACCCCCAAGCCTCCCGATTCTCGCGGTAAATTTTTTGAGAAAGACTTTCTATAGGATGTCCTTCTTTAATTTTAAAATCTTCATCTATTTCTTAGAGTGAGCTAAAAATGTTCTACGGGTAGCTACCGCGTGTAAAATGTGAATAAATTCGGAATAAATTGATGGGAATCTGGGAACCTCTCAGGCAGGTGGAAATTTTTTTGAAAATAATTACTTAAATTTAAGAAAAAGGGCGAATAAAAAGCTATAAAATTATGACTCTGATTGGAACATGGAACTCCGACAGTTACACCCCGAACAGGACTTATCTTACATTATTTAATCAATGGCTTAGGGCAGCGTTTCTCAACCTGTCAGCATTCGCGACCTAATCTTAAATTATAATTTTCATTGCCCCCCCCCCCTCTATTACAATAACAATGTGTATAAAATAATAATATTTGTTTACGATAAAGCCTAATGTAGGTTTGAAAATTCACTAACTTTGCCAAATTTAAATCTGTTAAGGTGCGAAAGCAAGGATACTGGGTCTATGGTAAATTTGAAGTGCTGCATATTTATTTATAGGCGATCTAGGACATTTGAACGCAGCCGTTTGAACGCGACCGGTTGAACGCGGCCGTTTGAACGCAGGGACGTTTGAACGTGAGGACGTTTGAACGCAGGACGTTTGAACGCAGGGACGATTGAACGCGAGCAATTAGATATGTACTTAATTAGATAATTGGATTAGGTACCGACCTTTTAATGACATTCTCTTTAAAAAAAAAAGTCGTTTCCTAACAGTAACCTACCCTCAACCGGGATCCACCTTTTAATAATGATCCTCTCTTTAAATAAAAGTCGATTCCTAACACTAACCTAGCCTCGACCGGTGGATCTACCTTTTAATGACCTCTTTAAAAAAAGTCGTTTCCTAACACTAACCTATAGTCTGTTATTTTTAAGAAACGAGTAAAAAATTTCCATTCCACGTAGATAACGTGAATGTTAATTAAATTTCAAGTAAGGTTGAACCCTATTCAAGGTTGAAATTAAATTTCAAGCAATTTCATTGGTTAACATTCAAGTTATCCACGTGGAATAGAAATTTTTTAATCGTTTCTTAAAAAAACAGACTATAGCATCAACCGGGATCTACCTTTTAATAATGATCCTCTCTTTAAATAAAAGTCTATTCCTAACACTAACCTAACCTCGACCGGTGGATCTACCTTTTGCCCTAATTTGGTCATAATAAAGTGCGTAGTTAATAAGTCGAGGGAAGGTGCAATTTCTCGCGTTCAAACGTCCCTACGTTCAAACGTCCTGCGTTCAAACGTCCTCACGTTCAAACGTCTCTGCGTTCAATCGACTCTGCATTCAAACGGCCGCGTTCAAATGTCCTGCTTCGATTTATAGGACCGCACTTGGAGGTGTAGTTCAAAATATTAGTTTGGTTTTATCCTTTTTCCCTACCTTTATCCAACGGGTTAGATGTTTGCCATTTACGGGAGGGGGGTTATTTTTAACCCATAAAATTTTCAAATTTGGAATTATGGGATGTAAATCCGTCGATAGCTCTCATTGTGTAGAACCGTCTCTTTTTAGGTTAATGTTCTTCTAATTATGGGCAATCGGGGGGGGGGGGAAGAGGTCTGGATTGGAGCCTCATATTTTAAATGTTTTCTCTTAATTCCTGTACCTCAGAAGTCAACTGTGTAAGTCAAATTTTATACATTGTTCTAAATCAAGAGCAAAAATGTACCAAACATAGCCTAAAATAATAAAATCAAACTGTTGGTATAAAAATTAAACCCATGCAAAATTCAATTAGAAAAATTGCAGACGAACGGAAACTAACAATTCCATAATATAACTGAAGATAAAAGGAGAGATTAGAAGTTAACGAAAAATTAAAAAATCAAATAATGAAGGATTACGAAAAAAAAACATTTTTCGGATTAAATTTAGGATTGCTTAAAAAAACTCATTAGTCAAGATCTGCACGAGTACTTTTGTTGGATTTTAAAACTTCGTGAAAAAAGTTGAACTTGTTGAGTTCCATGCCATAATCAAATAAAGAAAATGCGCTGACAAATCGGCAATCGATTCTTTACATTGTACCATCCTTTAGCGACCGTTTAGCCCCATTCATACAAGAAAAGTGTAATTTGAGTGTTTTTATATGGCCGAATCACTAAGCGGTAGCGTTGCTATTTTTTCTGAAGCTTATTTTTGCGATTGTTTAGCAAGATTCGCAAAGTAAAGTTCAGGTTCACCTCTTAACTTGTGTAATTGCTATCCATTGTTGGTTAGACAATGCGAACCACAACTCGGAAGTCGAAAGTTATTATTTAACGCCATTCATTCGAATTCGAGTGCTAATTTAATGTTGTTTTTTTAATTATTGTACTTATAAGCGCAAAACAAATACGTGGCATTGACATTAAAAACGAAATTGTAAGGTGATTTACATAAAATGTAAATCGTAGTGATGGCTCGCGACTTTATAAATATTTTATAGGAATATTGATTGCGTTTGTCTCAGTTTAACAAAATAAATTAACAAATTTAATCACGAAGTTATTTCATAATAATCAATACATAATTTGTTTGAAATTCGACCTAGCCTTTTATAATTGATAAACAACAGGGGGGGGTGATATGATTCCCTCCAACCCCAGTAATTTGATTGATTACCAGCAGAGATTGAACAAAAGTTCTGCCAAGTAAGCCTGGAAGACCACCCAAGAAGCTATGAAAATTACTTAAAATTTAATTATCTTTTAATAACCACGGCGTAACCGTCAGCGCATAATTCTTCTCAAACTCATTTACACTATGTGTCGATGTAAATTTTATGATTGTAAACATTTTACTGTGTGTGGTATCCATCGTTCCAATTGTACCGATTTATTTTAAGCTCAGGTGCGCATTTTCAAAACACTCATTTTCGATCGAATTTACAATGCAAACAAAATTTGCATAGGTAAAAGCTTAAAAGCTCATTGACTCAAAATTGGTAAGAAAACCACTTTAAATGTTCGTTCTGCTCGTAAAGCGCTAAATATAAATTTTATAGAATTTTCTGTTTATGATTTTTAAAACTTAACACCGTTAAAATTTGTAAGTTGCACTTTAATTTTATGAAAACTACGGTATAAAAGTCAAATAAATCATTTTTCAAAATTTATTTACATTATTACGCTCTAAATATACGGATGTGATTATTATTAACGACGTTAATTTACAACTAATTGGTTGATTGATCTTTCACACATTCACAAGAAGTAACTTTTAAACAGATACTGCAATCTATTTGTTATTTTTGAAAAAAAAGCGCGTGCCTTTTTGTTTATTTTAAAAAGTGCAATTTGAAGCTTGCGAAGAAGTACATTTTTCTATTTTCTGCCTGAAAACATAACAACTTAATAATTAATTTTCGAAATTTTCAATTACTAAAAATAAATAAATTTTAACTTTGAAATATGAAAAACAATTAAATTTTGACGTGATTAATGGATCTGTTCGACATATCGTTTTTTACACGTGCTGGAGATAACAGACCATTACTAATGATTTATATAGATTTTCCGTGTATAGGAAAATCGGGACACAATTGAAGTATTTGTTGACCAAATTTGAAATATCGAGTGGTAATTTCGCTTTAGTGTACAAACCAAACTTTAAATTATGAGTTGAATTTTAATGGAGTTTATGGTTTGGAAATGTGGTAAATGACACGAAAGAATTATATTTTAGTGCAGGATCTTTTCGAGAGCTTCGTATTTTATGCAGATCTGAGTTTCTGCTTTTAAATTATATGCAGACTCAAGTTAAACAGTGATAATTTAAAGTTATAACTATCAGAGAAGCCGAAAAGTTGTTCTTTTAAACCAGTTCTAGGTTTGGACGTTCAGCAGCCCAATTCCAAACCTAGGATTGACTGTTTTTGGAATAGTTAAATTAACTTGCATTATTATAATAAAAGTTAATATGTTTCAAGTTTGGAACATAAAATTCTCATTCATTCACATTATGTTATGCAGATAAGTAGCTTAGTATCCCAGATTAAGTGTGACAATTAAGGATTTCGTTCGCTTATTGCGGATGACAATGGGTTTTGGAAAACGTTTCTTAATGCCTCTCGATCCTGCGTTTATGTTATTAACCGCACTACTTACCGCTAGTAGATTAATTTGTAACGAGATCGCTGCAATTTTAAGTTATTTTAATTTTGTAATTCATGTTTGGAAATTATTAAGGCAATAAATGCAAGTATAAGCCAACATTTTTAATTTGGTTTGCATAGCCGTTTAAAATTAATATTGCAGTGGCTACTTAAGTCATTATTTATTTAGATTTGCCCGGTAATTGGAAAAACGCCAATTTGATGTAACTGTAAAAACTACTCTTGATTCTCTACGTGCATTTTAGCGTACCTTTCGTGTTAAAGGGACGAAATACACTAATAATATGCTTATAGATAATAGTCGTTGCTATTACTATAGCTAGGTAGTAACTTAGCAACAAAGTTATCAAGTTGCTATATTATTACGGACTTTGCTATTTTGTTTGAAAAAGTAGCAGTAGCTTATAAGTTAGGTATTTCGAAATCTGAAGTAGTTTATTTTTTTTTATGAACTTGTAATAATTAAAACTTAAGGGGGGAACTACTGTGATACGTTCGCAGCAGGTGCACAAAAGTGCATCACAGCTGATACTGAATTGTGACGTAGGAATTGCAAGTTCGTCACAAGCGGAATTGGTAACGTCATCCAGGTGTCGGAGATTGATTAAAATAACTATCTCAATTAAAAATGGAAACCTATGTCTGGCAGCGTTGCGCTTTGAAAACGGAAATAGCAAATTCTGCTAAAACATTCGACAAAGAGTTAAATGCAAGCAAATAACGCAAACACTTGTAATTTTACAATATTAACTTGTATACTATGCAATGCTAAATGCAGCTGCTCGCAACAAAACATTGTCTGTTTTTGAGTCTTGCATCATTTAAAGCGAGACAGACAAAGGTTTTGGAGTTAGATTTATTTTTAATAGTTATTTAAAGGATTTAATAGTAAACTAAATTCTCTTCCTTCCATATAACCACCTATGAAAAATTAAACTTTACCTTAGTATATACAAACCTGTTCGCCTCATAGAAAGGAATAGACCAATTAAAACAAAATATCTCCTCAGTATCTAAACAAATATTAATTCTGAAAATTTAACATCACTAAAATAATAAGATGGACAGAATGAGAGGGTCATTCTTGCAACTAACGCAGTTAGTGCAAACCTGGGGAGAGTCAAATTTTCTTACGACCAAGCCTCCGTGCTTCGGAGGGCACGTTAAGCCGGCGGTCCCCCCGAGTTGACGAATTGCCACCGTTAACAAAAAAACAGGGCTACAGGCACATCAAAAGGCTAGCCTAGCAAGCTCCTACTGGATGTAAAGCAACTATAGTCCAAAATCGACGGGCGGACTACTCACCAAAACCTCCATTACTAGAGAGGCCTACGTCCAGGAATGCATTAGGACAGACTGAAGAAGAAGAAAATAATAAGTGTCCCAGTACTGATAATCCCAATCGGTAATACTCAATTGACTACAATGCTGATTACGTCAAAACGCCTAAATATAGGCAAACCACACTACACGAATTTGATTCAGGACGCAAATTTTTATCAGATGTAAACCATCGTAGACACCGACACCAAGAAATATTTATTTTTATCTCGTTATGCCTTTTTAAATTATAATAATTTAAAATTTTAACGTGTTTTCATGGTGCAAAATTATTTTAACGATATTTTGACGTCGCGTCGGTCGTCTAAAATTTAACGGCGTTGTAATAAACCAAGTTTTAGTATACTATTATCGATTTCCTGATTGTTAATTACCCATTTAACACGGCTTCAATTAACAAAACTATAAAACGACTGAAATATATAAAATAAGCAAATATGCTTTATTTCGTAATTCCAATTGTGTAGGGCCGTAAGGAGATAAACAGAACTAAACTAAAGTTACTGCTTTTCAAGGTCACGAAATGAAACTTTTATTCAAGTTTGAAGGTATTCCTTATTATTCAAAATAGCCAACGGCGAATGAGGCTTCGAATGTTTTCTCTGCAAACTTTGCAGTAGTATTACTATTTTAGATACCATAATAGTCTGTATTATCTATGGTGAACGTGTTTTTCGTAGATACGTCAAATTAAAATTTTGTAAATAAGATTTTGAAAGCCAGAAACAGATAATTACCAAATATTGGTATTTTTGATTTAAAAATTTGATAATGGGAAATCTGACGCTTTTAGGTCACCGAAGGGCGTCCGTGTTTACGGAAAAGATTGACAATCGAATGTAGACTGAACTAAAAGTCACATTGATGTTTTAATTGTTGTAATAATTAGTATTGTATCGCCATCTTAATATTAAAAACGAGGAATGATCTTTAGATTTAATTATCTGTAACAATTTCATAAACAAACTAGTAAGGAAGCAAACCAAAATGCGGTGTTCTACAAGGCAGCCAGATTATTATAATATTTAAACTTAGCAACCCATAATAATACATAAATTAAGTTGATTTACGTCCAGTTTTTAAATTAATTTGCTGATTTTGTGCGTTTTTGTTCTTTTTTTTTGCAAATTTGTTTGCAAATTTCTTCACAAAAGTGAAGAAATCAACGAAAAACTTAATTATGTTTTCTTTTGACCGTATTTCGCCCAAATTTTGGAATAATCCTTTAAAAATGTTTGTTTATATTAGTAATTTACAGCCTTAATTACCATAATTTCAACAGAAAATGTTTGAAATCTGGTTCCGGTTAGTCTTATGTTTTAAAACATTTCTTTCATTATTTTTTTTAAATGACAATTTTGTATTCTTAATTATGTAATTAATTTGAGTATTATCAAAGTCTGCATTATTTTGTTGCACAAACTAGTCAATTCCTGTCGTCTCTAATGCCGCATAGTAAAGTCGCAATTAACCGATATTTCATTATTCGACATTTATTTTTAAATATTTAATTTTATCACAATTAAAATGTATAACATATAAATATCGTTTTGAATGACCCCAGGAGGGTAGGGGGGCGAATAAATGAACAAGACATCAGATTTATATTTTTATTTAAATTTTCAAACTTCACGACAAGGAAGAAAGTTTGATATTCCAGATAGATACTCTGAGGTGAATTGTAGCGAATGAAAACGGCTATTCATAATCCTGCCGGGGGGGGGGGGGTAAAAATTATTGGTGGTTAATTTAACTGGCCTATACGTGATCATCCAATTGAAAATATTGATTTAGAAATTTGCACAACTTTATTTATTCCTACTTTTGCAAGATGTATCTAATATTATTATTATTTATAAACACTGCGATGTTTTTTATAATCTGCTTTCAAAAAAAAATATTTTAAAGTGTCAGATTTTTCATTGATATTACATAACTTTCATTGATTTTCAATGCGAACATAGTGGAAATTGGAAGAAAAAAGAGATTCAATTTTTAATTCTAACCTAGAAATCAGGAATTATGATTTCCGAATTATTCTTTTTTGTTTACCAATAGAAACACTGAAAATGGCAGCCATTTTATTGGTTATTCTTTACACTGAAAAATACTCTAGTCAAGAACATCAGAGAACTTTTTTATTATGGTGTCAAATTATCTATTTTTGGAAAAATCATTTTTATACACGACAAAAATATCTTCGTACAGTAGAACCCCGATTATCCGTGCGCGCTTTATCCGGGCGGCGGATTTTCCGTGCGGCATTTTAAATTGATCATCCGTGCGCGGATTATCCATGGCTGACGGCCAGAGGTTGGCGCATGAACGCTGAATGCACCGTGCAGACGTTTGTCTCTCCTCAAGTTCGGCTCGGGAAATCCCCCATTTATGTGTTGACTTATTATTTTCGCCAACTGCCGACCGACTCGTTAGTTAAACGTAAACAGCCGCACGAAATGCAGCGTACCGGTGCTAATGAAAAGCGTAAATACAATGTTTTTACCGAGGGGTAAATCACTACAAAAATCTGTTGTACACCAAGGCAAAATCCCGATTATAATCTATAAAATCTTCACTAAAAATCGCATAGATTTTACAATCCAGTAGAAATCTTACCAATCCTTGTTTCAATCTATAAAATCTCTACAATCTTTATAAAAGCTGTAAAATCCCGAACAATCTTCATAAAAATCTGTAAAATCTCAGAAAAATTTTTAAAATCTTCGAAACAAAATCCAAATTAAAATTATAAAATCTTCACTAAAAATTGCATAGATTTTACAATCCAGTAGAAATCTTACCAATCCTTGTTTCAATCTATAAAATCTCTACAATCTTTATAAAAGCTGTAAATTCCCGCACAATCGTCATAAAAATCTGTAAAATCTCATAAAAATTTTTAAAATCTTCGAAACAATCCCGAAAATCTTAGCATTGTTGTCAGGCAAAATCCAGATTATAATCTATAAAATCTTGTTAAATCTTTTGACAATCTCAAAAATCTTTTAAAATCTTTGTGCAATCTTTAAGGATTGCAATCCATTGTACGACTTAAACCTTGATGAATTACCCCTCGGTTTTTACTATTGAACAAAATATTGACACATCATGTATTTTTCTGAATAAATTATTAAAACAATAAAAATCAGGTCCTTCGATTATCCGTGTTTTCGATTTTCCGGCGAAGGCTCGGTCCCGGCTTGCCCGGATAATCGAGGTTCTACTGTACTTTCTAGTTTTTCCATGAAGTTTTCCAAGGTTTTTTGTAATGAAAAAGTATCGATTTTTTATCTAAAAATTGCATCTGTGCAAAGTACTCGTGGGTAGCTAAAAATGATTTTTATAATAACTTTCAACTTTGGATGGTTCCAATGTAAAAACTTTAAAGTTAGATAGATGCAATGAAGGACTTTTTTTGTAGGAAAATTAGTTACCTGCAAAATTATTCTTGTATAAATTGTTGATATTTCTTACCATTCTCGCAATATTTTTTAATGCAAGATCGCGACGTCAGATTTCTTATCAGTTTTTTTTAGTGGTTTACATATTATCCGGGTTCACACTTCATGGAATTTTTGTTTATTTAAATGAAAATGTGCGTTCTCAAGTTTCAACGACTCCTGATTTAGTTATTTTTAAAATGTTAACATGAATTTGTTTATATTATTTGGAAAGACCCACGATAATTCGAAGTGGTCGACGCGACGTTTTGGATGAATTATGTTCTGGCTTCCTTTGTCCTGCTGTGTATTATGATTATGAACCATATCAATGTCTCTGCACTTTGAAAGTGGAATGGGGGTGCAGTCATTAAAAATTTACATTTAAAATAAGTAACTATGCAGTCACGATATGCACTTCACTTATTTTTTCACAGCCATCAGAGCTTTCTTTGCAAAAATAAAAGCTTTTAGGTAAAATGTAAAGCACACGCAATTTGGACATTAATATTATTGCTCACGTTGTTTATTATATTCTGTAAATTAAACCACCAGGCATTGTAATCAGTGAAAAGTTACGTAATTAATAAAATCTACAATTTTTAAAGCAATTTATCTGATTTGAACAAATCGTTTACAAAAAGCCCAAACGATAATCGATTTCCAACCGTTCAAAGGTTTGTTACAAATACACTGCTGCTAAGTACGATAACAATCAATCGTAATAAAAACCCTTGAAATAAAAAATAATATTTTGTTGATTCTCTTGTTCGTGTTTTCATAAAAAGGATTTCTTTCACACGATCCGCAGTTCAGCAATTTTAAATGTGTGTAATTATCGGTACAAGGGAGCGCTAGATAAGCACTCGATGCGAATTTCAAGACACAAAAGTGTTAACAGACAAGCAATCTTTGATGCTCTTCAGTTGGTCCTATTCAAAATAAGTAAATTACGATGAATTACGGAAGACGAATAAGCAATGTGGGATTAGATAAGAAAGAAACGCGATTCTTTTCTGATAGTTGACATTGATGGAACGTTGAAGCAACCGAACGTGATAGTTAATGGGGAGATATGGTGAAATTTTAGAAGGTGACTGAGTTGGCGGTACTATCCAAAAATTTTTAAGTTTGTTTTCTGTTTACCGAGTTTCACATTTCATGGTTGAAATATTGTTCGGAAAAGCATAAGCAATTTTATTTTCTTTCCATAAAAAAGCGTAAATTTCGATTTATAAGAAAAACACGGTTCGTTTACTAAAAATATAGAACAGTTTTGATACCGCTGCACGAAGGTACTTCAAATAAATTAAAGAATTTCTCGTGAACATCAAAACGCTCTTAGCGTTACTCTTGAAAGTAAAATTAGAGTTTTTCTGCTTAAGCAAATGGTAAGCGCAAATACCGGGTAACATAAAATATTCAGACGGTTGAAGTTGCATGTTAAATTGTATTAAGGGTTGGGCACCCCTTTTTCGATGAAGTATGAAAAAAACACTACCAAATCACTATAAGTATCGCTCAAGTTGAAAACATGTGAATTTAAATTCAATAAAATCTTGAAATGGTAGAGAATACTCCACGGTTTGCATTTCCATGTTAAATATTTATAAGTTATTGTCCGAATTTAAATATAAATTGAATTATTTTGAAGGTGAATGGAACGTTTTTTTTACCGTTTTAATATCCCTGAAAGGACTAGAAAAAAATTATAACTCGGCACAGGATTTAAAATTCATTAATTCCGACCAGACGTAGTGAAGTCGAAGAAATTTTCGAAAATATTCAATAATCTTCTACTTAATATTAATTTTCGTGTAAAGTAAAGACAGGAATAGGTCATGGATTAAAACTACGTCAGTTTGTTGATTTTCTGACGTACTATTTAGAAAGTTGGTCAAATTTATATACGTAACGAATTGCGTCTATTCAAAAATATAATATTAAAAAAAATTTTCTACGAAAATTAGAATTGAATAACAAGATCTACAAACTTATGCGGTTTAAGTGTTGAAGGAAGGTAAGAGGAAGAGGAATTGATTGTGTGTAGCTCTTCCGTAGCGGAAGCTGCCACAGTATTTGCATAATATTATGCACTTTACAAGCTCTCAAAGCAGAAATACCAATTGAAGGCTTTATTGAATGGGTCACGAACATATTGTGGTTTTGCTTCAGAAGTCACAAAACTAATCATCATCAATAACTAATTCCTAAGCATCGATTTATGTAAAATGTGTTGAAGTGACAAAATGACGATTAAATGCAATGATTTCTTCAAATAATGGGAATATGGATCTGTTAAATAGCAAATAAAATTTGTTAAATAAAAAATTAATGATGCAGCGAGTCAAAACTCAGTAAATCAAGTAGGCAGTTACTACGGAGGTACACTTATGTGCCATAAAATGCTATTGTATCGAAGGAAAAAAGAGCACAATATTTCGATTATAAAATAGATTTAAATTTACGGACGTCTCATCTGCAACATCGGAAGATGGCTTTCCAAAATCAAATAGGTTTTAAGACTTTTAACCCACCAACAATGGCAAAAAATAAGGAGGATGATGATGGATCCTCATGGATTCTTCTCTTCTGTACCTGACAGTTACAACGACGATAAACAGAAAACAGGTAAAGGTCCTTTTGTTCGTCTTCGAGGAGGTCAGAAGTGGCCTTAAATCATGACCTACGCGACCCATAACGCACAAAAAATAGTTGACCAAATTCAAAAAATAAGATAGCATCTGAACTTCAATTCAAATAAACCTTAATATGTGACCGGTTTGGGTATTATTCATGTAGTACATAAATATTATGATGAAATTTATTTCCTCCATGGTGAACCAACTTGAGCATGAACATGAATGCACCAATCTTGTATGGTTTTACATTCGCAAAACTTCAACGGTTAATAACTTCTTCAAAATTTAATAGATTTTCGATATTTTGAGAGCTTTGAAAATATAATGTAATTAATTGTGAAAGTTAATATAGTGGTTTTTATATTGTCGTGAAACGAAATGCAATCCAGCTTTGTATTAATAATTTGCCATAGATTAAGGGATGTTTTATCCGAAATAACATGGTCGAGCATGGTTTTGTAATTGAAGGTCGATTTATGTTACCACTGACACAAGCACACTATTATTGGTGAATGTTGATTAAAATTCAGTGATTATAAAGTTGTTTGCGGCATTTAAACCTAAAAAGGAACGAATTTAATTATTGGCATTTGAATTTTGAGCGCGAGATTTTACCTATTTTGAAGTGCAAAGTGGCTCAAAAAGTTTGATTTTCTGTTGGTAGGTTGAAGTTTTTACACAGGGAAGGTAGAAGATGTTGGCGTAGGTTGGCTGGTGACTGTGAGGCCAACTGGAGCGTTTTTGGTGAGGTCCACCATAAGTGACGAATTTTCGAGTTTTCTTGGAAAACCCAAGTGTTTTTCAAGTTGATAATTAGTGAGAAGTGTTGTCCGACGTGGACGAGTGTTTTTAGATTGATTTGGAAGTAGAATCTTCAAATTGCGGCGTTTTTGTAAAAGCGTCATTGAAACATTTGGTATCACACATGTGGATAAAATTGCCATTCCGCCATTGACGAATGATCGAATGATATTTGTAATCACAACGATTACGTGCCTACAATTAAATGTTTAGAAGAATAAATTCAAACTCGTTAAGTTTTGAATTAAATAATTTTACGTACCAATTTTGAGGTTAGTTACACGATTTTTGTGTTTGGTTCAAATTGATTGAGATTTGCCAACAAGTACTTTTTTTATTACGTTCGTCGATCGATTAATTTGGATATTGAATTTGGGTGTGAAGAAGTCACTTCACTTATTTGGAAAATCGCCACAAAGTTAAGGAAGCTGAAAACTGTAAACAGGTGCCACCATATGACAGATGCAAGCGCAAAGTGAGGATTTCACGAAGCAAGAAAACGGTGGTTCTAAAACGTTGTCAACAAGTGCCGCACAACTAGTAAATAATAAACTTTGAATTTTGTTACACCATTATTATTATAATGAATTTATTTGTCACACGATTTACACTTTAATAGGAACCTGGAGTATTTTGAGGTTGATTTGAATTTAAATGCAAATACTAAGGGTTCCTATCACACAATTTTACACATCAACGACCAAAACGAATCTGTTCATAAACAGCACATCATGCTCGACTTGTTTTGCATATTAAATTGAATTTATTTTACGAAAATTAAATTAGTCATTTCATATGAAGCTATGTTTGATTTAAATTCATGCAACGGGACGTACCCAAATTTAGTTTAGTCTTTAGTAGCGTTGTCGATAACGACAATCAATTTGATTAAGGCAATTTTTGCAAATTTGTTCCTGAGAGAGGAATTTCAATTCAGCGACAATAGTGCGGTAATTCGGCCGTAAATTTTGTTTTGCTTGGCGACCCGAAAAGGAGAGAAGTTCGAACCCAACCCTGAGATTTGTCTCCGTACAGAAATTAGCTACCGACGGCACTCTAGTGTTGAGATATTGTCCTGGTAAAAATAATTTTAAAAAGAAGGGTCGCAGGAAATATCTCTACAATATATTTTCCACTAAATTGGGCAACTTTCGAGATCTTGCTTGTTTAGCCGAAAATCTTGATAAAACTTTTATCAATTAAATTTTCCGCAGATAGGACACTAAAACTACGGACAACCGGACCTTATTGTAGAAATAAAATGTAAATACATTTTTATTAGTAAATTAGTACTAAAAAAGTAGTTAAAACTTATAAATTGTTTTGTTTTTCGTGATTTGACTTTTCATTTAGTGCTTTTTAATCGCAAATAACTTCTGGAAATGTTAACTAAAATTAGATTTTCTGAGCGTTTTGGAAAGAAATTTTCTAACGTGAATAACGGTATTGCTGTATATTTTTTCCTAAAATTCGTAAATTTTGAGATATCTTAAATCTAATATATTTCAACAATATGTTAATAATATATTGAAATTTTCGGGAAGCATACAATTACGTATAACTCGAAAACCTTACCTTCTGGATATAAAATATGAATGTACCTATCTCTGTTTTAAAAATTAAAGGAAAATATTCGTTGGAAAACTTTTGTTTTTCGTTTGCTTTTACGTTTATTACGTTTCAACGGTCAATAACATCTGAAAATAAAAACTGGCCGCAGATTTTTTAAGCAAAATTAACTCACACAAAATCTAAATGACCTTACAACGCGCGCAAGAATATTTTAATAGGAAAAGCATCAGCATTGCCATTATTGTTATTTTAAAAATCGAAGAAAACATAAAATTGGGAGGAGTTTTTCCTGAGATGTAAACTTTTTATCTATTTGTTTAAAAGCATTAAATTTATTTTTATATGCTTAAAAGTAAATATTGTGGTAAAAAGGTAATAATATCGACCATTAGAAACCTACATAAAGCATAAAATAAGACCTATAATTCGCATTTACTACCGTGAAGTATTCATAAAAGTATAAACTGACACTATTTCATTTTCAAGGCATTTTAACTTACCGTAACCTAAATTTCTGCATTTTTAAGGTTTTTATTTATTTTTTGTAATAATAATTATTATTAGTATTAAATAGCAAAATCTATCGTTTCCAAACCAAGTTGATGAAATTTGAGGAATTTGCCATAATTGCCATACTTCTCGTTAAAAAGAGTTTTTTGTTACTTTGTCAATGAATGTTAATTAATTATTGATTAGTGATACGTAAACATATTATCCAAATAAACGGGTGCGCCGCTTTCCTTAATAGGAAAATAAAATTATATTAGCTTTCTTTTATATTTCTGTTTGTTTGCAGGTTTTATTAGGCCCAAAATTGTAATTTTCCAAAAGTTCATCTTTTTTCGTCCTTAAAATCTTTTTGCCCATTCGTTTTCCTTTTATATTATTATTTGTACTCGTCTGTTTAGGGTGCGAACGTTTATAAGTACCCGTACACCAATATTTTCTTTCCCCTTATTATTGTCCCACAGAATCATGTTCCCTGGAGGAGCAATCGAGCATCCTCATATAATGCATCACACGTACAAGGTACCATCAAATCAAATTTATCTCTCCGTATCAAATAAATTGATTATCCTTCGAATAAACCACGACGCGACGTTTGATAAAAAACTTCAATATTTGTAGGAAAACTGAAATTTTCTCTATATTAATAAATTCACCTGTCTCGAAAATTACATGACAACTTGTTGCTACGGTGTTTAAAATTAAGAGCTAACAATTTCCACTTACACTGGAAATTACTCCGTCTGTTGCGGAAATCAACCCCTACATTAATTTTCCTTTGTCAGGTAGTACATCCCATTTTAAATTTTTATCTCCTTTAATTTAAATTAAAAATGTGAGCAAATCCACAAATTTTATTTTTATATTTCGTGTTATTTTCAAGTACGCTATTTAATGAGGAAATTTTTTGCGCTCTGAAACTAATTAAATGAAGAAGCAGGGCCGTACGAAGTCCATTAGAGCTGCTGCTATACCAAGTATAGTGCAATCCAAATAAATTATCACTTGCGTCATCCTAACGTAACCAATTTATTTGGATGGTACTATATTTTTCTTGCTTAAATTTTTTGAATGATCTTGAGAAAGCTTCCGAAATGTTATCCAGCATATAAAGTATTTTTCTGGCAATTTACAGTCTACATTTGGTGGAGAAATACCTAACTACGCCCCTGGGACGAAGTTACTCTCCTTTTACAAGCTTTTACCAAATTAAATTAAGAAATTTTATAATAATTTACATTTAAATAATATATTACATTATAAGTAAGCTTTTAAAGCTTTGCTTTATAAATTTAGATTTTACTGAGATTATTGGCACTGGATAATGTGCAAATATTTATAGATAGTACTCGGTGTAATTATTTCATAATCAGGATTGTGGTAAATATTTATCTAACGGTTAGTATACGTATAGTAAACTGTATGCATCATGTAAATCAGTTGTTTAAATAATTAACAGATCGTTGACAAGGTTCTTAACAACGAAATGATAGGCTTGGTCTATTTTCAAAAATTTATCTGTTTCTCTGTCCGTGAGCGTCACCTAAGCTGTCCCGGTCCTGGAAAATCGTACAAAAATTATACGGTAATACGAAACACTCACTACCGGAAGTGGACATTAACCCTAATCGATTTCCACTTATTTAATCAAAATTTAATGTATTTTCGTAGGATAATGTCGTCGGCTTGCCACAGAAAATCTAGCAAACTTCTGCGTTTCCGACTGTTTCTTCTTTTTTTAGCATCGTAAAGTTTACTTTTGTGACATATTAAAACGGTATAAGCAAAGACGGTGCTAAAATAAAAAATCAGTTTCAACCTCACGAACTGTCAGATAAATTTGTTGGAAAATACATCAGAAAATTTAAAATTAAAATTAGAAAAATTAAATTATATATGCATAAAAGTTTTTCTAGCTAGTGCAAAAGCTTGTAAATCGGATTTTTCTATTTTTATAATTAACAAATGCGTTGTTCAAATGTAAAAATTAATTGAGAAGAAACGTGAAACGAGAACTCATAAATTAAATTTCCTTTGTAGTGGTTTCATTATAGATTGTGGGTTTTGTGGACTCGTAAATTTAAATTATGGAACTTTAAAGTTACAACAGTAACGCAAGTTTTTATTAGTTATGGCGCTTCTTTTAACATTTTGCGAACCGCTTCCAATTTTTTGTAAATACTCGAAGGACTATAAAAAACATGAATTATTCAATTAGACAACCCAACTTACGGTTACTTATTACGGTTTTATCCAGTGTGTACGGAATTATATCTCAATTCGACTCAGAATGAGAGCCTAACTCACATAGACGCAATTAAAATATTGTAATTTGTAATTTTCATGGTAAAGAAAAAAAGTAGGGAAGAACAACAGCCAATTTAATAATTAATTTGTTTCCCTTAGACCTTTGAGAATACTTATAATCCAAATGTGACCGATAACCAGAAATGTACCTTTCGCTTTTGAGCGCTTATTATGGTTTTAGTACCTATATATAAATAATGATACATAAACATAATAATGCATTCATCGTGATTACAAATTGTGATAGTTAATTATGTGCAAATTCTGTTCGTTCACATTGTTAAATCATCGATTCACACGCACACATTAAACATGACATAATAATTTTCCACTTGAGAAGCATTTTCCTCGGTGATTAAATTTGCTTTGTACATTTTCATGCATGGCAAGTAAAAACTTTTTTGGACAGAATACAGCAAACACCAAATTCTTTGTAATTAATTTTCATGAAACACCCTGTATGCTTTCAACTCGGCAGAGATTTTAATTATAGTGTAACCCATCGACGAAGATAAGGAAGCGACAATAAAATACAATTCCTCACCGCTTCATCAATTCTGCATTATTTTGAAAGCAATATCATGGGTTTTACGAGCGTATTTACTTCTATATCCCGAATAGGGTGATAACCTGGAATAAGACGTAATTTTTTTTCGCGACATTGAGTTTGATTTGATTAAATGTGAAACAGTGATGTCTTCCCTCAAGTCACACGGATCTTTTTCTTACTACGAGAAGTTTTCAAAAATATATAATTTATTGTCTTTAACTCAAACATTCAATTTCAAGAGTAACATTATTTTTGAACCTTATTTTGAAATTCCAAGCTGGAAAGTTGGGAGCTTTCGTGATTTAAGTTCAGCTACAACATTTCGTGACTCTTGAAGTTTGAATAACTTAGGGAAAACTCGAACGTTTGCCATTCTTCTGAATAAGTCATTAGCCGACAACAGCATTGACACTCAAGGAAATATCATGGATGAAGATTATGCAAATTAATTTCGATATTCTTTTCCCTAAAATTCAAAACGCGTATTTTCCGAAAACGCTGTATGGGTTAATCTCAATCGATGGCCGTCGTTTGTGTTAAACGCAGCTGAATGCTACGTAATGGTGGAGATAATGTGTTAAATAGGGTAAATAGATCCATTTTCTAAGCTCTATTGCAGATAAGCAATAAAATTAATGCTTGTCGAAATAGTCGTTCTTGTCGGTTTTTACGTATACAACAAAATTTAAAAGTTAGGGAAAACTTCTGCCCTCAAGATGAGAGATAAATTAACAAGGGTCTACTGTATTACTTCCTTGCCTTTCATGGAATTTCCCCTTTTGTAATTATAAGTTCGACTAGTTTAATAGTTTTCCACACGAAACTTTCATGCTATGTTATTGGCCCTAAAATTTACTACCAAAAGCTTAGCACGATTTTCATATTCTGCTTTATAGAATCATCATCCCTAAATAATTAATTTCAAGTAGTAAAAACAACTTAACTTATTACTGTTACGTCATGACAATGAGGTTAGGTTAGATTGACGTAACACCAAATTTCCGTGGCAAAGACTATAATGTAATGTATCTCGTCCTTATAATAATTTAATTGTCTCCATTAATTTATCAATTATTTATGTATAGTCATTAGCAAACTTTGCGAGAAGACCCGACAACTTTTAATTCAGGAGCTGATGATCCCTCTTAATTTAGTGCGCCGCAATGAATATTTAAATAAATTTGAATTTGTTTCTTTAATGCTGTTAAAAGCTCGGGTTGTGTTTGTTATACCGCACAAATTAAACGCCAGGAATTATGATGAATACAAATTGAGTTTCTCCAGGTGAGACAATTTTGTGAAGCGTTAAGAGTTGGGTTTCACTACAATTTGCTATCTCCCCAAAGTGAGTGAAATCGATTTGGTCAAGCGTAATTTTGAAACTGATAGAATTCATGTGGCAAAAACAGAACCAAAATTTTCAAATAGTTACGCTGCTGCTTTTTACACAAACGCGTTGATGCTATGTTTACATGCTATATTTAGAGCACATTAAAAATTTCAAATATTGTCCTCGAGGTTTAGTTTATTTTTAAATGAACTTATACTTGATCCAATTAGAAGTTTATTTAGGGTACTTTGAACGGTTCAGGTGCAAAATATCCACAATTCGTTTTTAATTTGTGCTATAAAAGCGTAGATAATCGCGGCTTACCTTTCATATTATTGCAATTTATCTATGTTTATATTGACTGAAGACAAAGAGTAAATAACAGACGGAGCATATAAATCGAATTTAAATATAATATACAGGGTGTCCCCGCACTCACTTTACATAACTTAGGTGGTGATAGAGGACACTTTTCTAAGAACAATATTTAACAAACATTTTTTTCTAAATTCAAACCCTCGAGAGTTAGGCCTCTTTAAAGCATTATTTTTAATTTCCACCTTCACGTGGCCATAGCCCCGAAAATATTGATTTTTCAGTAAAAGTTGTATAGAGCTTTTTTAAAGAGCGTGAAATAATCTACACTCTAGATTTAAACCTTTTATTGTCTAAAATCAACGGCTCTCGAGTTATGAATTAAAGTAAATTAAAAAATGTCGAAAAATTTGACCTTTTTCTTTTTTTGGTTTTTTTCAAAACCCTGTAACTTTTAAACGAAAGATTTTAGAAAAAATCTGACGCCCCATTCCGGATAGGAAATTTAACGGACTACAACTTTTGTTTAGTAAAAATTTTTGAGAAACCAACCCATTTTACAGAAAATAAGAAAATAATAAACAAGGTAGCTACAAAACAAAAAATTAAATTCGCAAAATTTTTATTTTTTTTGAAAAATTATTTTATTAATTAATTTTAAACTATTAGATTATTTAAGTAAATGTTGAAAATGACCACCCCCATTTTCAATACACAATTGTGATCGTTTTAAAAGATGTTTTATAGTATTATTTATAAAACACTTCCTTTTTTGTTAAGAGCCACTTACCAGGGGTGGTCAACAAGGTCGAAGGGTCGACCGGTCGATTGCGAGGCCAATTTTGGTCGATCGCAAAGTGTGAAAAAGTGTCAAAAAATCGAATTTCTGCTATTAAAAGTGTCGAAAAATCGACTTTTTTCGATTTTTTTTCGACAAACATCTTTTAAAACGATCACGACTGTGTATTGAAAATGAGGGTGGTCATTTTCAACATTTACTTAAATAATCTAATAGTTTAAAATTAATTAATAAAACAATTTTTCAAAAAAAATAAAATTTTTTTAATTTAATTTTTTGTTTTGTAGCTACCTTGTTTATTATTTTCTGATTTTCTGTGAAATGGATTGGTTTCTCAAAAATTTTTACTAGACAAAAGTTGTAGTCCGTTAAATTTCCTATCCGGAATAGGCCGTCAGATTTATTGTAAAATGTTTCGTTTAAAAGATACAGGTTATTGAAAAAAACCCAAAAAAAGGAAAGCTCAAATTTTTCGACATTTTTTAACTTAATTTAATCCATAACTCGAAAGCCGTTGAGTTTAGACAATAAAATGTTAGAATCTAGTTTGTAGATTATTTCACGGTCTTTAAAAAATCACTAAACCATTTTTACTGAAAAATCAATATTTTCGGGGCTATGGCCACGTGAAGGTGGAAATTAAAAAAAATGCTTTAAAGAGGCCTAACTCTCGAGGGTTTGAATTTAGAAAAAAATTTTTGTTAAATATTGTTCTTAGAAAAGTGTCCTCTATCACCACCTAAGTTATGTAAAGTGAGTGCTGGGACACCCTGTATTTCTATTTTGTATTACATTTCGAAAAAGAAATATCTTATTATTAATTTAATAATTATTTTTTACTTCCCATATTTCAATATGTTAAACCTGAAGCTTTGATTAATAATCTGTGCAATTTTCGTAACTGTAGATTCCATATTCTTAAATTCTAACAGTTGTTTGTTCCTACGGCCAAATATTTTCCGGATTGGTATTGCCAACAATGGCACATTAATTATCCACGAACCGTTGCGCTATTCGACCTGAGCATAGCACAAGAAACGAATAAAATAAAATAAATTTTTAAATAAAATGCGAATAAATATAATAAAAAATAAACAAGGCCAAAAGTAATAGGCGGTCTGTTTACATCTGCATCCTTGCCAAGCATCTCGAACATTTTACACAATACTTAATCAATTTTTCATGTTATTCTATTCTGTTTAAGGTCGTTAATTTTTACGATTATGTTCTACACTGCAGCCATTTGGCCAGAAATTTTATAGACAATAAAATATTAATACAACTTCTACCCCCATTTCAGTCTTCCTACCTCGTTTTGATATGTATGTTTCATCGAAAATTATTAAATGACAATTTAAACCAAAATACTAAATGGCTCATCAAGCTTTTTGTTTCTCTTATTTACTTATCGTACAATTTAACTGAACATCACCCAAGTTATTTTTAAACCTGAAACAAGATTTTTACTTATCTACATTTTTTTACTGTTACATTCATGTAAATTGTTGCCATTAAAACGAACTGCTTTGAGTTATTTTTAACAAGAAAAGAAAATTAAAAAGGTTTGTTTTTTTTAACCTGTATTACAACAGGATCCTGCTTTTGAAGTTCTGTAAACTGACATAAAATTGTTCAATGTTCTCACAATCCTTTTCCTGATTTATTGTTCTATATTTTTAGAAATTTTCCAACTTTAAATTCAAATTACGCGCTCAAGTTAGTACGAAAAATGTCTCCAAACGCTTGATTGTTCAGATCAAAAAATCTGACGTACCACAACAACTGGGTCAGCACTAAAAATGTTTGATTGACGTGCTTACAAAATATTTTTGTATCAATTAGCGTACTATATTGATAATATCGATCTCCGTCGCTTGATAATTCAGTTCCTTCAAGGAAAAGGGTTTTCTTGCAATTTATAGCTGCCATAAAAACTTTGATCTATAAAAACGAAGCGTGTCATCTTTACGTGATTTTTACATCTCCTGAAAGGATAATAGAAAAAGGGACGAATGATAATGAAGCGATGTAATACGAATCACACGTTGTGCACAGTGAAAGCAGAATTTTAACACTTGAAATTTATTTACATAATTGTGATTTTCATCATGAAATTAGATCAATTGTACGTATGTAATCTTAATAATTTTCAGTAGTAATATAACAAGACCTCATTTTTTAATTGACATTAGTTTGAGAACTTAAACAAAAATTTACTGTTGTTTAGCAACGCAAAGATTTATGTCGAGTTATCAAAGGAAAAATAATAATTTCAGTGTAATCTACTCATATTTGAGTTTGACTTTGATATAATACGTCACTATCAAGCAGCGCTAAGCGTAAGCACCTATAAATTTATAATGTAGAGCTTGCCTGAGTGCAATTGCAACGAACTTTAATATTAAAACTTAAAATATTGTCATGTAACTTTTAAAGATAAATAATGAAAAGGGGCGTGCCAATTAATCTTCTGATGACAGGAAGACGCACGTTTTTCACCGTAAACATTTTTTTACCTTCTGCCAGTGCAATTGTCATTATAATTATTTAAAAATTCATAATGCACCTGCTTCCAATTAATTAACTCTCATCAGTTAAGTACAACCACATGAAATAAAAATTTTATTTAAAAAAATATTATTCATCAGACATGTTTCGGTTAATGACCATGCAAGGTCGATCAGGTTTATATCTAAAATTAAACCGTCTGCATGTTACCTACCGCCCATTGTTACCGTCATTTATGGAGTTATATAAGAAATTCCATTCATTCACATTGTAAACAAACTTATTTTAATGAAGTTTTCATGATGTAAAAACTGGAGGTCATTGCTTCTGTTTCGGTAAGCATTCGTTTTCATCGGGAAGCTTCATTTTATGCTATGTAATGCAATTAATACCTTTTTTGATGGGTAATTTACAGTTACCTTTAATGGTTATGATATAAATAGGTACTACTAATTTATTTATTAATTGCTACTATATTTAGGGGTAACTGTAAGAACAGTAGCCCTAGATTCAATAATAAAAGTAATTGTTTTGAGATAATAAAGCAATTAAAAAAGTAATGACCCTCAAATTGATCTATAAATACAATACCATAAAAACGTATTTAAGAGCTCTGATTGAAATGTTTTTATTCCATAGGTAAATCAATAGTGAGACATCCTTCGGTAGCTCTAGTCCCATCAAGCATATATAAATAGCGCCCAACGTGGGGCGGAATCATTTCGCGCTTTTATTAGTACCCCTTCACCTCGTAAAACGATTTTTAATAAAGAAAAAACTTTTATTCTTTCAATCATGATTGGCTGCTCAAAGCGCCGAAAGCTTTTATCAACTTTTTAGTTGAAATAAAATTCATTTTCATCAAAGAAAATCTTGTCGAAATTAAGTTTTGGTTGCTGTAATATGAAAACATCAAAGACTTGATTCTTATTTTACTTTCTTTAAAAAAATAAATTTGGGACCTGATTGGTGCGATCGATAGGTTAGAAAATATTACACGCTAAATTTAAATTTAGCATACGTAGACCCAATAGTTAACCGGTTGTAACTTAAGGCTGGATCTTGATTGGTCGACGTATTTTTTGTGAGTTTTCTTCAAAAGTTGCGACGAATTTGAAAACTTCTTATCAATTATCATGAAATATAAAATCAATGTGTTAATTTTTAATGGACTTTCAAATTTAAAATGTTTTGAAAGTGTTTTCCACTAATAGCTGCCATAAATTTCTTTGCAATTTAGATACTCCGAGTGGTTTTTCCCTTTCGAGACACTTAAAAATACTACACTAATAAATTATTTTAGAACTTAGCCTACTTTACTTTATAAATATTTCAGACAAATTTTGATAGAGATATTAGGGTGCAAGCTATAATACTAAAAGTTACGGAGTGGTTGTTATAAATGTCAAAAAAGTACGAAAATTGACAATCAAACATGGGGTTGTAGGTTATTCCTATTCCTTACATTCAATATTGGTCGTAAACTTTTTAAAATTCAAAAGCGAGGGAATACTTAAGGTTCGAATCAGGAGTTTCGAAAGGGCTGTCGGTCCCCGTGGGTTGATGAATTGCCACCATTAGCAAATGATTTACAGGCGGTTAGATATTTCTGATTCTCGCGTAAACCAGCCTTTATTTTTTAGCTGCGAGTCAAAGTTTATTCTCGTATCCATAGTCACCCCCTAGGTACTTTACAATAAAATTTTCCGTAAGGTTTCATATCCTTTCCAAAATAATCACTGCCTATTAATATTTCGGATAAATTTACATACAATTCTGTATATTACGACAGACCTTTTCCAATATTTACGTCGAATTGTGACAATTTTTTCGCATTTTCCGTTACATTTTGTTTATGTGAGAACGAAACTGTTTTAGTTTAATGAAATTGTAAAGTTCGGTTTGCGATAGGGATGGATTCAGAAGTAAATTGGATAGGGAATTTATGGAACTGTGCATTAAATTTTTTTATTCTTTTATAACCTGGGGAATAATAATAATCGGTTAGTTTATTAATAATTGAAGGAATCCTAATGTAAAAGTTATAATTGCCATTAATTTACTTTCAATTATTGTTTTAAGTGTAAAGGTTTCAATTATCTCCAAAAAAATTGTAATAACAACAAATCACTATTTACTAATCACTATTTTATTAAAAATGAATAAAAAAACTATACCTATTATAAAAAATTTAAGTTACATTTAAAATTTAGAGTGGAGTCCTCTGGGAGCAATTGATGAATTTTTCCAAAGCGTTGATGTTTTAGGAATCAAAATGTTGATGGATTATATTTCTCCAAAACCAAACCATTAAAGAGACCCAAGCATAAATTAGCAAAGAAAAAAACAGTTTGCATCTTTCCTTGGTCTATCATAATAAAAATAAATATTTTAAAAATAACTTTTCATTTTTATCAATTGTTTGCAGATGTCTACTGCGCATTGTAATGATTTAGATTATATACTACGTTAACTTCACACTTTTTGTCAACATACAACATACAAATATTGTAATCATTATTATCCAAACATTTTAAAATTTCTTTGGAATTTTTTTGCGAAATTTGGAGAACAAATTTAAAAAAAAGGGCACGCTCTTACTGAGTCATTATAAACCACCAAGCGCTGTCGATTAAAATTGTCAACATTCCCAACAAAATTGTGAACCACATGACAACAATTAGGATTTGATCCTACCCTGAAATCGAATTTAACCACAAAGTTATTTCATAATAATCAAAATAACATAGTACAAGGAATGTAAACAATTCACAGTATTGCGAAGGAGTAATCCAAAAGAAGTGTAAATGTAAAATTGTACTTAGAATGTATCTGATACAATGGCAATAAGGTAGAGCTAAATTTTTTGTTAGTGGTTGGAACGTGACTTGGGCTTGCGCGGCAAAAAATGTGGAGGGAGACACCCGTGACACCTAATTCCACCAATTTACACAAACATAGAACCGAAATAACGAATATACGTTTCTGCGCATTAGCCACTCCCAATCACTAACGAAAAATTTTACTCTACCACTGTTGTTTTTAATTTGAAAATTAAAATTGATTTATTAAAATGGAAGGTATTTGTGATTCGATCAGCGTAAAGCAATTTATTTATAGACAAATTAGTTAGACTTATAATTTACGCGACGATAGACTTAATTACCAATTGAATTATTTGATTGATAGCACTGCGACACAGTACAAAAATTTCAGCATCAAAAATTGTGTTAACTTAGCGTAAGGCTGTGTGTATTTTTCTTGAGTGCGTGCTAAGATTTAATGCAATATTTTAATAGAAAAATTAAATTAAAATTTGATTTTTAGGATATTTTCCGATTTTGAAGAACGCGCATTTGTTGGTAGCTCTTGCCGCTTTTTTTGTTTTAATATTTCCAGTAAGTTTTCATTATTTTTACCACCGCTTCACTTATTTTTTTTTTATTAGTGCTTGCAAACGTCTTATATTTATTTCGATGTTCATTTCAGTTACATAAAGGTTGTTTTACCTCACTAGTGCGGAAACAAAAATCTTGAATACTTGAAACCGCTTTTGAAATTTATTTTAAAATTTAAAAACAGTATAAATAATTAAATATTTTAGTATCATTAAAGCACTAGTAGAACAAATCTTGTGTGAAACAAGTAGGAAAAGTGAAATTTTAGTACTCGATTGCACTTTTCCGAACTAGTTCCACATTGAAGTATTTGATGCTGTTTTATCTTGTATTAGTCATTCATACATTTAGATTGATTGGTATACTAGAACATTTACATAGCTTTAGATTAGAAAAATTAGATAAAATAGTATTGGGTACAAGCACACACAAAGTTTCGTTATACGCGTGTTTAATGTTTATTAATTATTCTTCATCATCAGCGAATGTTTTGCCTTGAAAATGTTGCATGCTGTAAAATTTTCTGATAATACAATAATTATTATAATAATAATAAAGAAATTAGATTATTATAATGTTGATATATTAAATATGCAGATGAAAAAATTAGAAATGTATCAAAAATAGCGGATTTTCAAAACCTCTATTACCTTATGGTTTAGGAGTTATAAGTTCCATGGCCACAATCAAAATATGTTATTTAGTATATTATATTGGTCGTGGTTAAAATTCCACGTTAAATTGTGGTATTTATTTGCGTGTGTAATTATTTAATGACTTGTAATTCGGTCTTATGAGTTTACCTGGGCCCATAACCTGTTATTTCGAGTGTTTTGTACAAACATAACCTCAAAATCTCTCCTAACCCCGTGCTCGTTTTTAATCCATTTCATACTTCTTAATTTGCCGTTCCACGGCAACTTTAATTACCTTGTATTGAATGAATGTAGTTAGTATAATATAATTTATTATAATAATTGGCTAACGTAAACAGAGATTTGGAGCAGGGGTTGATTCTATAAAAGTATGATATTACTCGGTGCAGTTTCGCGTCGCTTTCGTTGCAATGCACTTTTTACCTGACAGCAAACAGAACCTTAAATTTGTAAACAGAATTTTCATAACGATTTGAAAGTTTAAGGTTATAAACCAAGCGGCGGCCATTGTTTTTTGGTAACGTAAGCACTGAAAAACGACTACTCTTATTGCTTAGTTTTCCGAGGTCAGCTTTTCGTCTTTGCGTAACATAGCTTGGCCTCCGATCCCTTCTCTTCTCCCTTGTATCGTTTTCCTTCAATATTTTGACGATTTAAAAAGAGCCGGTGACACCTACTTTTGCGCCCCCCTGCAAAATTTAAATAAGTCACCCCAAACCACAAAGCTGCAATAAAAAAAATAAAAATTATTTTTTGGCAATAATGCATTATTCTGAAGCGCTCCTGGCATTTTGCGACCTTATGCATCGCTTATCTCGTTTGCCACTGATCTGGGGGTTACGGAATGCCCCCCCCCCCGCCGTAATAATTCGTCTCGTTACTTCCTTATGGAAGAGGAGCACGGAATACCTCCCCAGATTCCCAGGTTTCACGCCCATTTTTTCATATTTTATGGTGTTCTAGTGGACTTAGTTACGTTAAACAAAAAAGAAAACACTTAAAAATACGATAAAATTATCCCTGCGTTCGGGGAGAAGCTACTTTCGCTACCAAACGCTACCAAACATTTTCTTTTTTTCCTTCTTTCGAGCTTCCAGTCGCTTCCAAACGCATTGGCTCCGCCCCTTCCAGTCGTTAGAAACGCTATAAATATTTTGGTGGGGAGCCAAAACGTTTGGACGCGACTGGAAGCTCGAAAGAAGGAAAAAAATAAATGTTTGGTAGCGTTGGGTAGCGAAAGTAGCTTCTCCCTGAACGCAGGGTAAGTATTCTGTAAGTTGTTATTGAAAAACTCTTTTCCTGACCTGGAGGGTATTTGCAAAAGTAAACAAATTCAAACCGGGGGGTTTGGGGGGTATGGAATACCCCCCAGCTGCAAGTAAGCAACCAGACCATGTTTCAAGGTTCAAATTTACTTCGTTAGAAACAAATTAGCGACGGTGGTGGCGCAAATTAAACCGCTTGCCACAGGCGCTTTCTATCTTCGCTACGGCTTTGACTATTATCTGTAAATTATAATTATGTAACCTTAGGGATGAGCGGGGCTAAACTTATGAAAACCGCCAATCAATTCGCTTTTTACATTATCGTTGGTGGCGCCACTAATTAACAACATTACGTCCAAAATAGAGTTTGAAATTATTTCGTGTGGTGGCGTTTTGTTAATGTAAAACGTGAATACTCGCATTTTAAAATCTGGTCGAGGGTTTTGGATATTGGACATATTGGAATATAAAGTCAATTTAGAGTTAAATTTAAAGCATACATTATTCGATTTAGGGCCAGTTCTACAAAGCAAGTATAAATTACGAATAAGCTATACTGAGAATAAGTCACACAGATTTCGTTCTACGCAAGCGTAGAACGCAATTTAGAGAGAGAAAATAGAGACTTATTCTCTGTATAGCTTATTCTTAGTTTATACTTGCTTTGTAGAACTGGCACTTAGTATCTGTAAAAGGGCTTATACGACATAAATCGAGATTCCACCCCGGTATGTATGTTGGGCACAAAATCCATAAACGGCTATTGGCTGTTTTTTAACCAGTCCTAGGTTTGAGCATTTTGAGTATAAGAACTACCAAACCTACGATTGCGTAAATTATAACCAACCATATTTTTATTGTTTATTTTATGCTAAAGGAAAAATGTCGTGGAATAATATAATAGTTTTTGCTTAGGCAATATAGCGACTGCAACTGTACATACACATTCAATAAAGTGAACACAAATATTTGTGGTAAACAAAGCAACAAGAAGTAGGTACATGATGAATACGCACTATTACTATTTTATTTATTTATTGATTTTTATATTATCTTCCTAAAACTTAAATAAATTATATTTCTAGAAAACAATTGAATGTTTGACATGTCATATATAGACTTGATGGTATGCAACCTATGTTGCAATCTAAATTTTGTTTTTGTTGAATTCACAACAAATGGGTCTATGCCCGCCTCTTGATTTTATAAAAGCTCAATGGTTTTTGTGCTTTTGCTTGACAAATAATGTAAAAGCTCATTCATCAAAGAATGTCTAGGGTGTATAATTTTTTCATAATGTTTTTAATATCGAAATTACCGAGGTTATAGCGTGGCTCTTATTTAAAGTTCTCCCAGGAGGAAATTTAGAAAATTTGATTAAACAATACTACGACTTGTCAGGTTCTGCAATTAATTTTATTTAATACTTTTTCGCCACTCTGCAAAAATAAATATAAGGTAATTTCTACATTGTTCTGACACCTCTGTCACTCACGAATTAGTTCGAATTGTTTACGTTATTTCCTATAATATTTTGATTATTATGAAATAAGTGCGTAATTAAAATAATCAATATTATATCATATATTTGTATGAATGGAACTTTTTTTTTTTTTTTTGGTACAATCCTCTTTGTCATCCCCAGTCTATTAGAAGCATCGAAATATCTCATACCCTTTTAACTTTTCTAAGGGCCAGTTCTACAAAGCAAGTATAAATTAGGAATAAGCTATACTGAGAATAAGTCACACAGATTTCGTTGTACGCAAGCGTAGAACGCAATTTAGAGAGAGAAAATAGAGACTTATTCTCAGTATAGCTTATTCTTAGTTTATACTTGCTTTGTAGAACTGGCCCTAAATCCACCAGTAATTTTAATAGGCTTTTCCCTTGAAATATTTCATACTTTTTTTCTTCTCCATACCAGAACTTGGTAAAAACTTCCATTATTTCTCGTATTAAGTCATCTGCTAGATTTATTTTCTGAACATATTTTTGTTTTTTTTGTATTCGTTCCTCCCAATTTATTCTGTTCAGTATAAATTTTCTTGTACTAAATTTAGTTTATTTAGTTATAAAAATTGATTTATTACACAAATCAAATTAAGTGGATATTATTTTGGATACTTTTCTTTAGGAAATACTTTTATCTGAATTATTTACAATAATTCCCTTTTTTATATTTATAAATTCCCATTGCTGTAAGAGTGAACGAAGACTTTGTTTATTTCAAGCACGTACGAAACGTTCGCTTTGTTGCTAGAAAGCTTTAAGACTTCTTTTTTCAAAATTGATAGATCGACAATTGCCTGCTTATGTTATCGAGTACTTTGTTTATTTTCTTAATTAAAGTTGTGCTAATTTAATTATTTTAGTTCAGTGCGACCAACGTAATTTTATCAACTAATTTAATCTTCTAATAATGATATTTTTTGGTATGCTACACTGCATGGTGCAATATCTTGATGGAACTATCGAATTTTCATTTAAGGAAATAGTAACCTATATTTTAAAAGATAATGGGGTTGTGAATCGGACATAATAACAGAAATTTACTTAGCAAAGCAAACAATTGTAATCTTTTATGAAACGATACAACTTCAATCCATGATCGATTCTAACGACGTTTAAATGTAAATATTAAAATCGCTCCACCCTACATCTTGTAACAACCGACATTGGATTAACATTACCATATTGTATGTAACCTATATCGCTTCTACTGTAATCAGTATAAACTCCAAACAGCTTCTGGAATCTATCACGATGTGATAATATTCCGACATCCAACTTGAGATAAACCCACAAAAACCTCATTACAAGTCATCGGTTTCTTTTGTTAACTAAGCTGCATGGTAGGATCAATAGTGTGACGTGTAATCCGGAGGCAGCAGGGCATCGAACTTGTAACTTCTGGCCTGCTGGTACAACAAATCCCAAATCACCTGCATAATAAATAATCATAATCATAAAATCTAATTTTTTTAAGGTAGTACACAATTTCAAATATTTTGTAATACAAACATAACAAAGTCTCGCACTTAATTTTATCAACGAACAATAGAATCTTTCAGAAGCGTTATTTACAACTTTGCATTTGAATTAAAATTAAATTTATTTAATAAAATCACAATATTTACAGATCCTAAACTTTATTTACATTTTTTAAGTCTGTATAGCTCATATTTTAGTATTCAAACGACGTTGGTTCCAAAACACAGCACTGCACATTTATTTAAAGTTTTTGAAATGAGATCGATATTTGGAAGCTATGATACTGGAATCAATCACCAATTACCACAAATTATTGCAATTTTATCTGGTAGGTTTCAACCCCAAAGTTTGCAAAATTACGTTCTGGTCGTATACTAAAAGTTTCATTCATTTAAGGGTCGTTGGCTGGAGTATCAAATGGATTGCTTTTGGCTTGGACGTCTCCCTCGATACCGAGAATTTTGGACGATAATTCTACAGATATATCCTTCGAAGAGGCTTCGTATTTCACAGTGATACCACCCATATCGATGGCACTTACGGCACCATTATTCGCCATACTTGTCGATATAATTGGAAGAAAAATGGGAGTTTTGTTGGTGGCAGTTCCATACCTCATAGCATGGATTTTGATAGCCGTTTCGAAAAACCTATGGATTTTTTATTTTTCTCGTGTGGTGGCAGGAGTAGGGGACGCTATGCTATTTGCAACCAGTCCAATTTACGTGTGCGAAATTGCCGAACCCAGTGTTCGAGGAACTTGGGGTAACATGGTTGCCATTAGCATTTACATTGGAATATTTCTGATAAATGTGATTGGCGCATACAACAACATCTTGGTAACCGCCCTAATTTGTGGATTTTTGCCCATTCTGCATGTTGTTATATTTTATTTTATGCCTGAATCTCCGTACTTCCTGGTAATGAAAGATCGGGACAACGAGGCAGTGGAAGCTTTGAGGATGTTGAGATGGCGGTATGACGTTGACAAAGAACTAAGTGATATTAAAGCGGACGTCAAGAGACAAGTTTCGGAAAAAGGAAGTCTGAAGGATTTGTTTACAATTACGAGCAACCGACGGGCTCTTGTAATGTGCATGGGCATTCGAGTTGCTCAGCAGTTTAGTGGACTTCCCGCGTTTGAGGTTTACACCCAATATTTATTTCAGGAAGCTGGTGGAAGTGTTTCGGATAAAACAGCCGCTATGATCTTTTCAGGGACTTTAGCTCTAATGGTGGCTTTATCGTCCTATTTGGTTGAACGATATGGTAGAAGGCCACTCATGATATGGTCGTGTCTTGGATGCGGATTGACTTTAGTGGTTGAAACTGTGTATTTTGCTGTTAAGCAATTCACAGATGTTGATTTGTCCAACTTTGGATGGCTTCCACTCGCTGGAATGCTTGCCTATATTATTATTTGTTCCACCGGAATTGGAATTTTACCCACGTTAATTTTGGGCGAAATTTTCTCCACGAGTATAAAAGGTAAAGCAACGGCCGTTATGAATGTTGTTTTAGCTGGCTGCCTGCTAGCAGTTCCAAAATTATTCCAATACCTGACATTCAATTTTGGAATTTACTCACCATTTTGTTGCTTCACTGCCTGCTGCTTTGCCGCAGTGTTCTTTTCCTACTTCCTTGTTATTGAAACGAAAGGTAAAACTCTCGAAGAAATTCAGCAGGAACTTAAAGGCAACAAATTGAATTAATCCTTCAGCATTTTTTTTTTAATAAAGAAATATTTGATTTTAAGTATATTTTTTGTTTTTGTAGTAAAAAGTTGTTATAATTTTATTATTTTGTGAACAATTTTTAAAGCACTTCCAGATGAGCAAATATTTTAATGTTTAGTGTCCTGGGTATGACATAAAACTGCATCCTTTCTTCTTCGCGGAAAAAAAAGCTCTATCTGTTAATAGTGTCATTCATGGCTATTAACAAATGTGGAAATGATTATCCTAAGATATGATGCCATGGTTCGAATTTCAGGTTAAACTAGCAGTTTGCATAGTGGTAATTTTTAACTTTTTAGTGAATCTTTTTATTATAAATACAAATTTTTTTTAGATTGTTTCATTAAAGTTGGATTAATTTGTGACGTCTCTTACACGTAGATAACTTTTACTGTTTTAGATGTTTGCTTTATTTCGTGATTTATTGAGGCCCAACACTTTTATATCTCTTTCACTTTACGACAATTTCGTGCTGTTTGCGAAAATCGATAAACATATTTACACTTGGTCTTACGTTTCGCACAAAGTCAATAAGCATAAATAAGTAGAGGAAATTTTATTTGTGTTACTGAAAGTTGCTTATTGAGTTTTATTTTAAAAGAAGGCTGTATGGCGTTGGGTGTAGTGGTAGGGAGTTGATTTGCGAATGAGAAGCTCAAATATGGTTTTATTTACGACTTATTTACTACACCTTAATCACTAATAATTATTGTGCTACATGAGAAAGATGGTTCTCAACTTTAATGGTTTGCTAAAAGGTAATTAACTGGTTATCGGTCACATTTAGACTGCAAATATTCTCTAAAAAAAGCTAATATAATATTATTACTTGTACAGGTTTATTTTTTATTACTTACTATTTATACAACTGATAATTTTGTAATTTTCCAGCCGAAACAATGGCTTTCGATAAAACGTGAAAATTTGAATTTTTAAACTCGAACGAAAAATTTTTACTACCTCTACGGAATAAACTAAACCACTTGATAATAATGTTATATAAAATGTAAATTTAAAAATGGCTGAAAATTACTGTTCCGACATTTCGAATTAAATCTCAAAGGACCATTAAAGGTTTAGATACCTCAGAATGTTGGAAATATTCTCAAATCCTAACAAAGCACATTTAGTTATTATTAAAACTTTAGTCCTTCATATCTCGTTAACTGCTACTTTTACGGATAAATTGATAAAAACCAAATTTTGTCGTGAAAATTATAATTGTATTTGAAATAAAAGCGAAAAATAAACTCTCAGCTATAAGACAAAATTTTGTAATAAGTGCGAAGATGACTAAAAATTACTGTGCATTATTAAGACAGTTTGACAGTCATTTTAGTTAAGTTAATCCTTGATTAAATCCCATAGGATCTTGAAGAATATCTGGAAATGCCAGAACGAATTTGAAATCCTTGCAGATATAACTTTAACGTTCCATATCTTGGATGTTTAAATTTATATAAACAAATTTCAAATAGTTGACTTTTAGAAAAATGTAAATTTAGTTAATTTATACCCCAACAATGGAATCGTATCTCGGTGGAATGAAGTCAGCCTGGGATAATAAAATAAGTGCCAAGATGACTAGGGGTGGGTTGTACCACTGTCGGTTAAACCTCGTTCAACTTTGAACTCAGTTCAAGAACGGTTCAACCAATCAATATGGCGAAATACGAGGTTTTTAACCATGCTGATTGGTTGAACTGAGTTCAAAGTTGAACGAGGTTTAACCGACGTTGGTACAACTCGCCCTTAATGTTACTTCTTATTAAGACAACTTAACAGTTTTAACATCCTTGATCAGATCTCAGAGGATATCTGGGAATACTGGAAATTATTTGAAATCCTAGCTAACAGCATGGAATCACTACAATAACTTTAAACGCTAATATCTCATTAACTATTGTCTCTACGGCTAATTTAAAATAGATGACCTTTATTCAAAATTTAATGCTCTATAATTTTTAACTAAGGTGATTTTGTCGTAGAAGCATTCGTTTTTGATAAAAATGTAAAAAACTAAATTGTCGTGTTCAAATATAGCAAGACCCCCCCTGGAAATTCAAATTAAGCACGTCGGATGGTTCCAGCTTAGAACTTTTGGGGAACTTTTGTGGGCTACCACTTACTGGTAGAGTGAGATGGAAAGAGCAGTAGTGTGGTGACAGAAAAGGCATGAAATACGGGTTTCAACAGGTTATGGGCCCAGTAAAGTGTGCGTTAAACTTAATCGAAAATGTGGACTTTAAACGAGATGAAGGGATAACGGTAAACGAAACAAGAAGTTTTAGGGGGGACTTTGCGGTAGTCTTCAGATGTAGGAATGAATCAAAATTAGATTTAAGAGGAATGTTGTGGAAAGTGGGCAATTGGAAGTGCATGCGCTGACGACTTGCAGCTTAAAACTTTTGTGGCGAACAAAATTTTCAACTAATTTAATTTTTGTTAACAATATAATGATAACTTTTCTATAACAAGCAAAAATTAAAACGGTTGTTTCCCCCACGGACCGATTGTGTCAAAAATTAACATGCTAAATAAAAATAATGTTATCAGCACTTTTAATTGGTTTTTAATTAATGGTTGATAGACAGGAAAAATGTAATAGAACTTTTTAGGTTAAATTGAAGTTGAGCGGAAATGTGTTTAACTTATCACATAACGAAAACAATAGCGAAATGTTTAATACACTTTTCAAGTACAGGAAATTTTGTAATTAAAACTTCCTGATGAGTTCCTCGGAGTCCAGTACTCTATGACTTTTTTCAATGGGAGGGTACAAAATGAAAATGGAAAACAGTGAATCTTCGATGTAACGAAATTATTGATTTTCCAGATTTCTTATAGACTGACTGTTTTTAACTGATTTTAACGAAAGAAATTTTAATAAAGCAAATTTAATGACGAAGTTATTTCTTACTTATCAAAATTTTAATAGTAAATAAAGTAGGACGAAATCGGAATTAATAGCTCTATTCGCGGTAACAATCCTGGATACGTCTTATCCTACTGCATCTGCGAATTTATACATTTCATCATCTAATTTGAGCTGAAATGACAATTTTATTATAAATCCGCAGACGCAGTAGGATAAAACGTATCCAGGATTGTTACCGCGAACAGAGCTAATATAAGTTCCAATTTTTTAGTACGACTTTGGATTATGCAACCTTCATTACACTAACTATCATTCATTAAACTAAATAAATTTGGGAAATTGGGGTTGTATAGTAAATATCTCTTCCAGTTTTTCCCAACTGTTTGTCTTATATTTCTTCATAATCTGATAATATTTCATAAAAACAACTAATAAAAAATTCCTTATGAGCTCCGTTGCCAATTAAAGTAAAAGCTTGAAAGAAGTTTTCTTTATCTGTTTATCTTTCCTTAAACGATTTTCTTTGGGCAGTGTGTTTGTGTATATTCCTAGATGATATGTGAAAAAGTGTAACAGGAAATTAACAAGGTAGAAAACTGATAGACAGTTACAAAGTTATAATAAACGACGATAAAAAACTTACGTTGAAAGAAACTGCGTGTTTGTGAATCACAGTTAATTTATCGACTTGAAGCTTTTTTCTTTGGCAAGTCTCCAAGTACTGTCTTATATTTTAGTAAAGAAGCGATTATTTTTATTAAAGCGAACAATAATTTTTTTTATAATGTGCATCAATATAGCGTTATAAATATTTTTCTTGTGAGCCTTCCACTAAAAATCTTTTGTTTGCTTAAGAGTTAATAAAATTCTAACAATGTTTTCTTTTTCAGGTAAGTTATAATTTATTCAAACTTTTCATCTAAAGTCTTTGGAATCAAATCCATACGGTAAGAATATCAAAATCATTCAATCAATCAAGGGCTTTTCACTTCTATTGAAGTCTTTACAATCCATTTCACGAGGTGGTTTAATCTTCTTTTGTTACTCTTTTTACTTCAACTTTTCACCACAGGTTGTAGATGTCCACCGGAAGGCCGGGCTAAGAAATTCTGCGAAGTCCGCGACTTGAACCGAGAATTTCCGCTCCGTAACTCAACCAACGATCACATCACTCCACACCGTGGTCTTCAAATTCATTGTATTATTTTAAGGACGCAAAAGCTTTGAAAATAAAAAGCTTTTACAAAAGTTTATTCAAATATTGATAGTGATATAAATTATATAGGGCATCTCCTGCGCAGTATATAGATCAGTCCTTGATTGGTTCGGTAAAAAAGTTTGACAACCAAAAAATAGGCACACGTACTGTTAATCACAATCACTGTATGAAAGAAAGCGTTGAAAAAAACACAAGCACGACAGCTGTCTCTGTCTGACTCTGATGGCGAAGCTCACTGACTGTAAGTCGCATTAGAAACACCTCAATAACGAAAAGCACGACAAGAAGGTATGCAAATACAATGTACTACAGATGAAATCTAAACTTTGTCCATGTCAGCCAACAAAAGACAGACCTCAGGTTTTCAAGTTTTCCCTCCCTAGAAAACCACACCGCTGCTTTCTAAGCAGATTTTTGTTTGTTTGTGATCTGTATATAATGTGGAAGACCACAAAAGAGATGGCTAGAACACATGAAGAGACATTATTGGTTCTAACTGTCCCAATACAGATGGATTGGAACGAAATTGTGTAAGGATGGACGAAGAGGTACTGAAGAAGAATATACAATAATATGCAAAATTTAATAAATTACAGCTAAATACTATATACATTTGTACTTAAGATCCATTTTTCAAACCAAAAAAACAAAAATTCGTTTTATTGTCTGTCACAGTAACAAAACAATTTCTATTCAATATTTAAGCTAAATCTTTTTACTGAAATTTTGCTGAATATCTTCTAAGGTTTTTCCTTTAGTTTCAATAACAAAAAAATACGAAAAAGCAACACCCAAATAACAACAAACAGCAAATAAGAAAAACGGTACAAATATTCCAACATTTTCGGTTAGCGTGTGGAATAACTTTGAAAGCACTAACATGCAAGTAGCGATAACCATATTTATAATGGTCGTTGCAGGAGCTCTGAAATTTATGGCAAACACTTCACCTAAAATTAACATTGGTAAAAGTGCAATTCCCGCTGAAGAGAAGATAGAATAAGTAATCATTCCAGCTAGTGGAATCCAAGTAAGCTGAGATCCATCCATGATTCCAAAATAAATAGTTTCTACAGTTAGCACCACACCACAAAACAGGCAAGAAAGTAAGATTAAAGGCTTCCTACCAATCGACTCGACAAAATAAGAAGCAATAGTAATTGATATAAAACAGGAAAAACTATAAATTATAGCTGATACTTGTTCCGATAACTTGGTACCAGCTTGCTGGAACATATACTGAGCATACATGTCAAAAGTATTCACTCCACTGAACTGATAAATAAGAACAGTACCGAGACACATCACCATTGCGTGTTTGTTATTTTTGCTAGAAAACAATTCCTTGATGGTTGTAGCTTTCAACATCCGGCTATGTACATCATCTTTCAATTCTAAAAATTCTTTCTCAACGTCGTCTTGTAGCCTTAACCATTTCAGCGCTTCCAAGGCTTCACCTTCTCGATTCTTCATCAGTAGATAATACGGAGATTCCGGAGTAAAACTAAACAGTAAAATGTGAATCAAACAAATACTGCCTCCAATAATAGCGGTTGCTCTTATAGAACAATAGGATCCAACGACGTTCACCATTAAAATACCAAAAGCGATACCAGGAGCTAGAAGAGCTCCCCATATTCCTCGTACCTTTGGTTCTGAAACTTCACATATATAAATAGGCGATGTGGCCACAAACATAACTTCTGCTACACCACCCACCATTCGAGCCACGTACAAATTCCATAAATTCTGCGATGAAGCGGTCAAAATCCAGGCTATAAGTTGACAAGTAGCTAATAAAATAATTCCATTTTTTCGTCCTATTAAGTCGCTAATTCTTGATAAAAATGGAGCTGTAATTAGCATTGTTGCTGCATAGATTACAGTAAAATATGATGCTTGTTCCAAAGTTATCGTATTGGTTTCATCTTCCACTAGTATTGGAATAGATGGGGATGTCCACGCGAACAGAAATCCATTAGAAAATCCAGATATGGAAGCTGTTGTCAAAAATTGCATAAGATTTGAAAACGGATTCAGGTTTTAGTTTTTACATACCACAGAGGACTGCCCCAATTTGTGATACTTGTCGATTTTTACCATCGTTCGACGTAGATAACTTGAGTAGCATTGCTTTGTAGCAATTATTGTGAGTCCAGTCGAATTAAATGTTAGATAACGACATCCTTTGCAGAAACGTTTGCACTTTGATTCTCAAAAATTCGATCACAAAAGGTTCAATCACAGTTAGTAGTGTAAGATTACGAAATGCGTTATGGTTTAATCGCATCCGCAGCGATTCAATGTCATTACAGGAAAATTAAACTCAAAATATGTAAGTACGACGAAGATAAAGATAAAGATTATCAAATAATGCATTGTAGTCTACAATTGGTACTTAAAAAAATTATCGAGATTATCATAAATTTTGTATTTGATGGGAGTGTGTGATCAGAAAGATGTACTGAGGTCCTAAAAACTAGGGAAATCGGTAATGCTGATCGCTACTGACAACAAATAATCGATTTGAACCAAGCTTTGATCGAGAAACGACCAGAAGACAAGGTAAAGTAATTTTGCTCCATGACAACGCACCGTCACACAAAGCAAAAGTTCACAGACTTTGTTCTTTTTGAATGCCATTTAATTTTATCAATGGGATACGCACTTAAATAGCCGCACTTCAAAAGAGACAAGGAATTGGGCATCTAAATAGTTTTCTTCACAGGATGAATAGTTTTTTTTTGGCATGGTATCCACAAATTGCTAGATAGAAGATAGGTGCATAGATAGAAAACCCGAAAATTAATCATTGTGTTTGCCACAAATCTTGTAATCCAATTTTGACCTGATCCAAAAGTCCGATCGCCGTGAAATTTTGAGCACATGCGTAGTTCCCATGACAATATAATATTCTTATAATGTATTGAGTAGCATTTTCAAAATCAAAATTAAAGAATTGCTCCAATTTGTGATATTTGTCGATTTTGTCATCGTTGTACGTAGATAATTTGAGTGCATTGCTTTATTATTTGATTGTTTATCAAATTGAAATTATTTTGAGTGTAATCGAATTAAATTTTATATGACGTAATGCTTTGCCATAGGGTTTGGACTTTGGCAAAAAATACTTTTATGTTTGAAGTGTTGGGCGACATTCAAATTATTGGAAACTAAGTTGCATTTACAACCAAAAATTAACAACGGTTGCTATTTTCTTCCACTAATTTGAAGATTGCAAATGCTATTAAATCTTTAAGGGGAATTCAGAATTTTCTTTCGTATCATTAAAAGTCGCTCTTACGGAATGAGCAAGTAAATGGCAGGCACGATGGTAAAGATAATCAATTATTATTCGTGTAGACTCTGATAGGTTGGTTAAAAAAATTTACCAACAAAAAAGACACACACTTCTGATTTATCACAATTCCATTAAAAATGAAATCTATCAAAAAACATAAGCATGACGGAATGACGCTGACGGTGAAGCTCGCCAATTACGAATCGCGTTGAAGACAATATGATAGTTATAAAGATAGTACTTTTATTTCTGCACTATATAATCGAATTTTCTTGAAACTATGTGAAAATCACTCCATTATGAACAATTTCTAAGTACTTAAATATGTTTTTGTACTTAAAGATTCGATTATAAAATCTATAAAATGTTGTAATTAAATAATCTATTACCTACCTCGGTCACTTAAAGTTTTATCGCATTCGGAGTGATACAAAGCCATTATTTGACAATGCTACTCAAGTTATCCACGTACAACGATGGTAAAAATCATCAAATATCTCAAATTGCAGCAATTCTTTGCGGTATGTAAAAAAATATTTGTTTATATTTAAAATTAACATAATTTCCACACCAGCTTCTTTATCTGGATTTTCGAATGGTTTTATATATGCGTGGACATCTCCATCCATTCCAATACTCGTGGAAGATGACTCCAACACAATTACTTTGGAAGAAGCTTCCTACTTCACCGTACTCTACGCAGCTTCCATGTTAATTTCTGCCCCATTCTTATCAAAAATTAGTGACGTAATTGGAAGAAAAAGAGGAATTCTGCTATTGGCGATCTGTCAACTTTTCACATGGATTTTGACTGCTTCATCGCAAAATTTGTGGAATTTATACGTTGCTCGAGTGTTCGGTGGAATGGCTGAAGTGTTATTTTATTCCACAGCTCCCGTTTATGTTTGTGAAGTAGCAGAACCTAAAGTACGTGGAACTTGGGGAACTTTTCTGGCTGTATGCATCTATTTTGGGATTCTGATGATAAACGTCGTTGGTTCCTATTGTCCAATAAGAACGACCGCCATTATTGGAGGTAGTATTTGTGTGATTCACATTTTATTGTTTAGTTTAACTCCGGAATCGCCGTATTATCTGCTAATGAATAAGCGCGAAGATGAAGCGTTGGAAGCGCTAAAATGGTTAAGGTTGCGCGACGACGTCGAGGATGAGCTTTGGGCATTGAAAGGAGATGTAAGTCGTCAGATGTTGGAAGCTACGACCCTCAAGGAATTGTTTTCCAGCAAAAGTAACAATCGCGCTTTGGTGATGTGCCTTGGTATTTATTTTGCTCAACAGCTTAGTGGATTATCAGCTTTTGAGCTGCATACTCAGTATATGTTTCAACAATCTGGTACCGAATTATCCGAACAAATGTCTGCTATAATCTTTGCTGGTGCTTTATTCTCATCCATCGGTGTTGCTTCCTTTTTCGTCGAGTCAATTGGTAGAAAACCGTTGATGTACTTTTCTTGTTTCTTCTGCGGTGTGGCTCTAACAATAGAAACAATATATTTTGGAATAAGTCACTATTCGGCTGTCGATCTATCTAGTGTGGGTTGGATTCCACTTGCTGGAATGGTTTTTTATATTGTGGTGTGTGCAACCGGAATTGCGCTCTTGCCAACTTTAATTTTAGGCGAAGTTTTTTCCACAAATTTCAGAGCACCTGCAACGACCATCATGAACGTGGTTACTGGTACGTGCGTGCTAGTGCTTCCCAAGTTATTCCAAACGCTCACCGAAAATTTTGGAATATTTTCTCCTTTTTGTTTATTTGCAATTTGTTGTTATGCAGGTGTCGCTTTTACTCACTTCTATGTTATTGAAACTAAAGGAAAAAGTTTGGAAGAGATTCAACAAAAATTTAAGAACAAATCTAAGACTGATACTATGGAATACGAATTGTCTGAAGGATTCGTAGAAAAATTCATTTAAATGAATGAATTGTTGTCGCACGCTCTTATCAGTTTTATCTCATCATTGAATTTCCTTTACATTTTTTTTTTATCTCGACTATAATAGGTAATTGTATTTTCTATTACTTCATCTATTATTATTTATTATGCAAGAGCAGGCGCACGAGTCATAATTATGTTACCATAGGACATTTCGTAATCTTACATTCATAACTGTGATTAATTGTTATTCTGTATTTATATAATTTTTCTATTAATAAAATTAATAAATTTTTGAGATTTATTAAATTTGGCCGGACTTTTAGTTTGAGCTCTCCCCTTGAATAGCCATCTCTTGTGTGGTCTTCCACACTGTAGAGTGGATTTTTTCTTAGTGGTTGGGAGTGGTTAATGTGCAGAAACGAATATGCGTCATTTCGGTTCTATGTTTGTGTCAATTGGTGGAATTAGGTATCACGGGTTCTCCCTCCACATTTTCCGCGCAAGCCCCAATCACGTGCCAATCACTAAGGAAAAAATTCTCTCTGCATATTAGGTTAGAAAACAGTGGCATTTTTGAAAAGGAAAACTTTATAACCTAAGGTTTGTCGTCCAGAAGTACTTGATTTACTCCACTTGCAAGTTTGGTTCATCATGATGAAGTGACAAATCTGGGAATTTGAAAAAAATTTTTGGTTCTCGTTTCGATCAAATTATTGAAAGTGGAGAGGGACAGTATGCAACACACCATACACTATAAATAAGTTTGAAAATAATAAAATAGGTAGGATAGGTTGGCTTATCTTTTATGGACTATGTTCCAATATTCATGATTGTTTGCTGCCAATGCAAAACTGCACATATTTAATTTTAAAGAGAATGCAATCTTTGCCAAAGTTTTTATACATAGAACATAGAATAATTATTATGTACATAGTTTATTGGATTCGAGTACCTATTAATATTCTTCTCTTCTGCTTCTTTTCCTTAAATTGAAATTCGTTATGCTATTACCAGCTTTTTGAAGTACTGATGCATTTGGCACTATTGGTTCCGTTAGAATTAGAATTGACTCGAAAATATTTTCGAAATATCCAAATTTCCCAATCATTAATCTACAAAATATTTGTGAGGTCCATAACGTAACCTCGATCTGGGTTATCTAAAATGCATAAGGAAAATTTTAACAAATTTTGCAATTTAATTACCATTAAATTTCAAATTGATATGAAGATTTTATACAATCTGTTTTTTTTAAGTTGAAGGTTTAAGGAAAATTCATTATTAAATTAACATATCGCAGTGTAAACATAAAGGCCAAATTGATATTTTTCGGTCAAATAATTGCATCAGTTTTGCATGCAAAATTCTTAATTCCAATAAATAATACAATAATTAAAATTTGACTTGTTTTTGCGCTTTTTGAATTTAGGATGATACCTGTTGGAGAAAATTCGCCTTAAATGACACTAGGAATCACTTTTGAAAATTCAAAATCATGTCTGGATATATTTGCTCGTCTAGAACTTTTTTGGAAACGATTTCGGACAAACGCATCCACCGATAGACTAAAAATTTAGCTAAATTAGCAAAGAACAAAGAACTGATTAGATTTTATTTAAAATCCGTCCACTTTTTTGTTTTTACTGTGATTATTCTTGAATGTAAATCGAAAACAAGGTTATCGTCGTCAAAGGAACGATGATACGAGTAAAAAAGATCTCATAAAAGAATTACTTTGAAACTTATTGTATAATTCCAAAATTATTTCCTTTTTGTTTAACTTGAAACTTTTGATTCTAACGTAAAATTTAATTTTGAAGGTTTATTTTTATAATAATTGGTTTTGTATTTTTAACGACGTTTTCGATTTTAGGTTGTTTTTTTAAATCTGTTTTTGCGATGCTCTGTTTATTTTTGCACGAACATCAAAAAAAGATATCCGTCAACAAGGGAACGATAAAACTAACAAAAATATATCAGGACTTTTTCTGATAAAAAAATTACTTTGGAAGTTATTTCAATCTAAAATTATGGACGCGCATGAACTGATTAACGAGATTTTCACTCTTTCTCTCAAAAAGATTGGTGTTTATGATGCAGATGCAATTATAGAAGGTAGTTCAATTCTCCAAATGACTGTGAAAAATTGTTAGCGATGACTTAGCATAGAAAGAATACCGCAGTCAAGTTTTATTAAGATTTATTGGGAATTATCCGAGACGAAGCAGTGTGTAAAAAGTTTAGACGTGCCTTCAAGGAATACTTACTGACACATGCCTTTACCAGTGTAGATGAGGATTGTAACTTGAACTGAATTTAGATTGAGATGTTTGTTTTCTTTTCCATTTGCAAGTTGCCTCTGAGATTTTTATTGATTTACTTTACTTGTTGCAAAATACTTTGTTTTTAAGTTAAGGTTTTTATGTACCTAATCACGCCATATGACTTTTAAATTTTACTAGTCTTTAGAATGTTAGTGTTTTGTGTAATGTGTCTTTAGTGTTTGCAAGTTATTACAAAAATGAATTATTATTGTCGTATATATAGGCCGTTGTTGCTGCTAGGGCCTTAATACTTGGTACCAATAATTACCAAAATGTTCAATATGGGGTAGCGTTGGTTCCATAGGGGGTAGCGTTCTCATTCAGTAAAATAATACCAGGTTTATTCATTTAATACATTTATTAACTAATTGTCCCAAATACTTCTAACTTTAACAAATATTCAAAAATAACTTACATTAAAATATTTAAGAAGGTCATCTTTCTATTATTCTTCAATGAATGGCAGCGACCACTAGTTAGCTTGCTGGCAAACCGACCCCCGATATCTCGATACCGGCAACTTGCTAGCACTCTAACTACCGAAGACTGAAGACTTACTAACAACTACCCCTCATTGATTGATTTGCCATATTTATGTAATCGACTCCCACCTGATTTTCCAATCGCCTGATCGGTGAACCCGGGTACAGTTTGTTGGCGTGGATCCTGTCACGCCATAAGTTATTTGCCTTAATTGCATTATTGCATTTTTATAAACTGCACTTTGGTTAGTTGAACTTCCTAACGGAAACCGTTGAAAGTTCAACCAACCTTGAGTTCAATGTCTCGTGTGAATAATTGCAACCCATTAATACAACATAATCTTATTTTAATTTGGAAATAATTATAATAAATTTGGATGTTGAAATTATTCACGACATTATATTCAGTGTGGAATTTGAAAAATCTTTGAAATTTGTACATTATTCAGTCCTTACTAGGGAACTTTGGTGTTACGTTCTAACCCAACTAACCACGGAAGCTTATTTGGTTGCATAACCAATGGCGAGCGATGACGTAACACCAAAAGTTTCCTGGCGAGGGCTTACTTTGAAATAATTACAATAGCAGGATAATTATAAAGTCGCAAATATTCTTCATTTTGATATGATGAGGAAATGGTTAGTTATCGATCCAAGTTACGTTGTAAGATACAGATCTAAAATTTATGGTCCAAATAGCAAAGTGTTAGGGATTTGTGCATGATATCGCCAACTTCGTTAATTCATCTATTCATGCAGATGATCAAACAAATAATAATAGTTGCCTGGGGATAATGGACAACGCTTGCCCATTGAGAACTGAGAGAGAAGGAATTTGACATTGCAAAGAAAATTACCCTGTATATTACATTGGCATGCGAATTGAGACTGTTTATTGTAGCATTGTGGTGAACTGTACAACATTGTATCATCAAAGGATCAATTATTGTCACCGGAAAACGGAAACGTAATTATTTCAGTTTGCATACGAGCATGTAGAAATAGACGGACAAGGGCTTTCGTATGTTTGAACAGAAAGGCAATTTCATTCCACGTTTCAGACTTTTCTTTTAGTTTTGTGTGCTTATTTTCCACTACATGCATCGTTATAAAATACAGAATATATTGTCGTGAAACGAAATGTAAATTCAGCTTCGTGTTGATAATTTGTGTAAAATTAGGGGATGTTTTTACCCATAACAACTTCTCAATCGAAAATTTCGATTGAGCAATATTAGTGCGGTAACTAAGCCGATTGAGACGGTCGTTTGCATAGCGATAAGCGCATAGACTGCTAATACCCGGTTCGACTCCGGGCGAAGTAAGAATCATATTATGGCCGTCTCCCCTCGGCAGGCAATGGCAAACCACCGGGGTGTAATCTGCCATGAAAAGCCTTTGTTAAAGGGCTCACCACACCCTGCAGAAGGGTAAAGGACTGAAGAGAGAGAGAGAGAACTAAGCCGTACAATTCATTTTTATTTGACGACCCGAATAGGAGAGAAGGCGAACCCAGCCCTGTTATTTGTCTCCGCACACAAATGTGAACCGACGCATAGCTACCGATGGTACTCTAGTGTTGAGATATTGTCCTGGAAACATTTCTAAGTTTAAGGGTCGTAGGAAATATCTCTACAATATTTTAGATTATATAATTGTTAGCTGCCACAGTTGAACTTTTTGGAATGTGATTGACGTGGTTGCTCGACCATGACAATCAGATGATGATGGTTATGAAAAATCAGATCCGTGCGTTTATTTCGTAGGTCTTAAAAATTTTTAAATTTATAAACTTCGAACGAACCAATCATACGCGCTTCTATTACAAATGATGCGGATGAGGAGGAGCTTTCTTGTAGTTCTACATTAAATATATCAAAGATATTGTTATGGATTTGATTCTCGAGTACAACACAGCAATTTCATGCTCTATTTTCGTCAGAGTTCTCTTCGGATTCCGATTGATATTCATTGCTATGATGAAGGTCCGAATATTAAACTACATTGGAGCAGTCGGCCCTAAATGACGTTGATAATACAGTTGAACCCCAAATTAAAAATTCATTACATCACCGTCATTTAGGGTCGATTATTACACTACCAAAAATTCAATTAAACAGATTGCTGCCATTAATTATTCATTAAATGTCTATTTTAAAGTTCAATTTAATTTAAATGTCGATTTTACTCTAATAATTTTTTTTGTTGCAGGTAAGCATTCATTTGGTAAAAATTCGTATTTGGTTAGCTGTAAGTAAAATCGGATTTTATCATTCAAAAAGTTCCTATGGTGGTATATAAACGACATTTGACCAAATTTCAAAGTTCAATTTAAACGAAATTTAACTAAATTAATTTATATGGCAGGAAACTGCTGAGGCGGTCCAACAATGTTACAAAGGGTGCTTATTATCACAGGGGTTGAATTTCTAGCGATGCGGTGACGAAAGGGTAGGTCAAAAAAGTCGGTAAACTTAAAAGTTACGATGTAACTTTCTTATAAAAAATTTGTGGGTAAATTTATTTCATGAACTTAATTTTTTTGTGAAATTTATATTATTATTTATTTCATGAATATTTGAAACAAAAATTATTAAACCGAAAGTTTTTGTTGCATGCTCGATTGCTCCTTTAGAGCACGCGAATGTAACCCTTAATTTGAAAGAACGATTAAAATTATTATTCCTGAATTCAATTTACTTCATTTAAAGGAAATCTAAAATCTTAATTTCTTTTTTAGTTTGTTTTGTAATTGGGTGTTGGCAAATCAAGCGAATTTATTTGATTGCTTATATTTCACTTCCTTTCTTTCAGATAATTTTCACAAAAGGCATCTTGGTTTAGAAAACCTAACCTTGAATTAATTTTCTTCTGTAATCTTAAAATCGACTGAAATGCTAACGACTTATCGCATTAACCTAGGTATCAAATAATGTAAAAAAAAAGTCAGCAAAAAGTTTAATTCTGAAGTAAATGGGTACTAAAATAAAACAATTTTGCTTGTTTAATTTGTACAAGAATTTTTAAATTAAAGTCCTGAATTACATTCACACTGCAAATTTCTTCAAAAGCATGCAATAATTGATTTTCCATTAAGTTTGCTCATTTTAACCGGGTTAATTACCATTTTTAATAAATACTTTATAGGCCAGTAATTGGGGACTTAAAAAATGAAAAGTTAGACAAAAATTGCAAAAGTTTTTATATTTTGGGACAACATTGTGACAGGTCAAAAAATTATTAATCCGATTTTTGCACCCTTTTTTGTTCCCCGGAACATTGTTAAATTGTTAAAAGAAGAGTGTAAATTTGCAATAACTCTATGAAAAAAATTCCGAAATTTATCTTGGAGAATAGTTTAATAATTATTAGACATCTTCTATGAAGTTTGCACCCTGCTACGATGACCGGAACATTGCAAATAGTTGTGATTATTAATTTGCATACAGGGTTGTGTTAAGGAATTATTTGCATGACTTGCAATTTTTCTCGATAAGATACACCAAAAAAAAATTAATAAGCTACTGTTTGCAATGTTTCGGTCATTGTAGCAGGATGCAAACTTTATTGAAGATGTGTTTTAATTATTAAAATGTTAATTTTAATTTAACAATGTTCCGGGGGGCAGAAAAGGGTGCAAATTCGGATTTATTATTTTTTTACCTCCTTCAATTGTCTCAAAATTTTCATACCTTTTTTGCTACAATCACTGGCCTATTAAAACATTGATTAGTTCCCAGGTGGGGAAATAATATGGACATCTGCTAGGAGGTACCAACTTGCATTTGGACCGCTGCCTTTTATTATAATAATTGTTGATATTATTATAAACATTCTGTAATATTACAATATGAAAAGGAAAGTATGATGATTATTTATCGTTCTATAACCTAATAAAAGTCAAATAAAAAATACCACTTCTATAAAATATTGGATTTTCACAAAAAAGTAATATAAACATTATTTAAGTGTATTTGGCAATAACACAATTTGCTACTTTTGTTCATTGTATAAAATGACAGTTTCTTTCTTCCACCATTCCAAATTCTTTCAATATTTAAAATTATTCTATTGCGACAAAATTAAAACTAAGAATGGATTCTAAAGTGGAAAAAAATACCATTCAAACTTTGCAAACCCATTACAAGTCCCTGAGGTCACTTTGCCTACCCGAAGTTGACTCATCCAAATGAATATTTAATATTCCCGAATAAAATATTTCTTCCGAATAAAAATAATAATTACCTTAGACATTTTATGGTTTATTTTCAAAAATCAATTCGAAATCTCAAATGACTCTATTTCCATATTATATATTTGACTTATTTTCTTTGATTCCAGCTTCAGAAATGAAAAAGTTATTATTTAACATATCTAAGGGTTACGATAAAGCAGCTATAAAACTGACATCTTTTGATCTCATTTGAAATAATAAATCGTAAGAGAATTTTCGTCATTTTTGCACTCTCCGAAAGAAAGAAAATTTTAAAGTTTTTTTACGAAACCAAGGCCAAATTTCGACGTTATTATATTTTAAACAAGCGAGGAGCAGGCTATATGCAATTAAGGATTAATTGAATTTCGTATCAGAAATAAAAATAACTTTGACAAAATTTTTGCTATTAGTATTTCATTATTATTTATAGTTTTAAATTAATTATGAAAATCGTGAAAATTTGAACTTTAGAACACTATAAAGTGCAGAAAATGTAATGGAAACTTATCTGTAATGGACGAATTCTTAGAGTGCATTCCTGTTTTGCCCCAATGTATTAAAATGCGGTTAAGTTTATAACAGACTAATTTTTTCTCTTGGAGTCCAATATAAGAGAAAATATTCCAAAATAAAATTTGAAAATTGTTAAACTCACTCTTTAATTTTTTACGTTACTAACAGACAGAGAAATAAATGAAAGGAGAGGCAGACAAATATTTTTGCCAATAGTTTTGAGTCTTGATCCAAATAGGAATGCAGACAATCTTTCAAGAAACTAACCATGGGCAACAAAATTGTCCCTAACTAGGTGCCAGGTCATGAGGGAATTGAGGGTAATGAAATAGCTGACAAATTAGCTATATCAGGCTTTATGGATAACAGGATTTAAATTTTTTTTTATCAATAATAAAATAGTATTGCCAAAATAAAATAGTCCGTGGTATTCGCACCATCCATCGGGGTGTTTTTACAAAATCCCCTCGTCCATTCAGTAAATGCGACTTTCCAAGCTTGATACGTAATATTAATGAGACAGACTAACAATGTTAGATTAGATAATTACTGTGTAAAATAAATAAAGAATTACCATAATGTTGAAAAAATGATAAAGTTTAATTACCAATTTAAAATACCATGCATAGTTCTATTGATTCTGCGTATCACAAATGTAAATATTGCAAATTCCAATAGTGCATAAATATTGTCCATATTCCATATTATACATATCTCTTCTATCTGGCGTTGGATTTGAAAGGTTTTATAATATAATGAAATAAAAGTTATCAATTCTAATTATCGTTTCTTTATAAATTTTCTGTTGAAAAAAGGTGCTCGCTCACTTAGGCCACACCACACGACGCGACATTGAGGTGTCTCGAGAGAGAGAGAGACAGCTACATTGAGGTGTCGCAAGCTATCTCTCTCTCTCTCTAGGCACCTCAATGTCGTGTGGTGTGGTGTGGCCTAAGTGAGCGAGCACCTAAAGCGTACTTTTGGTTGGGGGGGGGGGTGTACCCATATGTTAAAAGTTATTATTTTCAATTTGTCTCCTAAAATGTAAGATAATAACAAAAGAAAATATCGATTAATAGTGTCTATTTTTGTTTTTCTTCAGGACCCCCCCCCCCCACTCAAAACAATATTCAGACATTTTTATCGTTTTCACGATACTCTACAGAAAATCTGTGGAAATTGTGAATTTTGGTTGTATAAAGTTTCGACAGCTATTGCGTCAGAAAAATTATAAAAAAAATTAGTAATTTATTGATGAACCAATTAACATTAAGCGCTTCTGGAACTGATGTGATTTAACGGCAATTAAGCAAAAAATTGATGAATTTGTCCGTTTGAAATTTTTAATACCAGCCGCTTTCATCAAAATAATTTTAATAATATTGACAATTTTAATCGGAATGTTCTAGATACTGATAAGCGTATTGTATTTGCGTGATAATTTTGATTACATATTACTACGATATAGTAAAATTTTAAGTTTTTGAACTATTTTTGGAAAAAATTTGCCAACAAGTTTTATTAATTAGTGCGAATGGGCTCTATGCCATTTTTATTTCTAATTTTAAAATCGCAGTCTTTAAATTGTTTGAAAATATTTACTAGTCCGAACCTTCACGACTTACAGGAGTAATCGTAGTGGTTAGTTCATTATTACGTCTCCTTGCGTTAGTACGCTCGTAGTCCTCGTAGTATACGTAAAACAACCACGCACATGTATTGATTTCGGTACGAAAATCTAACATTCGTGTTAGAATTTTTTCTTCATTTGTTAAATCTTTAATCCAATAATAAAAGTGGAATTCATGTGCATATCATAACAAAAATAAGGAACGAAGAAGTACAATGCCTTCTTGGAAACAATACGATGTTGGAAAGAACCATCAGTTTTTGCAAATTTTGGCAATCTTCATAGGTGAGTGACAACATCTCCAAAAGTACAATTTTGAATTATTTATTTGGATAGGATCGTTAACCGGAATCTCAGATGGATTATTGTTTGCTTGGACGTCTCCATCGATTCCAGCCATCGTGGCCGACAAATCCTTAGGCATTTCTTTGGAAGAGGCGTCTTATTTTACTACAATTTCTGCTGCATCTTTGATGATAACTGCCCCATTTTTTTCCATCCTTGTTGATTGGATTGGAAGAAAGAAAGGCGTTTTGCTGATCGCTGTTCCACAATTTTCTGCGTGGTTGTTAACGATTTTTGCCAACAACAACGTTTGGATTTTTTATGCGGCTCGCTTTATGGCCGGAATGGGGGACGCAATATTTTTTGCTACAATACCAATTTATGTGTGCGAAATCGCAGAGCCGTCCGTTCGAGGCACGTGGGGTAATGCTTTAGCCGTCAGTATTTATGTGGGGATTTTTAGTATTAATGTGATTGGTGCCCATTGCAGTATTATTAACACGGGGATCATTTGCGCTACCTTACCAATTATTACGGTTACGCTCTTTATGTTTATGCCCGAATCGCCGTTCTTTTTATTGATGAAGGGAAGAGAAGTCGAAGCCAAGAAAGCTCTTCAGGTTTTAAGGTGGAGAACAGATGTCGAAGAAGAATTGAGTACCCTCAAAACAGACATGAAGAGACAAACTTCTGAGAGGGGAACCATGAAAGAATTGTTCACGGTTTCGAGTAACAGAAGGGCACTTATTATGTGCATGGGGATAAGGATTGCGCAACAGTTGAGTGGTTTATCCGCTTTTGAAATGTACACCCAGTACTTGTTTCAAATGGCTGGAGGAAGCGTCTCCCAAGAAGTTTCGGCTATCATTTTTGCTGGAATTTTAACTTTAGTTGTGATATTAGCGTCGTATTTAGTAGAAAAATTTGGCAGAAAGCCCCTGATGTCATTTTCATGTTTAGGGTGTGGAATCGTTTTAACCATCGAGACCATTTATTTCGTGTTGGGTCAATTTACCACATTAAATATGCAGCATTTGGGGTGGCTTCCATTAACTGGTATGATCGCGTACATCGTAATTTGTGCAACAGGAATAGGAATTCTTCCAACGTTAATTTTGGGAGAAATATTTTCGGCCAGCATTAAAGGAAAAGCTGGAGCTGTTATGAATGTTGTAACAGGAGCGTGTCTTCTGGTTGTTCCAAAGCTGTTTTTAACTTTGACTTACAACTTTGGTATTTATTCACCTTTTGCTTTTTTTTCGGTATGTTGCTACCTCGGAGTTTTGTTTTCCCATTTTTGTATAATTGAAACGAAAGGAAAAACTTTGGAACAAATCCAGCAAGATCTGAAGGGAAATAAGGAGAAGAAAGCCAACAATAATGAATGTGACTTGTTTTTAATGAAAACTCTCGAGAAAGTTTAATAACTTTGACGACACAAGGGCCGATTACACCAACGTCATTTAAAAATTTAAGCAACTTAAACTTAAGAAAGTTTCTTATCAACTGGAAAAGGTTTAAATTTAATCAAATACGTTGATATTTTATTTATTTATTCATATTTGTTTATTTATTTATTCTATGTTTTTTTGCATGTTTAATTATTTATAAAAGATAAAACATGATGGATGACTTAAGCTATAATATGTAGGTATAATAACAGCAATGGCGAACCTTTTTCCTTAGGCGAATATATAATTAGGGACCACCTAGTTTTAAAACTTGTCGAAAGTTCGCCATTGCTGGATTACACAAATTGAACACAATTACATTAAAATCATAAAGCATGAAGAGTTACAGATTTCGAATTTCTGTTACTAAAAAAAATAAAAATTTAATGAAATGCGTTGCTTGTGATTCAAGAAACCGAAACGATAAAACAAGACAATGCCAAGTTAATAATTTTCCGAAGTACCCTCGTATGTAAGTTTAATAAACTTTGGAATGTATTAAATATATTGTAATAAATTTATCTGCCGCTTTGTTTTAAATTGTTAAATCGGAGAGGTCAGAAATTATTATTATAGCTTAAGTCATCCATCATGTTTTATCTTTTATAAATTTATAAATCGTTTCGGTTTCTTGAATCACAAGCAACGCATTTCATTAAATTTTTATTTTTTTTAGTAACAGAAATTCGAAATCTGTAACTCTTCATGCTTTATGATTTTAATGTAATTGTGTTCAATTTGTGTAATCCAGCAATGGCGAACTTTCGACAAGTTTTAAAACTAGGTGGTCCCTAATTATATATTCGCCTAAGGAAAAAGGTTCGCCATTGCTGTTATTATACCTACATAATATAGATATAATATAAAATTTTGCTCAAATGATGATTTTAGTACAAATGAGGCGAGATTTTGGTAGTAAGGGTTCCCAAAAAGTAATTTTTGATTTAATTTTTACTTTCTGGATGACCCGCGTACGTATATTAATTATTAAGATATTTCCGAAAAGGTACAAATAATCTTAGGTGTTAAAAATTATTTCAATAAAAAACTATTTTTTACAAATGAATTATTTTTACGTTTATTATGTCGGTCTAGGACATTTGAACGCAGCCGTTTGAACGCGACCCGTTGAACGCGACCCGTTGAACGCGACCGGTTGAACGCGGCCGTTTGAACGCAGAGACGATTGAACGCAGAGACGTTTGAACGCAGAGACGTTTGAACGCGAGGCCGTTTGAACGCAGGGACGTTTGAACGCGAAGACGTTTGAACGCAGGGACGTTTGAACGCGAGGGCGTTTGAACGCAGGACGTTTGAACGCAGAGACGATTGAACGCGAGCAATTAGATAGGTACTTAATTAGATAATTGAATTAGGTACCGACCTTTTAATGACCTTTTCTTTAAAAAAAATCGTTTCCTAACACTAACCTAGCTTCAACCGGGATTTACCTTTAAATAAAAGTCGATTCCTAACCTAGCCTCGACCGGTGGATCTAGCTTTTAATGACCTTCTCTTTAAAAAAAGTCGTTTCCTAACACTAACCTAGCCTCAACCGGGATTTACCTTTTAATAATGATCCTCTCTTTAAATAAAAGTCGATTCCTAACACTAACCTAGCCTCAACCGGGATCTACCTTTAAATAATGATCCTCTATTGAAATAAAAGTCGATTCCTAACACTAACCTAGCCTCAACCGGGATCTACCTTTAAATAATGATCCTCTCTTGAAATAAAAGTCGATTCCTAACACTAACCTAGCCTCGACCGGTGGATCTACCTTTTAATGACCTCTTTAAAAAAAGTCGTTTCTTAACACTAACCTAGCCTCAACCGGGATCTACCTTTTAATTTAACTTTTTAATAAAAGTCGATTCCTAACACTAACCTAACCTCGACCGGTGGATCTACCGTTTGCCCTAATTTGATCATAATAAAGTGCGTCGTTAATAAGTCGAGGGAAGGTGCAATTTCTCGCGTTCAAACGTCCTGCACTCAAACGTCCTCGCGTTCAAACGTCCCTGCGTTCAAACGTCCTCGCGTTCAAACGTCTCTGCGTTCAATCGTCTCTGCGTTCAAACGGCTGCGTTCAACCGGTCGCGTTCAAACGGCCGCGTTCAAATGTCCTGCTCCGTTATTATGTAGTTATATCATATTAATATTCCTAAAAAAATACTTGATTGCTATTGGCCTATTCGTACTATAGTTACTTTACTGAAAGAAAACAATGCGTAGCCAAAATCTGGTGCATGAGATGACACGTGACACCCAATTCAACCCCAATTGACAAGAACGTAAAGTCGAACGGACTAATTTTCGTTCCTGCACATTAGCTCCGCCTTTTGTTCTTTCAGTAAGTAACTCTAACTGGTGGTTTGCTATGAGTCAGTTAAATTTAATACTTTGTTTAAAGGAAATCAGGGTAATCTCTCATTCAAGAATAATATTAGATTTTGTAAATCTTATCCGTTTTGTATACCACTGACGCACATCAATAGATTAAAGAGATTCCCGCTACCTACCGCTTATCAGAGAGTGAGCGGTTGGTAGCGGAAATATTGTTAACCCATTCATATCCGTCAGTGATGTACACATAACGGATAAATAAGATGCGAATTTGTTTACAATGCACCAATCAACGAGCTTGATTTCCTAAACATGGTAAAAATTGCTTCATTATGAAGTGAAATCGAAATTCAAAAATTTTGAAAGCTGATGAGATTGCATTTCGCCCATAATTCGGTTGTTTCTTTGTAAATATAGTAACATTCGAAAAATATTAGGATTGCAATTCAGGTTACAAAGAAATAATATTTACGCTATTGCACCAATGCAATGTACTTGAGTTATGTAGACGCTACGTAAGCAAAAATATTATTTAGAGTAGGTTAAGGAAAGTAGTCCAAATGATTGTTAATAAAAAAACATTATTCGGAGGGACACGGGGGTAGTGGTAGTTACTGGTTAGGTTAGTCGTTGGAGTTGTGGAGTGGCCAGGTTTCTGGCTAATTCGAAGGTTTAAAAATATATTTGATTACCCCTAAAAACCACCTCTTAGTTGAAATTCAATCAAATATTCTAGTAGGAATTATCAACAAATTATATCAAACTACCAATAAAATTATTATGAGCAAATGCAATTATGGGTATTGATCAAAAAACCAATTTATGATTAGATCAATGCTATCCTAAATAATCAAAGTTACCCCATCAAAAATTTTAATATTAACAATACCGGAAACTTATGCAAATTACATTAACAATTTCGACGAAATCTTTAATGGCGCCACCTCTTGGTCATATTTTTGAGTAAAAAGTCGAAGAAAACAACGATGGACCTAACATGAAACCACACGCCAAAAATCTCTTGCCTTGAATTATGGTAACAATGTCCATTTTACGAAGCCGAAGGTCGAACAGGATTTTTTAATAATTGTCATTTCAAAATTTGTGCATGATGATGCTGAATTGGTGTGACCATAGCTTTGAAGCGGAGCCGTAGAACAACAGATTTTTGCCTGGAGCACAGAAAATGTTACTACTCCATGAGGTGATATTTTATCCCCCCCCCCCTCCGTTCTTAGAGAACGAGCAGATATTTTTATGCTGAAGTACTGCTGAAACGGAGCAGATTAAAAATTGATCGCTTCAGTATTTCTGATGACCCGCACGAGGTAAAGCAGTCCTGAAAATCCGATCGAGTAGCGGGCTATTAGGAGGTTTGAGGGCCTGATTATAGGTTAAATGAGCCGCAAAATATGTACAATGTTAATTATATATTATAGGGCATGGGTTCCCAACCTGTGGTACGCGGGAACGTTTCAGATGGTACGCGTGAGTGATGAATTTTTACTGTTGGCCAGTGGCCATTTCATTTTTGGCCTACCGACCATAAATTTCCTGGTAGATTTTTGACAGCCCATTCGCCCCTGGCATGTGGCTGTGTGATAATACGATTAAACAACCTTTCTTAAACCGCGTTAACCTTGAAATTTTAAAAATTTTCGCCTACGGCGCTTGGAGAAAATCCCGCAAACTTTTCTCGCACCCGCAATGCTAAAATTTGCCCAGCCATACAAACCGTTTGCCCTACTGTCATTTTCGATCTGGCTACGGGCCTGCTGGTGGTACGCCAAAATTTCTCAAAAAGTCAAGTGGTACGCAGGTACAAAAAGGTTGGGAACCCCTGTTATAGGGAATTTAAATCTCCCGGGCACTGGTTCTACCGAACTATTTGAATCCCGGTAGTTACGTCTCTGAACCAAGTATATCCGACACAAGTATGATAATAATATTGATTTTAGTTGCGTTTATTTAACTTGAAAATTTTCAAATTTTACGTTTGTTTTATAAATTGATTAATCAAAAAAAAATTAATTATTGAAATTGATTTTTCTTTCATTCCTGGTTCCCATCATAAAACGGATAAGAATGAAAAGGGTATGAATTTAAAGAGATTTTTATTCCGCTTCTAATGATACCTAACACTTAATATTTTGTTCTTTAATAATTGCTGTTAAAAACTCACTAATAAAATGCAAAATAGCGCAATTAAAAATATTTTAGTATTTTATTGCAATTGTTTTTGCTTGTAAACCAATAATATCCAACAAGTTACTTTGACATATTACAATAAATTTGGTTAACAATCGCAAACAAAAGTAATTCGTAACTTGTTAGAAATTATCGGTTTTCAAGTTAAAACAATTGCAATAAAATTCAAACAAGGCAACTAAAATATTTTTAATTGTGCTATTTTGCATTTTATTAGTGAGTTTTTAACAGCAATTATAAAACAACAAAATATCAAGTGCAGTGACGTAGCAACAGGTGGTACGTGTGGTGCCGGGCACCAGGGCCCGGTACACAGACAAAAAAATTGATTTCTATTATTTACAGACATTTTTGTAAAAATTATCTATGAAAGTTTGCACATCGAACACAGCGAGGACCCCAGGGCGGTGCGTCTGCACTGGGGGGGGGGCGTCGCCCTGTAGGAACGCCAAAATAAAGAAATATTTGAAAAAATTGAATAATGTAATTATTCATTCAGTAAATATTAATGGAAATACAAATTTCATGAGGAATTTCTAGTTAAATAGCAACATTTGGTGAAAAATAGGTAGTATTTTCCAAAAAAATCGCCTGCGGCGCTAAAAGACGCTGCTTTCCCCACCCCCATGTGCCGGTGGCTGAATTATTTAAAGGGGGGCCTCAAAATTGAATTGCGCCTGAAGCTTCATAAGTGATAAATTTTCATTAGTCCCTGTAGGGGGGGGGGGGAATTGAGATCTCGCACCACCAGAAAATCTTTCTAGGGAAATCTACGATACCTTTTTGTTACTTACCTACATGTTTTTTGTGCAATAACATTGTTATTTAAATTTTTTTTTTTATAATAAAATAATGAAGGGGGCCCGCTGTGGATCTTGCACCAGGGCCCGGTGTTGACTTGCTACGTCACTGATCAAGTGTTAGGTATCTTTAGAAGCGGAATAAAAATCTCTTTAAATTCATACCCTTTTGATGAGAACCAAGAATTAAAGAAAAATCAATTTCCTATGTTCACATCGGCGGCCGGTCACCCGGTATAATAATTTATACATTAGACATGTATTGCATAATTTATTGTATTGTTTCCGATAAGTACATTTTAATAACTGATTAATAATACTGTAGATAAAGAATAAAATATCAATAATATGTTATATTAGTGTTGTGTCAGATGTTATGGTAGGTCAGGGATCCAAACAAACATTTTGATGCATTTTTTGCTGCATGCGAATAATTAAGCAACTTCTCGCATAATATAAAATGGTGCAGATATTCATCAGTGACATAACGCATTATATTTTAAGCAAGATTTCTAAACAATTTTTTTATAATCATAAAAACCGATAACAAACGATGGTCCTGAGTACGACCTAAAACTGCAACCCTTGTTCCTTGCTGAAAGAACAACCCCTCTCTTCAAGTAATACAGTTGCACCATTGGCAAGAAGATAGTATGTGATTATCTTGGAATATGATGACGTGGTTTGGATTCCACATTAAATTTGAACTGTCATACACTGGGGGGTATTGCATACCCCCGGTCAAGATACCACACCATATTAATATATCTATTTGGAAGGAATGCGATTTAATTAAATCTATGGTAAAACATATACATTACGTTGGTCTTTCAGACCGGGGGGTTTGGGGGGTATGAAATTCTCTCTAACTACAGATGAAGTTACGGTTACGCGGTTTGGATTTGCTAAGCATACTTAAGATCTGAATTAGCACCCCCACTCGCAAAAATGAAACAATGTGGTACTGATGGGACATAATTTGGTGGGACATAACCTAAAACTTATATTTATTAGGGCTCCTTTTTAGCGGAGTTCTGCTATTTATAATAAAAGGACGACATTTCATAATAGAAAACAATTTTCAAAATAACCGGAGAACACTTGAAAATCATTATCGTTTATCAGGCTCGAGCACATTCATCCGTCTATGATTAATTTCGATACAATTCGGTTTTGATTTAAATTTTGAATGTGATATAAGTATTTGATAAGAATTTATTTAAAACAATTTTGTGACGAAAAATGAAGGGATCATTTTGGGAGCCAAAGGCGAATAGAATTGATAGTTCAATATGTAAGCCCTTACCATATAGCATTTTGGAATTTTTTGGGACAAATGTAGAGGGGGTTTTAGCGGTAGGATAGAAAAAGACTAATTTCCTGCCAAAATTATTTGTTGTTAATGGGAAATTATTAAAAATTGAAGCTTCCACCCATAATCGAATGTTCAAGGTACATTTGTTCGTAATCGTAACCGAAAAAACTGTCCACATATCCAGACATTGTTCCAAAAGTCGTTCACGATCAAAATGATACTTTTGAATCGAAATTCTAATGTTCCTACGCGAATTTGGCTTTTGACTCGATTACAATACTCTCCTTTGGATTTGGTGGAATCCCAGGTGTTCTGCTTAAACTAAAATGAAAAAAATTGATCTAAGAAAAAAGATTAGGAACCGAATAGATTTTCAAGAAAATTTGGGTCCGTTAAGTTGGCCCCCCCCAGTTAATATTTTTTCTCCAAAAGCTAGCTCCCGAATCCTTATAGCTAGCACCAGCTAGCACCCAAGTATAAAAGCTAGCACCGTTATAGTTTTTCCACAAACCGCAACTGATACTGGGGGGGGCCAACTTAACGTTAAGTTGGCCCCCCCCAGTTAATATTTGTTCTCCAAAAGTTAGCTACCGAATCCTTATAGCTAGCACCAGCTAGCACCCAAGTATAAAAGCTAACACCGTTATAGTTTTTCCACAAATCGATATTGAAACCGATGCTTTCGGTCCTGACGGACGCGCATGAATGGGTTAACGAGATTCCATTTGTTTATAGGATAGGCTGCCGACAAACTGCACGAATGTGTAGATAGCGAGTTATTATTGTGGGTAAAATGTTACCTTACTATAGAACAATACTTTGCATAATTCTAGCGCATTTCGTTACTTAAAAAATGAGTTTATCTGAGGTTCATGTCGCTGCCCCCCCCCCCAAATCGAATTTTGGGGTGAATTTGGTGTCAATCGTTAGAGCTTCGTTAGAGCCTAAATGAGCTTCCATTTTTTTCGTTTGAGCCTCAACCGTCGCGGAGTTATTCGCGAAATATTTGGGGGGGCCGCAGACACCTTGGCCCCCCCCAGTCGAATTTGAGCTTCCATTTTTTTCGTTTGAGCCTCAACCGTCGCGGAGTTATTCGCGAAACAGTTGGGGGGGGGGCACAGATATGATTTTCTATTTTCGTTATTTTTAAGAATTTTTGGATGAAATTGGTGTCCAACGTTAGAGCTTCGTTAGAGCCTAAATGAGCTTCCATTTCCAACATCCTAATTTCATTTTCTAAAAAGTTAAGGGCATTTCAAATTTTCGATTCCTCCGAGCAAGTTGCGTCCGATAATCCTCACATTTAATTTTATTTTACCAGATTAAAACTTTTGTTTAGATTAAAAAAATTAATCCTCCTTGCCATTATAATCTTCATAATAAATAAAAATGGAAAACTTAATTTTACAAAAGTTTTCATACTTTTATGTTTCAATTTTGTTTCCCACTATTGTAAAGTATACACGCCCATTTCTCGTATAATAATGTAAGTTAAATTGTAAGAATTTGTAAAAACTGCACACATTTCTGAAAAACTAAAAGGGCCGAATACGGTATAATTGTATTTTTACATTATATTATATCTTTTTCATTACTTACAGGACGTAGACACGTTTCCCCCTCTCTAAGTCGAATTTTGGGGTGAAATTGGTATCAAACGTTAGAACCCAAATGAGCTTTCATTATTGGTTTAGGATTACTTTTTGTAATCGAAACAAAAATTTTACGCTCTAACGTCTGACCCTAATTTCACCAAAAACTTCAAAAATATAACGAAAATAGAAAAACACGTCTACCCCCCCCCCCAAGATTTCGCGAATAACTCAACTACGGTTGAGGCTCAAACGAAAAAATGGAAGCTCAGTTAGACTCTAACGATGCTTTAACGTTTGACACCAATTTCACCCCAAAATTCAAATAAAGAGGGAAAATAGAAAAACAAGACTACGACCCCCCCCCCAAAAAAAGAAAATTACCAGCAAGAAGTTAATCGTTTGTGGAAAGAGGCAAAGCTTGAAGTTCACCGATAAGAATGCTCTATATGCAGCAAAAGCTTTGCCTCCTTCCACAAACGATTAACTTCTTGCTGGTAATCTTTTTTCTTTTGGGGGGGGGGGTCTTAGTCTTGTTTTTCTATTTTCCCTCTTTATTTGAATTTTGGGGTGAAATTGGTGTCAAACGTTAAAGCATCGTTAGAGTCTAACTGAGCTTCCATTTTTTGGTTTGAGCCTCAACCGTAGTGGAGTTATTCGCGAAATCTTGGGGGAGGGGGTAGACGTGTTTTTCTATTTTCGTTATATTTTTGAAGTTTTTGGTGAAATTAGGGTCAGACGTTAGAGCGTAAAATTTTTGTTTCGATTTCAAAAAGTAATCCTAAACCAATAATGAAAGCTCATTTAGGCTCTAACGAAGCTCTAACGATTGACACCAAATTCACCCCAAAATTCGATTTGGGGGGGGGGCAGCGACATGCACCTCAGATAAACTCATTTTTTAAGTAACGAAATGCGCTAGAATTATGCAAAGTATTGTTCTATAGTAAGGTAACATTTGACCCACAATAATAACTCGCTATCTACACATTCGTGCAGTTTGTCGGCAGCCTATCCTATAAACAACTGGAATCTCGTTAATCCATTCATGCGCGTCCGTCAGGACCGAAAGCATCGGTTTCAATATCGATTTGTGGAAAAACTATACCGGTGTTAGCTTTTATACTTGGGTGCTAGCTGGTGCTAGCTATAAGGATTCGGTAGCTAGCTTTTGGAGAAAAAATATTAACTGGGGGGGGCCAACTTAACGTTAAGTTGGCCCCCCCCGGTTTCAGTTGCGGTTTGTGGAAAAACTATAACGGTGCTAGCTTTTATACTTGGGTGCTAGCTGGTGCTAGCTATAAGGATTCGGGAGCTAGCTTTTGGAGAAAAAATATTAACTGGGGGGGGCTAGCGTTAAGTTGGCCCCCCCCGGTTTCAATATCGATTTGTGGAAAAACTATAATGGTGCTAGCTTTCATACTTGGGTGCTAGCTGGTGCTAGCTATAAGGATTCGGGAGCTAGCTTTTGGAGAAAAAATATTAACTGGGGGGGGCCAACTTAACGGACCCAGAAAATTTGCCAAATATTTGAGTGAGTTTGAGTATTTATGGCACAAACTCTTATTGTAATGTAACTTGAGTTACATGTCTTGCTATTCCAAGTGTCATTAATTATTTAATTTATTAATTATCATTTTTATTTAGTTATCACCAAATTTCAGTACAATTTTAATTTTAATTTTAGCTAATAATTATGAATATGGCATTAACCCCCCATACATTTTAAGCGACTGTCCCAAGTCGCTGTATTTATTGATCGAACAGCAATCCAAGAGATTATAAAAGAAAATTTTCTTAACTAGTGACAATATCAAAAAATAAAATTTTTCCCTCTGACACTTTCAGATTCTGATCATTTTTGATACGTTTCATAGAAAAAAAATTGGATTGAGTCATTTCGAACTCTCGTGGATATGACTATAGCAGTGAAATGTTATAATCTGATCCTAATATTATACACAACACTTAATCAGTTCATCAAACCAATGAATGCTTGTGAATATTTAATATAAAAATGAATTGATTAAAAAATAAGTTTTTGATTGATTTTAATTGTTAATCGATTATCGAAGCAAACTTTGTAGTGTTAAATTGCATTAAAGTTTATACTACATTATTGAAATTTTTTATCGTTATATAACTAAGAATTAACGGGGTGGTCCTACCTATATCCTTTAAAATAGGATGATTTCAATCATTCACCATTACTTGAAAATAAACATTTTAATTATTACCATACATTTCAATTACACGTAATTAAGGTCATATTATGCTTTTCATTAATGTCTATATCGACATTCACCTACAATGTTAATGTTTAACTGAAATATGAATATTATGTTAGAAATATATTATGCATATGACTCAGGTATCTCCTAAAAATGAAGTTTGATTTTTGAAAATAATTTGCATCAGGTTTAGGAAATCGAAAAGATTTCTTTTATATTTTAACTGGAGATCAAAATTTTTAAGTAGCTAAGTAACTTTCCTACATCAAAAAGAACTTACTTTCCACATTTAAGTTTTTAATAGAAATTTGTAATGGAACTTAAAATTGATGACTTTTCCAAATCTCGAAAAGGAAATGACAACACGTTTTTAAATATTTTTGTGATGGAAGAACGATGTAAAAGATTGCTTTAAAAGTTTCGGAACGCGTCAGTTATTGGAATCAAAATCGATAAGAATGTTATTTGCTAGAGTGTCGGTAAAAGGAAACCCTTAAAATGTGTCGGAAAATTCGTTTTGCATAACAATATTGTAAGGTCATCGGGTTGGTAAGTTTTGCATTATGTTTACTACTTTTATTTGTGGACATCTTTTGTTCACTTAACTAGATTTTTACCCTTTCTGCTAACATTTATTTTTCACACATTTTCACTTTCGTAATACAAAATTTGTTTTAAGTTTTGTTAGATAACAAATAAGAAGTTACAAAAATAAAGTTTAATTAAATTTCTACTAATATTTGAAAAACCATTAATGCTGATGGGGAAAATTTAAGTATTTCATGAATATTTAATTAATACAACTCGCTGAATTTTCACTTTACTAAATGGTATGCTGTTATTTCAAACTTTATTGGTAAAATTGAGAAGCTTCGCTAATTTAATGAATTAGCTGCTTCGTGGATTAAACTTTCAAGTTGATGCATGTTGAAGTGCTTGCTTTACTTAAGATTTTAAATTATATATTTTGTTGGTTTTACTGTTGTTGTTTAAGTTGGTAATCCACTAAATATTTACTACCACTCATCATATTATAATTAAAAAAAAGAATTATACTTAAGGCGCCTCTCTCGTAGCGATGCAGTGTCTTGAACAAGTCAAGACTGTGTTGTTAATATTAAATATTTTTAAATGATTCAAAAAGGATTAATTAGAAAATTAATTTTAATTTCAAAATTTTAAGCCTTTGTCAAAAAGAGTTTACGTTTCACCTAATTAATTCTTATTGAATCATGTAAAAATATTTATTATTAACAGAACAGGTTGGACTTTTCAAGAATCTGCATTATAAGCTCCAAAAGGGAGGCGCCTTAACCCATGGTAAAAAATTAATATCGTACTAAATTATACAAATTATGTATTGTTTACTTATTAGCATTCGATTCTCTCATATTTCATAGAATATCCTAGATTCCAATTCCAATAATCATAGCCTGCAATAATACCAAAATGACCCCTCCCTTGCTATCCAATCCAACTCTTTCTCTCTCTCTCTGGAGTATTTCCGTCCTTCTATAAACTGAACAATTTAAAATTAGTTAAATTTTCTGCTTTTTTGAAATGTTTAAAAAAAATTTTAACCGCATTTACGTAAAATAATGAAACGTAGGTCTAAACAAAATCCATTTTAAATTATGTAAATTGCCAATTATTCATTCAATGTTACCATTTAGAAATAAACTAAATTGAGCCATAGCATGCAAATTTTGGGCAACGAGGATTTCAAAGGTCGGTTGTCACGTTTTAATGTTGCTCATGTGAAATAATCCATCAAATCAGTTAACAAGAACTGCAAATACTGGACAAAGATTTAGATATTATATTATTGATAATATATAATACAAATATTTGTCTTCTATTTCCATATTTACATAGCTTCTCAGTAAATCGTTACCTATAATATGGGGTTAATTCAATATGGGGTAAATAAATTAGAGAATTTATCGGGTTTCACTACATTGACAGAGATGACCCAGTTTGCTTTGCTATTCATAGTTGGAGATTTTAATGTCTTTTCCGACTCGCCCATTTCATTTTTAAATTAACCATAATTGTCATTAATTCTATATTTGAAAACGATTGGTAACAATTAGTCGCAAAATTATACCAACCGAATTTTTCGTGATGTACAAAGTAGGGAAAAACTAGCAAGCGGATTGCTACAAATTAAAACTCAAGGTTTTATCTGTGACTGTAACTGACATAAATTTAATCCAAATGTTTCTACCGGTTTCTACATTATAATTTCCTAACTAGAGGGTAAGCCCGTCCACGGACGGTCAGCTAGCAAAGGTAACTTAGTATAAACATGTGACCCCTATGGTTATTCGGTCTCATTCGAAAGGAAAATTGTATTGTTATTTTAAAAACCTGAAGATCGTGGAAATTCTGCTAGAATCTGGCAATTTTTAAAAATAATTCTGAGGAAAATAAATTTAAAGACCTGGTAACGTTGATGCAAATTTTCTCTAGTAAAATATTAGCAATAATCACGAATGTACCAAATTTTATTCTAATCAGGAACTCCAGCAATTCTAAAACCGCGATGTTAAAGCCTAACGGATCTGCGTGGTAAGCTATTCGGATAAAATTCGAAATATAATTAACGAAATGCAATTTAAAATAAAATTTTTAGTTTGATGTTATCAGTTGCATAAGTAATGCGCAAATGCGGTAGCCCCCTAGCTCCAAGTATTTACATCGAGTGCACGTATCGTCAACAGAATGCGATAACAATGCGGTTCTTACTTGAAAAATTGAAATTTTTCCTAAATATATCGGAATTTGAAGTTAGTTAATCTCATAAACTACAAATATAGAACATCAGAGGGTCACCAATGTAATTGTGACCCGATAAGGAGTCAATTAGGGCAGTATTAATAGTTAAAATGAAGCTACAATCAGTCTTCTAGCAGCTAGCTATCACATAGATACGGCTATTTTACCCAATGCAAGTACTTAATTTTCGTTCACTGCTAATTAATATCGATCTGACGCTCCTAATATTAGCTAGCTGGCAGCAAGCTAATCTAATTTATTATAATTGACAGCTAACTAATTGATACAGATATAACTATGGTAGCTAAATAACAGTATCTCTCAACAACAACTGCAAAAATTAGCTGGTAGTTAGCTATAATATCACGTAGCTAGCAGCTAACCGCTCCTAACAGTTATAGCTAACTGTAGAAGTCTGACATATCAGGTACTAAAATAATTATTAGTTCAGTTCCCAAAGAGATTATTTAATTTGATTCTTGCAAGTTTATAATAATATCTTAAAATATATTGCAAAGTAAAGTTATCTCGGGATCGAATCGGGATTATTTGTAAAGTCTTACCTGAAATGGATAAATTATAAGAAATCAAATATTGTAAAACCAGAAAGGAATTCATCGCATGTGCTTGTCCTGAAACGTGATAAGTTTATTTAACCGGAACGAAGATTGATGCAAAATCGTTTTATAGTAAAACTAACTTTGAAATCTAACAAATAGAAGTTTAACATTGTTTCAGTAGTCATTATACAGTGCGTTCATGTTAAAGCTAGCCAGTCTCGATAACTATTGATTTATTTAAAAAAATGCATTTAAAGAAAGGCTCAATTAGTTATTATTCCAAAAACCCCCCAAGCTAAGCTTTTAGTAGCGCCATCTAAACCTGGTGGGTACTCGGTACCCCCCCCCCCGGTTTTAATCCAATTTTTTGCATTTTATACAATAACAGTTATAGTCCCCCCCCATCTAGCACTTGCAGGTTACTACGTCACTGCCTAAAAATAATAAACAAATGAAAGAATGATCCAATATGCACAATATCTCATTGTGCCCCTTGCTCAGAATAAATTCAAACTAAATTCGTTTTTCAGAAAGTAAAACCATGTTAAACATAGCAGGTTAGTTCTTAGGCTCGTAAAAAATTACAACTGCTTTTTACACTAATATTTTCAAATATTCGGAAATTAGATAATCACAATCATAGCATCATAATGTTCCGACAAGTAGACGAGGTGGCCGAGTGGTTAAGGCGTTGGACTGCTAATCCAATGGGCTCTGCCCGCGTGGGTTCGAATCCCATCCTCGTCGTCTCTTGAATTTTTTTATTTTCCAAAACTTGAATTTTCAATTTTGGCACATAAGCAGCATTTAAATGTTTAAATTATTTAAATATTTTACGCTGAACTGTGGTTAAGTTCTGAATTTATTGGAAGAAACAATCCCCTGAGCTTTATAACCGAAACGGCATGACAATAAAGAAATATTTTCATTTTAATGGTGATGGGGTTACTGTTTTATTATTGTTATAAAAATAACTATAAACAGCAGCTATATCAAGAAATTACGACGGCCTAATTTTTATGTTTTAATTAAAATAAACAGCGGTAATTTAAATGTTTCTCTTATTAGTAGAATTATCATTTTTATTTATTTGTAAATTTTTGTTTGTCAAAAATTGTAATTTGGAAGTTCTTTGAAAATATTAATTATCACGGTGGCGCATCCAGGAGGTGATTTGAATAGATAAGGGGTCAGGTCACTGTTGGATCCCCATTTTATATACCTACTAATTTTTAAGAATTTGCATCATCATGCGTGTGGGGTTGGGGGGCACACTGGGCTGAAAAATGATGTAAAAATTTATTTTCCAATTAATGTTTATATAAAAAATTTTTTTAGTTGGTAATATTAAAAAAATCGCACATTACAATCGCAAAATTCGTTATGTTCTGGTGGATTGTTTTGCGTTTAAATGCTTATGAATATTAAATATGATTATATTAAACAGATGATACTCATAGCAATGCGTTTATTTTAAAATTTATAGGTAAAATAACGATTTTAGGGTTTATCTTAACTTGAACTTTTCGAGCGTTCTATAAAATTGTGAACTTTAAAATTTAGACCTGCGTTACTGTTACCTAAACATCTATATCGTGTATCAATTTCTCGCTGGAATGTTTGCCTATAAGGAAGATATTGTCATTTCAAGTTTTAATCTCTTAATTTTATGTACCAAATCCGCTCATTTTCGCTAAAATATGAAAGCTTTCATGCTTCAGAATCCATTGATCCGTATATACGATGAGATAATATGCCTATAAAGGTTTTGAAAATCGAGAAAATATAAATAAAAAAGGAAATAGAATAGAGAATTAGAAAAAAAGCAAATCAAATCAAGATGAATTATAATTTAAGAACAAATTATGATCTTTATTTATTACTTAAAAGCTCCCCTGACACACATCTTGATGATTACAAGAAACTTTTTGAAATGGTTACTTCCAGACTTGATATCAATTTTTGTGAATCAGAACTGAATACTTTAAAAACTAGTATTAGAATGCTTTGTTTGAAGCTGCGTAGGAAGTGGAAACAGTCCAACCGTACTGAAAAAATTTTTTTGGAGAACAATAATTCATGGTTGCATTCTGAGTTTAATTGGCCTCATTGTATAAGACTGAAAATTAAAGATATGGTAGAAAAGACCGAATTTATTCAATATAAGGATACGCAGGAGCTCATGTGTTCTACAATCAGGAGTATGTACAACAATGGACTTAACGATGTTGCAAGGATTTTAGAACATTTACAAGAAAATCCTGAATTTGTTATAAAAATAAGAAAAATTCTTGATGATAAATTTAAACCTGTCGTGTACTCGAAAGAGTACTCGAAAGAGTAGAGAAACCAGATCTAGAAAGTTTTGCAGGGAAGCATCCAACGAAGATATTTTACATAATATGCTAATATCTTCAGATCCTTTTATATCAAGTATTCGGCCATTTCAGAAAAGACAAACAAAAAATCTTTTACCCGAAACTTTGGAATTACTGGAATTAACTCCAGAAATTGAATTAACAGACGCTACTGAAAGCGATACAAATTAATAATTATGTAGCTACTAATAATTTATTTTCATATATTAATAAAAATTAATTTAAATTAGTTTAAATCAAATATAAATTTGTTTAGGTGGGTTCTGGTAACAAAACTAATTTTAAATTTTCGCTGATAGGTAACTCTTTTACGCTATGTATAATCAATGCAACAATAATAAATTATTATAGTATTTTCTAACTATAATTGGTTAGTTTTTAATACGTGATAGTAAATTAATTGATATGTTTTAATAATTTACTAATCTAATTCCTTTTACGTGTTACAAATATATTTGATATACATTTATATTTTCATTTTTTTCATATTTTTATGATGAAAATGAGCGGATTTGGTACATAAAATTAAGAGATTAAAACTTGAAATGACAATATCTTCCTTATAGGCAAACATTCCCGCGAGAAATTGATACACGATATAGATGTTTAGGTAACAGTAACGCAGGTCTAAATTTTAAAGTTCACAATTTTATAGAACGCTCGAAAAGTTCAAGTTAAGATAAACCCTAAAATCGTTATTTTACCTATAAATTTTAAAATAAACGCATTGCTATGAGTATCATCTGTTTAATATAATCATATTTAATATTCATAAGCATTTAAACGCAAAACAATCCACCAGAACATAACGAATTTTGCGATTGTAATGTGCGATTTTTTTAATATTACCAACTAAAAAAATTTTTTATATAAACATTAATTGGAAAATAAATTTTTACATCATTTTTCAGCCCAGTGTGGGGGGGGGCGGTTGAGCACCTTTGTCACCCCATAGGTCCATCATTGAATTACCACCTTACTATGTAGATGTAAATAATTTTATGAATTACCCGCATTGATAAGTTAGATTTTTGTGGGAAACGGAACTCAAAACAAAATAATATTTTGAAAATAAAATTGTTAGTATAAATACCAATTTTTATATATTCAAGTAATAAAATTTGAGTTTTTATTTAAGTAGTAGTTAAATAATTGAGATAGAATAGGACAAAACGTTGTGAAAATTTTTCTGACAATAATCATGAACAGACGGCAGTCGTCTCGACGCCAGCTAAGACGACCTCGACCTACAAATTCAATCCAAATTCTCTTATGTAAGAAAATAATCTAGTCGTTTTTTAGTATTACAAAATTTGGTTATCTACATGAGTGTTTGCATTTCTTTACCCATTTTATCTGTAAAAAGATTTAGGTAAAGGTTAGAAAAGTAAAAATAAATAAAAATATTTACAAAAATCATAGGATTTCCAAACTGTAACAAGTCCTTCAAATTTCATGGTGATAATTCGGTTTTTAAAATTTCAAAAATATATGTTACAATAATTTTCGGGGAAGGGGGAGTTCCGGCTATATCCCAGATCAGATACTAGAAATTCATTCAACCGAGTGCCTATATTTAATTTACAATTTTCTAAAAATATCCATTTTTTACAATAATATGTATTTTGTTTTGGCAACAAAAAAATACTAAAAATATATTAGCAATAGATAGATTTTATGTAATAAGCACTCATGTGAAGTGTAATATAGATAACCTAACGACCAATAAGAAATGCGTATGTGTAACAAAATCACAGATTAGCTACTTTATTACTTGAAACAAAATCGGAAATCTACGCCTTGTTGAAAAATGAATGTAATTCAGAAGCATGGGAAATTCCAAATTCTTGATAATTAATCAATGTTTTGTAGAATTTAAAATTAGATATAGGACATCATAACAAAGCAATAACTGATAATATATTTGATTTTCGAACAGTAATCAAACATTTTTGTTTCGTTCTATTATGTATAAAGTGGTGCTTTGTTTGTAGGTGCGGCTGCAAAAGACTTTGTCTGTCGGTGATAGACAAAATAAAACTGAATGTTTTTAAAATTCGTATTCTACTAAATTGAATTTAAAAAAAATGCGTAACTATCACAAAAGCATAATGAATTTAATATAAAATATGTAGCCAAAGGTCAGATTCTGCGTGTGCGTGCGTTATCAAAATTTGATAAGTAAATTAGCATTGCTAATGATCTTGATAATTTTTTTTTTGTATTATTGTATACTCGTACATGTATGTGCAAAATATTTTACTAAAATTCGAGATTTAAAATTTAATCCATTATTTCGGAATGACTGCAGATGACGAAGTATCCGGTTTTATTCGTACTTCACTTTGGCTGTCCCTCATTTTATTACTTTAATTTAGACAACTACAAATTATTTTAAAACAGCTGTTTCAAATTGTTTTACTAAAAATATTAACAACGTGTCATCGCTGTCACCCGAAACTACCGGTGTTCCATGTGTTACATAGAGCACTTCTCAGAAGTTCCAGAGGCTTCGAAACAGTTGACACAAAAATTGAATAAAAACATAATATGAAATTATTTACTTGATTATCCATAATTCAAAATATTCAATTAAAAATTTTAAATTCCTACATTCTTGATAAATATATAACTAATTCTAATATACAGGGTGTCCCCGCACTCACTTTACCCTCGAGAGATAGGCCTCTTTAAAGAATTTTTTTTAATTTCCACCTTCACGTGGCCATAGCCCCGAAAATATTGATTTTTCAGTAAAAGTGGTATAGAGCTTTCTTCAAGAGCGTGAAATAATCTACAAACTAGATTTAAACCTTTTATTGTCTAAAACCAACGGCTCTCGAGTTATGAATTAAAGTAAATTAAAAAATGTCGAAAAATTTGACCTTTTTCTTTTTTTGGTATTTTTCAAAACCCTGTAACTTTTAAACGAAAGATTTTAGAAAAAATCTGATGCCCCATTCCGGATAGGAAATTTAACGGACTACAACTTTTGTTTAGTAAAAATTTTTGAGAAACCAACCCATTTTACAGAAAATAAGAAAATAATAAACAAGGTAGCTACAAAACAAAAAATTAAATTCGCAAAATTTTTATTTTTTTTGAAAAATTATTTTATTAATTAATTTTAAACTATTAGATTATTTAAGTAAATGTTGAAAATGACCACCCTCATTTTCAATACACAATCGTGATCGTTCTAAAAGATGTTTTATAGTATTATTTATAACACTTCCTTTTTTGTTAAGAGCCACTATACCAGGGGTGGTCAACAAGGTCGAAGGGTCGACCGGTCGATTACGAGGTCAATTTTGGTCGATCGCTGAGTGTGAAAAGGTGTAAAAAAATCGAATTTCTGCGATTAAAAGTGTCGAAAAATCGACTTTTTTCGATTTTTTTCGACAAACATCTTTTAAAACGATCACGACTGTGTATTGAAAATGAGGGTGGTCATTTTCAACATTTACTTAAATAATCTAATAGTTTAAAATTAATTAATAAAATAATTTTTCAAAAAAAATAAAAAATTTTTAATTTAATTTTTTGTTTTGTAGCTACCTTGTTTATTATTTTCTGATTTTCTGTGAAATGAATTGGTTTCTCAAAAGTTTTTACTAGACAAAAGTTGTAGTCCGTTAAATTTCCTATCCGGAATGGGGCGTCAGATTTTTTGTAAAATGTTTCGTTTAAAAGATACAGGTTATTGAAAAAAATAACCCAAAAAAAGGAAAGCTCAAATTTTTCGACATTTTTTAACTTAATTTAATTCATAACTCGAAAGCCGTTGAGTTTAGGCAATAAAAAGTTAGAATCTAGTTTGTAGATTATTTCACGCTCTTTAAAAAATCACTAAACCACTTTTACTGAAAAATCAATATTTTCGGGGCTATGGCCACGTGAAGGTGGAAATTAAAAAAAAATGCTTTAAAGAGACCTAACTCTCGATGGTTTGAATTTAGAAAAAAATTTTTGTTAAATATTGTTCTTAGAAAAGTGTCCTCTATCACCACCTAAGTTATGTAAAGTGAGTGCGGGGACGATCCTAAACTGAACAAAATATCATGTTTTGGTCATTAATATTCAACGACACGATAAAATGATTGGTAAAAATTATTAAATCTAAAATTGATTATTATTTCACTCATAAACTTTATAAATTTGTCTTGTGGTATTCAGAACACGAAGTCAATTTTCTTGTGAAAATCCATTAGTTATATTATTTGCTTTATCATTCTAACATTTCCATCCTGAAGTTGACAAATTAATGTAACTAAAACTGTGTCAGTTTCACTGCAGCGAAGAAGCAGAGTTTTGTCAATCAATTTTCAGAAAATCTTATTTTTTTTGGATCAACGAACTTTCCTCATAGTATAACATTTATGATTTGAAATTAGGGTAAAAATTTACTAGTTTCTCTTTCTCGAATTTTTTTCCAATTTTATCGTAATTTGATAAAGCAAATAGCAATAAATCTCTTGATATCCTGGTAGAAAATAACATAGAAACATTAATTTTGAATTTTACTTTCACATGTTACCTGATCAAAACGGACGAACTGAAAAAATGATTTATAATAGCAAGAGCAAACAGGATTTAAATTTAATTGAAATTTTTATAAATTTTCATAGGCGGTGTAGATTCTTCCATAGAAATGTGTCCTTCATTCAGTGGTGGATCAATTTTTTAGAAACCAAAATTTCAATCGCATATAAGCGAGTCAGTCTAAAAGTAATATAGTACAAATTGCTCTAATTTGGGCATTTGCCTCGCTGATCTACGATGTAATGGTAGGCAGGCCAGCTAAGGGATTACACCCCCCGTCCAGTGCCAGAGCTAGCTTGGGTTGCGCGTACGCGGTTTGTGGGTTCCTTTGTTGTGACTTAGGCGATCGTTTGGCAGCTAACTAAGAGAAAACGAATTCGGGTGCCAGTCTGCTAAATAAAACGCAGAAATAAGCGAAGGGTTGGTTTTATTTAAAAAAACAAAATTCAGACAAAGGTGATACAATCAGATGATAAAAAGAAGCAGATAAACTTCCAAAAAGAAATACGGAAATGTTCCAAAATTGTCCAAAATCAAACCAAATAAGGTGGTGATGTCGGAACGGACGAGGTCAGCTCAAGAGGGGGCTGATAAAAACGAGATCAGGTGTGGAACATTAATTAAAACCAACCGAGAACACCCTCGTGGCAATAGGTTCCATCACGCTGATAAAAGAATAACGAAAAGTATCAGCCCCACTCCAGCTTTACTTCCAGAAAACTAAAATTACCATTTGTGGCTTTAAAACTTAAATATGACATATATCGTAAAATGATTCTTCCATCTTTATACTCCCACCATTGACCAAAAAAAGACCAGGGTCACACTGCCAACAAGGTTTTAACTCCAATTTTTTCTGATCGGTTTTCGTTACATTTTTTTTTGAACATGTTACCGATTTTACAAACATATTTACGTCAAAAAATTGTTACCTAATTATGGTGATCCTCATGGTCAATGCTTGATACCAATGTTGGTATCAAAAACCATAGACATCCAACGTATAAGACTAAATTTAATGCAAAAAGTGTAACAATATATTAAATTTATGAATAACCATCATTTACCTGCACTACCGGTCATATAATGTACAAATTTACATTTTTTTCTATGGATGTGACTTATTCGAAGTATTTGTCATTATTTAAAATACTATTATTCGAACATATTTACGTTTTAGTTTACTTCCGGTGGTCTTACTGGACGGTTGAGTTTTGTGTCAAGTTTAGTGCTGTATGAAATGTTTTAAAATTTTCTGGAACGGTTTTTAAATTTCACTTATAGGACGGAAAATTGATTTGGTATGTAATTTTTAACTTTTTGTGTGAAAGGAAATTAGTCCCTATTGAAATAGAAACTCATCTTGGTTTGATTTTATCCCCTAAATGTATAGGTCGATTTGTTCCTTCCTACTTGTTTGGATTGAAAGTACCACTTTTCAGTATAGAAATGCTCCGAGCAACATCCGCATTTTATTTCATAATTTGTAACAGAAATGGTGAAAAGTTAATTTTTCAACTTTCGGGAAAAATATTGGTTTACTCCGCTTCGGTAAAAAATTTTATTCCCTCGTTCTGAAAAGTGTCACTTTGTTCCCTTGTATCATAAAACCTACTTTTCCTAACACTAACACCCCAAAAACTACTGAATGAAAATCTCCATAATATCGGAACCGGTCTAAATTATGCGGTAGTTATAATTTTGAAATGCTACTACTACTTCCTAAAATTTGCGTGCAATTCCTTATAAGATATAAAAATTCATGAATGTTTGAAAAGTAAAATCGATTTACTTACAACACGAATTATGTTTAATTAACTGCCATACAAATCACGCAAGCACTTTCAGATAGTAGAAGAGCAATTTAAATTTTATGTCCCTCATTCGAAATAAAATATGACCATAAATATCGGTTTTTAAGTGAATCAAGTATTGGATAATTTATAAATTTCACCCTTATCCTGTCATCGTTTAAACATTTTTTCAAACAAATGTGCTACTTTAGAATTAAAATGCGTAATTTAAATGCTGTGGTTGTGCTCGAAATTCATTGAAATGTCAGAAAAAGCAACTACTTCTTTCTTTATGATCATGTTGGATATCCTTTTGCCGTACATTTTATTAAAATCCCTTTATACTCTAGAGCCGTTGTTACAATCTACTATATAGTTAAAACGTTTGCACGACAAATTGTTCATACGTGGTATCGTGGGTTCAAAAAGTTCAATATTGCGATCATCGGTCATCAGTCGAATATAAACTATGTCTGTTCGTAACGCGCTCTCGAACCTCTGATTGATTGTTGATTTATTATCAACTCAAAAAAGTAGCACCTTTTTAGTTTATTTCTTGTAATAATTCAAAAAATAATACTAATAATAGACCAGTGCTGATAGCTTTGAAAACGGTGAAAAGTGAAAAAAAGTAACAGTAGGATGAAACTAAGGCTGGGAATCAAAATCGAATATAATCAACTAATCGATTATTCGAATATGAATATTTTCTCAACGGCACTATTCAAATTATTCGAATATTCAAAATTATTCGAATATTCAAATTATTCGAATGATTATTCGAATATTCGAGTAATTTGAATATTCTTGTAATTTTTTTAACAAATATTCAAATACAAAAATGTTAAAAATTCCCAGCCTTACTATATACGGGGGTGGTTTTTGGGGTTCAAACCTTCAAATCCCCCCATGGGAGAGCAAGAGATTAAAAAAAGGGTCTACAAATGTTTTTTGGAGAAAAAATTCGAATGTAATCAACTAAATCGAGTATTCGAATACGAATATTTTCTCAATGGTACTATTCAAATTTTTCATATGTTTATTCGAATATTGGAGTAATTTGAATATTCAAATAATCATTCGAATGATTCGAGTAATTTGAATATTCAAATAATCATTCGAATATTCGAATAATTTGAATATTCTTGTGATTTCTTGAACGAATATTCGAATACAAAAATGTTAAAAATTCCCAGCCTTAGATGAAACCCATTGGAAAAGGAAGAGAATATAAGAAACAATGAAATAAAAATTAAATTACCGGCGATCTGAGGTCGGGAAGTGGAAGGGGGTGAGTTTTTAAGGGTAAAAAACGGTTTATCTCGATTTCCGGCAAAACTACCAGTCCTATGGAAAAAAGTTAAATGATAAAGTTGTAGGTAATAAGATCTACAACTTTTGTATTTACACTTTTTTCACATAACCTCAAAATTTATGTGAAAAATTCAAATAACCAAGTTTTTTGTTTTTTATTTTTATGTTCTACAAAAAAAATTTTTTTTTCACGAAATTTGGTGAAAACTTACTTTTTTAAAAAAGCAGATATTTTGACGTGAGAATTTTCGATTGAAAATTAGGGTGCTATTTCGATATTAAGTCAAAATAAGGTGAAAAAATAAATATTTTAAATAAAAAAAATTACAGTGTATTTGGGACATAAAAAGGTAAGTTTTCACCAAATTTCGTGAAAAAAAATGTTTTTTGTAGAAGATAAAAATAAAAAACCAAAAACTTGGTTATTTGAATTTTTCACATAAATTTTGAGCTTATGTGAAAAAAGTGTGAATATAAAAGTTGTAGATCTTCTTATTACCTACAACTTTTTTCCATAGGACTTGTAGTTTTGCCGGAAATCGAGATAAACCGTTTTTTACCCTAAAAAACTCACCCCTTCCACTTCCCGACCTCAGATCACCCATAATAATTTTTTATTTCATTGTTCTTATATTCTCTTCCTTTTCCAATGGGTTTCATCCTACTATTATTTTTTTTGGTTTCAAATATTATCGGCACTGGTCAATACCAAACTGCATCAATCAGCTCAGTAGCCTTTTTTTGTCTACTTACCCCTTGAACACGTCCTTTACATTTGGGTATCCCCACATCAAAATAATATTATAATAATTAAAAAAATGGAAGGTAGAGAAATACAAATATAAAAATTCGAGGGAAGGAAGTGAAAGAAGAAATGGGTTAAGGGGGTTATTTTTATTGTAAACTCATAAATTTCGGTCGTACGTGACTTTTTGTGTTACTAACAGACATATCTGGGACTAGTCTTATCATGGAATATGGTTAATATCCTTCAAGTTAGAATAATATAAAGAATATTTAATTATATTTGCAGCTGTTTCTTTGTTTTTAAACATAATGCTATTGTTTAGGACAGTGGTCGGCAACCGGTGGTTCGTGGCGTAATTTTAGTGGTCCGCGAAAAAATTCTGATATTATTTCAATTTGCTGAGCTCATTTAATAAAATTTTTAATTAAAAAAATCTTAAACGTGTAGATGATGATTAAAAAATAAATTGTTGTTAAGCTGTCTCCAGTGGCGGATTTTCGAAGAGGCCTCAAAATTCAGCTCTCAAAATAAAAAAGAACAAATAACATTTGAAAATTAACCAATATAAAATTACAACTGCTTGGCTATATTTAAAGATTTGCTTATGTTCAGGTTGTATTAATTATGAAAATTGAAATTCGTTGGTGCAAGATTGTCAAGATTATAAATTTGGTATTAAAACCAGGTTTTAATGTGCAATATTCCTACATAAAATAGATAGTATTTTCAAAAAAAAGTCGCCTACGGCGTTAATAAACGGGACCTCTCCCCCCGTATGCCGGAGGTTGAAAATAATTGCTGTAGGTTTCAAAGGTAGTGAAAATGTTTAAGAAAGGGGCTCAAAAGTTCTAAAACAGCCACTGGCTATTTGTAAAAATAGGCTCCTCGCATGATGTTAGCGTGGTATTCAATAAGTTTGGTTAATTATTATGACATAGGGTTAAAAAAAAGGTTATTCAAAAAAATTTAGCGATCAAAGTGAATAATTAAAACGTTAGTGGTCCGCGAAATTTAAATTGTCAATTTAGTGGTCCGCAATAGCTAAAAGGTTGCCGACCGCTGGTTTAGGAGACTCATCAGTCCCATAGATTCCATGAAAATAACAGCATGAAATTAAATAATTGAGGAAATCTTCATTTTCTTTAACATACCAGGGAGGTATTTCTTGTAGCTTTCCACATATTAAATTAAAGGTGAGAGCGTTAAAATAGTGATTTTTGTATCCGCGCAAGTTTTTTATGCAGATTTTTTGAAGTTTTCATTTATTATAAATTATGTTGAGTATTTGAATATTGGTGGTATTTCGGTAACTTGTGTAACCCATAACGTAATTGTTAAATTAATACGGCTGTCGCTTTTTGAAACTTATCCCTCCAATTGTTTGTGAAATCTTCCATTGTTAAGTTCTGTTTTGCTTGCGAGTAAGCTCTCGTATGATTAACATCCACTTCGAAGTGTTTACTTGAACGCTTCTAATTTACTCGCGCTATTCTTGTAAGTGTCATCAAATTATCGTGAGGAGCGCATCCACAATAGTAAGCAAATAAGGGTTTGTTGGTATAATAATAAAAAATGTATGCTCTTTTCTAAAACGTTTAATTATGTTTATAATATGCTAACTCGCTGCGTAAATCCGCATACGCTCACCCTGTCTGGCGCAGTGCTTCCATACTCTTTGCAACCAAGTTCACCGTAATATTTCTTTTTCACAAAATATTATATTTTTATGCGCTTTTTGTTATTTTGAACGACCGTTTAATGTGATTCCATGTCAAAACGTCGAAAACAAAAACGTCGAAAACAAAAACGTCGAAGTCAAAACGTCGAAAACAAAAATAGCGAAAGTCAAAAACGTCGAAAGCAAAAACGGCGAAAGTCAAAAACGTCGAAACAATAACGTCGAAAAACAATAACGTCGAAAAACAAAAACGTCGAAATCAAAAACGTCGAAAACAAATACGTCGAAAACAAAAATTTCGAAACATTATTAATTTATGTCTGGTGGTACAATTAAAGTATATGATTGGCTAATATACTTAGTGCTATCTATTACGTAATTATTTAAAAAAGTTTTATTAACCTTTAAGTAGTGCCGTGAATCTTTCCTACATGCATTTCAAATGGGAACTTTGCCTCACAGACGCCCACGTCACCACTTAGAGGTTAAATAAAAATATTAATACAAGATTTTATTAGCTGTTTTGGAATTGAAAGTTGTATGCGATACCAGTCAGATAGTTATCCAGACTAGGCTTTAGGCTGTATATTTTTTGGCAATTCTCGCTTATTCGAACATGTATTTTAAAATTTGTATTTGAAATACATTTTACCCACCCCTGTGTGTAACGAATCAATCGATTGATATGTCAACTATTAATATAGTTACATAAACATAAATTAGTAATACATTCTTCTTCTCCGTCGTATTGCTTCTTGACAGAAGCGTCGTGACCTTTAACAATGCTTGTTAAAGGCTTTCATGGCAGATTACACCCCGGTGGTTTGCCATTGCCTTCCGAGGGGAGAGACGGTCAGAATAAAGTTCTTACTTCACTCGGATTCGAACCGGGTGATTAGCGTTTATAGTCAACTAGCGTGAACGCTATGCTCCGACCGCCTCAATACATAGTAATACATAGGTAACACTAAATATTTAATATTTTATCATTTTTTATCGTTTTCATTTTCGAGGTTTTTGTTTTCGACGTTTTAGACTTTCGACGTTTTTGTTTTCGACGTTATTGATTTTCGACGTTATTGTTTTCGACGTTTTTGACTTTCGACGTTTTTGTTTTCGACGTTTTGACTTCGACGTTTTTGCTTTCGACGTTTTTTTTTCGACGTTTTGACGTGCTACCGTTTAATGTTTAATACCTATAATGGCGAACAATAAATAATGTCGTGTTTGGAGAATACACATGAGACCGCCGCCAGTCTAGAAAATTGTATGAGAGTCGTAAATTTTATAGTAAAATGAAAAAATATTCTGATATGCTGTATTGTCTTCAAAAGTAGTAATTTTGAAAATTTGTTTCAGACAATCGATAATGTTAACCATAGTTGAAGAAGACAGCTACGAAAAGGACGTCTTGTTTTATGTACAACTGGGGGAACCCCGAATGTCTGGTGGTAAGAGGTAGTCGAATATATTTTCGTCTCATTTCTTCATATCTACTTATTCTTTTCCATATATTCTCTGCTCTGCACCCTTCTCTTCGTGCGGCACTGCATGTTAAGTAAGTAAGAAATATTTTTCCCTCTATGTTGTTTTGTTTTCGCCGTCCCCTAATTTAATAAGCCTTAATAACAATTAACCGAGAGGCGAGTTTCACTCATGAATTTATTTATTTATTAATTGAATTAGTTTTGCAAAATTACAAATATTTTGAAGCATTATAGTATATGTGGTGTTAAATTTAATTAAATCAACCCCGGTGGTTAAACGTTTCGGTTAGGGTGACTTAATTTTTGCATATTTTACATTGTGTTATTAGGGAGTGTCAAAAACTAAATTTTGAAATTTAATATCGTTCGGACAAAGTTATAAATAATGAGACTTTTCAATATTAAAACTTTTTTGTAATAAGCAAAAGCATTTCTACTGACGGCTTTAGGTATTTTCGGAATGCGGATCCTTTTAAATTTAATATTCGAGATTAATTTGATTTTTAGAGGGTTTCAATTTAATTTCCACCTAAGCACAAATATTTTCTTTGTAAAATTGTATAAAAATTATTATCTCGACTGGAAATTTTGATTTATGCCGAAATTATACATTAAGAAGAAGAATACTGAATTTTAAAACTTGACTGACTGAGCGAATAAATAAATTTTCCCGTTTTTCCAGAATTTAATTTAGAAAAGTGAATTTCCTTGCGTTTTAAGCTAATTTAGGCTCCATTTAACTTTTTTTCCAAATTCAATTTAAGCAAATTTGGTATTGAAGCATTTTGGAACGTAATTTAGCTAAGAAGTTACAGTAATAATTACAGTCGGAAAATACATTAAGCGAAACAATGAAGCACATACGCCGTATTTGCCATTAAAAGTTATAAATTATTCCAGAAATTTCTGTTACGTGTTAATTCTAAACTTCCAATAATTTAACCCAGAAAATAAAGGATTGCTTTGACGTTTCTATTAGAGGTATTATTCGTCTATAATAAGCTCAAATTTATGGGAATTTCTAGCATTCTATTTTCTCAAAGAAACCGCGCTCTTATGTTTCAAACAGAAGTTGAAAAATATGAAACATGTCCAGTCAATAGAGACATTCGTTATAGGTGTGACTTTGCAAAAATTCTGAACAGCATTGTTATTGTTAGGATCGTTAAGTAGGCTTATAAAAAGCTTAAATTCAAAATTGAGAATTATGAAACATCGAGCGCTAGCCGCCATCTTGAAAAACGCGTTTCGTATCATATCTCGAAAACGGCTTACTTTAGGATGAAAAACATGGAGACCTTTCTTGTAGATAATTGAATTTCCCACCTTTTTTGTTCGAAACTTTTTTTGATTCAACTTACCGTTTTTCAATTACTGCTCGTTCAATGTCGCAAATCTCCTTTTATCCTATGTAACTCCCTGAAAAGTCGATTTAACGATGAAACATCTTGTACCTTTCTAATTCATTATTAAATTCTCTACAAATTTTGTATGAAACTTTTTTCCGTAGGAACGATACTTTAAAAGTTATGAACGGTTGAATATGTGAATGAACGCATGGAAATAGGTCCCATTATCGTATATACAGGGTGTCCCCGCCCCGCACTCACTTTACAGAGTGACAGAGGACACTTTTCTAAGAACAATATTTAACAAAGATTTTTTTCTAAATTCAAACCCTCGAGAGTTAGGCCTCTTTAAAGCATTTTTTTTAATTTCCACCTTCACGTGGCCATAGCCCCGAAAATATTGATTTTTCAGTAAAAGTGGTATAGAGCTTTTTCCAAGAGCGTAAAATAATCTACAAACTAGATTTAAACCTTTTATTGTCTAAAATCAATGGCTCTCGAGATATGAATTAAAGTAAATTAAAAAATGTCGAAAAATTTGAGCTTTTTCTTTTTTTGTTTTTTTTCAAAACCCTGTAACTTTTAAACGAAAAATTTTACAAAAAATCTGGTACCCCATTCCGGATAGGAAATTTAGCGGACTACAACTTTTGTTTAGTAAAAATTTTTGAGACATCAACCCATTTTATAGAAAATAAGAAAATAATAAACCAGATAGCTACAAAACAAAAAATTAAATTCGCAAAATTTTTATTTATTTTTGAAAAATTATTTTATTAATTAATTTTAAACTATTAGATTATTTAAGTAAATGTTGAAAATTACCACCCTCATTTTCAATACACAATCGTGATCGTTTTAAAAGATGTTTAAGGGCGAGGATCACCAAAGTCAGTTAGTTTATCCTCCTGATAAATAGTTGGATATAATTGTTATCGTGTAAATGGGACTTTAAATAAATTTGACGTTTAATTTCCAAACGCCATCTGTCATCTGTAAAACTGAAAGTTAGCGTAGAATCTAATGTAAATTATAAAATAATTTACTTTGAGCTTACTATTTTAACTGTTTTTACTATTTTGTGAATGGTTTATATTAAATTCGAATTCGAAACAGTTGACAGATGGCGTTTAGAAATTAAACGTCAAATTTATTCAAAGTCCTACTTACACGATAACAATTATATCTAATTATTTAGCAGGAGGATAAACTAACTGACTTTGGTGATCCTCGCCCTTATAGTATTATTTATAATACTTTCTTTTTTGTTAAGAGCCACTATACCAGTGGTGGTCAACAAGGTCGAAGGGTCGATTACGAGGCCAATTTTGGTCGATCCTAGAGTGTGAAAAAGTGTCAAAAAATCGAATTTCTGCTATTAAAAGTGTCGAAAAATCGACTTTTTTCGATTTTTTTCGATTTTTTTCGACAAACATCTTTTAAAACGATCACGACTGTGTATTGAAAATGAGGGTGGTCATTTTCAACATTTACTAAAATAATCTAATAGTTTAAAATTAATTATAATAAAATAATTTTTCAAAAAAAATAAAAAAAATTTAATTTAATTTTTTGTTTTGTGTGTGTGTGATTTTCTGTGAAATGGATTGGTTTCTCAAAAACTTTTACTAGACAAAAGTTGTAGTCCATTAAATTTCCTATCCGGAATAGGCCGTCAGATTTATTGTAAAATGTTTCGTTTAAAAGATACAGGTTATTGAAAAAAACCAAAAAAAAGGAAAGCTCAAATTTTTCGACATTTTTTAACTTAATTTAATTCATAACTCGAAAGCCGTTGAGTTTAGACAATAAAATATTAGAATCTAGTTTGTAGATTATTTCACGCTCTTTAAAAAATCACTAAACTACTTTTACTGAAAAATCAATATTTTCGGGGTTATGGCCACGTGAAGGTGGAAATTTAAAAAAATACTTTAAAGAGGCCTAACTCTCGAAGGTTTGAATTTAGAAAAAAATATTTGTTAAATATTGTTCTTAGAAAAGTGTCTTCTACCACCACCTAAGTTATGTAAAGTGAGTGCGGGGACACCCTGTATACGATAATGGGACCTATTTCCATGCGTTCATTCACATATTCAACCGTTCATAACTTTTAAACTATCGTTCCTACGGAAAAAAGTTTCACACAAAATTTGTAGAGAATTTAATAATGAATTATAAAGGTACAGGACGTTTCATCGTTAAATCGACTTTCCAGGAAGTTACATCGGATAAAAGGAGATTTGCGACATTGAAGGAGCTGTAATTGAAAAACGGTAAGTTAAATAAAAAAAAGTTTCGAACAAAAAAGGTGGGAAATTCAATTATCTACAAGAAAGGTCTCCATATTTTTCATCCTAAAGTAAGCCGTTTCCAAGATATGATACGAAACGCGTTTTCCAAGATGGCGGCTAGCGCTCGATGTTTCATAATTCTCATTTTTGAATTTAAGCTTTTTATAAGCCTACTTAACGATCCTAACAATAACAATGCTATGCAGAATTTTTGCAAAGTTAATTTCTCTATTGACTGGACACAAGAGATGAAATGATGAGTCGAATTCATACCACAGCTTCGATTAAAATAATCGGAAGAGCGCAGATTTAAAATTACAGTCTGTTTCGTCAAGGAGGATGACAGGAGTGGTTTTAACCTTTATAAAAATGCAAGTGAGTAACTAAAAGGATGTCATCTCCGTTGACCCATATTGGAACTGTGGCAGCAAATAAAATTTTCCAATATCAATAAAAATACATCACAGCTGTTGATAAATAAATAGCACAATCAGACAAGGCTACATCGGATGATCAGCTGACCGAAATTATCATTCTAGGTGGCGTAACATTTTGAATTCAAATTAATTTAACACCCAGTGTTACCTCGCAAATTAAACTACTTTATCGAATTTGTTGATAATAATTAAAACTAATTGTTCATCTGACGCGACGCTGAGTTGAAAATTAAAATTGTGTCCAAAAATTATATCCCCCTGTTCATAATAGCAACTGGAATGAAGAACTTTGACTTCCACTCAATGGCTGAATGTTTCGATATAAAAAAGTTAATGATCATTTATTTCCAGCGTAAAGTAAAGTTTACGTCTTACAAAATAGGAAATAAACTTTTGACTAAATTGGCTTCTAAACATTGAAAGGGCTGTAAATTTGTGATTCCGAAATTAATGTGTGCTTTTAATACAATCTAGACGCTCATTAAGCAGGAAGTTGGAGCGCAATAACAAAACAATATTACACAGTGTTTCAATAGTAAGTAACCATAGAAAATGGGTCACATGTAGCACAATTTAGTTCAAATTAGACTTCTGCTTTTCTATAAACAATCATTTAGATCACTGAAGCACAAGCACCGAGCGAGCGGTTTTTATAGCAAAAAAAGTAAAAAATGTTAGATACTTCCTCAACTAACAGGATTTCCGTTCAAACAATCTTTGTTTTCTAATTTATCAGTTCCGATTTCAATTAAATTGAGTTGTCTTAAGGGCATAAGCGGAAATTTATCAAGTTTTCTTTCTTGTACAACCAAGCTTGTCATTGTATTACATAAATTGCTAACTTTAAGTGGTATTACATTTCCGCTCTAATATTCAATATATCACGCTCAAAAACTAAACTGGCAAAATTTGCAGTAGTACTATTTTAAATTTAAAAATAATTTTCGTTCGTGCGATAAAATAAATAGAATTGGGATATTGTTCTCTTTTCGCGCATTTTTCAATGTATTCAGGCTATGTTCGGTTTGGTGATTTAAGAGCTTTGTTTAATTACCGTTTGTAAATATCCTCGTTTATCGTCCTCGAACCGAACGGTGGCGGTGTATAGAAAATAAAATTTTGTTAGAAATCTCCAAACCGAACGCTTAAACTAGCACTTCAAAGAGACGTAAGTGTCAAACCGAACGCAGCCTTAATCCAAACATTCTGTTTGAGCCACAGAAATACAAATGAGAAACTCAAATTTGTGCATGAAAATAAACAAAAACTTGGTGTTTTATGTTTAACTTTATTGTTGTTCTGTCACAGGCATGCAATGTTTGTAATGTCTAACCGAACGCCAAAAACTAAACTACTAATCTTCTCTAACTTTGCAACGCATGATCTCTTAACATTTAACATTTTTACGTAATTAATGGTGACTTGTCCTATAGATTTATCTTGATAACACAATTAGACAACTTTTATTAAACTGTATTTTCTTAGATGATGAAATAGCAAGTTTAGCGGCTTCAGCTGAAATGAAACGACCGGAGGACCGCACTGAACAAGAAAAAGTTGCAATCCTTGGAAAGCCTCGACTCGGAGATGTTATTAGAGCACAAATTAGGATAAAAGAAAGCAAGGAATTTAAGGTAAGACATAAACATGACTATATATTTCGATTCTTTTAGCGAAATAGAACAAGGTTTCTCAAAAAATTAAAAAATGGAACGTTAGGTTTTTGGCTTATTAAATTTCACTTGCTTAATAATTAAGAGTCTTATTTTTATATCAAACGATTGGGTTGCAGAATCAAAAACGTCTCGAAAGTTTTCTCTTCCAAACTAATTAACGGAAAATTTTGCTTCTAACATTTTCGTTCCAGATGAAGTATTTTCTAAATTATAAAATAAATTTATAAGTTTCAAGCTTTTGTAGAAGAAAAAGTTAAAAGCAAGGTTTCTTTAATGGCGTGGTGTCTGATCTGTTTGAAGTTTTTCAAAGTCATTTCAAAAAGCGCTTCATTGATTGGCTTCAAAACTTTAAATAATGTTTATAAAGCAGGCACACTTGATTTGATTGGTTAATTTATTACAATAATATTATTGGATCGCGTGCACGTAACGTCACATATTCCACCAAGCTCACTTGATTAAACTTTGCATTTCTCCAAGCTAATCGTGGCATCGTACCATGATCACGTGATCAACATTGCCCAATCATAAAATCTTGGTGCATAGTTTGACTATTTTAATAATTTAATTCAGTGGTCGGCAACCTTTTGTTGTAAGAGGGCCAAATATTTTACGTGAGAATTAGTGTGGGCCGCACTCTTGAGAAATCCACTAAAAAGAGCTGATTTTTTAAAAAAAATGAGTGTAAATCTACTAAAAAGAGCTTTTTTTAAAAAAAAAAAGGTCATCTGCTTTAGTCCGCGGGTCGCACCAATACTCAGCGCGGGCCACGGGTTGCCGACCCCTGAATTGATAGGAAATATGCAGGATAATGTTTGCTTGAAACACAATAAAGTCTTTCGTGTTTTAGTTTTCTCATTCTCTAAATATTCGCTACTTATAATATTAAAATACATAATAAAATTGAAAGCGAAATATCTTATGATTGACAGTTGTAATTTCCGCAAAGGAATTTATCAATTTTGTACCACATTTCATATCTTTTCAAATTCAAATTTAATCTGTCAATAAATAAGCGCTTCCATAATTTTTTATTTCTAAAAGACGAAAAACAATTTTTAAATACAGAAATTTTTATGTTCTGAAGAAAACTTTAAAACTTTTCTGTCTCATATTATTTGTTATATTGAAATTTTGGGAACACATTCAGACTATCGCAGTATTAGTTTTTTTTTACCAACGAATTTTTAACAATATTTAAGCGAATTAAGCGTTACTAACAGATAGAACTGGGATTTTACATAAGTAAGTTTTTATGTTTATTTATTTTAATTAAATAGAATTAGCAGTAAAGTTACTTTACCCAAATTTTTTAATTTCCTACAAATGAAACCAATTACTTTCGATATGTTACTCACAGACAGATAAAACTCGGGTTTTAAATTGTAAAAATGTATATCAATAGTTTTTATTGAATGGAAACGGCCATAAAAATCGGTATTTAAATTATGTTTACCTAATTACTTTGATACGTTACTAACAGACAAACAGTACTGACATTTTACTTTATAAATGCGCAATTCCACTGAGGCAACACTGAACGACATGAGGCATGCTACTTGTTTTCTGGTGTTGTCAATGGGGTGAAATAATGAGATAACAGCTTTATTTATAGAAGAATACCATAATTTACCCGTATTATGGAACAATAGAATAAGTATTTATAAAAATAATCGAATAAATAATGAGAAATTAAATAATTAAGTTAATTAAATTAATGTAGCATGCCTCATTTCGTTCAGTGTTGCCTCAGTGGACAAAAGAAGAGTTTTTTGTTTCTAAAACTAAACTGTTTTAAAAATTAAACTAATTAATTTATGTTGGTGTGTTACTAACAGATGGAGATGAATGTAATTTAATATTAGCAAATTTATATAATTTTATTAAATAGAAATAGCGACGAAAATTATTGATAATAAAATAAGAAATTTGTTAACTGCTCTAACAATAATTAAACTAATTACTTTTGATGCGTTACTAACAGATAAACCGAAGAAGGATTTTATATTATAAAAATGCATATTATATCCATAATTTTCATTAAATAGGAACGGCGATCAAAATCGATTTCCAAATAATTAAAAATTTACTTTTCTAACAATTAAACTAATAAATTACTTCAGATGTATTACTAATAGACAGACAGACAGACAGAACTGAGATTCTATATTTAAGAAAAATCATACAAAATTTTATTAACTAATAGAAACAGTGAAACACTTGATAATCAAATAATAAAAGAAGTTTGCATTTCTAAAACCTAAACTAGGTAATTACTTTTTATGTTACTAACAGACAGAACTGGGCTTTCTGCCTGGCAAACGGAGAATTATTTATATGATTTTTATTACGTAGAAATGGTGACAAAAGTCAATCTTAAAGTAATATATGAAAGCTGTTTATTTATCTAAAAGTTAAAGTAATTACTTATAATGCGTTACTAACAGACAGGCCGCATTGAAATTTTATACTATAAAAATTTATATCAATAATAATTTTTATTAAATAGAAACAGCGATAAAAGCCACGCCACAAATATGTTTATTGTTCTACCAATTGCACCAATTACTTTTGGTGCGTTACTAATAGACAGACACACAGAACTAGGATTGTATATTATGAAAATTTACATAATTTTTATTAAATAGAAAGGGCAACGAAAATCGGTATTCAAATAGTAGGACAATTTGTTTTTCTAAAAATTAAATTAATTGATATAGCCAGCGCTAATACTGACAGACAGATAGAACTAGGACTATTATTATAGACTATAGCAGATGACTAATATCCACATGATTTTCCGCACATATACAAAAAATTGATTTCTTTTACTTCAGAAATGTATAGTTATTGTAAATTGCACACAATCAAAATAAACAAGCATAAATACAACAAAAAGTAAGAAAGGATTGGGTGCTGAAAAATTAAACTATTTACTTTTGGTACGTTACTAACAGAAAGATAGACAGAAGTAGGATTTCATATTAAAAAATTGTATATCAATATTTCTTTGTAATAGAAAGAGCGATAAAAATCGATAATAAAATATTAAAGTTGTTTACTTTTCTAAAAAGTAAATCGATCATTTTTGGTGCGTTACTGACAGTCAGACACAACTGGGATTTTATATTATAAAATTTGTGGAAATTACATACAAACGGCGACAAAATACGATACAACAAAATGTGAAAGTTGTGCTTTTTCTAAAAAAGTAAATTAATAATTTTTGGTTGTTACTAACAGACAGAAAGAACGAGAGTTATTTTATTATAAACATTTGTATAAATTTAATAATTTTTTTATATAAAAAAAGTGAAGAAAGTCTATATTCAAAGACAGTTACTAATTACTTTTTAAGAAATATTAACTAATCACTTTTGATGTGTTACTAACAGACAGACAAACAGAACTGGAATTTTATATTAGCTTTAACAAAGGGTAACAATCCCGAATACGTTTTATTATACTGCGCGTGCGGATTTATAATAAAATTGTCATTAAAGCTCAAATTAGCTGATACAAATTATAAATCCGCACGCGTAGGACTCCAAAACGCATTCAGGACTCTTACCGCGAACAAAGTTATTATAAAAATGTATATCAATAATTTTTATTAAATAGAAACGACGACAAAAGTCGATATCCAAATACATAAGCTATTTACTTTTGTAAAGGTTAAACTAAGTAGTAATTACTTTTGATGCGTTACTAACAGACAGAAGATAGGAGTGGGATTCTTTAGGATAAAAATTAGTACAAATAATTTTTATTAAATAAGATAAAGCGAAGAAAAAGTCTATGTTCAAATAATATGTTTGTTACTTACTTTTCAAGATATTTAAACTATAATCACTTTAGATGCGTTACTAACAGAAAGATAGACAGATCTAGAATTTTATGTAATAAAAATTTATATAAATAATTTTTTATACGAGAAACGGAGATGAAAATCGAAAATAAAATATGAAAGTTGTGTACTTTTCTAAAAATTAAATTAATAATTTTTGGTACGCTACTAATAGACAAACAGACAGAACTAGGACTTTTATATTATACGAAAATAGCAATAATTTTTATTAAGTAAAAACGGCAAAGAAAGTCAATATTAAAGTTTAAATGTTGTTTACTTTTCTAAAAATTGAACTAAATGGTTTCGGTGCTTTACTAACAGACAGACAGACACCAATATACTAATATGATAGTCAACTTAGATTACATAGAATAAAACAATAATTTGTAAGTACAAAAATAATAAAAAAACAAACACAGAAAAGATTGAGATTATTGTTGAAATTGGTTCATCAAAGAAATTCAGATTTACTCTTGAATATTGACATTTTAAAAATTGTCAACAACAATATCAAAAGTGGCCCTTATGTTTTCGTACACCAATTTCATCAAAAATTTAATCATCTCTTAATCTCGATAAAATAAAAGTGGTAATTTTTGGACGATTACAATATTATTTCATTTAATCACGTAAAAAGTAGCATTACTCAACCCGGTTTCAGGTTGAAAAAGCTACTTTTACTCCCTAGGGTGGAAAAGTAAAATTATCTTTAGAAACCGGCAGAAATAAAAAATTAAAAATGTTAAGTTATAATTTTAAAATTTAGATTAATTATTGGACAAAACCGAGTACGTTCCACGGGCAGAAATCACTTTGCGGTTCTCGTGAAGCATAACTTTCCACCCTTGGGATTATTATTATTAATATTGATAAAGCTAACAATTTTACTTGATCTGTAAACTGGATCCGTTCATATCGTTAGTTAAAATAGAGCATTCTGTAAATAAAATATTATATACTACTCGGTTATTGTACATAATGTATAATAATTTATGAGTTGTGCTTGTGTAAATATAAAGCTGAAAGTTATTCAGTCAATATTACATTTTTTTTAAAGCCATTTTTATTTTTGATACACAAAAGTAAGTTTCTGCAAAAATATTGTTTCGAGTGTGGTTTGTCACGTTTTAAAAAACAACGCTGTTTGCTGGCAGCTTTTTGTTATAATATCACCTTAAAATTCAATTGTAACTTCGCAAACTTCAATTCATATTTATCCAACTAAATATCTGAATATCTCAGCATATATAATACTACATATTCATATTTCCACTATAATATTGTTTCCCTCAAGCATATTAATTTTAAATCTGGTTATACACATATTGCTTGTTTGAATTGACATATTCCTATATAACTATATTTCAGCAAATATGAGTGAAACGAGAAGGAAATCTACTTGACTTAAAATTTATGCACGAATATTTTTTTATATTATACATATTTTCAAACGCATATGTTTTAAGGCGCCTCTCTCGTAGATTAAAATGCAGTGCAGGAACAAATCAAGACTGCGTGGTTAATAATAATTATTTTTAAATAATTCAAAAAGGATTAAATAGGTAAACCCCCGAAAAAAGTTTGGTAAAGGCTTAAAATTCGAAGCAATAACTATGACCAATCACAGGTCAATTGCTTTGAAATAAATTTTGATTTCAAAATTGTAAGGCTTTACCGAAATAGTTTTATGTTTTACTTAAATAATTATTTTTGAATCATTAAAAAATATTTATTATTAACAGCACAATCTTCACTTGCACAAAACTGCTTTTTAAGCTGTGTACGGTTTTAAACATGCAGAATTTAAATTGGAGAATAATTTTCCGTGTGAAAATTGCTTCCTCTACTGATAAAGCAGAAAATTAGAAATTATATCTCTGTGAAAACCTTTTTATAATGTTCTCATGAGACAGAAGAAGAATCATGCATAATTCATACATTTTATTTTTGTAAAATATTAGTCTTTCGTATTGCTTTAATTTTTCATTGTGTTGTAAACGATTTTGAAAAACTGCACTTTTGTAAATACAACTTTATGTTATTTTGATTTAGGTTTTTCGTCAATTGACGTCGAATAAAAGACATCGTTTTATTTCTGGACAATCGGGTCATTGGACAATTTCAGATAACAAGATCCTTCTCTTCCGATTATTGATTAGGGTAATAAGAAAATTGGAAAATCACCCAACACCAGCACTTGCAATTGTGTTTTCCCTCCTACACCTGAGAGTTATTTACAAAATTCACGTGTGTTCATGTTGCACTATTACATTTTTTAATTTATGTGGTGCTGTTTCAAAGCGATTTTAATGTCTATGTGCATTTTATGGAAGCTTTACCAACTCGAATCTAAACGAAGTTGTCAAAGAATAATCCCACTCTTGCTTGACACATACAAAATTTTCTACTTAAGCGCTCTACAGACGGGTAGCCATATCAATTCAGTTGTGCACGTTCACGTACACGGCGAGTGGCTAAACTAACCAGCCTATTTCGTCCGCTACTGACCGATTAGCTCCCTCTATATAGAGGGAATTTTGGTCATACCCTACCATGCTGACCGAGTGCGGGTTGATAAATTGATTGTAATGCGGTCACCCATCCTAATGTGAACCCCTAATAGTCTTCCTTGACTTTCGTAATCTGACGAGAACGAAAACTACGTGTACGTATGGTACGCCGTTTTACTGTGTAATGTTGTAAATCGATATTATTAAATAAAATTTTTTGTGAATTGTTTAAATTGTATTGCTAAAATTCGAGTAACGTATAAATACAGCAACAAAAATTTTCAACTATCGTTGCAATGATTAGATTAAAGCGATAGAAATTAGACTATTTAAATTTTGAAATAAAAAGTAAAACGGCGTGCCATATGTACGTGTGTAGCGAGCTTTATAAAATAAACAATATTACAGATGTTGACAGTTAAAATTTCGATTTGTATGTTAAAATACCCAATCCAACAGAAAGCCATTTTAATCCCCTTTGAAAAGAAGGTTTTGTCGTTCCATTTTTATTCCTTAAAGATTTTAATTTCCATTGCCATATTTTTGTTTGCATCATTTCAAATTTTACAATTTTTACTTCCAGTTGTCGAAGCGTCAACCTTCATCAAATCAAAAATCGATTTCAACTTTCTTTATAAATGTATTTTATCTGGAAAGCGATTGTTCTCCTTTGATCCTTTGTGATGCTGAAATTCTGCAGTTTAACTCGTTCTAAGAAAGTTAACTTTGAAAATAACCTTTGCTTTATTGCCGCTTTTCTGCTCGTTGAAGGTGATTTACTAGAACGATACGTTGTAGTTGAGGAAGCAATGAAGTAGCAAATTTGTTGCTGACTTGACGTTGATGTCTTGTTTTACTCAGCGCGCTACATTTCAAGATCCAACTTACGATTTTCTTTCATCGTTTACTTGTCTGAGAAACAGATGAGAATATTACAATGTTGGTAAGCCCGCATTACGTGACAATTTTTATGCTCACAAATTAAATTCTCTGCTTTCCTAATTTTTTAACAATTTTATCTAATGCTGTCTTTAAGACTTTCATGGACTCTCTAATGAGGTTAAAGAAAATTTCTTTCCTAGTCGTCCACGAAAAGTAATCTCACGTGAGTTGGTAGCTCAGTTATATCTTTTAACCAGAGAAAAGTTTACTTGGAAAACCATTTCGTGACAAATTTATATTTTAGTTTCTTTCCTTTCGGATCACTAAATAAACAAGGTTGCCAGAACGTAAAGAACGTAAAGTCGTAACTTCCACAAATAATGAGGCAAATATTTGGAAACCAAGTAATGTGCTGAATAAAATGTTGTTCGATCTGGATTCGAACCCATTCCACTATTAAAATTAGATTTAACTTGCTTTTTTATTTTCAGAATACTGTCGACAAGTTGGTGCAACGGGCAAACGCATCTCTTCTTATTGGAACGTCATCTTGGAAAGAACAATTCGTGGAAGCCTTAACAGTTAGTTCGAGTAGCGATGAAGAAGAAAAAGTACCGTCCTGTTGTGATTACTTCTTGCACATTTTAACACTGTTTTGGAAGATAATTTTCGCTTTTGTTCCTCCTACAGGTAAATGACATAACTTTAAATTTATTGGTCGAATAAACTTCAAATTTTGAGGATGAGCCTTTGTAATTATTTTTTTCTTTTAATTTGTTTTGACCGCGATACTCCTGGAAATTGCTCTGCAGCGAGTCAAATTTCAGTGAAATGAGTAGGCAATTTTTGCAAATTTAGGTGAAAGGATGGACAATTAAAATCACTTAAACCAAATACCGAGGATAAAATCATGAGCTTTTACATGAACCTCGAAAAAAATCACATGTGTAAAATTCAGTGTAGCACAATTTTGTTCTAATTTTGTGCTCTATTTCCGAATATTTCGGTTTCGCAATAAAAGATTAATCTGTGATGGTAGTAAATATTCTTATGTTTATACTTTTTCTAATAACTCACGAACCATAATTTATAGATAATTTTATAGATTTCATTATTTGAAAGAACGATAAAAGATATTTAGAATAAAAAATTTCTTGTTGGCAGAAGACCGAACAACTACATCAATGATAATATCCTGAGATTCGTTCTAATTAGATAATTTTAAATTTTTTTTCAAATTTATATAACTTTTAACCTTCTGGCCTTGGGGTTTCCATACCCCCAGACCCCCCAGTCGAAATGCAACGACATCTATTTGGAACTGTCGGTCTTTGTAATCGGGGTTGAAGTGTGAAATACTCTGGAAGTGTACGCCTCCAGTGGCGCAACTACCAGTGTGCGCGGTGTGCGTAAGCACACTGCCCTTAAAATCTTATTAGGGGCCCAAGGTCATCTAAAGTAAAAAAATTCTTAAACAAGGGCAAAGAGCGCCTGTACGAACCGGAAATGGACAACTCGGCAATGGAAATCCACCGGTCGAGCTTAGGTTAGTGTTAGGAAACAAATTTTTTAAATGAGGGGACCGTTAAAAGAGAGATCAACTGGTGTCGAGTTTTCCCGGTGCCGAGTTGTTGTGTACCTTTCCTTGAAAAATAAATAGTTAGTTGGCTTTGATCAATTCTCGTACCTAATTCTTAAAAGCAAATATCGTTGCCATGGTTACCGATGATTCTCTTCAAACTTGACACATGGAACCATTGTAGGGACAAGTGGGTTTGGGGGTCTGGATTTATTGTAGAGAGTAAGATAAACTCACACGCACTTAGGCCTCTAAATCGAGCTCATTGTATCATTGTACTACCTCCTGTTTTCAGCTTCACCCCGATCCTGTTACTCCCCAACCCCAAGCCACTCCAATTCGGCTGGCTTGGGGGTATAAAATATTTTTTCCCTAGTTTTCAACAAGAAGGTTCAAGAATCAAACTTGCTTGATTAATCAATTTTAAAAAGTCGGGTTGTTGCTTACGTATACCTGGGGGGTATTCCCCCCAGACCCCCCGGTTTCACGCCCATTTCAGAGAAATAAATTTGTTTTGGTTTAACAATGTTTTAATTGATTTTTTAGTATATTGATAATACTTAATTTTATCTAATTTTGAAGTGTTTTTCAATTTTCTAGGGTGGATAAGCCCACTACACACCCTAAAATATGCACAAATGAGTGTGTAATCTAAGGTCTGGGGAGGTATGGACAGTGGTGTAAATAAAAATAACGGGGGGGGGGGGTAGAACTGTATTATCCTGGGACCAAATTTTGTTTTAAAATCGCACACCTCTCAATCGAGCTTTTGCACCCAGGTCTAAAATTTGAAGTTACGCCACTGTACGCATCGTTGTAGTAACGAGGTCTGAATTTGGTAAGCACACATAAAATTTGAATCAGAACCTTTCGACCACATGCGGAGTTTACACAGAGAAGGAGCTTTCTAGTAAATTATTATATTGAATTTGAATTTTGCAGTCAACATTATAATAAGCGGAGCCACTCACCTCCGTTACTCAAATATTTTTACGTAGGAAGGGGCGGAAATTTTAAGCATCGCTTAACCACGTGTTTTTTGCCCTTTCAAGACTTTTTCTTCTATGTTGTAACCTCCTTCTGACATGTTACTTCATCTTTGGTCTTTGTGTACCTGATGCAGGGGTGCAGTCGGGCCAGGGCGCACCAGTTTTTAAATAAACGGACGTTGTACACTAATGGGTTAATAAACACTTTATAAAAAAAACAACCGTTGGCCATGCCCCCTTTAAAAAAATTTTTAAAGCTGATTTTCGCATGGCAGTAACTCCTCCGCTATCAAATTTGTCAATGTTAACCAAACCCGGACTGGCCAGGTCGGCTAGTCGGCGATCGCCGAGGGCCCCCAACCCAAAGGGTCCCCGAAGAGGCCTTAAAAAAGTGGTGTATGCTTGGGGTAAAAGTGGTTTGTATTTTTTATATACATTCCAAGTGTCAAAATAGCTGAAAATGTGATTTTCAAAAATCTACGCTCTTAGTAAGGGGCCCCTCCCCAGTCTCTAGCCGAGGGCCCCCAAAGGAGCCAGTCCGGGCCTGATGTTAACCATCCACCGGAAAACTGCCAGATAATTTGCACGCTTTGAGGCATAAACATTTTGCGTTTAGGGACACGCATAAACATAAACACTTCATAAAAAAAAACCGTTGGCCACGCCCCCTTTTAAAAAAAAATTTCGCATCGCCCCGGCACTTCTTATTTTACGACTGCATCCCTGACCTGATGTCTACTATAAACTCCTCAATTACTTTCTATTTCTGCTCACTCTCCATCATCATTTCGACAATGTTCCCTGGACTTAAATTGGAGTGATGCCCATATTATTATACAAATCGCTTCGAACATTGGACCACTTTGTGTACGAAAAGATGGTGTGCTTGGCGTCATCTTCCTCTTCAAAATAGTTGCAAACTCTTCTTCTAACTTCTTGAACCTGGTGTAGGTACTTATTGAAGCAGTCATATCTTGGGAACTAACCCACGGTTCGATGCTATGGAGGAGCCTTGTATGTGCATCTGCCTTTCTCAGCGTTGTCACACCAGACCTGCCATTTTCTTGGAATCTCCATCCTTTAGTCGTTGAAGGCTTTTTTGATGCCATTTTAGTGTTTGGTTATTGTACCTCTGCTCAACCAGTGGCGTAACTTCAAATTGTAGACTCAGGAGCAAGAGCTTTAGCGGGCCCCTCGATTGAGAGGTGTACGATTTAAAAACAAAATTTAGTCGCAAAATAATGCAGTTTAAGGGGGTCATTCCTCTCTCTCTGCCCCCCCCCGTTATTTACGCCATTATCCATACCTCCGCAGACCCTAGGTTGCACACTAATTTCTTCACATTTTAGGGTATTTAACTGGCTTATTGACCCTAGAAAATAGCAATAACAAAAAATACACCTGAGTATTATGTATGAGCTCATATTATATGTATCATTGCATTGGTATTATGTAGTTTATGTTCCTAAAAAATCTTTCCCTGACTTGAACGGTACCTTGATAATCTATAATATTATCAGTAAAAGAATTGAAAAACCTGGTGCTATAGAATACCCCCCCCCCCGGCAGTAATAAGCAAAATTCAAGAATTAAATATGCCTCTATCAGTTTTGAAAGGTTATATTGTTACTTCGATGTGCTGGGGGGTATTCCATACCCCCCAGACCCCCCGGTTTATTAAGAATAAATTTATTTTAATTTAACAATGTGTTTAATTGTATAACTTATAATTAAATTAAACGTAAACGTGGCAAGCGGTTTAATTTGTACTACATCCGGCCCCGTTCAAATAAGAAATCAATTAAAACATTGTAACACCTAAACAAATTTATTCTCCTGAATTGGGAGTAAATATATATATATATGGGGAATACCCCCCAGCACAAGGAAATGTACACAACAATTCGGCACCGGTGGATCTCTCTTTTAACGGTCCCCTCATTTAAACCGGAAGCAAACAACTCGGTAACAGGAGTCCACCGGTCGAGCTTAGGTTAGGAAACCATTTTTTTAAATGAGGGGACCGTCAAAAGAGAGATCCGCCGCTCCCGAGCTTTCATAGTCCCGAGTCGGGCGGAGTCTAATAAACAGGTGCCGAATTATTATGTGCCCTTCCTTGTGCTGGGGGGAAACCCGCCGGTTTCACGTCCATTTAAGGGGTTTAAGAATATTTTTAATTGTATAAATAAATATTTAAATTAAACATACCCGTGGCATGCTGTTTAATTTGCACCAACACCCGGCCCCGTTCAAATAAAAGATTTATTTAAATAAAAATTCAATTAAAACATTGCTACACCCTAAATAAATTTATTCTCCTGAAATGGACATGACACCGGGGCGTCTGGGGGGTATGGAATACCCCCCAGCACAAGGAATAAGTAATAATATGATATGAGTTGTCCGTTTCCGGCTTGCACAGGCGCTTTTTTTTTACCGTTGTTTAAGAAATTTTTTTACTTTACATTGCCTCGGGCCCTTAAGATTTTACGGGCCGTGATCATTCGCGCACCGCGCACACTGGTAATTACGCCACTGTACTCAACCATAAGGTGGTTCGGTAGCTGGAATGCCAATAGCAGAAATGCTTCCCTGCACATTTGGACTGCGTTTCTCCTCTGGATGTGTGTCACTGCGTTTCTAATGCGTCTACTCTGATGGGATCAAAATTTTCCACGTTGCTCAGTAGCCTCCTTTTCGACTGCTGGATCCTCTACCTTTGGGTATTCCATAACCCCCTTATAACTTCCTAGTTACAAAGACCAACTGTTTCAAAAAAACATATTAAAATGCCATAGGATCTGGACTGGGGGGTCTGGGAGTATGGCATAGGTAGGGCTATTCGGTCTTCTGTCTCACTTGGTAGGATTACGATCATTTTTATAGTATAAGCAATCACAATTGTTTTAAACTAGAAGTATATGGGTAAATACACTTAATTTCTTAGTTTTTAATAAAACAAGGTCCTAATTTGCATTGTCTTGAGATACATGAAATAGAAACGACACAAATCGAGCCCCGTTTGAAATTATTAGCTATAATCGCGGAGACAATCCCGGTTACGTTCTATCCTACTGCGCGTGCGGATTTATACTTTTTATAATCTAATTTGAGCTTTAATGACAATTTTATTATAAATCCGCACGCACAGTATAATAGAACGTATTCGGAATTGTTACCGCGAACAAAGCTATTATTCTCAGAGGGACAACGTCGAGCGTCTAGAGGAGAATTCTTAAATAATAATTCTATTGAATCAGAAGGTCACATTTTCAAGACGTTATAAATAAACTAAAAACAGTGCTTTCATAATTTGTTGCTGTTTAACGAAAAAAATTATTTTTGAATTTTCCAAGTTATAATAGTTGAAAAAAGAAAAATTGTTCATTTTCGTCTTATATTAATTAAGAACGTTGCAAGTTTCTCTAATAAGAATTTACTTAACCTGCTTAATTTGACACGAAACAATTTGTTTTAATATATGTCATCAAATTTGTAATTCAAGAGACAGGAGGTCTTTTTGTCGACGCTGGGGATTTTCATTTGTACGTTTTCCTTCCTAAACAACTCAAATTAAGAGAAAGTTTGTTGAATTATAAATTATCTCGGTTTTCTAAACGAATTTCCGATCTTCTTTTCTATTGATCTATTTTGCGACATACAGGGTAAGCTATGGAACTGTCCTGTGCATAACCGCGAGAGCTCGAGTATTACTCGTTCCAGCTTTTCTCAGATAACTCTAAAACGGTGAACGATATCAAAAAAGTTTAAGAACAAAAAATATTCACCATGTAACACCAAACAATTTTACCATTTTAGAGTTATTGAAATTAAACTGTGTCGAGCCATACTCCAGTTCTCGTAATTATGACTATAATACACTTACATTCGTCTTTATGTGACTTTTGCAAAATGGAGGCAATTATTCTCGCCGCGCCGTGATTTAGCAATAATTTCGAGAATTAAATGTATCGTTGAAACCAATCTAGAAAATTAATTTGAAACTTTAAATAAGTTTCACTCTTAAAACCTAAGGCCAACACAAGCGGAAAGCTTTCTTTGCAACTGTTAATTTTTGTAAGTAACCAACTGGGGATTCTCGACGTTGTATTTACTTGTAAGGGTGAAAATGTTTTAACCCTAATTGAGCAGCTTATTAAGTGTAAATTTATTTTCTAAGACGCCTCAGGACACCTCTTCAAAAAGTATTTTCTTTAAGCGCATTACTTTTTGCACTAATTTTCCTTTTAATTTAAATAAAAATGACTTATTTTTGTTTCAGATCTTGCCAAAGGATATTTAAGTTTCGTGATATCCATTATATGCATTGGAATTGTCACTGCCGTAATTGGTGATGTGGCTTCACATTTCGGAGCTACTTTAGGAATAAGAGACTCTGTAACTGCGATCGTTTTTGTCGCATTGGGCACCAGTATTCCAGGTACGTTCAAGTAATTCTCTACCCTAAAAATCAGATTTTAAATTGACCAATTAAGGGCCAGTTCTACAAAGCAAGTATAAATTACGAATAAGCTATACTGAGAATAAGTCACACAGATTTCGTTGTACGCAAGCGTAGAATGCAATTTAGAGAGAGAAAATAGAGACTTATTCTCAGTATAGCTTATTCTTAGTTTATACTTGCTTTGTAGAACTGGCCCTAAGTGTTTGAAAGAGAATTTCTTTCCTCGTCTATCTTGATTGTCGACGAAATTCGCTTTAATTGGAGATATTAGCTCCATATATCACACCCAACAAAGCTCTGAGCAAGCAATATTGGCCATAACTTATTATAACGTTCTTTGATCAATAAATTACAAACTGTGTGGTGTAGGCCATTATTTAACGGTGTATTCGCTTTGGTCAATTTGTTGCAGATACCTTCGCAAGTAAAGTGGCAGCAATTCAGGATAAACATGCTGATGCCAGTGTAGGAAACGTGACTGGAAGTAACGCCGTCAATGTTTTCCTTGGCATTGGAGTAGCATGGTCTATTGCTTCCATATATCACAGGGTTGTTAAAAATCAGCCATTTCACGTAGATCCAGGAAAGTAAGTAACTCAGTTTTTCTTTTAACATAAAAATGTTTGCTCTCGTAATAACAATTTCGACTATAGTTGCTTGCATTTAATTTACTTCAATTTGTCCATTGCTATTGCAAGACTCAAATTTTTGGAATCGCAAATTGTTAAATAAAATGTAATCAGATTTACATTTGTAATTTGTCTATTGCACCTTTACTAATATTTGAAGTTGTTTACATAATTGTTGGAATAATTTTTGTATCACGCGGATTTTATGCGAAATGTAACACAAGAACATCGTTAAACTTTAACTTTTATAAAATCGCGATTAAATTTCGCCTGACATGGCGGTTCGGTGATCATGCGGAAATAATTCGAACTTCCCAAAATTTTAAATAAAACTTAAAGGCTGAATTGGCTTCAAGCCAAAATGCATGATCCAAAAAATATTATTTAGCCAATTTTTAGTAAAAGAAAATTCAGCAATCTAAAGAAAATTGTAGAAAACTCTAATTATATGACGTGAATCACGCTTAACCCAAATTTAAAATGTTGTTGCTTTTTAATTATAATTTTTAAGCATTTATGTAGCGCTACAAAAGTTTAACCATAATAATAAATTACCGTTTATACTTTTCAAGTTGGTAAATTGTCCGCTACACGAAAATCGGAATTTAAAACATTTTTGCGGCTTATTTGATTAATGTCTTTTGTTTTAGGATTTCATTTTACAATTTTAGCGATAATGAATTATGTAGAAAGCTACTTTAATCCTGCAGCGCCTAGTACGCGTTAATTCCTCAATTTTTACCATAAAAAGTAGGTAACTAATTGCCTTTTTTTCAAAGACTGTCGTGCCATCTATTATTCGGTCTGAAATCATAATAATTATTAATGGAGTTATGATTGGTGCGAGCTAAAATAGGTCGGAGTGTGAATGAAAAATGCAGCACGAGCGGCTGATTCTCAATAAGAAATATCATTGTGAGAATTGAATACGCCTAAACAGTTGAAAGCTTGGATATTCTGCTCGCATTGTGCTTAAACGGAAAAGTATTTTGGTGTGGTTTATTCTCATATCTTTTAACTTTCATTTACTACATTAACTGCGGCCAAAACGCTAACTCAAATGTAAATTTTGCAATATGAATTATTTTGAATGAATTACAAGTTATCGGACACGAATTAAATTAATTAAACTATGACATATGTTTCGCCCTTATTTTTTTTAATACGCACTTCACCAATTTAGTTCCCAAATAATTTTTTTATCCGAAGATAAGAAGAGTTCAAATAAGAGCAACACATATGTCATAGTTTATATACTAAGGGGGTTATTCTGTAACCCCCTTACATTCAATATTGTAATTGATTTAAAATAATTTAAATATTATAAATTTTGCGCTTTCCTCTTCCAATTTTTTTCCTCTCCTATTAAAATTACTGTTTTAATTTTCAGTCTAGCGTTCTCAGTGACAATATTCTGCTCAGAAGCTGTTGTAACAATTATAGTATTGTTAATTCGGAGGACGAATTACATAGGTGGTGAGTTAGGTGGCCCCACAACTATGAAATACGTTACGGCGGCCTTTTTATTTTCACTTTGGATATTCTACCTTGTTATGTCAACGTTAGAAGTTTATGGAGTGATTCACGGATTTTAAATTAATTTTTAGATTCAAATGGGGGCTAAAAGTATTATATAATGCGAAGTAAATATTTATTTGTATATAAACAAACGTTAAATGTATTTTAATTGCGTACTTATTAAATTAGACAATGTTTTTAGGTCCTTGTTATTAAATATTAATGAACTTCCAAAAAGAAATGATAACACAATTTAATTTTAAACCTTTTGTTAAATTTGTTGTTGTATAGCTTTGCGTTACGTGCACTGTAAACAGTTTGACGTAAAATTACTCGGTAACTGATTAACAAGTAATTCAATCAAGAAACTGTACGATGTACGGTCATGCTCATGCGCAATGGATGAAAAACGATCCGTTTTATCTATTGCGCAGGAGCGCGACCGTACATTGTACGGTTTCTCGGCTGGTTGGAACAAACCGGCTGGTTGGAACAAACCTTATGTAATTTTACTGTGTAACTTTTTTACGGCGTATGCTACCGTTAGCAAATGTGAACTAGGCTTAATTCGTAAGTTTAAAATTAAATTGAAGTATCACGTTAGAGTTACTAAGTAGATAAATTTTTGTGAGTAGTTAAAAAAATTGTGGTTTGTAATTATTAAAAGAGTTAGATAATTAATAAGTCAATATTATTAAATTAAATTGTTTTCGAATAAACGTTCTGTAAATTTTTGAGAGATTGGAGATTGATCGTTGAAGTGTGAACCTAAATCTGAACCCTAAAGTTAAGGACTATCTCAAGGAAGTTGAGTTTACGTTTTAACTAGAGCATGCATAATTAATTAAATGAATCGATTTTTAGTTTTAAAGTTGGTATCTTCCACCTATATTATAATAGGGCGACAAGTTTTGTGCTTGACACCTTAAATAGTCGTTGAAAGCTTTCGGAGACTGCAAAAGTGAAATTTGTGGTACACTTTAGGTAACTTTACATTTACAATATGGAGGATTATCTTAATTTAGTGTTAGAAAATTATGTGTTATAAACTAACTTTTTTTGCATTTTGTGCGCATTTTCAATCGTAATTGTAAAATGTGAATGGAACAACAATGCGAAATAACAAACAATTCTTTAGTTCAACATCACTGTAAAAATAGTACGTAAAATTACAATAAAAAACAAGTCATTTTTACAGTAAAAATTATGTAAAAATACATATTGTGTGATATATTGTAACACAATATGTATTTTTACATGAATTTTACTGTAAAAATTACTTGTTTTTTACTGTAATTTTACGTGCTTTTTTTTACAGTGATTGTATTAAAACTCAAATCTCAGTATGTGTTCGAATATTTATTGTTGTTTTATACATAATTTAGTGCTAGGTTAAACCGCTAAGAGCAAATTCCAGGCTTGTATAACCCAATGGGATGTTTTTGACTTAATTTTTGACCTCCTGGTTGGATTTACCATGTTTACCTACACATTTTTAATTCTTTACGTTCTAGCATAGTTTTATTATAATTTATTAACTTAAATAGTATATGTACCTAAAAATACTACCCTGTGGAACTCCACATAGAATGTTTTTTTTTTCTACTATACCACATTTAACTAACTGAATTACTCCAACTATTTCTCAGTCCTAACAAAACAATTTTTATAATATACACAGGGTTGGTCAAAAGAAACGAAACGGTGTCATTTTTTTTAACCCTTTAACTGTTTTGATTAACCCTGTATTTTTCTATAAGTGAAATTTAAAAACCCATTTAATCAAACTTCAAATTTTAACCTTTAAACTTTTAATGAAAACCTCTGATTTTATATAATAACGTCATTTTTAAGACTTTCATCAACGATGAACAATGACGAAATGGCAATTTTGGGAAACTTATACCACCCACGCTATTTTAATTAAATTTTCTATTTCTCTCCAAATAATAATCTTACGAATTTTTCATCGAGTTTTACTACAGTAGGTCGCCATAGCAGTAGATGTAATCAGGGATGCTGAATTATCTTATCGAAAAGTGTGATATTATAGACCAAATACCTAGAACAGAAATCTTCAAAATTCACACAATTTTTATCTAGAATGAAGAAAGTAGAATTTGCTATTTAACTTTTCAAAATTGTAGTGTTTACATCTTTGAGGCATTCGGTTCACAAAGCAACACCGTACAGTGCAAAAAAAAGTTTGTGTAAAATTACACAAATTACTATGTAATTTTACACAATTTTTTTACATTGCATCGCTTCTTTCCAAAATCTTGTTTCGGTTTGTTTTTGGAACCAAACTGCCGCGAACTTATAACCTTATTGTGCTTTAGGGGATCAAAAAATAAAACATGGAGCTGCTACAACTTACGAATTTCCTTTAGAATCAAACGTATATCATTATTTTTAATATGTAGATAGGAACCAAATTTGAAGAAATTTTCGTACTTCTACATGTTGATTATATGTGCTAGT